>CM066982.1:101929503-102554503 GCA_033977485.1 Hydrangea macrophylla
TTGATTGGGCTTGGGCGGGTTTGGGATTTGGCCCACGGTCTCATCTCTTTACGGGCCGGATCGTGCTTGGGTCAGCTTAAGAGTTCACAATTCAGGCTCTACCCTAAGCCCTAAAGTAGAGCTTAAGTGACCGCTTTAAATTCATCCTAAAATATTATAAATACTATTATATATGTAACCATTTTCTTATAGGTTGAAAATAACTTTCAATATAGCAACTTGCAAATTTTATATTTTCATACTTGAAAACAATCAATATTTTTATTATTGAGAAGCTACTAATCGGGCTTTTATGCGGGCATTGGGCCGAGCTTTGGTCGGGTCAAACCTCGGGCCGAGCTTGGGCTTCAAGAGATAGGCGCATGCCCTACCAGTATGGTAGGACCGGGCTAGCCGTACCTCGGGCTTGGCCCAGGCTTAAGGTCCATTTTTTTTAGCTAGGCTTCGGGCCGCCCATCGGACCGGGCTTTTTTTACACCCTTATATAGTAGTTGGTGTTAATGGGCACATACTACCATTTAATTGGTACATGAAGGACTCTTCCTATATTTAAATCGTGTAGTGTTCAATTCAATTCAATATTTTATTATGATCATTTTTAAAGGCTTTTCTTTCTTTTCTTTCTTTTTTCAACCCATCTCATGAATTTGTATTACTTCTTCCACGGTTTGTATAAGCCTGCAACAATTTTTTTTATTTATTTATACTTATATGTTGATTTCTAAATTTTCCTGAGACGAAAGTACTTACAATTTTAAGAAAAACACTATTAAATTGTTTAAATGTATCTATTATGAGTAAAATTTTGTATATGCTATGCGAAACTTTATACAAAGACAATTACAAGTATACATTTTTAATTGAACATCCGATGATACCAATATTACTCACCAGTATTTTTGATGTATTAGAAGTACAGTGTACCCGCGCATTGCGCGGGATACAGCCTAGTATTATTTAATAGTGGAACTCTTGTTTTGATTTGATTAAAAGTTGCTTCTTATTGTTTAAAATAATCAAATTTATTGATTTGATGGTTTGTGAAATTGCATCAAAGTTGTCTCAATTTTTTGCTGCATCAAAGTTGCCTCAACCCTTTGATGTATGGATTGGAGTAAGAAAAATCAAGATTACACATCAAAGTTGCCTCAAAAGTGAATTTGATGTAAGGTTTGGTGATGGTCTCTGGATGAAAAGGCTAGGTTTTGTTTTGTTTTTTTTTATTTTTTTTGGCTCCACAGGAGGAAAAAAAGCGGAGCCAAAAAAGAGAGAGAGGGGGGGGGGGGGGGGGATCTAGTTGTTTGTCAAAATAATAGAGTACTAATTCCCGTAAGAACTGAATATTTAAAGTACTTAATCTGAACCTAACTATGATTTTATTATTACCACATAGGCACTTAGCTTAAATTATTGCCAATGATCTTTCTTAGGGTGAATATTCCAAAGGACAACATGGCTTCTAGTATTCAATTAGCATTTTTGTTTTCGGTTTTGTTTTTGTTTTTGTTTTGTTTATATATATCCATATATATATATATATATATATATTTATATAGGACAGGAAGAAAATAAGAAAAAACTATTTCCCTCTCAAAAAGCCCACATCAGTGCTATCAGCCAAGGGAGGCGGGGGCCTAAGCAACTGGGAGAACTATCTAAAACAAAAGTGGGACATGTTGGTTCGCCACAATATTAGAAAAAATACATGCACATTTGACATGAATTAATCCCCCCATTCCACATTTGAAGCAAAATTCGTAAAAGATTGTCCAGAGATTTATTGTTAATTAGGATAACTGACGTCTCTGGATCCGTGTACACAATTAGGTTGTGCCTGTTCTTTTCCAAAGCCAGCATCATACTTTTCTTCAATCTTTCCAACTCAACTCACGCTCAATCATACATAATGAGAGACAACTTAGATAGATATAAATAAATAAATAAATAGTATTCTTGTTTCAATGCACTTTTGTAACATCATAATGGAGTATAATTGGGACCGTGTTTTTCCCCTTTCTTTCAGTACAATAGTGCAAATTGAGGTAACACAACTCAACAGAAGTTCGATCGGTTCGGTTCGGTGTGGTTTTTGACAAAATCGATCGGTTTCGGTTCGGTTCGGAGTGTGTAAATTTTCGGTTCGATTTCGGTTTTGCACTGCACAAATTAAATTAAAACCGACCGAACCGATCGGTTCGGTTCGGTTTGTCGGTTTGGTTCGGTTTTTGAACACCCCTAGATAAGGGCTAATTCTTGAGACAACTTTCATATAACTTTCACACAATTTTTTAAAAGATGTGTCTATCTCTCTCCTGTGTCACTATGGGGTCCAGTAACATCACAAGAGAGATATAGACACATCTTTTAAAAAAATTATATGAAAATTGTATGAAAATTGTGTCCCAAAAATTACTCATTGATAAGGGCACCCTCTGCTTACATATATTTGCCCTGGTTGTTATCACCCACAAAACGAAAAAAATAAATAAAAGAAAAAGCACAGAAAAGGGTTGTTGAGAGTGTGGTTACTGAGCAATTTAAAGACATTTGCAAAGCGGGAATTGGGAAATAAAGAGAGGAGTCCGTTGACGCTTGACTCGATTTTGATAACATTGACCATTGACCATATTAAGTTTGAAACACCTTTTTTTGGTGAGTTATACTTGAGGCGGCACAACCAAAGTCACAATTTTTTTTGTACAAATTTTATTTTGTGTCTATATCTCTTGATGGGTCTCACAGTACCAATGACCCCACAGTGCCCACTAGGAGAGAGATAGACACAAAATGGAGGTTGTGCAAAAAAAGTTATGCCTTTGATTATGCCCCAAGTATTACCCATTTTTGGTTTACAAAGGGTATCTTGGGCCAGTTTGCGCGCATCAGACAAATACTTTGGGTCGGTTCAGATTGACATTCATGCTAGGCTTAGCGATTCACAAGAGTAAATCCTTTTTTTTTTCCTGTTATGAGAGTAAATCCATCTGTTGTCATCAAAATTCCGACAATATTTCATACAGTAAGACAACCTATTGAAATATTGATGGCGGGTAAGGATTCTCGACAGCTCTTGTGGGTAGCACCCACGTGGTACTTGTAGGACCATAATATATATATATATATATATATATATATATATTTGGCCCTATAAATACCACGTGGGTGTTGCCCCAAAGGGGAGCCGAGAATCCAAAATTATTGATGGTTGCTACTCTAAACTTTCTTCTTGCTTCACTTTTTTGTGTTCTTGTGGCCATGTAACTCATAATTCACCTCTATACCAAAGAGTGGGTATTGGCTGAACGATTGGGTATTTCATGGTTATTTTTATATATTTTGAAGGAAAAAAAATAAAGAAATATCATTATTTGAATGGTACATAAATGGGATTCATAGATTATTGGTATAGAGTTGACACAAAATGAATATAGAGTAGTGTTGCACACATTTTTTGACACATTTTTTTTTGACAAAAAGTATCATTCAGCCATTGATTGGCGCGGACTCTACCACCGAACACATCTAGGCCATCGAAAAAGTGTGGTCAAGATGCATTCGATGATAAAGCCCACACCAATTAATGGCCGAATGACACTTTGTGTTAAAAAGTGTTTGAATCAAACATTTCCCATGAACGATTAAACGAGTTAAAGTCATGCTAAACAGATTGATTCATTTGTGAAGGAAGCTTAATTTTTTATTTTTATTTTTTTTATATATATATATCATGTTAAACGTGGTAACCCAAAATATGCAACCCCGTATAAACTAAACACAAACTTGTAACATCGTACCAATTCAAATCAAAATTGCCACCCCCACTCAAATGGCTGAAGTCCAAGGACTAATACTGTCTCAAAAAGTCACAACTACTTGTCTTTTGGCTCAAGTCCTAGGACAAAAGCAATGGGGTTCCTTAAATATACAAATCACTTCATCACATCATATAATCGAAGCAACTTTTTTTCTAATACGAATAAACAGATAGTATGAAAATCTCAGATATAAGCAAACCCACAACAAAAATTATATTTCTTGTGTACAATATATATCTACACACCAGTCGTTCTAAGCAAAAACATCGAGAGTGAAGTAATAACAGAACCGAGGATGCTCTCTCCATCACCCAGTGCTTATGATATAGTCTTTCTCCATTTCAAAAAAAAGAATGAGAAACAAAAATGAACAGAGAGAGACTAATTACAAGACTGAGAAGGAATGAAGAAACACATGGCAAAGTGCTTTTTGAAGATAATTATAACTCCACAAGTAAGAAGCAGTCGCGTATATATATATATATATATTGTATTTTGACTATACGTTTATGTTGGGCCTTGTTTGTTTTGCAAGATTAGTATGCCCCTTTGCTTGGAGTGCCACGGACATGGACCGCAGCCTATTAGCAACCTGAGTAAATGATGGTCGAGTTTCAGGGTCAGCGGACCAGCATTGTTCCATCAGATTCCTCCATTCTGGATCACACCGTTCTGGAATAGGAGGCCGAAGACTGTTCTTCACAATTCCGCCTTCAAGAAACCAGAAAATTGCTCAAAGATAGAGAGACCCACCAAATCGTCTATCACTATTGTTTCATTGCAATTACTAAATGCAATCAATTTCCTTTTTCCTAATTCAAGAAGTAATTTAGGTCCTGTCTGGGAATACATAGAATAGAACTAGGTTCAGTCCTCTCTCATTTTTGTCTCTGGTTCTTATTATAACCATCATGTTGGTTTGGCAAAGAACATGTTTTAAGAATTAAGAGTGATTTCAGAACAAATGCTACGATTAAGTTTTAACGTCCCAATATAATATTTCCTACTTCATGAGACATTTTTTTTTTTTTGGTGACTTATGATAAATGGAACAAGCTTACCAATGATTGCACCACAATGCATATTTGCATAGGGCTCTTCCCCGGTCAAGAGCTCCCACATTGTGATGCCAAATGAGAAAACATCAACCTGTCAAAAACAAACTGAGTTCATTCATCTGCCAATAAATGAGATTTCAAATAATTACAGAGCTTCTCTAACCTTCTCAGACACCCGGTTGCTGCTACCATTCAACAATTCTGGAGCCATCCATGGAAGGGTTCCTCGAACACCACCAGAAACTAGAGTGTTCCGTTTAATTCTTGACAATCCAAAGTCTCCAACCTGCCAAAAAACCATCAACTACGGTATGAGCTCTAGTTTTTATAGTGCACTCAGAAAAAACTCGTTCACTTGAAATTCAACCAAAAGTCAAAAGTATCAGCATATTATGGCTTCTAGCCTACATATGCCAAGAGGAGTATGATGGCATTTCTTAGGGTTTGTTTCATCCATGGATTTAGTGAGGGAATGGGGAAAAAAACAATGAGGAAAACACTTGTCTTCGTTTGAGTTAATAAGGAAAACACTGAGGAAACTAGGAAGTAGGAAGGAAAAGAAAATTAAAAGTTTGGAATTTGGCGAGTCACTTCTCTAAAACGAAATGGAACCTTAATGTATCTTATACATGTTAAGAGTTATTTTATTGTTATGTTATATTTTGTTTTAAGTCCAAGGATCTAGTTGTAATATTTGTTTTGTACTTCTTCTTTATGTTTAATATAAAAGGTTCTAGCTTTACCAAATATTGTTAGAACCTAAGCTTTACCAAATATTGTGTTTTAACATGGTATCAGAGCCCTAGGGTTCTCCAAGGGTCCTCCACCACCACCACCACCACCACCACATACCACCACTAATCACCACCAAACCACCACCATCAACCAAACCCTAATCCTGCGCCACCCCTGACCCTGCGCCGCCCCTTCCCAAGCTATGTCGCTGCCACAGGGGCCCTCCCAAGCCAGCACCACCAGGGGACCTCCTGCCTGCGCCAAACTCACCTCTCCTCTTTCCCATCCTGTGCCACCCCCTTACACCCCAACTTACATCATATATGACCCTATAGAGCCTCACCGACACCTACCCAACTAATTTCGACCTTCCAGATCTCATCTCCCCTCCATTAGTCCATTGTTTTGATTTAAGTTTCAGCTTAGTTTCCTTTTTGGGGGGGTCCCTTTATGGACCTTTGAATTGACCTAATTGGGTTGTGAGTACCTATCTTCCGTCGTCTTCCTTCACTTCCGTGGGTTTTACATTCGGGACATGGAATCATGATTGACCCAGACAAACCAACGGCTACCGTTCAGACCGTGGTACCACCCTTGGATCCCAATATCAAAATTACTACCGTTCCATTCAATGGCCAAAATTACTTAAAATGGTCACAGGCGGTAGAACTTTACCTGAAGGCACTCGGGAAGATGGGACATCTTGATGGGCGTGTGACCGCCCCTTCTACTACTGATCCGGAATATGATAAATGGGAGATTGAGAACTCTATTATCATGTCTTGGCTCATCAACTCCATGGTCCCTGAGATTGGTGAGAATTTTTATCGTATGAAGACCGCTAGAGCTATTTGGGACACCGGTGCCTCCACATTCTCTCAACGGGGGAATTATGCTCAGGAGTTTGAGCTGCTCTGCTCCATTGACCGTTCTGAGCAGGGAGATATGACTGTCACCCAATACTATACCTCACTTGCTACTAGTTGGGATCGTCTTGATCACCTGCACTCTTTTCAGCCAGCCTGTATTTCTGATGCAGAGGAGTACCGAAAATCTCTAGAGAGACAACGGGTATTTAAGTTTCTTCAGGGGCTTCACTCCGATTATGATGTTGTTCGTAGTCGAGTTCTTGGGATGGATACTTTACCTCCCCTTCAGGAGGCCTTTGCTTATGTTCAGAATGAGGACAGTCGTCGTTCTGTTATGCTTTCACCTGCATCCACCGAGCGTTCTGCTTTAGTTTCTGTGCCACCCAGAGAGGGGACCCAGCAGTCTACACCTTCAGACCTGCCTGTCGTGATTTGTGATTACCAATGTTTTAAAAGGCGAAAACGCAGGGCGAGACGTTTTGCCTCCAAAAGGCGAGACGTAAGTCTTGAGGCGTTAAGACGTAAGTTTTTCGGGTATTCCAATTTCATAATAAATAGATATATATAAAATATAAAAATACCTAAAAATAAGGGAAAAAAACAAGAAAAAATTCAAAAAAAATGCCTAAAATTAAGAAAAATGCATAAAAAATGAATATTTGTCTAAAAATAAGGGGAAAAAAAAGGAAAAATTCCTAAAATTAGGAAAAATGCATAAAAAAAATTATGAATATTTGTCTAAAACTAGGGAAAAAACAATTCAACGACATAATATGATATAATCTTCATCAAACATCACACATAAGTCATAGTGTCATACAAATACATAAGTCGAAGAGAGATGAGCTCTGGAGTCTGGACTTTGGAGTTGAAGAGAGAGATGAGGTTGAAGATCGAAGCTTCAATGGTGTTTCGAGTCGCCGATGGTGTTGCATGCAGCCTCCGATCGTGTCGCACGCAGCCTCCGATGGTGTCGGCTTGTCGCACGCAGCTTTCCCAGCTTCAGACTTCAGATTTTAGAACTTGCTTGGAGACAAATGGCCCTAGGTGCCTTTTATTGAATTATTTCTTGTTTTTTTTTTTTTAATCTGATCTTCAAAACGACACAGTTTCACTATTTCACACTAAAAAGCACAAAATTTCAAGAATACCCCAAAAACGCAAGTTTTTTGCGTTTTTTCCGAAACGCGTTTTTGACAAAAAAACGTGCGTTTTTCTAAAAAAACGTGAGTTTTATAGGATACGTTTTTCCCATGCGTTTTGAGTTTTTCTTCTTGCGTTTCGCACTGAAATGCGCCTCAAGACGCGCCTCCCGAACGTCTTTTAAAACATTGGTGATTACTGTCATCGGCCTCATTATACTCGAGCCAATTGTTGGAGCCTTTATGGTCGTCCCCCTGGTGCTCGGGGAGGTCGTGGGGGCAGTCGTGGAGGTCATTCTGGTGGTCGAGGAGGTGGTACTCACGTTCATCATACTACTGCTCATACTGAGACTCCACGGAGTGGTGAGACTGCTTCTAACCTCTGATCAGGGCCCGCTATCTCTTGCCGAGCTTGACACTCTCAAGAATCTGATGACCCGTTGTACTTCATCGGCAGTCGCTAGTACCTCATCCTCTTTCGCACAATTAGGTAACATTGTTACACCTGCAAGAGCTTTCCTTTCTCTCTCTTCATCTCATTGGATTATAGATTCAGGTGCTTCTGACCATATGCCTCATTCCTCTGACTTGTTTTGTGATTATAAGCCCTGCCCAGGTCAGGATAGAGTCCGCATTGCTGATGGTACATTTTCCTCTGTCTCGAGGAAAGGTCTTATTCGTGTCACTCCTTCTTTACCACTGATTTCAGTTTTACATGTCCCTAGTTTCTCTCATAATCTTTTATCCTTACGTCGTATCACTCGTGATTTGAATTGTTGTGTAACATTTTTCCCTTCTCATTGTGTCTTTCAAGATCTTATCACGAAGAGGGTGATAAGCAGTGGTAGAGAGACACATGGACTTTATATATTGGAAGAGGGAGAGAAAATTTTGGATGAGGGAGAAAAGGTTGCTGATCATACTGTCGTTTTGAAGAATAAAGCAGATGATTTAGTGCTTTGGCATAGGAGACTAGGCCATCCATCTTTTTCTTTACTTAAATATATATTTCCTTCTCTTCTTGAAAAAACTAGTACATCAAACTCCAATTTTTTTTGTGATGCTTGTGAACTTGGGAAACATTTCGAGCTTCTTACATTCCCCGTAATATTAAAAATTATGTTCCTTTTGCTTTAATACATTCTGATGTTTGGGGTCCTTCCCAGACCGTGTCCTTGAAAGGTCATAGATAGTTTGTGTCTTTTATAGATGATTATTCCCATACCACGTGGTTGTATATGATGAAAGAAAAACGGGAAGTTTTCTTTATATTTCAAAATTTCCACAAAATGGTAAGTATCCAATTTGGGGAGGTAGTGAAAGTTTTAAGGTCAGATAATGGAGGAGAGTACATTGATTCGGGTTTAAGTAAGTATTTTTGTTCCCATGGGCTTATCCATCAGATTTCTTGCACTGACACTCCACAACAAAATGGGGTGGCAGAGCGTAAGAATCGACACATTTTAGACGTTGCCCGGTCTTTACTCTTCCAAGTTCAAGGCCCCCGCTCTTATTGGGGTGACGCCGTGTTAACCGCCGCTTATCTTATCAACCATCTCCCTACTTGTGTGTTGGACAAGAAAACTCCTCTACAAGTCCTTTCTCACTCTTCTTTATCCTCATCCATTCTGTCTCGTGTTTTTAGTTGTGTTTGCTTTGTTCACAACCACAGTCCGACCCGTGAAAAATTAGATCCTCGTGCTATTAAGTGTGTGTTTGTCAGTTACTTCCCCACTCAAAAGGGATACAAGTGCTACCATCCTCCGTCTAGGAAATGGTTTGTCACTATGGATATCACGTTTCATGAGTCGCAATCCTACTTTCTTGACTCTACGGTACCTCTTCAGGGGGAGCTGAAGTGTGAAGAGATACCGTTTTGTCTATAATGATTGAGGTAGAGAGAGTTGAACCAGAGAGAGAAAATGAGAGGGAGCCTGAAGAGAGAGAAAGTGAAAGGGAATCTGAAGAAGAAGAGGTTAGTGAGAGACAGAGGGAGAATAAGGAGAAATCCAGGGGGACATGGAGTAAAAGGAAAACCAGAGAGACTCTGTTTCTTCACTGCTGTTGCCATTCTCTCTAAGTGATGAAGATTCAGGTAATTCCTCCGATACACCATCTCTTGACTTAGAAGAGTTAGATGTCCCTATTGCTGTTCGAAAGGGTTTTAGATCATGCACTCAACATCCTATATCTAACGATGTTTCTTATTCTCATCTCTCTCCTTCCTATAAAGCCTTCTTTTCAAAACTTTCCTCTGTTAGTATTCCTAACCATGTACAGGAAACTCTTGCTGATCCCAAGTGGAAACATGCCATGATTGAGGAGATGAAGGCTCTTCAATAGACTGGTACGTGAGAGTTAACCATGTTAACTAAAGGAAAGAGGACTGTGGGGTGCAAGTGGGTGTATACTGTGAAGCATCGGGTTAACGGTTCTATTGAGAGGCATAAAGCTCGGTTAGTGGCAAAAGGGTTCACTCAGACTTATGGGGTGGAGTATGAGGAGACAATTGCCCCAGTCGCGAAGATGAATTCAATTAGAATCCTCCTTTCACTGGCCATCAACCAGGATTGGCCACTTCACCAGTTTGATGTGAAGAATGCTTTCTTGCATGGCGACTTAGACGAAGAGGTTTATATGGATATTCCTCCAGGATTCGAGGACTCCAAGACAGATGGGAAGGTGTATAGGCTTAAAAAATCACTTTATGGAATCAAGCAGTCTCCTAGGGCCTGGTTTGAGAGATTCATAAATGCTATGCTTCGGTTTGGGTACAGACAGAGTTATGCAGATCACACGTTATTCATCAAACACTCATCGCAGAAAGACTACTGCCCTTATTGTCTATGTTGATGACATTGTGCTTACAGGAGATGACTTTGAGGAGATGGAAGGATTAAAGAAGCTGTTGGCCACTGAGTTTGAGATCAAGGACTTGGGGGCTTTGAAGTTCTTTCTTGGGATCGAACTTGCTCGATCCAAACATGGGATCTTTATTTCCCAAAGGAAGTATGTCCTTGACTTATTGAAGGAGACAGGGATGCTTGGCAGCAAAGCTTGTGGTACACCTATGGAGCAAAATCAGAAACTTGGTGATGACAGTAGTGGGGAATTAGTGGACATGGGGAGTTATCAGAGACTCATTGGTAAGCTGATTTACTTGTCTCATGCTCGTCCAAACATTGCTTTTGATGTTAGTGTTGTTAGTCAGTTTATGCACTCACCGCGAAAGTCACACCAAGAGGCCGTTTTTCGGATCCTTCGGTATTTAAAGTCTGCTCCAGGAAAGGGCTTGCACTTTGAGAGACATGACCACCTAAGGGTGGAAGCATATACTGATGCTGATTGGGCCAGATCTATTACAGATAGGTCCACTTCAGGGTACTGCACGTTCGTTGGAGGTAATTTCGTTACCTGGAGGAGTAAGAAGCAGAATGTGGTTGCCAGATCTAGTGCAGAAGTTGAGTTTAGGACCATGGCCCAAGGTATTTGCGAGATATTGTGGATCAAGTCTTTGCTGAAGGACTTGAAGGTTGAACTGATAGACTATGAAGCTATATTGTGACAACAAAGCGGCTATCAGTATAGCTCATAACCTTGTTCAACATGATAGAACAAAGCACGTGGAGATTGATCGACACTTCATCAAAGAAAATATTACTAGTGGTACAATTTGTGTTCCTTTGTGAAGACTTGCGATCAAGTTGCTGATGTTCTTACTAAAGTCGTTGGGAGTCGACCGTTTCATACTATCCTGGACAAGCTGGGAATGAAAGATATTTTTGTACCAGCTTGAGGGGGAGTGTTAGAGTTATTTTATTGTTATGTTATATTTTGTTAAAAGTCCAAGGACCTAGTTGTAATATTTGTTTTTTACTTCTTCTTTATGTTTAATATAAAAGGTTCTAACTTATTGTTAGAACCTAAGCTTTACCAAATGTTGTGGTTTAACAATACACAGATCAAAAGGGGAAGTATACATCTTGCTCTCCATTGTACTATACATAGACCAGTGCACTATCGATGTTCTTTCGCAAGAATACTAACATAAGATCACTTTCAAGAGTTAATTACATTCTAGATGAATGGTTTAATCGTTCACCAAACACCACCCCCACACCCACCCACCCACCCACACACACACACACACACACTTCCCTTCATAACGACACCTTCACAACAAATGACTTTGTGTAGAGATTACAAGGAAAACCAAGTAAATTGATCTATTTTAGTTGGGGGTTTTTATTGCTCCCAAGGATCCAAATCATCTTTCTTCTACATACATCAGAATATTCAACCAATGAAACCGGTAACTGAAAAAGTACATTATAATGAAGCCCATAGTACGTAACACAGAGAAGAAGATCGCTGGTGTATATAATGTATATCACTATCCCTGCATTGATGACAGACAATCGGTTTGTCAATTACCTTGCATATGGGTCGTTGTGGGTCCCTCAGATTGACCAACAAATTGTCGCATTTCAGATCAAAATGCACAATATTTTTCGAATGCAAGTATTCCATCCCAAAAGCTGCATCCATGGCAATTATCATCTTTCTACGACGATCAAGTGATCTGCGAACAAGTTTCCCAGAATTGCATTAACGCATGACCAAAATGATGGGACACATATACATATCATTTATGGAGGCTTATTCACCTATCCTTCTTAAGTAGGACATGCCTAAGTGACCCGTTCACCATAAATTCGGTCACAGTTGCCAATGTTCCCCCGGAACCATCTGGGACCACCCCGTAAAATGCTAGTACGTTCGGATGATGAAGAGTTGAAAGGATCTGTGCCTCTCTCCAAAAGTCCTTGGTCTGGTTCCATGGGATTACAATGACATCATATATGTAAGAAATGTCAGAAAAAGTAAATATTGCTTAATAAGACGACACAAAGAAGAGATTGTGCAGAAGACTCACCAACCATTCTGGATTTTTTGCGGTAAAGCAGCTCTTTTTAATTCTCTTAATAGCCACGTCAGTACCCCGCCATTTCCCATGGTAAACAGTTCCATAAGTACCAGAACCTAACTCTTGAAGTTCTTCAAGATCGGCATTCTTTATGATCTGTGAATCAGTATGATCAGAAATATTCACATGCATATGGCAGCTAAACTCTAATGGGAAATGGCAGAAATTCACACACACACACACACACATGCGCGCACACACATTTACATAAACCAGAAAATGTAAATAAAGTACAAATCATCTTCAAACCAGACATAAATTGATTCACGAAGCAGTGTAGAACCTGCAAACCGTATATCTCGGCTTCCATTTCAGCAATCATTGCATCACTGATAGACTCATCCTTATCTCCCTCATCAACTTTGGCATCCTACACAAAACCGGTCAACAACTCAAAACTACGGATAGATACGAAAGATCATAAGATTTGAAACACAAAATCGAAAAGCAAGACTACAAACCTCATCACACTCCGGAATGACGCTCTCAGCCTCCATAGCACTAGGGGAGATCATATCACTGCCAATTTCATCATCCATGTGTGGAACAGATTCAGAGGAAATTTTGACGCTAGGTGGTTTACTATCAGTTACATCTACCTTTACCTTTTCAGAATTTGCAACATTCTGTTGAGGAAAAACAAAGTCGTCTTCAAGGATCGAAACTCCTCTCACAAGGCCAGCATTTTTCATTGAATTATCCAACAACGTGGGTTCATTCTTATGCAAGTTCAGATTCAAGCTAGCTTCACCAAGAATTGGAGATGGATATAAACCTGAAGAGCTAATCACCATTGGTTCTTTGGGGCCCGCATCCTTCTTATGAAAGTTTGTGCTTGGGCCAGATGGGTATAAATCTTCAGAGCCTAATAGCATGGGTTCTCGGAAACCAATATCCTTCTGACATGTAATAGGTCGTAGCATAGGGGATTCATGAGAAAGTGGACCATTGGGTAACCCACAAAGTAGATCAGGCAGAGAACTCTCATCCCCCGTTACCCCATGTTGCCGTTTTTGCATCACTATATCTGTATAAGGTTTCAAAGTTATAGCTGACGATGCAAGAACTGTGGGCCCTGAGATTTGTAACTCTTGTGTTGCATCAACACAAGGAATAGAAATGGGACCAGAAGTGATATTTGGCGATTTTGCCATACATCCCATGGCAGTTGCAGGTGGCCCTTCGAACCCATTCATCATCTGACTACCAGACGGATTTTTCTCACAATGGTTATAACTAAGCAAGTCTTCTTTTGCAATTTGGTATTTCTTATCAGTGTCATAACCATCTTTTTGAGTATATTCAATCCCGCTCAATAGTTCCGAACCCAAAGAACTATTCAGAAAATCTGTGCCCCTGTGAGGGAGAGTAGGATCTTTATTTGATAACTTATTTGGAAGTTCAGGATTGACAATATCAATATTCTCCTCCATTTGCACCGGCTTATTTGGAAGTTCAGGATTGACAATATCAATATTCTCCTTCATTTGCACCGGCTTTTCTTGTACCACTGACGATAACTGTTGTGTGACAAAGTTTGAGGGCGAAGGTGGGCCCACTCCTTCTTGCGAGCAATAATCAGACCTCCCTCCCTGTTCCTGAAGCTTTGAATCAGAAAATGCACGAGACATCCTGTGATGAGAACCAATAGAACCATTCAATCCTGACAACAGAGCCATCGGATCCTCAGCGTGTGGGATAAGCTTTTGAGAATTTAATGATCCTTCCTTTTGCTTTGACCTCTCAAGGGAATTTTCATCAAAATTGCTCTCTTTCCGGTCAAATGGAAGAAGACCCACAGCTTTCTTATTAGGATGATGAGAATTCACCAAAGTTGCTGCTCCTTGTGGGTGATGATAATATGCAGCAGCATCTGCGCTGGAGTTTCCAGGTGGCAATTGGGCAGTGGTAAATGAACTATTGCTTTCAGTACTATCACACAATGATTTATTAGCAAATGATTGTGTGTGTGAGTTTTTCGAATCTCCCTGCTGAATTGGAGAAAATGGAGGAGATTGATTCAGATCTTGGGATTTGTTTACAAAAGGATGCGGGTGACCAGGAGAATTTATCTGAAAGCTCGGAATGTAATCCAAATGAGTTTTCAGCTGACTGAAGTCACTTGCCAAACACTGCTCATCAAAGTTTTTACGTGGGCTGGGGTCAGACGCTCCATTCACGGCAACAACATACTGATAGTCAGAATTGATAGTGTTTGCATCAAAAGAGCATGTGTTTTCATCACTCAAAGGAACCAAAAAAATTCTGAGTCTTTGAGACCCTCCGAGTGTTTCGATTCCATTGTATTCCTCTATCATATTCTGAAGATCTTCATCAGAAGACACGGAAACAAGGGCATCAAGATCCTCACCTGGAAGCTGGTACTTGATTGTGTGAGGTTGGTTGCAAATTTCTGAAGTTCTTTTCACGAGTTCTATCCATGAGAGACTCTTCCTTAAAGAAATAATGCGTGTATCTCCACCAACGTATCTAAGTTTTGCATCACTTGGCCGAGGCAAGATTTTACCGTTGAAACTGCAGAGAAGCTTCATTTTCCCAGATTGGGATCCATCTAAAACTCCAAGTCCATATGCATTTGGGGATGGAGTGCTTGGGCCTGAACTGGCTTGATCGTAATTCAAATCACCATTAGCTTTCAATAACCCATATCCACAAACACTATCTTCCTTGTTGCACCCACCTGATTTATTCTTAAAACCCCCATTCTCAGTAGCAAATTCAGTTGTATCAGAATCTATTCTAGTCAACCCAAGAATTCTCGTCAGTTTCTCATATCCTACCTGAGAGTTCCTATTGTGATTTAGTGCAACTCTTTTTTCAGGGTTCTGATCCATGTTTGGCCCAGCTGAAAATTTCCTTGGAAGAACGAGGTCCTGTAGAAGCTCCACAGAAAATTCCTCACGTGTCTGTGCAGATGTATCATTATTTACACTTTTCCCTATACAGGCCAACCCATCTTTTGAAACAACAGAAGCTGGTTTTAACTGGACCCATTGATCAGAAGGGCCGAGTGCCTCAGCCATATTTGAGGGTGTATGACGCCGCATAAGATCAGTGTCTTTGCACTTAGAGGATTCAGATACAATTATGGGTGGTATCGCTTGATTATAATTCATCTCCCCATTAGCTTTCAATGGTCCATGTTCACAAACACTATCTTCATTCTGGGATCCACCTGACTTATGCATAAAAGCCCCATTTTCAAACTCAACAGCGTACCCTTTTGCAGAAGTAAATTCAGTTGCATTGGAGTCCATCCTCGTCAACCCCAGAAGTCTCGTAAGATCCTCATATCCCATCTGGTTTTTATTTGCTGCCACTCCCTTTTCAGGGTTCTGAGCCATGCTTGGCCCAGCTGGAATTTTTCTTGGAATAACACGATCCTGAAGGAACTCCATGGAAAATTCCTCACCTGTCTGTACAGATATATTTCTATTTACATATTTCCTTACTAATACCCCATCATTTGAAGCAACCGAACTTGATTGTCTCTGGATATATTGATCGAACGGGCCAAGTGCATCACTGGGAACGGCTTCAGCTACTTTCCGGGGGTTATTGATCTGCATAATAATAGTTGTTTTTGCACCTTGACCGGCTTTTTTCCTCTTCGTCCCTTGAAATGAAACTAAAACTGAGACAGTGCAAGAATTTTTCACAAAGCAGTCAAATATTTATCCATTACTTTGTTAAGCCACCAATTGCTCCAAAAGCTCAAGCTATTAGAGAATAGACTCAACAATATAGAGGCTCAAGTGCAAGATCATAGCGGAGATAAAAAACAAAGTGCAAATATGCACACCAAAGCGGGGACAGAGACTCGAAATTGAGACCTCCAAAAGCTTAAACTATTACAGACTGGACATAACAGATGTATATCAACCTTCAACACACTTCTCAAGTAGACACAAAACTGGAGCCCGATCTTTCGACAAACTATCTATAGACTGAGCCAATAAATTGTTTTTTTTAAAGGAACTGGGATTCAAAATTGAAATAACTGCCACAATAAACCCTATTTTTATCTCCCCATTTCAACAACCAAACAAATGTGGATAATGATTCTGCTAATTTTGAGACATCAATAACTAACAAATAACAGGGGTTCAACAGCTACTAGCAAATATAAGGGTTTGTACAAAAAAAAAATGAAGAATACCTGTAAATTATGTTCAATTATATACTCTACAGTATACACACCAAAGAATCCAATCTTCGATCACCCACAATTTTGCCCCGTGAAAGATCAGTTAAGCGAAGTTATAACCAATAGATCGCTTTCTTCAATGAATCACCTCCAGAGCAACAATATTTAGAATCTGAATCAACACAAAATTACACGATCTTCAATCAACATTACGAAATTCGAAGCTAAACGGGTGGTCACAAGAACCCCAAAATCGACAATTCGAACACAATTCAGAGATGGGTATGATCAAAATTCAAATGGGTATTAACCAAAATTCAAATACGATCACAACTAAATAGGAAAAGTTAGATTAAAAGATACCTTTTGGCTCTGCTCTCGAGCTTGCAAGCTTTAATTGGTGCCCAGAGAGAGATGATTCGTTTTGGGGGATTGAATCGGAGGGAATTCGATCGGAGAATTGGATTTTGGTGTCCACTAGAACCTGAGAGGATGTGTGTGATCGATGTGAGAGAGAGAGAGAAAGAGACAATAGAGAGAGAGAAAGAGAGCGTAGCTTACGGCTAGAGTTTCAATCTCGGGCGTCGGAGAGCGACATTGCCGAGAATTAGGCGGCATCAACACAGGACCGCCTTTTCTAACTGATATATATATATATATATATATATATATATATGTGTGTGTCTACAGAGCCGACTATCGTTCATTTTTAGAAGGTGAGGAATTTTGTTCTCGTTCATGGGATTGTATTTTTATTAAGAGTATTTTTATTATTTTATTAATAATGTTAGGTATATACATTTTGTTACACAATTTTTTTTTATATATTATGTTTTAAATACATATATCTTGTGTTGTTTGAATTTTTTTATATTTTTTTGTGTATTACTTACACAACACAGAATATATGTATTTAATGCTGAGTGTCAAAAAAAGTGTAAAAAATTATATATATACCTATCATTACTCTTATTTTATTGGCATGAGCTGGATTAAATGATAATCTAATTACCACAATAAAAATCCTCACTTTTTTAAAATGATGGATCTCTTCGTTAGAATTTAGGAGGAGTCAAAGAGCGCGTATACGTATATCTATTTTTTTAATTAAATATTATTAACATGTGTACTTAGGGCGTACGTTAAGATTTAAAAAATGAAAATAAATAAGGGAGACAAACATTAAACCACATACTAAACACTAAAACACACATTGTACTCCTTATTTATTTCTAATTTTAAGCCTTAACATATACCATAAGCCACATGTTAATAAAAACTCTTCTTAATTGGACATTCCCCTCTGTCTCCAAGTTAATTTTCTCTCTCTAACGTGGACTTGAATGGTTGGATTCGTTCGAAGTTTGAACTCAAAACCTGAAAAAAGTGAAAGAGAACAGACCAATGAGATTGGCGCCTTTTTTCTTTTTTTCGGTTTTTCTTTTTTGGGTGGGGGTGTTTAAATACAATCTTTTTTAAAGATATTTGTTAAGAATAGTAAATTTATGATTCTCAAATTCAAACCACAAATTTAGTACTCCAATGTTTTAACAATTATACCACAAATAATGTAATTGTATATAGAAATACCATTAATCATTATCATAGCATGTAGTACAACTATTCAAATAATCACTGGTCATGCTAATAATGATAATAACATCATTTTTAAGACAGAAAAAAGAGAAAGATATGTGAAAAGGGCAAAAGAAAAAAATTAAAATTTGTTATTGTGGAAAATTTAAGACAAATATTTAAATTCAGAGAAAAAAAAACAATTTCAAAATCTCTATTAGTTTTTTCAGGAAAAAAAAATACATTTATATTTTATAAAGGTCTTTCGGTGATGAAGGTTTAGTGTGGTCCATGGAATTAGAGCAGGGCCAGCCCTGAGATGACTAAAATTGGCCGAGGCCTCAAGCGAATTTTCAAAGGGGTCAAAAAAATAAGGTCTCTATATTAAGTTTCATTGAAATTATAAAAAAATAGACCTAAAAATGATAAGTTTTATAGAAATTAGAAAGAAAATAGGCATAAAAATGATGAGTTTCATAGAAATTTAATAGAAATTAGAAGAAAATAAGGCTAAAAATGATAAATTTTATAAAAATTAGGAAAAAAATAGGCCTAAAAATGAGGCCTAAAGTCGAGGCCCCATGCGATTGCTTTGAGAAATTGGCCCAGGGCCGACCCTGAATTAGAGAGGGAAAGGAAAATAAAATAGTAAAGAAAATATTTTCCATTATTTTTATTTTTAATAAGGAGAGTAATGAGAAATATAAAGTAAAAGAAAATAATGTATAGTTAAACTAAATTTTTTTATCAACGACTTACCATATGCCAGCCATGATAAGATTTCCAAAGCCAATGAGCCCACAGTTATTGTCATGTACCTGTTGTATTACGCAGGAGTCGGCAGGCAAATTGATGATCGACAAGTATAAGATATGATGAATTTTTTATTTAATTTTTTTGGACTGAATAGGTTTTCTAATTTTATTTTTTATTTTTTTTGGGTCAAAGAAAGAAGAGATGCTGATTTATTATTATTATTATTATTTTTTTTTTTTTGTCAAAGGAAAGTGGAAGAGATGATGAATTGAGAATGCATCATCTCAAGATAACCATATGATGAAGGGGCTAAGGTGGCCAAGATAAACTAGGCTTAAAATCCTATTGACAATGAAGGTCCATTAATTCTAAGAACCCATTAATGAACGTATGACCAATAACAACTGGCCTTCAAATCGGTGCCCATTAACCTTACGTGTTTATGTGATAAATGCATAAATAAAAGACTTGTTTTTAAAATTTTGTAATTATTATTATTATTATTTTTTTATGGAGACTTGATTGTACAAATTACACAACTTACATGTCAAATTTGCATAACCCACCGTGGTAGAAATAAATCATTACAACAGTAACATTGCTATGTGGAGTGACTAACTAATAAAATGCAACCACGATAATTAACTTAATAATGATATAATTTTTCCTTGAAATTGCATATGATGGATTGTGTTATTTTATTGGGTAAAAAATAATTTGCACCCCTAATGTATACACTATTTTGAACTTTGCACTCTAATATTCTAATTTTCACAATCGGGTCTTTAATGTATATAATGAGTTGCAATGTGACCCCTTTCGTTAGACTTTTTTGTTAAAATGGATGGAAAAGCTCATGTGCATGTCACATGACCCTCTTAAAGGGCCAATTTTGTAATTTAACCCCACAAACACATTTAGAATTAAAATCACAATCTCACATAGATCAAACAAAGGAGAAAAATTAGGGATTTTGGGGAAAATTAAATTTAGGAAAATTTTGCAAGAGAGAGAGAGAGAGGAGGGGCATCACCACCATCAGGCCACCACCCCTCTCCACCATTACCACCATTAGACTTATTTAGACCACCGTCACCACCACCACCACCACCACCACCATCACCACCACCCCTCTCCACCATCACCACCACTACCACCACCACCACCACCATCACCACCACCCCTCTCCACCATCACCACCACTATCGGACCACCGACAGAATCGATCTCTATAGCTACAACATCATCAATCAACCTCCGCTTTCGAGAGCTCGACCTCTTTCGCCTCCATTCTTCTCCAACCCATACCCAGAAACCCAATGAATTCGGGTCCTCTGAGATCATGTGTTCTATCTAATACTCCAAGTTCAGAAATGGATGAATTCAATAGAAAAGTAGGAGGAAAATCAAAGTAGATAGAGGTGTGAGTGGGACCGCAAAAGATTAGAACTTGATCGTAGGTTGAAGAAACAATTGAATTAAAATGGGTGTGGTTCAATTAATCATTCGGATGTTTTGAAAACTCTCTGCCAAAATTTTCCTAAATTTAATTTTTTTCCAAAATCCCCAATTTTTCTCCTTGGTTTGGTCTATGTGAGATTATGATTTTCATTCTAAATGTGTTTGTAGTGTTAAATTACAAAATTGGCCCTTCAAGTGGGTCATGTGACATACACATGAGGATTTTCCATCCATTTTAACAGAAAAATCTAATGGAGGGACCACATTGCGACTTATTATATACATTATGGACCCAATTGCGAAAATTATAGCATTATAGTGCAAAGTCCAAACGGTATATAAATTAGGGGTACAAATTGTCTTTTACTCTATTTTATTTGATTCAGTATTCATATGATAGCATTGGTCTAGTAAATGAGTTGGGATATTGATATACTGATATTTAATGACTCATGACACCAATGACTATTTGTTCTGTACGGTGAAAATATTTATTACAATGGATATTCTAAAGACACCACAAGCCAATCAATTGCTATTTACACACCTATTGTCCTGATTTTAATGAAAACATGGTTAGACATGGGAAATGCTAGCTATTCTCACTCCAAAATTGAACTAAAAATCTCCATGGTACTACTAACACACTATACAGTTAGAGTGTGTATAGCAATTCCCTTAGACATAAACGTTATATCTACGTGTAATAATTCGTTATAGTACATATATAATGTAGTATCATCACAGTATCGTGAATCCGATCCAAATGCGATCCATTTCCAAACCTACCGGCCAACTCAAGGCAAGGTCCAAGCCAAGCCCGAACATTGAGATCCAGTCCGAATTTGATTGGAATGGCTTTCAGAGGATTGAACTTCAAGGCCCATTTGTGCAGTCTTACCTAAACACATATACTTCCAAAAACATCACTAGAAATTTAGGGGGTAGGTGATGTTGTCAAAATCAAGTTCTTATTTAACCCTATTAAAAATGTAGTACAATGGAAGTAGAGTGTCTAGTCCACAGGGATTGATACAAGAACAACGTTTGGGAAATTTAGAAACTAATTATAATGCTAAAAGAAAGAAGTAAGAAAATATGACGAAATGAATAAAAATGACTTTGCGTCTTTTGGGGATTTTTTGAGAAGAAAGGGGAAAAATAATCTAAAAAGCAATAGGTTGGGATCATTCCCCCCCATCTTGGGTCACAACAAGATGAAATGGACAAATGTTTCAAGCACATCCTAAGGTAACATTTCATTGTGGCATATTATCAAACACAAGGAGTGCACCTATGTGTTAGATGAAAGGAGCTTTGAGATTTCCATAGAAACAGATTTGAAGCTAACGTTTGACTATCAAGGATGCATGACATACAAGATAAAGCCTCCATGGCTTCTAATCCGAATGATTTGTCCACCCTACACTAACTAATCTACTTGGTGGACAAATCACCTATGAAGTTTTCAAAAGGTAGTATTTAAAACCCAAGAGTTTGGACAATCAAAGATGCTTGACATCAAAGATGAAGACTCCAAGTTTTAAATCCCACACACAACATTTATCAAACACATGGAGTGCAAAACACAAGGTTACATAATATTATATATGAAATACATAAGGTAGGATTCAAAGTCTAAGTTTCGACAATCAAAGATGCAAGACAAATAAGATGAAGCCCCTAGTTTTGAATCCTACACAAATGAACCCAAGAAATGCTACAACATTAAATCAAAGAGTTCATGATCCACGACCTATGTAAACCTAACTAATTAATGGAAAACATAGCAAAATCGTCAAAGGAGAAGAGAGAAAATATACCAAGCCATTAAATCTTCAATAGAATCTTCAAGTTTATAATAATGGAAATAAAATGGAAGAGAAAGAAACGAAGAAGAAAAAGGTTGGGATAAAAGAAAAAATAAGAGATCCCTAAAAAAATATATCTCTATCTATTTATAACAAACACGAGAATGACAAAGTTGTAAATAAAAAGAGGGGAAAAACTGCAGGCGCGGATCGATCCCTGGCAAAACACTGGATAGATCCGCTATTCAAAAACGCTAGTAGAATCTTTGTCCAAAATCGCGGATCGGTCCGTGAGTAAAAGCCGGATCGATTCGACTTTGCGAAAAGATGTCTCCAGGTCATGGGGAAGCAGCCAATCAATCTGCCTTTGCGCTTGGATCGATCCGGTCTTGCCGAATGGTGATTCCTACCCTTTTCATGAGGTGAGAACCAAAATACTTAGTTCCAACATCAACCAAGCTCTCAAAATCTGCAAGAAATAGATTTTATTAACAAAAAATAAACAACAAGAAGAACAACAAAAGTATAATTTATCCATTAAATCTCCCAGTATGAGTGATAATTTGTGTCCAATTAGGGTAAAATCATGAAGTTAAGAATGCAATATTGGACACGAATCACACAACCCCCCTTCCAAACTAGCATGTTGCTAGTCTCTTAGCAACAAAGCTAAATACCAAGAGATTTAAGAATAACCTTACACAACATTTTATTTAAAATGAAAGATAAACCGTTTTCGTGGGGAACACGATTGCATTGAGCATATACAACAAGCTGTTAAACCTCTAGGTTACCCGTAGAGGCGGAGTTTTGTCTCCGGAAGATTCTCATAATGATACCCACAAACAGTTTGTTTTCTCATGATAGTTGCCCATTATCTAACACCGATACTCAACATAGTCCTGTAGACACCCCAATTTTGACCAAACGTCGAATTATGGGGAGTGTTACCTCCAAGTCCGATGACGACAATGTCCGAACAAAACTAAGGCTTCCAAGGTGATTCATGCTCTTCAATTCAAACAAAAAAAAAGAAGAAAAGAAAAGAAAAAGGAATCGAACGGCATATGGTGTGGGCTGCGGCAGTCACGCAGTGCCAAAGCGGCACTCTGTGTTTGCTGGACCGGCAGTCCGTAACTGCCATAAAAACACATCAAGTGCTGTAAAAATCAGAGTTTCAAAAAAGAAGGCAGTCCATGGAGTTGCCGCGCCGGCACTTAGTAAGTGTCGTTCCGGCACTCAGTGAGTGCCGCTTCCATCTCCATTGAGTGCCGCGTTTTTAGCAGCCAGCTATAATACAACACGTTTTGTACCCTCAAAAGTACATCCAAAATTAGGTTTTTTGGGTTGAAAATACCAAAATAACCCTTTCAAATTTGCCTATAAATAGAGGATGAATACTCCATTACAAGGGATCTTTTTTTGGGGGGGATTTTTAGAAGAGAGAATTTTGAGACTACTACACATTTTTGGGAGAGGGGAATTTCAAGGAGAAAACAAAAGAATTTTGGGAAAAGAGAGCTTTTGAGAGTTTGAAGAAGAGCTTGAAAGATCTTCAAAATATAGGAGTTTGAGGATAGCTTGGAAGTGATCCTCTAATCTTAAGTTGTGTTTTATTTCTTTTGAACTTTTAACCTTCAAATCATTTAGTTCTTCTTGATTAAGTTTTTTAAAGTTTTGTTAGTAAACTTGGAAGTCTTAGCTTCTTAGTTCTTTTATTCTTGTTTTTTTGTTTGTACTTCTCTCTTGAGAATCTTGGAGGTCCTCCATACCTCACTTGAATCCATGAGCTTGATCTCTTAGTCTCATGTAATCTTATGCTTCACATGGGAGTTAAAGTTGATCATCTTTTATGAAAGAACAAGTAGATGAATCCAAACCCCCCACCATGGTTTGGGTTCTCTAACTTAGAGTTTCATGGAATCTCTTTTATATTCCTTGAAATTAAACTCATGAGTAATAGTCATGCTTGTTTGTACTTCTCTCTTGAGATACTTGGAGGTCTTCCATACCTCATTTGAATCTCATGATTTTGATCTTTTAGTCTCGTGTAAGCTTATGCTTTACATGAGATTTAAAGTTGACCATCATCTTGTTAAGAACAAATAGTTGAATCCAAATCCCTACCATGGTTTGGGTTCTCTAACTTGGAGTTTTCATGGAATCTCTTCTATATTCCTTTAGAACTCATGAGTTTTAGTCATGTGTTGATCTCCAATGACCATCAAAGGAAGGGAGAGTTAGGTTGGAGACAAGCTAATATCCATGGCTTGGTTGATAGAACAAGAAGGATGAAAAGTCCAAAAATGGTGCAGTGAATTCATGAACCAGTTTTGATCAAAGATTTTTAGTTAAACATCGAACCGTTGGAACTGAATGAAACCAACGAGAAAGTGTCTATAACTCAAAGTTCTACCACTGTAATTTTTGTTTTAGTAGGATCTCATGGATAACATGGTTTGGTCATAGGTTTTGTGAGACAACCATATTCTGTCCAGAGTTTCAGAACAGAAAATCAGTTTCAAAATGAGTAAATCAGAACCTTAATCAAGCATTCTTGGCTCCAAATAATTTTTTTATATAAAGTTTAATGTGTTAATAAGATTTTCTAAAAAGATTAGAGTCTTTCTGATTTTTTTTACTATTTTTAAAAAATCAAACAAAATCTCTGGACAGAGAGTTGTACATCTCTGAGTGATGTCTGGTTTTGTCCTTTTCCCAGAGATCTAACCGTTGAAACTTTGAATTTCTTTTTGGGTTAGAAACTAGACACATAGAGGAATCTTGTGTCCAAATATCATCAAGATCAAACCACGGGAAGCATCCCTTTTATTTCTTTGAAGTTCTGGTCTGCTCTCTGCAATTTTTAAAATTTTATGACAGATTTGACCAACTTTGTAAATAATGGTCCAAATGACTTTTCTATGACCTAGGGCTGAAACCATGCTTTGATAATAATTAGTTAAGCTTAAATCCAGAGACCAAATGATTCAAATCAATGAATAATTTATAGTTCATTCTTCTTCATGTACATATTCATCCATGTGGCTTGATGCTTGTAATTAGGACTTGTTTGCTTTAGATTTAATTACATTTGATAGATTTAACCTAGAAGTCTAGGATTTTTATTTAAGATCCAACTTTATATCTTGTATATCATGTGGACTAACCCTTTGCTTTGTAGCGCAATTAAGGTATGATTTCTTGAATTCCTCTTTAGTTTATTTTAATTTCTTGATTTTATCGATTTTTCGACTTAATGCGCGACACCTTAGAATTAAGTTTTTCCTTATGTGTATATATGATTAGAGACATTTTTTTAGGATTTTTATTTTTGTATGCATTGCACGTTTAATACCGCGGCTGGATCCCGGGTAAGTTATCTTGTCCTTTGTTGCATATCATCTTGATTGCCAAGTGAATTATGTGGTTTTGAATGTTATTTTCACCATTAGCAATCTTACAACCTTTGGACATACTTTTGTAATGTATATAAATACATATGTATTAATTGAGGGCACAGTTAAATTAATAATTCGATTAAAATGATGTTGAGTAGAGACCTATCGCGAGATAGGGTAAGAGAGGGTGTTTTAGTCCGCCGAACTCCTTCCTCTCTCATTCCATAATCCCCGGACCTAGTCAATCTCTGGTTTCTAAAAAGATCAATTTGTTTTTAAAAAAAATGGTTTCTTAATTTTCCTTTTAAAAATTAAGTGGCGACTCGTGTTTTATATTTTGAAATTGAAAGAGATTTCAAAAGAAAAGTTGTAGGTAAGAAAAAAGCGATATCCATAAGTCCCAAGAATTTTCAAAAGATTTAGCACATGGCACGCAAATCCAAAAAGTTCTCAAACTATCAAGGCTAGCAGATAAACTTCATTAAGGTCAATCTTGAATGTGTGTGTGGTGTGAAGTACATAACAATAACTGTCAAGAAGATGGCAATGCTTTCATAATTCGGATTTCGTTCAAAACGTGCTTCAACTCAATTCTCACCGGTATTACACTCTAATAATGAACACTCTGCATTGGGTAATACATTCGGGACATGCGGGCAAAAAGAGTAAAGGAAATGGATACCAAAGCCACGCACATGTCAATGATGAAGAACGTAAGCGTGAAAATGAGTAAAAATTAATCTCATGAAAGATACCATTCACTAAAGGATGTGAAATAACTCAAACTACTTTTCATGATCGTCTCAAACTCCAAATCACAAAACTTGAGGATCAATTAGGACCTTGAAGGGATTGTAAAGTAGGAAAGGATTATGAGGTGAAGGACAAGGGGAAAGGAAGTGAAGTATTTGGGTACAAACTTAGGATTCATTGGAATGCATGAATACAAATTACCACAAGAGATTAATCATCTACAAATATTTCTTTGAAGCTAAAAAAGAGAAGTACAATTGACTATGAAGTTCTTTTTCTTTCTTCTTCTTCTTTTTTTTTTTAATTATTTTTATTTTTATTTATATATATATATTTTTTAGAACTTCTTTCATTTTATTTTATTTTATTTTTCTTTGTACTCTCACAACAACACGATTCAATCTCTTTTACAACCTTACAAACACGATCTCATTCAAAGACATCCTAAAAATGTAATTCAAACGCGGATATAGAAGGTGTATGGTTTAGTGAAGGAAGGGTATGTGTGGTTGAGGCTAGAAATGGTGAAAATGTCCTAAAATAATTTTCTCGGACAATGTGATTCTTTGTTCTCCACTACAATGACAAGCAAGTAAGAGTTTTGCATTCCACAAAAGGATTCCTCTAATGAACAACCAAAGCAAGAAAATGAGATTTTCTACGACTTTTATATGTTTTTTCAAAAAGAGATAATTGAGGTATGTACACTTGACAATGGAGAAAAGGATTTAAAGCTCACAAGGGTAAAGTATCCACAAATGTTTCAAACAATTTCCGGGTAACAATTGCAATAAACATCATCCTAACACAAATAGTAATGCAACGTGCTCGAAAATCCAAGATTTGAAATTCATGAAATTCACTATAATCAAGATAATTATAGAACTAATGGGATTCAACAAGTGTTACATATTAATATCGAAAGAAAACTCAAGACAAGAGTCATCGCTCGGTATTAGAATGGGGCAACTATACTAAAATCATTAGAAACTTTTTTCTTTTTTGAATCATCTTGCCTTTTATTTAAAAAAAATGCTTGGAGAATTAATGGCAAGAAGAAAATGGAGCATGATCACATGATGGGTGAATATCCCACACCCCCCAACTAGATTATTGCATTATCCCTAATGCAAATGGTTCGAAATAAGGACAAAAATGAATAGGGATAGAGTGATATCACCAACAAAAGGAACGATCCCCAATGAGCACAAAAATAATGTTTCTGCACATGAATCACTACTGAGCACATCAAGCAAATAAAAGTAGAAAACGAAAAAGAAAAACCAAAACACAAAAAAAATGAAGATGGAATGATTAGGAGATGATGCGGATGAATTTGAAAGTTAGAATGTTGAATCTACCACTAGCCCAACATGCAAAAGAGAAATAATATTCCTTTAAAAGAGGTGATCCCAAAAGTTTGGCAATACAATTAAACTTTGCATTACCATACTATGGCTTTACTTTTTGATTAACATGTTTTGCCCACCCTATAACTAAATTACACTAACTAAACTACATGGTGGAACACATCACATTCTCTCGGTATGCGTCAAACATCTTAACACAAAGCATAATAATCATCATAACAAATAAGTGGTAAATTACTGCACTATGCAACACCTTAGATTAGAATAACACATCCACCCTTCATTAACTAAGCTACATGGTAAACAAATGAACTTCTCTTAGAATGACTCATGTGCAACAATACACCACTTTTATTAAGCAACACTATGTAAGAAATCACGAAAATCAATTACATATGCCAAAACTTTAAAGAACAACAACCAAAGGAGATATTATTACATTCCCCATGTGAGACTAATGTGTCATGAACATCCTAAATGGAGGTTTAGCTCTTCAAGAGTAGCTAATCCTTTAAAACAAAGACAAAACAAAAAGATCAAATGTATAAGCGCATATGATTAGATTCTAAACAACTTAACGTTGTTTCCAATCCCCAGCAACGGCGCCATTTTGATGTTGTAATACCCTGTATTTTTGGTATATTAATAAGACCTGGTATTTCATTTCTATACTCGTATAAACTTTCTCTTCCTTTTGGTGAATTTTGATACCAATCGATTGATAAGTTTTCCCAATCGATTGACACTTTTCAGATACCAATCGATTGGCATGTTCCCAATCGATTGACATTCTACCGACTAAAAGTGATGACGTGTCAACATCCCAATCGATTGCCATCTTCTTCAATCGATTGACATCAAATATCTGTCTTCAATCGATTGACATAGAGTTCAATCGATTGACATAAGCTGAGAAACATTTTCTTCTTTCCTTCAGCTTTAAACGTGTGGCACTCTTAATCCTTATATATACTTGTTCATTTGTGGCCTTGGGCCAAGTTTTGGCAGCCTTGGGAGAGAGAGCTTCATACTCTCTTATATATATACACATATATATTGTATATATATATATTACACACACACACTCTCGGGTGGAGAGAAGGAGAAGAAGAAGAGGAGGAGGAGGAGACCAAAGAGAGAACAGAGACGGACAGAGAAAGAGAGAGCAGAGAAGAAAGAGAGAGGAAAGAGAACTCACCATAACCGCCGCCGCGGAGCTCGGGACGCCGTCAACGGAACGCCGGAGAGAGGTGAGTTTATTAACTCACTCAAAGAGGATTGTTTTTGTGATGTTTATATGTGTATAATAACGTGCATGAGGAGGAAAGAGAACCCCAACGTTTTTATAATAAAACCAGCAGTTTTGAGGAAGAAGACAGAGTCCAATCGATTGACATTATTTCCAATCGATTGACATTATTTCCAATCGATTGACATTATTTCCAATCGATTGACATTAAGTCCAATCGATTGGGAAGAGCAGAATGTTGTTTATCTATTGTTATATGTTATGAGCTGATTGTAATGTACCCAAGCTGTTAATGGTTGTACCATATGTGATATTGGATATGTGCTTAGTCAACATGATACTACGTAAGCCTTATATGATGTTTATGTTAATGTTACAAGATGAACTGTTTATTATTTACTGTCGATATGAGATGCTCTAATGGTTAAGTAACTGCCATATGTTATTGTCAAACTGAATAGTAGAACGGAACACGACAGCATGTTAATAATGAATTAATAAGTAGATATGTTGAATACAGAGCATGTGGTATTTCCTGTACTTAGTATATGAGCATTTCACAACATGTGTCAGCATGCATGGGATAGTGATGTGAAGAGGCAAGAGAAGCTGATGAGAAATGGGATATTGATATGAAGAGATGAGAAGATATGATGAGAAATGGGATATGTGATTTATATGGAATAATGAGATTTGTGTACTTGGATCCGTGGGATCAACGACTGACGAGTCGGGTGGACGTGGGATGGTTAGAGTTCCTAGTGCGCCTCTCACTGTTGAAGACGTCCAGTGATGCGTATGCACTGTTGAAGACGTCTAGTGTACCGTTGAAGACGTCCGGCTAGTGCTCTAATGTATTCTCAGCTGTGTAGACGACCAGTGAGGGTATACGCATCGTTGAAGACGTCCGATGTGCCGTTCTATCGTTTACAGATAGGTGGTACCGTGTAGACGACCGGTAACCCTATCAAGGGATTGTGGGACCTGTTGCCTAGTCGGGTGATTCCGATTGGCATTATTGTATCGACTTATGGATACGGATATGAGATTTTGGTATCGACGAATGAACACAGATTTGTAATAATGGGATTGACGTATGGATACAGAGATGGATAGAGATATGAATATGAGTACGGATATGATGAGATAAAGGTTCAGTCGTGGATTCAGCGTCCCGACGTAAAGGTAGATGCATGGGTGGTTGCATGGTTACATGGATGGATTTGGTGAATACGTGATGAGATATGTTATACCATGATGTTTATCCTTGTCATTTCTTAATATGATTTCTGTTATTATTGATTAATGCATAGTTTAATGAGACCTCTGCTATGTCCGTGAGTGACGCCATTGTTAAGAGATTAACCGCATTTTAAGATGCTGAACAATAGCGGTGAGGAGTGTTGTTTAATGTACTCACTCAGCTTTGTATTCAAAGCTGATGGCGTTTATGCCCTGGACATTCCAATGTCTAGGGATTTGTAGGTCTTGAGGACTGAAGACTTATAGTTCTGCCAGACTTAGAGCTGAAGGCTGGAAGACGAAGATGTGCTGCTTTATATAGTTAGTTTGTATATCTGTTGTTGTTATTGTTATAGGCTTGAGACTATAAGCCAGCTGTTGTAATAGTGTTAGTAGACTTTTATAATTGGTACTTGGGCATCTGTTGCTTTCATACCTTTTATAGTTTCCGCTGTAGCCTCTGATTATGTTAATAAGATATGTTCTATGAATAGCATCCTCCCTATCGTGGTGTTTATTGGTTTGAGTAGATGACAACGCGGTTATTCACCCGTTATTCCCTATGGACCCATAAAGGAAATTTATTTTTCTCTATTTATGCTGCTCCGGGGCGTGACAGGATTTTTGGTATCAGAGCCTAGGTTTTAGTTGTTAACCGCTTGTCTTTGGTGTTCGAACCTGAATTCTAAGTTAATATCGGTAGCATGAGGATTAGCTGAGATGAGATAGAACTGTTATCTTGTCACACAGATAAGAGGTTGGAAGAATCCATCTGAGGATGTTTCTTTGGAAGATAGTAACTGTTGGAACCAATAAGAATATGGATAGTTGACTTCACGGAGAACAGGCGCTGAGAATTAGTTGTGGTTGTGGAGATCCTATAAATATAGAGCCGTTGGATGTTAGACGCTGACGAATTCCTGAGCAATCTCGGAACAGTCAGTATGTCCTAGAAATAGAAAGAGGTTTAGGATAAGATTATCCTGTTACCTTGAGCCACATGTTAGTTGAGTGTTCTCACATTTTAGTTGAACAATACTCATAGCTTGGAACCTGGGAATGGAAATAGAATGTTTAGATTTGACGTTGCGTGTAGAACCTATAGTTTCGTAATCCGTGTTTTGAGCATAGATATATTGGAGTACACTTGGTAGATAGACTGACCTTGTGGTTATTATTATTTATGTGAGGTATCCGTATTGCTTAATGTGATCGTATTATATAGTGGTACTATATATTGGTTACCACATGTTTTGTTCTTGCTTGAGCTGTAAGATAGAATGTGTCTGACCGAATAGATTTTTCATTATAGGTAGCAACATCGAACCCTACCAGCACTCGTTATGGTTAGGACGACTCGAGGAAACCCGGGCCAGCTGAATGGAGTACCTGAATTAGTATCTCCTGAGATAGATCCAACAGGAATGATTGGAGTTTTCATTCGTCGCATGGAACAAGTTATCAATCGTGCGGATCACGTCATCGACAATGAAGCACCAGTACGTCAGACAAGAGTCAAGCTGCTAAAGGAATTTCGTGCTCTTCAACCAGGAACCTTTACCGGATTAACGGGAGCATGGCAAGCTGAGCAATGGATTCGCCAGATAGAATTGATATTTGAGACACTTGAATGTACTGACACTGAGAAAAGACATTTGGCTATATTTCAACTGACATTCTCAGCAGCAGATTGGTGGGACGCAGTGAAAGCTACGATAGGTGAAGAAGCTGTAGGAAGGATGACTTGGGAATCATTCAAGACTCGATTTCTAGAAAAGTACTTTCCAGAATCTGAGAAGAACAAAAGGGAAATGGAGTTCATCCAATTAGTTCAAGGTTGTTTTACAGTGCCCGAATATACAACTCAATTCGAGAGGCTATCACGATTTGCACCGCATATGATCGATACGCCAAGAAGAAAGATCAAAAGATATCATCAAGGACTAGTTCCACATATCCGTCATATGACTATAGGACATTTAGATCAATCTTTCGAAGCTTTGGTAGAAATGGCAACGAAACTGGAAGACGATACTCAGATTAGTGAAGGACAACACTTTGATAAAACATTTCCAGAGTACGATCAGTTTCTCCTAACGGATCAGAGAGGAAGGGACAGTCAGGTTGTGTTGGCAGCTAACCAAGTTCAACAAGGAAACACAGAGAGAAGTTACATAAGCAACCGCCAGAAGCGTAAAAGGATAGAGAATGACAAGAAAGAATCAAAACCAGTGACGACTCCAACACAGCACAGAGAACGAGATATCTGCTACAATTGTGGAGTACTAGGACACCATTCCCAAGAATGCAGAACATCAAGGAAATCTAATGGACGGGGAATACGATGTTTCAACTGTGGTAAATTTGGTCATGTTCGTAAGTTTTGTCCAGCACTAGAGATGCAACACAATGTTCCGTCGCAACAAGTACCAAGAGGACGAACCTGTCGAACAAATAATTGGTCTCAACTTAGACAAGGACGATAGACAGAAGGTACAATACTCATCACCTACATCATGTATTACATACAATCCTGATATTGTAGGAAGTTTTACATCCATTTGATTTGATTGTAAGAGGGTTAGCCTACACCGTAAATTGTAGTTACTGGAACAATTCATTTGACACTGATCAACAGTAGTTATCCAAGTATAGATATAACATCAATTGCATCCCATATGACTTCTTTTACATCCCTATAAGACTTCAAATGCATCCTTATATGACGTCAATTGCCTCCCTATCGAAAGACTACGCCAACCATTGGTATGTTGGACAGAGACTAGAGATGAGGAATCTAAATTTGCTTTAGATGTAGCTTAACAAGAGAGGATGAACTAAAAGATTGCGAGTATACGAGAAGAGATACGAGTAACGCAGAGACAACATCAGAACTTTCAAAAGAGTATCGCTAAAGAATGTTTTCGACACCGATCGCCTGTTGCTTTCATCCAGTCAAGAAGTTATACAATAGATCGACTCACGATATCAGTACGTAGTCCTGCCTAACCTATTTGATTAGTACGTAGAAGCAGAACGAGTATTCAATGGATTGAACGACCTCAAAGAGATGATTATATCAATAGTACGTGGGAATTTGGAGAGCCATGAGGAAATTTGAATTATCAAATAACGATGCTAGAGTCACAATGCTTTCAAGTCAATATCCTGAGGGACGACGACAATAACATGGGAGTTAACAAGGAGTTCAGAGATAGAAGACAATCAACTGGTGCAGCAGTACAGACATCGACAGCACAGTATGAAGCATCTTCAGAGACCAGAGTAGACGGCAACGCTTCGCTACAACTTAGACGGTATTAGAACACTTGATCGATAGAACCCTTACACCGTAGAGTTTGGCACGAGTAAGGAATCTTGTGTGTTTAGAGATTTGCTGTTTCAGATTCGTGAGATGATTAGATTGTGCTACCTAGAACTTTTCCTGAAGTTCGACATACGAATTTTCATATAGCTAACCCAAGGATTGATAGTTGTTACCCTAGCACTTATAGATCGTTGATAACTTTGCATCGTGTGTTTAGAACTTAATCCGTTGGCCGCTGAGGTAATCGTTTACGTAAAACGAGAACTTGAGCATTTTCTTCTGAGATGGATTTCTTTTTGGTTATAGGAACCGTTGCTTCAGATTTCGAGGACGAAATCTTTTGATGAGTGGTGGATGATGTAATACCCTGTATTTTTGGTATATTAATTGTAATACCCTGTATTTTGGTATATTAATAAGACCCGGTATTTCATTTCTATATTCGTATAAACTTTCTCTTCCTTTTGGTGAATTTTGATACCAATCGATTGACATATTCCCAATCGATTGACACTTTTTGATACCAATCGATTGATAAGTTATCCCAATCGATTTACATTCTACCGACTAAAAGTGATGACGTGTCAAACTTTCCAATCGATTGCTATTCATCTCAATCGATTGACATTGTTTCCAATCGATTGACTACAAATATCTGTTGCCAATCGATTGACTGGTGTCTCAATCGATTGACATAAGCTGAGAAATGTTTTCTTCTTTCCTTCAGCTTTAAACGCGTGGCACTCCCTTACCACTATATATATGTTTCATTTCATGGCCTTGGGGCTGTTTTTCAGACCTTGAGAGAGGGAGAGGCATACTCTTGTGAGATACATACATATATCTATATCTATACATATATACACACCCTCACACACACTCACTCCTTCGGCAGCTGGGAGAAGAAGAAGAAAGAAGACAGAAAGAAGAAGAAAGAAGAAAGGAGGAGACAGAGAGGGAAGACAGAGACAGAGAAGAGGAGAGAGAGAGAGAGAGTTTGAAGTTTTCAAACTTAAACACACCCAAACGCACCCTAGGTGAGTACTAACTCACTTGGTCCCTTTATATGAAGTTTATATAAGCTATTATGATGTTTAGATGGGTTACATGCATGTAGTGCACGTTTATATATGCTGTTTTTACAATCTGCTGGAGAAGACGTAGTTCCAATCGATTGACATGATCTCAATCGATTGACATCAGTTGCATCCCAATCGATTGAATAGGATTTCAATCGATTGACATTGTTCCAATCGATTGACATGTTTATCAATCGATTGACATAACTTTTGTTCCAATCGATTGAACTTTTGTTCCAATCGATTGACATGATCAGTACATGGATTCTTTTGCCTGTTTATTATATAAGAGGTTTAGTTGTTCGATTCCTGAATTGGAATTCCATTATGCGATTATGGGGTAGACAGGAGAAATGTGACACCAAAGATTTATGGATAATGAATAAAAAGTAATATGAAGACGTGGGTTGACGTGTTGATTTTGATATGAGTTTGATATCCGTTTCTTTTAATCCGAGTAGTCAGGCCACATTGGGAGTTTGTCATGTGTCGATGTAGAATGGAACGTAAGTAGGTTTGGTAAGTTCTGGGAATGGTATGTGGATGGACGTTCGGTCATGATATGCTCTTAAAAGCGGTGAGCTGTGCATATGCTCTTAAAAGCGGTGAGCTGGACCAAGAAGTCCTAAGATAGACTGGAGGATCTATGATATGCTCTTAAAAGCGGTGAACAGGACCATTGTTCTTAAAAGCGGTGAGCTGGGATCACTAGTAGATGACGTTGAGTCGTGGCAATAAGATTGATATGCCTTGTTCGAAACGTTATATCCCTGAAATGCGGTGAACAGGACCATTGTTCTTAAAAGCTGGGGACAGACTGACGTGGAGTCCATGACATGCGGTGAGCAGGACCATTGCTCTTAAAAGCGATGGACAGAATAAGGGTGTATCCCTAGAGTTAAACGATTGAGTCTGTTCATGACATCTGAATACGTTGAGTTCGGTATTTGAGTAACAAGACGATAAGGGTCGGTTCATAAGGGTGAATAGAAGAACAAGATAATGTTATTTTATAATAAGATGTTAACTCGTGTTTTTATAAACTTGTGTTTACTTCAGATAACTGGTACCTCGTTAGTTTATGCTCACTCAGCTCTCAGTAAGCTGACGGCCTTTTATTGCCTGGACATTCCCCGTCCAGAATATCCTGCCCCTTATTCTACAGGTAAGGACCAGTACACTGATGACTATTATCTAGAGGAGGGCCCCACCGATGATGGTTACGCCAGGAAGGATTATCCTTATGCCAGTTGAAGACTGAAGATGTTATAATTAGATTTAATTTCAGTTGTTCTGTTAATCTTTTGTTAACGGGTACTTGGGCATTTGTTGTCTTCAGACCTGTTGTGATCCTGTGGACCATACTCTGATAGTTTGTAATAGTTAGCACTTTGTGCTATTTTCAGTTGATTACTGTTGCTTTTCTTTTGGACTAGTACTGCGTGATGTGGATTATTAGTGACTTTCACCTGTCATTCCTTATGGACCCATAAAGGAAATTTATTTTTCTCTATTTATGCTGCTCCGGGGCGTGACAGGGTTTTTGGTATCAGAGCCTGAGTTTAGTACTCTAGGGGAGTGATACTGTCGTTCACCGATCATTCCACACCATCTGGTCCTAGTGTATTAAGATTCTTTGAGATGAGATATGAGTATAAGATAAGTTCGTCTTCCTGACGATAGATAGTTTCCTTTGCAGGATAGCATGGATCCGGAGTTTCACCTGTTTGTTACCGATGCTTATGGAGGACATATTATCCATGGAGATACCGTGGAGCCAGCTGACCCAGATTTTTATCATGAGCGTGTGTGCCAGATAGCTAGTCGACATTTAGAGGAGGACATGTGGAGAGCACTTTATGTGACCAGGAGTACTCACCCGACCCAGATGCGCATGGATGCCTACCACTTAGCGAGAGTTGGCAGAGACATTTGCCAGGAGATGTTGCGACTAGTTTTGAGTAAGCCAGAGATGGATGAGATTGAGTTGAGAGCTATTATAGCCGGTCCGCCAGAGCCCGTAGTTGCAGCAGCAGCAGCAGCAGCCCCACCATCACCAGTACCTGTCCCAGAGCCTGAGCCGATAGAGGATGAGGAGGATCTAGAGCCTGAGGATGAGCATCCCGATGAGGACATGGACAGAGATGGAGAGGAGGAGCCGATAGATGACGAGGACCCAGTAGAGGATGAGCATGCAAACGATACAGATGATGATGACCCTGAGGATGACCCCGAGGAGCCAGAGTTTGAGCCAGAAGATCCAGTACCAGACCCAGAGGCTATTGAGGCAGACGTAGTAGTAGATGAGGAGGATGACCCCGAGGAGATAGTTGTGCCAGAGGTACCAGTTGTGCTTCAGATACCAGCCGGACCGATTATGCATATGGCAGCCATGGCCGATATGGCAGTAGGATGGATAGCTCAGATGATAGCACAGCCAGCAGATTTTGTTATGGGAGAGGTGGCTATAGCAGGAGCTCTAGACATAGCTGACGGTTTTGCTGCAGTAGCTGTTGATGTCGCTAACCAGGCGATAGTAGACGTGATGGAGGACGATGATGCAGAGATGATAGAGGATTGGGATATAGGGGTAGTAGTTGGAGATCTTGTTGCACCAGTTGAGAATGATCCACTCGAGGAGATGGATATTGACCCAGAGGACGAGGCACCACCATCAGGATCAGATGCTGACGACTTTTGAGTCAGGACTTGCAGGGCTTAATTTTGTTAGTTTATATTAGGACATGTTGTCCACTAGATTTTTGGGAGCTTGAGAGATAGCTATTTGACCATAGCTTTGTATAGTATTAGCTGACTTTAGTTGTTGTAACTCTTGTCCCATATGGTACACAGTTTGATTAGTGTGTACTATACGGTACATCTTTTGATATATATATATACGAGCAGTACTTTTGGTTATTGTTTGATTATTGCGTTGTGCTGTGTTGTTTAGTAGAATTGTTAGTCTAGCTGTTTCTTATTCTATCTTGAGTCCGTTTCTACGTGAAGACTTTCAGCTGATCCATATGTCGTTTGTAGGCGATACTCGTTATCATCATGGTAGGACCCTTGAGAAATCACCAAGCACGTAATGGAGCACCTATACCGGAAGGGATGGATCCGACGGGAATTTTCGAAGCATTTATGCAGAGGATGGAGCATGTGGGGGATACTTATAATCACTCCACCCACCAGAGACCTTTTGTACCCCCGCCACCAAGACAGACTGGAGATAAGCTGTTAGCAAATTTTCGTGGGCTACGTCCCGAAAAGTTTGATGGACTAACAGAACCATGGAAGGCAGAGCAATGGATAAGAGAGATGGAGTTAATATTTGGAGCATTGGAATGCAACGAACAAGAGAAACGTCGCCTTGCTACGTTTCAGCTCACCTATGCCGCCGCAGATTGGTGGGAAGCTGAGCAAGCCACTGTTGGGATCGATGCCGCTAGAGCTATGTCGTGGGAGACATTCAAAGGCAGATTTTTGGAGAAGTATTTTCCAGAAGATGAGAGAGATCAACAAGAAAGGAACTTTCTCAATTTGATCCAAGGAGGATGGAATGTACGAGAATACACAACACAGTTCGAGCGTTTATCCAGAATTGCTCAGCACATGATAGACACGCCGCAGAAGAAGGTTAAGAGATTTCACCAAGGACTGAACCCCCACCTTAGACATATGATGGTTGGTCATCTGAACCAGTCGTATGAGGAAATTGTTAGATTTGCTACAGGATTAGAAAAGGATGCTAATCCAGTACAGCAATCACAGACAAATCGACCTCAGTTGTCACGAGGGTTTCAACAGAGAAATTTTCCTAATCGACCACCAAGAAATACCCAAGGATGGAGACCTCAGGAAAATTTTCAAGGAAACAAGAGAATCTAGGAAGGAACCAGGAAACCACAGCAGAGTTATAATCGACCTCAACAATATCGCCAGCAGGGGTCACAGCCACAGGCATTACTAACTGCCCCACCCAGCAATAGTGGAGGATGTTTTAACTGTGGAAAGCCAGGACATATTGCAAGGAACTGCACAGCCCATAGATCTAATCGCAGGCCAGATATCGTCTGTCGCAACTGCAACAAACCAGGGCACGTGAGCAAGGATTGTCGTGCGCCACGAGGAGGATACTACGGGGCACCAGTGCAAGGAATTCAAGGACCTCCTGATCAGACGAGAATGAATGCTATTATTCCGGAAGGAGCAGGCTTTAATGCTGATGAGCAGCAACATTTGGAAGGTACACTTGTACTCTTTCATAGTCCAGTTAAAGCTTTATTTGATACTGGAGCCGCACGTTCTTTTATTGCTGTTAAGATTGTGCGTCAGTTGGGTTTAGAACCCCAGACACTTGAGTCAACACTGAATGCTGTGTCACCATTAGGAGTGACAGTTAAGTTGAGTAAAGTGTGTAGAGATTGCCCTTTGACTTTGGGAGATAGGAATCTGCCAGCAGACTTAGTCGTTCTGTCGATGTCAGAATTTGATGTTATCCTAGGGATGGATTGGTTAACTAAGTACAGTGCCAATTTGGATTGCCCTACTAGGACGATTGTATTTCCAATACAAGGAAAGCCGACGATCAGATTTCAGTGTCAACCGACAAGCGACATGTTTCTTACGAGTAGTTTGGCTACGATCATTAGTACAAGTACGGAGCTTAAGATGGATCAAATTCCTATTGTACGAGACTTTCAGGATGTATTTCAGGATATTAAAGGACTTCCACCGAAAAGAGAAATAGACTTCTGTATGGAATTAGTACCTGGTACATTGCCTATTTCTAAGACTCCATATAGGATGGCACCAACCGAGATGTTGGAATTGAAGAAGCAAGTTCAAGAACTCGAGGATCTAGGATTTGTTCGACCGAGTACGTCGCCTTGGGGAGCACCAGTTCTGTTTGTAAAGAAGAAGGACGGAACACTTCGACTCTGTATAGACTACAGAGAGTTGAACAAGGTTACGATTAAGAATAGATATCCGTTACCTCGAATAGATGATCTATTCGACCAGTTACAAGGATCTAGGATCTTTTCCAAAATCGATCTGCGTTCTGGATATCACCAGCTGTTAGTTCGATCAGAGGATGTATCGAAGACTGCATTCAGGACAAGATACGGGCATTACGAGTTTTTAGTTATGCCTTTTGGATTGACGAATGCGCCAGTAGTATTTATGGACTTGATGAATAGAGTATTCAGACTATATCTGGATAAATTCATTATAGTATTCATTGATGATATACTGATCTACTCAAAGACAGAAGAGGATCACAAGGAGCATTTACAGGTTGCCTTGCAGACACTTCGAGATAGCAAGTTGTATGCAAAGTTCAGCAAGTGTGAGTTTTGGCTACAGGAAGTCAAATTCTTGGGACACGTTATATCCCAGGAAGGTATTTCGGTAGACTCATCTAAGATTGATGCAGTCTTAAGCTGGAACAGACCGACGAATGCAACCGAAGTCAGAAGTTTCCTTGGTTTAGCAGGATATTACAGAAGATTTGTAGAAGGATTTTCCAAGATAGCAGGACCATTGACGAATTTAACAAGGAAGGAGACGAAGTATGAATGGACAGACAAGCATGAGGGTGCATTTCAGGAGTTAAAAGAAAGATTGACTTCTGCACCAGTACTCGCATTACCTAAGAGTGGAGAAAAGTATGTGATCTACAGTGACGCATCGTACCAAGGACTTGGATGTGTGCTTATGCAAGATGGAAATGTTATCGCATATGGATCAAGACAATTGAAGGTACATGAGAAGAATTATCCGACGCATGATCTGGAATTAGCAGCAATAGTGTTTGCATTGAAAATTTGGAGACACTATCTCTATGGAGAAAAGTTTGACTTATTTTCCGATCATAAGAGTCTGAAGTATTTGTTCTCTCAAAAGGAGTTGAATATGCGACAGCGGAGATGGATGGAGTTACTCAAAGACTATGACTTTTCTTTGCAATACCATCCCGGCAAAGCAAACGTAGTAGCAGATGCTTTGAGCCGTAATCCTCGATTAGTGATCGCTGCATTACTAATTAGAGAATGGAGAGCATTGGAAGAAATTGCTGAATTTGATCTTCAGCCAGTGGAGCCAATGAAAGGACAACATTTTGGATGTCTGATGGTACAACCGACTTTGATCAGTCGTATCATGGAGGCTCAACAGACAACAGAAGATTTGAAGTTATGGTTCGCCAAGATGTCAGCCAAGGAACCAGAAGTCTGGAGTATTAGTACCGACGGAGCCTTACAATGTAAAGGTAGACTCTGTGTACCTAATGAAGGAAATCTCCGGAAGGAAATATTGGATGAAGCACATAAGTCACGAATGACTATTCATCCCGGAAGTACGAAGATGTACAAAGACTTGAAGAGAAATTTTTGGTGGGAATGAATGAAGAGAGATGTGGCAGAGTATGTAGCTCAGTGTCTTACTTGTAAACAAGTAAAGGCAGAACATCAGAAACCACCTGGATTGTTACAGCCGTTACCTATTCCTCAATGGAAATGGGAACACATAACCATGGATTTTGTGGTAGGATTGCCGAAGTCACAGCAGAATCACGATGCTATATGGGTAATCGTGGATCGACTTACTAAGACGGCACATTTTATTGCCTATAGCATGACATACTCAGTAGAACGTTTGAGCCGAATGTATCTACAACACGTTGTACGATTACATGGAGTGCCTGTATCTATTGTGTCAGACCGAGATTCGCGCTTTACTGCAGAATTTTGGAAGAGTCTCCAGACAGCGATGGGAACGACATTGAACTTGAGTTCAGCTTTTCATCCACAGACAGATGGACAGACGGAACGAGTTAATCAAGTGATGGAAGATATGTTACGAGCTTGTGTCATTGATTTTGAAAGTACTTGGGAGATACACTTACCTTTGATTGAGTTCGCCTATAATAATAGTTATCATTCGAGTATAGATATGGCGCCATTCGAAGCTTTGTATGGAAGACCTTGCAGATCGCCGCTATGTTGGACCGAAGTCGGAGATAGTCAACTTCTTGGGCCAGAGATGGTACGGGAAACCAGTGAAAAGATTCAAGTCGTACGTGAGAAGATGAAGACAGCCCAGACCAGATACAAGAGTTATGCTGACAAGCGACGCAAAAAACTTGGAGTTTGCCATTGGAGATCACGTATTACTCAAGGTTTCACCTGTTCGAGGAATCGTCAGATTTGGTCAGAAAAGGGGCAAGTTATCGCCACGTTTCATCGGACCATTCGAGATTCTGGAGCGTGTTGGAAAAGTTGCTTATCGCCTTGCGTTGCCACCAAAGATGTCAGGAGTGCACAACGTTTTTCACATCAGTATGCTGAGGAAGTGTGTTCACAACCCAGTGCACGAGATCAACTTTGAGGATATCGAAGTCAACAGCGACGTTACGTTCAATGAAGGACCTGTTCGTATTCTAGATCGAGGAATCAAGAAACTCAGGAACAAAGAGATTCCGTTAGTCAAGATTCAGTGGAAACATCACGATGAAGGAGAAGCTTCGTGGGAACTAGAGTCAGAGATGCGCGAGAAGTTTTCGTTTTTGTTTTAGACCTTGTTGCTTTTGATTTCGAGGAAGAAATCTTTTGTTGAGTGGTGGATGATGTAATACCCTGTATTTTGGTATATTAATAAGACCCGGTATTTCATTTCTATATTCGTATAAACTTTCTCTTCCTTTTGGTGAATTTTGATACCAATCGATTGACATATTCCCAATCGATTGACACTTTTTGATACCAATCGATTGATAAGTTATCCCAATCGATTTACATTCTACCGACTAAAAGTGATGACGTGTCAAACTTTCCAATCGATTGCTATTCATCTCAATCGATTGACATTGTTTCCAATCGATTGACTACAAATATCTGTTGCCAATCGATTGACTGGTGTCTCAATCGATTGACATAAGCTGAGAAATGTTTTCTTCTTTCCTTCAGCTTTAAACGCGTGGCACTCCCTTACCACTATATATATGTTTCATTTCATGGCCTTGGGGCTGTTTTTCAGACCTTGAGAGAAGGAGAGGCATACTCTTGTGAGATACATACATATATCTATATCTATACATATATACACACCCTCACACACACTCACTCCTTCGGCAGCTGGGAGAAGAAGAAGAAAGAAGACAGAAAGAAGAAGAAAGAAGAAAGGAGGAGACAGAGAGGGAAGACAGAGACAGAGAAGAGGAGAGAGAGAGAGAGAGTTTGAAGTTTTCAAACTTAAACACACCCAAACGCACCCTAGGTGAGTACTAACTCACTTGGTCCCTTTATATGAAGTTTATATAAGCTATTATGATGTTTAGATGGGTTACATGCATGTAGTGCACGTTTATATATGTTGTTTTTACAATCTGCTGGAGAAGACGTAGTTCCAATCGATTGACATGATCTCAATCGATTGACATCAGTTGCATCCCAATCGATTGAATAGGATTTCAATCGATTGACATTGTTCCAATCGATTGACATGTTTATCAATCGATTGACATAACTTTTGTTCCAATCGATTGAACTTTTGTTCCAATCGATTGACATGATCAGTACATGGATTCTTTTGCCTGTTTATTATATAAGAGGTTTAGTTGTTCGATTCCTGAATTGGAATTCCATTATGCGATTATGGGGTAGACAGGAGAAATGTGACACCAAAGATTTATGGATAATGAATAAAAAGTAATATGAAGACGTGGGTTGACGTGTTGATTTTGATATGAGTTTGATATCCGTTTCTTTTAATCCGAGTAGTCAGGCCACATTGGGAGTTTGTCATGTGTCGATGTAGAATGGAACGTAAGTAGGTTTGGTAAGTTCTGGGAATGGTATGTGGATGGACGTTCGGTCATGATATGCTCTTAAAAGCGGTGAGCTGTGCATATGCTCTTAAAAGCGGTGAGCTGGACCAAGAAGTCCTAAGATAGACTGGAGGATCTATGATATGCTCTTAAAAGCGGTGAACAGGACCATTGTTCTTAAAAGCGGTGAGCTGGGATCACTAGTAGATGACGTTGAGTCGTGGCAATAAGATTGATATGCCTTGTTCGAAACGTTATATCCCTGAAATGCGGTGAACAGGACCATTGTTCTTAAAAGCTGGGGACAGACTGACGTGGAGTCCATGACATGCGGTGAGCAGGACCATTGCTCTTAAAAGCGATGGACAGAATAAGGGTGTATCCCTAGAGTTAAACGATTGAGTCTGTTCATGACATCTGAATACGTTGAGTTCGGTATTTGAGTAACAAGACGATAAGGGTCGGTTCATAAGGGTGAATAGAAGAACAAGATAATGTTATTTTATAATAAGATGTTAACTCGTGTTTTTATAAACTTGTGTTTACTTCAGATAACTGGTACCTCGTTAGTTTATGCTCACTCAGCTCTCAGTAAGCTGACGGCCTTTTATTGCCTGGACATTCCCCGTCCAGAATATCCTGCCCCTTATTCTGCAGGTAAGGACCAGTACACTGATGACTATTATCTAGAGGAGGGCCCCACCGATGATGGTTACGCCAGGAAGGATTATCCTTATGCCAGTTGAAGACTGAAGATGTTATAATTAGATTTAATTTCAGTTGTTCTGTTAATCTTTTGTTAACGGGTACTTGGGCATTTGTTGTCTTCAGACCTGTTGTGATCCTGTGGACCATACTCTGATAGTTTGTAATAGTTAGCACTTTGTGCTATTTTCAGTTGATTACTGTTGCTTTTCTTTTGGACTAGTACTGCGTGGTGTGGATTATTAGTGACTTTCACCTGTCATTCCTTATGGACCCATAAAGGAAATTTATTTTTCTCTATTTATGCTACTCCGGGGCGTGACATTAATAAGACCTGGTATTTCATTTCTATACTCGTATAAACTTTCTCTTCCTTTTGGTGAATTTTGATACCAATCGATTGATAAGTTTTCCCAATCGATTGACACTTTTCAGATACCAATCGATTGGCATGTTCCCAATCGATTGACATTCTACCGACTAAAAGTGATGACGTGTCAACATCCCAATCGATTGCCATCTTCTTCAATCGATTGACATCAAATATCTGTCTTCAATCGATTGACATAGAGTTCAATCGATTGACATAAGCTGAGAAACATTTTCTTCTTTCCTTCAGCTTTAAACGTGTGGCACTCTTAATCCTTATATATACTTGTTCATTTGTGGCCTTGGGCCAAGTTTTGGCAGCCTTGGGAGAGAGAGCTTCATACTCTCTTATATATATACACATATATATTGTATATATATATTACACACACACACTCTCGGGTGGAGAGAAGGAGAAGAAGAAGAGGAGGAGGAGGAGACCAAAGAGAGAACAGAGACGGACAGAGAAAGAGAGAGCAGAGAAGAAAGAGAGAGGAAAGAGAACTCACCATAACCGCCGCCGCGGAGCTCGGGACGCCGTCAACGGAACGCCGGAGAGAGGTGAGTTTATTAACTCACTCAAAGAGGATTGTTTTTGTGATGTTTATGTGTGTATAATAACGTGCATGAGGAGGAAAGAGAACCCCAACGTTTTTATAATAAAACCAGCAGTTTTGAGGAAGAAGACAGAGTCCAATCAATTGACATTATTTCCAATCGATTGACATTATTTCCAATCGATTGACATTAAGTCCAATCGATTGACATTAAGTCCAATCGATTGGGAAGAGCAGAATGTTGTTTATCTATTGTTATATGTTATGAGCTGATTGTAATGTACCCAAGCTGTTAATGGTTGTACCATATGTGATATTGGATATGTGCTTAGTCAACATGATACTACGTAAGCCTTATATGATGTTTATGTTAATGTTACAAGATGAACTGTTTATTATTTACTGTCGATATGAGATGCTCTAATGGTTAAGTAACTGCCATATGTTATTGTCAAACTGAATAGTAGAACGGAACACGACAGCATGTTAATAATGAATTAATAAGTAGATATGTTGAATACAGAGCATGTGGTATTTCCTGTACTTAGTATATGAGCATTTCACAACATGTGTCAGCATGCATGGGATAGTGATGTGAAGAGGCAAGAGAAGCTGATGAGAAATGGGATATTGATATGAAGAGATGAGAAGATATGATGAGAAATGGGATATGTGATTTATATGGAATAATGAGATTTGTGTACTTGGATCCGTGGGATCAACGACTGACGAGTCGGGTGGACGTGGGATGGTTAGAGTTCCTAGTGCGCCTCTCACTGTTGAAGACGTCCAGTGATGCGTATGCACTGTTGAAGACGTCCAGTGTACCGTTGAAGACGTCCGGCTAGTGCTCTAATGTATTCTCAGCTGTGTAGACGACCAGTGAGGGTATACGCATCGTTGAAGACGTCCGATGTGCCGTTCTATCGTTTACAGATAGGTGGTACCGTGTAGACGACCGGTAACCCTATCAAGGGATTGTGGGACCTGTTGCCTAGTCGGGTGATTCCGATTGGCATTATTGTATCGACTTATGGATACGGATATGAGATTTTGGTATCGACGAATGAACACAGATTTGTAATAATGGGATTGACGTATGGATACAGAGATGGATAGAGATATGAATATGAGTACGGATATGATGAGATAAAGGTTCAGTCGTGGATTCAGCGTCCCGACGTAAAGGTAGATGCATGGGTGGTTGCATGGTTACATGGATGGATTTGGTGAATACGTGATGAGATATGTTATACCATGATGTTTATCCTTGTCATTTCTTAATATGATTTCTGTTATTATTGATTAATGCATAGTTTAATGAGACCTCTGCTATGTCCGTGAGTGACGCCATTGTTAAGAGATTAACCGCATTTTAAGATGCTGAACAATAGCGGTGAGGAGTGTTGTTTAATGTACTCACTCAGCTTTGTATTCAAAGCTGATGGCGTTTATGCCCTGGACATTCCAATGTCTAGGGATTTGTAGGTCTTGAGGACTGAAGACTTATAGTTCTGCCAGACTTGGAGCTGAAGGCTGGAAGACGAAGATGTGCTGCTTTATATAGTTAGTTTGTATATCTGTTGTTGTTATTGTTATAGGCTTGAGACTATAAGCCAGCTGTTGTAATAGTGTTAGTAGACTTTTATAATTGGTACTTGGGCATCTGTTGCTTTCATACCTTTTATAGTTTCCGCTGTAGCCTCTGATTATGTTAATAAGATATGTTCTATGAATAGCATCCTCCCTATCGTGGTGTTTATTGGTTTGAGTAGATGACAACGCGGTTATTCACCCGTTATTCCCTATGGACCCATAAAGGAAATTTATTTTTCTCTATTTATGCTGCTCCGGGGCGTGACAGATGTTGTCAAAATCAAGTTCTTATTTAACCCTATTAAAAACGTAGTACGATGGAAGTAGGGTGTCGAGTCCACAGGGATTGATACAAGAACAACTTTTGGGAATTTAGAAACTAATCATAATGTTAAAAGAAGGAAGTAAGAAAAGATAATAAAAATGAATAAAAATGACTTTGCGACTTTTGGGGATTTTTTGAGAAGAAAAGGGAAAACTAATCTAAAAGGCACTAGCTTGGGATCAATCCCCCCCATATTGGGTCACAACAAGATGAAATGGAAAAATGTTTCAAGTATATCCTAAGGTAACACTTCATTGTAGCATATTATCAAACACAATGAGTGCACCTATGTGTTAGATGAAAGGAGCTTTGAGATTTTCATAGAAATGGATTTGAAGCTAACGTTGACTATCAAGGATGCATGACATACAAGATGAAGCCTCCATGGCTTCTAATCCGAATGATTTGTCCACCCTACACTAACTAATCTACTTGGTGGACAAATCACCTATAAAGCCTTCAAAAGGTAGTATTTAAAACCCAAGAGTTTGGACAATCAAAGATGCTTGACATCAAAGATGATGTCACGCCCCGACGTAGCATAAATATGGAAAACGTTTAATTTCCTTTATGTACCCGTAGGTCGTGAAAGTTTGAAGGATCGAATCCGTCCCAAACGTCGAACAACTTAAAATCATAAATCAGAGTAGAGCAATCAAGGCTTACAAATCTTTTCTAACTTAATAAATATTACAGCACGGGATCACCTAAAGGCACAGACCGCCTTGAAACAAAATAATAACTTATCACCTATTACAATCATCCTTATTACAAAATCCTGTTCATAACTTAAAACATAAGATAATGATAAACAGTTTCTCTTCATAAGCAGACATTCTCAATTAGCGTAGTCATATTGTTCGGCCCGATCATAACCTGAATAGCCTAGACACGAATGTCCAGGACGCATCAACGCCGTTAACTTCAAGAAGCTGGTGAGTATTAAAAACATATACTCAAATGTAACACATACTCATTTATTTTTTCCATTTCACAGTTTCATAATTCAACAGGTTAACCATAGGAATGAACTAAATTTATAAAATAGTAAGGATAATATTAAAAATATTCTATGCATAAAACATATGATCGTGTATGAGACCAATGTAGCCATTCTCATCTTACCAACTCTTTTCTCTCGATAACACCACACCCAACTCTCTCACTCCAGTATCTTTGAAACATTAAGATGACCACACTTTAGCACAGGGGTACTAGGGAGTATCCAGTTTCCCTCACACTTTAGTGCGGGGTACCAGGGAGTGTCCAATGCCTCACACTTTAGTGTTAGGAAACTGTGTATCCAGAATCCATTGACAGCGCGTATAAGTTGGTACTGCAAAAAAATTACGTGAAAACTACAATAACCCTACAAGGGCGGAACTAGGGTTACCTTAAACTGCTAAAACGGATTGCTGTAGTAGACGAATCGAGAACACGGGCTCGATAACAGCTCACGATCTTCTACCGTATTCCTTTGCTGCCAGAATATTGAACTGAGTGTGGGCTCTTTCGAAATCCTTTCTGTTTTCTGCTCTCCCTCTTTTACGCTCTCTTTTCTGTTCCGAGTTATAATTCTCTATATAGAAAAACGCTAGCTGAGGAGAGAGCCAAAGCAACATATATATAGGCTACGATAGGGACCATAAGAAGTCAATAAGGAATAGGCTTCCTTATGGAATTAGGAAACCCTAATTCTAACTAAATTAGATTCCTATTTCCATAAATTATAATTCATACCACTAAAGAATTATAATTGCACTCCTACCCTTATCTCAAAAATATATTTCGAGCTCCATGTTATTAAATGCTTATTATCTCCTCATGTTAAGATTACAGATATCCATTAATTAAATATAATTACTGACAATCATATTTAATTAATTTCTTAAAATTCCTTGAGATCCTTTGCTTAACTTATCTGATATATCGAATACAAAATCCACCTGCAGATTCCTATTTCCATAAATTATAATTCATACCACTAAAGAATTATAATTGCACTCCTACCCTTATCTCAAAAATATATTTCGAGCTCCATGTTATTAAATGCTTATTATCTCCTCATGTTAAGATTACAGATATCCATTAATTAAATATAATTACTGACAATCATATTTAATTAATTTCTTAAAATTCCTTGAGATCCTTTGCTTAACTTATCTGATATATCGAATACAAAATCCACCTGCAGGGTTTGACATAATCAAAACTTATAAGCTTTCTCAAGGGGATATCATCAATCCCAAAATTGAGACATAGATTCCACCATTAATTAATATCCACCACATAATTAATATTGCCACCCAATTCAATGAGATATTGACCCATTTAAGGATCTCACCCTTTTAGGGATCAAAGTGTAAATATTAAATGTACGTGTCTACAAATTAACTTAGGATTTAGAGCATAAGCACTCATAATAGCCATGAGGTATTAATTATCTTATAAGTCAGTATAAAGATAATTATCCTAAGTTAGTCCCGTTTAATACACAAAGTGTACCAGCATAGTGAGTTGAAACTATACCGTTTTTCATAGTCAAGACAAACCTACTATAACACCATGCTGCAGTCCTACCGATGGTGTGTCCAATCCCATCTAAAACTGTAAACCAAAATCTTACATTCTATAATATCTGATGGCCTGATCTTCCGTGTGTAAGCCGAACTCTACACACCAAACCACCTACTATATAGAATGAGAGACACACATACATAATATTAAATAAATAATATAATACAAATATTGCCCACACAGATTTTCATAAAAAAATGGATTAATTGATTTTATTAAATGAATAATAAATCAACTGCATAAAGCATGACTTTTAGTATATATCCCTAACATTTAGTACCTGATCCGCCTCGCAAATACCGAAGAAACCTCACGCAGTATCCAAACTCGGGTATCAGGGAGTGTTAGTAGGCCACACTTTAGCACTACAATGGGTGTCAGGGAATGTCAAAGTTTGGCGTCACACACTTTAGCATTACCATGGGCGCCAGGGAGTGTCCAGTTTTGTCATCGTCGCATTTCAAAGATACTCTAGCCGCAATCTCAAAACATCACACTTTGGTACACAATTACCAGGGAGTGTCCACAACACAATCTCAACCACATACTCTTTTCCACACTGACCATCACTCACCATGCGTGTACAACTGACTCCACATGAATGTCATGCAGCTTTATACAGAATGTGTAAATAACTATAAATAGGAACAACGTGCGTATTAAGTCGTAGTTTGTCGCCTTTATAATCCAATCATAGTAAACAGTATTATGATTTAGTAAAATTCCCAAACAGAATTTTGACAGCCTTTAAAAGTTATTCCAAACAGTCCTTTAGCAAAAAACAGACAAAAACTAAAAACTGTCAGGTTGGCGCGTGCGGGTGGCTCGCGCGATATACCCGTTTTTTGTTTTTCTTTAGAATTTTTCTAACTGACAGAAAACACATGGATCGCGTGTGCGGGCCGCTCGCGAGGGGTTGTTCACGCCAGCTGCTCGCGCAATATGCCCATTTTCATTTTTTTAAAAAAAAAAATCTAACTGCCAAAAAACACAAGGATCGCGCGTGCAGGCCGCTCGCGTGATCGCGCACGCGAGTTCAAGCAAAGACTTCATCTTCTTCGCTGAAAATATCCTGTTTCAGATTTTAAGGCGATTGATGACCCATTTTGCAATTTGGAAGCAACCAATACATGTAATATATGAAATTCTTTGTTTTTCCGCAAGGATTACAAATATGAAATCAATTTGACATGAATCAAAACGTAGCTCTCGGATTTTACGAAAATCCGAGAGGTGATGGAAAGTTCGTTTTTAATATACGTCGCGATACGAATGAATTAGGCTTTAAAACTTAAACCATAGTCTCTACATACTATAATCTTTCATATTCATCTCTAAAAACGAATTTTGGTTGAGTTTAGAAAAATCCATGTTTCAAGCTTTGAACCTCCATTGATGAACTCAACAATGGAGTTTCACAATTGCACATGTACAAAGCACAAATAGAATTATAAATTACAATCTGAGTGAGTTCAAATACTCACTATGATAAGGAGATTGAACTTGGTTGAGAAAGAAATGCAATATAAGAAATTCAAACCCAAGCTTTGGCTATGGGGATTGGGTTCTTCAAGTTCTCTCTCTCTCTCTCTCTCTCTCTCTCTCTAAATTTTTTCTGCAATTCTCTTCTCAAGCTTTCTCTATATTTGTATTATGCAGAGATTGTGTTTGTATGAGAGTGTATGTGAGTCTTATAGACTTGGGAGTCTTGGAGCCCAAGAACCATCACAAATACTCAACAAAATCAATATTGTTCTCCAATTCCTACTTGTTCAAAAATAAACTCAGCTCAATTACATACGTATATACATATATCAGCTACAGGAGGATTAAAAGGGTGGTTTAGACTACTAGGGGTCAATCTTGAGATGTTTGGCAAAAATGACTTATGGCATAGGAGTGAAACATTCACAAAATGCACAACCAAACAAAGTCGTAACCAATCATTAGTTGTAATTAATGAAATAAAGTGAGTGTCATGTCTGCTTTACGTCAAATTCCAAATCTGTGGGAGCCCAACGCGGCGCGAACAGTTTTGAACATAAACTGATATTTTTGCGGCGCGGTGATTACCACAAAAATACAGAAAATTCGTTTTAACGTAAGAAATGATTTTTTGATTTTATAAAAATGCAGTTTGAGTCAAAAGAAACTATTCTCACCGTTTTGAAAGACGGATTTGGAATCCAACACAGGCGTTACTAAATTTATAAAATTGTAGTTCGATCCTAACAAGAATATTAATATGAAATAAAACAAGTAACAAGATTTAACACATGAGAATTGCACACTAGAATAACACAGGAAATACAGAATAAATATGGAAATGCAAATTAAAATTTAAATGAAATGTAGGTTGTTACAGATGAAGACTCCAAGTTTTAAATCCCACACACAACATTTATCAAACACATGAAGTGCAAAACACAAGGTTACATAATATTCCATATGAAATACATAAGGTAGGATTCAAAGTCTAAGTTTTGACAATAAAAAATGCAAGACAAATAAGATGAAGCCCCTAGTTTTGAATCCTACACAAATGAACCCAAGAAATGCTATAACATTAAATCAAAGAGTTCATGATCCACAACCTATGTAAAATGAAAAACATAGCAAAATCATCAAAGGAGAAGAGATAGAAAATATACCAAGCCATTTAATCTTCAATAGAATATTCAAGTTTACAATAATGGAAAGAAAATGGAAGAGAATGAGAAGGAGAAGAAGAAGGTTGGGAGAAAAGGAAAAACAAGAGATCCCTAAAAAACTCTAACTCTATCTCTATCTATTTATACAAAAACACAAGAATGACAAACTTGTAAATAAAAAGAGGGAAAAACTGCAGGCGCGGATCGATCCCAGGCAAAACGCTGAATCGATCCACTATTCAAAAACACTAGTAGAATCTTCGTCCAAAATCGCGGATCGATCTATGTGTAAAAGCCGGATCGATCCAACTTTGCGAGAAGATGTCTCTAGGTCTTGGGGAAGCAGCGGATCGATCCGCTATTGAGCCCGGATCGATCCGGTCTGGCTGAATGGTGATTCCTGCCTTTTTCATGAGGTGAGAACCAAAGTACTTAGTTCCAACATCAACCAAGCTCCCAAAATCTGCAAGAAATAGATTTTATTAACAAAAAGTGAAGAGCAACAAGAACAATAAAAGTACAATTTATCCATTAAATCTTCCAGTATACGTGATAATTCGTGTCCAATAAGGGTAAAATCATGAAGTTCAGAATGCAATACTGGACACGAATCAGTAGGAATAGCAACGAGACGGGTATGGGATAGGGCCCCCATATCCCCTGACGACGTCCGTACTAACATATTTTCTTATCAACACCCAAGTGTAGGTGATCGTACAAGTATTAAATTTATGGTAAGACCAGGACCTACATGGAACAGTAAAAAGATTTTTTAAGATAGGAAGTAACTATTTTATCCTAAAAAGAAAATAAAAGATGATGGATTTTTGGGACTTTTCCTAAACGACCAGTTCTTATGTTTTTGCAGTAAAACTAATTAAAAGCTATTTTGTGAGTATTTTACGGTAAAATTTTTAACATAACACATTAAAAATAAACTAATTAAGATGCTAGTAAAAAAAAGGAAGAAAATGAGATAATAGCTATATTCACATGAAATTAACTTTTTGGATTTTATTATAGCGAAAAATAGAAATAATACAAATAATTAATCTAAGTTATCTAAAAAGTGGAAATATTAATTAACTTAGAAGAAATGATCTAAACTGATTGGGAATATACAAATCAAAGTTAGATCACACAATTTTTGTGCTTTTGAAAAGGGTTTGACATTTTTAAATAGAGTGATTATTTATTTGAAAATAAATTTATAACAGTTGAAGTCATATCAAGTTTGTCATGTTTGATATGAACGACGTCGTTTGGTTTAAAGAAAAATAAAGAGGCAATCGAGCAGTAGCCAGGTTCGAACTCAAGCCTGTGAACGTGGGTTATTCGGCGCTCAGTCCCCACCACTCTGCGACTACACGATTACATGTCCATTAATGGATAGAAATATATATACACATACTTGAAATATAAATTTTATTAAATGGATTGTTTTGTATGATAGGTGGGTTTTTTTTTTATGACAAGTGGCATAGTTTGACAATTCACATAATTAAATTCTTATCTCAAATGCGTAATCCTTTGAAATCCAATATAGCTATAGTCTATAAATATGTTAAATAGTCATAAACTATAGATAATTTTGGCCATAATTGGAAAAACAACTTATCCAAATAAATTTGCCTATTTAAGATTAGTGCACAAAAGTTATGATTTCTGAGTTTTTATTGCATATCCCCAATTAAAGGTCTAGCCTAACATTTTTGGAATTGAAACTGTCTCCAAATGAATTTTAGAGAGAAATTAAATAGTTATACACAATCACTGTCTAATTAAGATTAAAGTCATAACACCAAAGTAAGAGTAAAGACTAGTATTAATACATTTTTTTTTCACTTAACAATAGGTGGAATTGAATTTGTAGGATCTAAAAAATACTAAAGTTTTAGCACAACTAAACTAATAAAACATAAATAAATTGAAATGTTGCATCAAAATTATATATTAAACCTTTGACCTTGATTTCTTGCTGGGTCACAGTGGATGAACTACAAGAACACAAGCAAGGCCAAACCAAATCCTAACCTAATTTGGGACTGGAATATGGATAGGGTATGCTTGGGGCTCTAATAGATGATTATAACAACTACATAGTACTGAAATCCATAATTTAATTGGAAATTATGTCTAATAGTGAATGAAATTTTGTTACAAAAAAATGAAAATAGGGAAGATCTACAACTACCAACTATACTAAAAATATTAATAAAACTAAAATCTGAAAATTAATTTTTCATACAGTAGATGAAAATAATTACAGAGACTTTGGTCTTGAAATAAAAAATTCAATAGAAATATTTTACTACTACAAATTAACTAAGAATCTACAATAAAATAAATATTTAAGAACTAATTTGGGAAATCAAGTAAACAAAGTTTTGTTACATATTTTTTTGAAATTGAAATCATCAATTACAGAAAAGAAAACATTTACATCTTTTAGAACAAAATCAAACAAAGAAAAGCTTAAATTTCTACTCCTAATGACACTATGAAAATCTCACATGATAACTTTGGCTATGGAATTCTTCTTACGGTTTTCTTCTTGGGTCTCTGTGTTCTCCCCCCATCCAGTTCTTCTTCTAGTGGATGTTATTTATAGACAAATATGCTTTGAAAGAAGATGAAGATTCATCATTGAGTTCGTCACTTGAACAGGGCAATTCAAGGAGATGAAAGTGAGATTTGCTATTTTCATCAATCTTCAACAGTTTTTGTTCTGACAGATTATCACTTCTGTTTCAATCTGCAGAGAAAGAGGAAGAAAGATTTTCCTATTTATCACATATATATATGTAGAAACATCATTTTCAGGCATTAAATGCCTTGCTTTATTTTCATGGTTAGTTTTTTCTTTCTTTGTGTCTTTTTGTTTTTTTGTCTAAGACTAGTAGTTGAGAGTTTTGACAATTTGACTTTGGCTATAAAAAAATCAGCATGAGTGAAGAAGAAATAATTATGTGTGTTCGCTGTTTCTTTCCTTCCTTTTTATTGCATTATTTCAACTTCATTTTCACCTAAGCATATAAAACATGTAAAAACATATAATTACACACATTTGAGTGATATCATCATTAAATTATATTAATTTCAAAATGCATGTAAATCTAGAGATTTGGGGATTAAATGAGTATATATCTATTATATTAGTACATGAATATGCAATATTCATTGCTTGTCACACCCCCTCAACCAAGGAAAATAAAACCTAACTCACTGTCGCAGGAATTGTGATTGCATTTAGCATATGCAAACAAGCCGTTAAACCCCTAGGTTACTCCTAGTGGACGAGTGTTGTCTCATGAGAGTGTGCAGTGAATACTGTCACGCTCCGGAGTAGCCAAAAATAGGGAAAATTTAAAATTTCCTTTCTACACCCATAGGGAATGACGAGTTACATAAAACTGACCTGTCCGTGCAACATATTAACATAATTATATATCAGAGTAAGGATTTGCAAAAGCGTCTAATGGTATTCATGGGGGAACTTAAAGTGTTTGCTACTTAGGCTATTACAGAGGTTCCAAATGAAAACCACAAAAGATAAGTTTGGGCAATCGACGCCACTTAAATTATTACATAACAAAAGATAGCTATTTAAAACATAAAAGAAGTCTTAATACGAAAGTAGGCCAGAGTCCTTCTTTTAGCTGGCAAACCCGTAACCTTCGTTATCATACTCTTCCTGATAGTCTGCCTCAGGATCATCTTCCTGATAGTTTCCATCTTGAGGATAATGATATTCACCTTCAGGGTTACCTTGATAGTCCTCCTCATTATAACCTAGACGTAAAATGTCCAGGGCAGGGAAGTAGCCGTTAGCTTTTGAAGCTAAGTGAGATCGTCTTAACCGATCACTCCTAATACATTTTTGGATATACAAATACCACAACATCTTGAAACAACATTAATGGACGTATGACATAGTAGTATGATGACACAATGCAGTATCGATATATTCGACTTTAACTCGACCACATACACCACAACTGACTCATGTGACTTGTTAAATTACCAGTGTAACGCCGTTAGCTTAGAGTAGAATGATTACGCTGCTATCGTCGCCTAGCAGGGCCCTATAGCAGTTTTGGTTTTAAAAAGAGTGTAATCATTGGACTCTTAGGTCCTCGTGACCTTGCCGGGAGAATAGAATAGTTACCGCGCTATCGTCGCCTAGCATGGCCCTATAGCATTCAAAAGGTAACTATTGTATTCAGATGGATACTTTGCTATCGTCGCCTAGCATGGCCCTATAGCGTATCTACCATCAACTCATATATAACATCAATGATTTCAATGGAAACTTTGGCTATCGTCTCCTAGCAGGGCCCTGTAGCAGTTTCATCGTTGTTCCCATTTACTTGACTGTACCACTCGGACCACTGCGGTCCATTCAATGTGTATAACAATGTGACTGGGTTAGTCCCCGTGACTAACCATGCAGTCGTCAACATTGACATCATGACTCGACTATGTTCATATGAATGTTCATGTGATTGTATAAATCGTGAAAACATGATAAGCAGGAATATCAGCGAATATTAACTAAGCATGAAGTATTGCTAACTAACATACGTTCGTCATATAAGTAGGAATCTCAACATTCACATAACTAATACTTATCGATATCGTCCACACAGGACGCACTGGGTATACATATATGGATAAAGAATAATTCTATAATATACCAAGTGAGTTAGGACAACTCACCTCGAAGCGGGTGTGTAAATCAAGTGTAGCGGTGGTTCCTACAAATAGGGGTGGGCAAACAGTCGGTTCGGTTTCGAACCGAAAAGTTCGGTTCGGGTTGAGAATTTCGATACCGAAATCCGAACTGAAATAAACTTCGAAAATATGGTTCGGTTTCGAAATTAAAGTTCGGGTTCGGTTCGAAACTTCGGGTTGAAATTCAACCGAAGTTTTTTTTTTTCATTTTTTTTAATTTTTTAATTTTAGGAATTTTTTTATTACTCAATAAAGAGAAAAAATGTCCTTCAAGTTTCAAGATATCCATTTGGTAATCAAGAATATTAGTTAAACTAATGAAGTACCCTGGATCTTAAAAAAAAAAAAAATTCATTTGGTAATCAAGAACAAAAGAATAATTCAAATAGTTACAGTTTGTATTTTGTTATTACTCACTAAGAGAAAAAAAAAATGTCTTTCAAGCTTCAACATGGTATTTGTAAAACTAATGAAGTACCCTAAATCTATTTATAAAAAAAATAATAATAATAAATAAATAAAATAATAAAAAAAAAAACTTCAAAAATTCGGTTCGGATTCGGGCTGAAAAACGCTACCGAAAACTGAACTGTACTTAAAAGTTCGGTTCGGTTTCGAACCGAGCTTACTTTGGTTCGGGTTCAAACCGAACTGAAATTGTTTGAAAGTTCGGTTTCGGTTCGAAAGTTCGGTTGGCCCGAAATGTGCCCACCCCTACCTACAAAGCATATAAACCCATAGAGCGTTGATCAATATGTGCACTAATATTAAAGGCATAATGGTAATTGTGCCGGATGGGTTTCTAGACCTCAACATGATGATCTAGACATCATTCTGAGTCTAACGCCATTGACTAGACTCAAATCGGAGTTCGTCGCATAAAAGGCTGGATTTTCTATATCAGTGCGGGCCCTAAAGACAAGCTGTATTTTTAACCGTGTCGAAAGGTCACCAAACTTCAAGGAAATATTCTAGACATTATGCTAAGACTCTAGGAACTGACCGCGTATTTTTCCTGAGCTGCGGTTTATTTATTATAAATTATTGAAGTTCTAGTTGTTAATAATAGACGTAGGAACACCCTAATAATAAAATATATTTTAGGAAGTCATTTGACCCTTATTAATATTTTTATTAAATACCAGGCCTTAAAATAGGCTAGTGGTATTTTTTCCATAATTTTTGGAGTTCGTTTGGTATTTAAATAATTTAAATACGACCAAACGGGTTCTTAATTAATAATTGATAATTATCAGAAATATTAAAGTTTGGGTTTTTATAAATAGTAACTTATAAAACAAAGGCATTCAGACCTTAGGAAAATTTAATATTGTATTAAATATGGTCATTAGGTATTTATTACCTAGTTATTTTTATTTTAAAACACTTACCTATTATTTATTTTTGACCAAATAAATAATAAGTGTGATATATATATATATATATATATGTGTGTGTGTGTCCTTTTAATACTAGGATATAAGAATATAGTATTAATATTTTAGAATATAATTTATAGTGTATATATATATATATATATATATTAAACTTATTTAAAACTATATACAACGATTTATTAAAAATATCCAATCATTTATTGTTTATATAAAATAGCATATAACAACTATTATGTATATTGAATTAATAATTTCAGAATATTATAAATATTAAATTATAATATTTCGGATTTTTATAATAACATTAAAACTATTTTACAATTTAAAACAATTAATATAACATTTATTAATCTATTAACTAAACAAATAATCTATCATATAGACCTTAGAAAATACGAACTAAAAATACAGGGCTTATTTATTAATAACGGAAATTTACAGGTATTACATATACATATGTCACATACTCCTTTTTATAGCTTATTTCTTTATCTTTCTCCATGTTTTCAAATTCCCACACATCTCATAAAATAATGTACATCTTAGTAGCACCTCTTCATCTGCAATCTCTTCAAATCTCTCCAAATCTGAAAGGAGTTTTCACTATAGGCACTCTAAGGGGCTCTATGTTTACTAAATTAATATTGCAATAATAGCTTTTTCTTTTTTTTTTCCTTCATAAAATTACATTCATTTCTTATTAGATTAGAAAGGCAATTTTCTTGTGCATTTTGCACGGGTTTTATGACTAGTATATATATACATACGGAACACACATGAACACACAGTCACACACAAGGGTGGATGTAAAGAAGTACAAGGGCTCAAGCCACCCCCCCTCCCCCCGTCACGGCCAATCTCGCTACGCGCAAAAATAGGACACGTGGCACGCCACCAAGACTCATCCAATTCCTTTAAAGTATAAATAGCAGTGGAAAAATATAAGTAAAATCCATTCAAATCAGAGTTATAAAAAGTTTTGCTGATTGGAAACACTTCCCGAAAGAATTCAGTTTGAAAACCAGAGGTTCAGTCGACTGTACCGGTTCCCCAGTCGACTAAAAGTTAAAAACAGAAAGTAAGAAAAGTTCCATAGCCATGTCCAGTCGACTGTGTTGGGTTACAGTCAATTGGGGCCTCAATTTCTCAGTCGACCAAGCCCTGTTCAGATGACTGAACAATGTGCATGTCACGCCCCGACGTAGCATAATACAAGAAAGCATTTAATTTCTTTTATTGACTCGTAGGTCGTGACAAGTGAGTATGACCAATTGTCCCTGCAAAAAAATAACTTAATAGCATTTCTAACGGAAAGGATACTAATAAACATAAGCTCCGAAATTAAAACTTACTAAACTATTACATAAGTACATATCTTAGGCACAAACGTCCTTATTCAAAACTAGCATAAAGTCTATTACAACTCCAAAATAAAAGACATAAGAAATATAAAGCAGCCTCCTGGAAAGTCCCCTGCCTTTAACTAGCATAGTCGAAATACCATGGCTGCTTCTGACCCTGAAAATCTGGACATACAGTCCAGGACGCATCAACGCCGTCAGCTTATGCAAGCTGGTGAGCAAAATAAACAAGTGCTCGCAATGTATATATAAGCAAATAAACAGCGGTGCAATTTAACTTTAAAAGTAATAGATTCAAGGTTCCAATTCCAACATAAGTCGCGGGGGAATAAAATAAGCAATAAATATGAGACCGTGCATGAACAATGTGACATCTCATCTTTTTGACTCTTTTCAACAAAACCTGACTCAACCAAACCATTACCTCTGTAACAACCTGAAAATTCATAAACATTTAATTGCAATGTCATGTTTAAATTCAATTTGTATTATTGCTTTCATTTTAATTTCAATTCTCACATGTTAATTCTTAATTCTTGACTTAATTATTATTGAAATTATTGTTGGGGCCAAACTGCAATTCCTGTAAATATTAATAACACCTGTGTTGGATTTGCAAAATCTGTATTTCAAACGGTGAAAATAATTTCTTTTGACTCAAACAGCATTTTTATAAAACCAGAAAATCATTTCCTGAGTTAAAATGAATTTCCTGTATTTTTTTTTATGACGAACACCGCGTCACGAAAATACCAGTTGATACTCAAAACTGTACACAGTGTGCTAAACTTCCACAGATTTTGGAAGTGACGTAAAGTTAGATTTGACATATACTTTATTCCCATTTATGGAAACTAATCGTTTGTTAAGCCTTGTTTGGATAATGCTTTATTGTATGAGTAATTGATATGCCTAAAGCTACTTTTCCAAACACTTCTACTTTGGCCCCTACATGCCTATACTTGACCCTTGGTTAATCTATAGGACTATACAATTCATGTATCTGCATATACGTATGTATATGTGCTAATATTAAAGAGTGATTAGAAGATTTGCTAAACCCAATTAAACTTGTTAAGCAATACTTGGCCTCCAAGTTCAATTCTTGTGGTGTCTATTTATACACCACTTAAAACACACACTCATGCTCACAATCTGGAGAATACAGAGAGAAAATAGAGAGCTGAGAGTTCATAGTTTCAGAAAATTATAGAGAGAGGAAGAACTTCTCCTCCATAACTTACAAGCTTGCTATTTGGAATTCTTATCTTGTTTTTTTCTCAACATCTATTCCAATCTTCTCAATCACAGTGAGTATTCTAAACTCACCTAGAATGTAATTTCATAGTTCAATTACTGTTTGTGTGCTTAAGTCATGAAACACCATGGTTGATCTCACGTATGAAACTCCATAGTTCAAAATCAAGATTTTTCAACATGAACCAAACTTAGCTTTTAGAGATGATTTTGAAAGAATATAGTATATAAAGTCTATGGTTTAAGTTATAGAGCTTAATTTGTTCATATCACAACGTATGATGAAGACGAAGTTTCCGTCAACTCTTGATCTTTCGTAAAATCCGAGAGTTACGGATCGAATCACGTAAAATTAATCGTAGATTCTTAATCCTCACTGAAAAACGAAGAGATTAATGTATAACAAGCCTTTATTTCGTTCAGTTTTCAAAATGGGTATGTAAAACTGAAACAGGGGAAAACCAGTGAGGAAGACGAAGCCTCTACTTCATCTCGCGCGCGCGATCGCTCGAGCAAGGGTCGCTCGAGCGGCCCGCGCACGCGAACCGCGTGGGTTCGGGCAGACAGAAAAGATTTTATAAAGAAAATGAAAAGTAGGCGGCCCGCGCGCGCGACTTCTGGCAGTTTCAAATTTTGCTTGTTTTGTGATAAGGAACTGTTTGGGTGGTATTTTATGAACTGTTAAAGCCCTGTTTGAGAAATTTATTAAATCATAATCCTATTGGATTATGTTTAGATGATCAATCCCCGTACGTACGTGTTCCTTTAATTCATTAAATTCCTTTATGTTTAAGGTTCATGACATACATATGGAGTCAGTTGTACATGTATGTGGGTGTTAGTCAGTGTGGAAAGGAGTATGAGATTGAGGTTGAGTTTGTGTTGTGGACACTCCCTGGTTATTGTGTACCAAAGTGTGACGTGTTGAGATTGCGGTGAGAGTGTCTTTGAAATGCGACGGTGGCAAAATTGGACACTCCCTGACGCCCATGGTAGCGTTAAAGTATGTGACGCCGAACTTGGACATTCCCTAGCACCCATGGTAGTGCTAAAGTGTGGCCTACGGACACTCCCTGATACCCGAGTCTGGATACTGCGTGAGGGTTCCTCCGATATTTGCATGGCGAATTAGGTATTCAAAGTGTGAGGCATTGGACACTCCCTAGTACCCTGGACCAAAGTGTGAGGCAAACTGGACATTCCCTGGCTCCCCTGTGCTAAAGTGTGGCTATCAGAGCATTTCAAAGATACTGGTGTGAGCTGGTAGGTTATTGTGTTTGTCGAGAGAAAAGAGTCAGTAAGGTGAGTGTGGTGCATTGTCTCATACACGGTCATATGTTTTAATGAATGAACGACTTTTAAATATATTCCCTGTTATTTTTATAATTGAATTCTTTCCATGATTAAACCATTGATTTTACAAAACTTAAAAAGAGAAAATTTGTAAATGGGTATGTTTTACATTCAAAGTTATGTTTTTAATACTCACCAGCTTCTTGAAGCTAACGACGTTGATGCGTCCTGGACATTCGTGTTCAGGCTTTTCAGGTTACGACTATGCTGGATCCTATGACTATGCAAACTGAGAACAACTATCTGATGAAGAGTTTATTGTTATATGTTTTAAGTATAAACTGTTTTGTAATAAGGATGAGTGTAATCGACATTAAGTTATTATTTTGTTTCAAGGCGGTCTGTGCCTTTCGATGACCCGTACTATAATATTTATTAAGTTAGAAAAATTTATAAGCCTTGATTGCTCTACTCTGATTTTATGGTTTTATGTTGTTCGATGTTTGGGACGGAATCGATCCTTCAAACTGTCGCGACCTACCGGTCCATAAAGGAAATTAAACGCTTTCCATATTTATGCTACGTCAGGGCGTGACAGGATTTAGTGGTATCAGAGCCAGGTTATTATTTATCTCAAGATAGTTTAGCCAGGTTAGGGTTTACCAGTTTAGACCCAATTCCACGATCTGTTAGCTTAAGCTTTGCACCCGATTTTACAACAGGGAGGATAGACTCAGAACCCAAACGCCTAAGATTATCTCTGTCCTGATTTAAGTTAGTACCTTTTCAGGTATGGATCCAGCTCAGCCTCTTTTTGTACCTGATGCTTTTGGAGGGCATTGGGTTACTGTGGGAGCGATAGTACCGGCTTCTGCGATACTTTATTTTACCACTATTGGGTAGCGTGCAGCTGCTACCGTCGAGTTAGATCTTTGGCACCATATTCATGTGTTAGGACTGGTCGACTTGTCCCGTGCCCGCCTCGAGATCCTGTAATTTATAGAGATTCAGCGCTTAGTGCTTGTAGAGATGGTTCGCTTGGTTAACAGCGATGCCTTCTATCTACCTCTTGAGGCTCAGGTTGTGCAGGCTCACCTTGCACAGCTGGGGATGCCTCCACCAGTCGTCCCTGCTGTTGAGGATGATGGTGACGGTGACGTTGTACTTGCTCCTATTATCGAGGACGCTGAGGAAGATGGCATGGGTTGGGACGACTTTGCAGTTGACCTTGAGGAGGCACTAGTACTTGAGCTAGCTTTGCTAGAGGCAGATGCCCCTGGACCTGCTTCGTTGTTGACCTCACATTGCTGTAATTTTGGGGCAGGCCCCTCTCATGTTCAGCGACTTCATCAGGCCGACTCGCTTGACCTTTTGATGGCTACCTATGGCGATGACTGACCGTTTAGATGTCGCTCTGTATATATTCACCCTTTTTGACTAGTAGCTCTATTCTCTTTTTGCAAACTGTAATTACGTGCATTAGCAGATAGGGCGATGACCCCATTTTTGTAACATTAACTCTTGCATGCGTCCTAACCCACACAGATAGGGTAGGCACAGATTTGATCATACATGCTTTTTGTATCAACTTGACAAGAAGTTATATATAATATATACTCTTTTGAATGTTGTCGTCATTTAAATTGCTTCATAGTACTGTTACATGCATTTTCCTCATTCTGCTATCACCATCATACATAGAATGGCTGGAGGACTAAGGAGGAACAGGAATTTGATTAAGGGAGCACCTGAGGCTGCCGATCTCACGGGGATGTTTGAAGCCTTCGTCAGATGTCTCGAAAGGATTAGCAATCAGAATGATAACCGACGAGACCGTCAGACTGGAGATAAACTGCTGGAGAGATTCCGTGCGCTCAGACCCGAGCAGTTTGTGAGTACCGCGGAACCCTGGAAAGCAGAACAGTGGTTAAGACAGATGGACCGCATGTTCGAAGCTGTCCAGTGCAACGAGATGGACAAGAGGAGGTTGGCTACATTTTAATTGATCGACGCCGCCGCAGATTGGTGGGACTCGGTGATAGCCACTATTGGGAACACAGCTGCTATGGGAATGACGTGAACTACATTTAAGGGGAGATTTTTGGAGAAGTATTTCCCGGCTATGGAGAGGCACAGAAGAGAGAAGGAATTCATGGACCTGACACAAGGAACCAAGTCAGTGCAAGAGTACACCACACAGTTCGAAAGACTGTCTCGATTCGCTCCACACCTAGTTGATACTGAGGAGAAGAAGATACGGAAGTATAACCAAGGGCTGACACCACAGATTCGTTGCCTGACTCTTGGACACCTAGATAAATCTTTTGAAGGACTTGTTGGTTTGGCTACCAATCTGGAAGAGGATGCTCGAGTGAACCGAAAGTAATTTGAATTCCGACCGCCTCAAAGGGGTAATTTTGGGAATAGACCACCAATAAATCGTACCCAAGGGCAGAAGAGAAATTTTGACAGAAGCAAGAGGACCCAAGCCTATCCGACTCAACCCCGAGTGGGAGAAGGAAGTAATGGTGGAAAATACTTCAACTGTGGCAACCCTGGTCATCTGGCTCGAGATTGTAAGGCACCAAGGCGTGCTGCCCAGCAAGGAATAGTCTGCTTCAACTGTGGTGAACCAGGTCACATCAGCAGGTTCTGCACTGCCCCTAAGCAGGTGACTTATGGTCAACAGGGTCAGACTCGCTTGAATGCTGTTATCCCTGATGCAGCAGGATATGATGGAACTATGTATGAAGAAGGAGATTATGGAGAAGCTCAACCTGATCAGCAAGCAGTGGAAGGTACATTAACTCTGTTTAACTCCCATGTTAAAGTGTTATTTGATGCGGGAGCTGCTCTTTCGTTCATATCTGTTAATACAATTTGGAGATTGGGTATCTTACCTCATCATTAAGAGAAAGCTTTGAGGGCTACTTCACCATTAGGAGCCGCAGTCAGATTAGGACACGTGTGCAAGGATTGTCCTTTACGGCTAGGGGTGGGCATTCGGTCGGTTCGGTTTTGAACCGAAAATTTCGGTTCGGGTTGGAAATTTTGGTACCGAACTGAAATAAACTTCGAAAAAATGGTTTGATTTCGAAATTTAACTTCGGTTTCAGTTCGAAAATTCGGGTTGAAACTCAACCGAAATTATTTTTTTGCTTTTTTTTTTTTCTTATTTTTATTTTTATTTTTTTTGTTTGGGTAAAATTAAGTATAGTAAATTAGTAAAGATTCACCACTTTGAGATTCTGTTTTTTATTGGTTATTTTGAATTAACAATATGAATCATATGACCCTAATTTATCTAACAAGTCTTTATATATTCTTAAAATTTCGGTTATTCGGTTTCGAATCGAAATTTTTTTTACTTTCGAAAATCGAACCATACTAATTAAAATAGTTCGGTTTCGAACTGAGATAATTTTGGTTCGGTTATTATCCGAACCAAAATTTTGGTTTCGGTTCGATTTTTCGGGTTGACCCGAAGTATGCCCACCCCTATTTACGGCTAGGAGACCATGAAATCCCTGCGAGGTTGATTGTCCTATCGATGAAGGAGTTCGACATAATCCTAGGAATGGATTGGCTCTCTCAGAATCAAGTGAAGTTGGATTGTGCGAGGAAGAGAATTACATTCCCTGACAATGAGAATCAACCTTTTGATTTTTAATGTAACCCTTCGGGAGATATGTTCCTCACATGGTGTTTGGCTAACGTCGAAGTCGTCAGTACAGAAGCGATAGCATCGTCTATACCTGTAGTCAAGGACTTTGAAGAAGTATTTCAAGACGCTTCTGGTCTGCCGCCCCAGAGAAGTATAGAGTTCTGTATTGAGCTTATACCAGGTACCGTACCGATCACGAAGGTTCCCTACAGAATGGCCCCAACCGAACTGTTGGAATTAAAGGAACAAGTTTAAGAGCTCGAGAACCTAGGTTTTGTACGTCCAAGTACATCGCCTTGGGGAGCACCAGTATTATTTGTGAAGAAGAAGGACGGGACGCTCAGGCTGTGTATCGAACCGAGTGACTATCAAGAACAAGTATCCCTTACCTCGGATTGACGATTTGTTTGATCAACTACAAGGAGCTACGACATTTTCCAAGATAGACCTTAGGTCGGGATATCATCAGTTGAGGGTGCTGAAGGAAGACATACCTAAGACTGCTTTCAGAACCCGATATGGTCATTATGAATTTTTGGTGATGCCGTTTGGAATGACGAATGCCCCGGCAGTGTTTATGGATTTGATGAACAAAGTGTTCAAGCCTTATTTGGATCAGTTTGTCATCGTCTTTATAGATGATATTTTGATCTATTCTAAGTCGGGAGAAGAACACGAACAACATCTACGGATTGCGATGCAGACGCTTAAGGACCACCACTTGTATGCCAAGTTCAGTAAGTGTGAGTTCTGGTTACAAGAAGTTAACTTTTTGGGACACGAAGTGTCATCTCAAGGAATTTCTGTGGATTCATCCAAGACCGATGCTGTGTTAAACTGGGTTAGGTCGAGCAACCCTACGGAGGTTTGAAGTTTTCTTGGACTCGCAGGCTATTACAGAAGATTTGTTGAGGGATTCTCCAAGATAGCTACACCATTGATTGGATTGACGAAGAAGAATCTGAAATTTGAATGGAGAGAGAAGCATGAGCGTGCCTTTCTAGAGTTGAAAGAGAGACTCACTACTGCACCGGAACTAGCAATACCCAAGCCTGATGAGAAGTTCACTATCTTTAGTGACGCGTCATATCAAGGACTGGGGTGTGTACTTATGCAAGATGGTAGAGTTATCGCCTATGGATCTAGACAGCTGAAGCCGAATGAGTTGAACTATCCCATTCATGATTTGGAGTTGGCGGCCGTAGTATTTACACTTAAGATTTGGAGACACTATCTCTACGGTGAGAAGTTTGATCTGTTCTCCGATCATAAGAGCCTGAAATATTTGTTCACACAAAAAGAGTTGAACATGAGGCAACGCAGATGGATGGAGCTGATCAAAGATTACGACTTCACGTTAGAATATCACCCCGGTAAAGCTAATGTGGTTGCTGATGCTTTGAGTCGACAGACTCGTGAGACGATCGCCTCCTTAATGGTCAGAGAATGGCGAGCATTGGAGACGTTGGCGGAGTTCGATGTACAAAGTACTGAAGAAGGAGGACAACTTTTCGGATGTCTTATCCTACAGCCTGTTCTTATCGACCGCATTATTGGAGCTCAGAAAGAAGATGAGAAGTTTCAGACATGGTTTGCGAAGATGTCAGAGTAAGATCCGACAGAATGGAAGGTAGGAATTGACGGAGGATATCGGTGCAGAAACATATTATGTGTGCCAGATTGTGGTGAATTAAGGAAAGACATTCTGGAAGAAGCACATAAGTCAAGATATACAATTTACCCGGGAGGAACGAAAATGTACAAGGATTTGAAGAGAAATTTCTGGTGGGAAGGTATGAAAAAGGATGCGGCCAAATTTGTATCCAAGTGTTTGACATGTCAACAAGTTAAGGCCCAACATCAGAGACCGTCAGGATTGTTGCAACCGCTATCTATTCCTGGTTGGAAGTGGGAGCACATCACGATGGATTTTGTAGTAGGATTGCCTCGATCGCAGCAGAATCATGATGCCATTTGGGTAATCGTGGATCGATTGACAAAATCAGCTCATTTCATTGCTTATAGTATGACATACCCGGTGGAAAAGATGAGCCGGATGTACATACAACAAGTTGTGCGACTTCACGGTGCACCTGTGTCAATTGTGTCAGACCGTGATGCGCGTTTTACTTTTGGATTTTGGGAAAGTCTGCAAGAAGCTATGGGAACTTTGCTCAAGATGATTACTGCTTTTCACCCTCAGACGGATGGGCAAACTGAGCGTGTTAATCAGATCATGGAAGATATGCTTAGGGCTTGTGTCATTGATTTCGAAGAATCTTGGGAGACATACTTGCCTTTGGTCGAATTTGCCTATAACAACATCTATCATATGAGTATCGGTATGGCTCCGTTCGAAGCATTGTACGGACGACCATGTCGTTCTCCGTTGTGTTGGGTAGAAGTTGTGATACAAAACTGCTGGGGCCAGATTTGGTTAGATAAACCAACGAGAAAATTTCCCTGGTCAAGGAAAGGATGAGAACCGCTCAAAGCAGGTATAAGAGTTATGCTGATCGACGCCGGAAAGATTTGGAGTTCAGTGTCGGAGATCACGTACTTCTTAAAGTTTCACCGACCCGAGGAGTGGTACGTTTTGGTCTCAAGAGAGGGAAGTTAGCTCCACGTTTCATCAGACCGTTCGAGATTTTGGATCATGTCAAAAAAGTGGCTTATCGACTCGCGCTACCACCGAAGATGTATGGGGTTCACAACGTATTTCATGTGAGTATGCTGAGAAAGTACATACAAGATCCCTCGCATGTAGTTAGTTATGACGATATTGAGACAAGTCATAATGTTTCTTACAAGGAGATGCCTGTGAAGATTCTGGATCAGAGTATCAAGAAGTTGAGGAATAAGGACATCTCGTTGGTGAAGTTTCAGTGGAATCACCATGACGAGAACGAAGCCTCGTGGGAAGTCGAAGCTGATATGAGAAAGAAGTGCCTGGAGTCGTTTCAGGACTAGTTAGTCTTGATTTCAGGGACGAAATCCTGTTTAAGGGAAGAAGGATGTAACAACCTGAAAATTCATAAACATTTACTTGCAATGTCATATTTAAATTCAATTTGTATTATTGCTTTTATTTTAATTTCAATTCTCACATGTTAATTCTTAATTCTTGACTTAATTATTATTGAAATTATTGTTGGGGCCAAACTGTAATTCCTGTAAATATTAATAACACCTGTGTTGGATTTGCAAAATCTGTATTTCAAACGGTGAAAATAATTTCTTTTGGCTCAAACAGCATTTTTATAAAACCAGAAAATCATTTCCTGAATTAAAATGAATTTCCTGTATTTTTTTATGATGAACACCACGTCACGAAAATACCAGTTGATACTCAAAACTGTACACAGTGTGCTAAACTTCCACAGATTTTGGAAGTAATGTAAAGTTAGATTTGACATACACTTTATTCCCATTTATGGAAACTAATCGTTTGTTAAGCCTTGTTTGGATAATGCTTTATTGTATGAATAATTGATATGCCTAAAGCTACTTTTCCAAACACTTCTACTTTGGCCCCTACATGCCTATACTTGACCCTTGGTTAATCAATAGGACTATACAATCCATGTATCTGCATATACGTATGTATATGTGCTGATATTAAAGAGTGATTAGAAGATTTGTTAAACCCAATTAAACTTGTTAATCAATACTTGGCCTCCAAGTTCAATTCTTGTGGTGTCTATTTATACACCACTTAAAACACACACTCATGCTCACAATCTGGAGAATACAGAGAGAAAATAGAGAGCTGAGAGTTCATAGTTTCAGAAAATTATAGAGAGAGGAAGAACTTCTCCTCCATAACTTACAAGCTTGCTATTTGGAATTCTTATCTTGTTTTTTTCTCAACATCTATTCCAATCTTCTCAATCACAGTGAGTATTCTAAACTCACCTAGAATGTAATTTCATAGTTCAATAACTGTTTGTGTGCTTGAGTCATGAAACACCATGGTTGATCTCATGTATGAAACTCCATAGTTCAAAATCAAGATTTTTCAACCTGAACCAAACTTAGCTTTTAGAGATGATTTTGAAAGAATATAGTATATAAAGTCTATGGTTTAAGTTATAGAACTTAATTTGTTCATATCACAACGTATGATGAAGACGAAGTTTCCGTCAACTCTTGATCTTTCGTAAAATCCGAGAGTTACGGATCGAATCACGTAAAATTAATCGTAGATTCTTAATCCTCACTGAAAAACGAAGAGATTAATGTATAACAACCCTTTATTTCGTTCAGTTTTCAAAATGGGTATGTAAAACTGAAACAGGGGAAAACCAGCGAGGAAGACGAAGCCTCTGCTTCATCTCGCGCGCGAGCCGCATGGGTTCAGGCAGACAGAAAAGATTTTATAAAGAAAATGAAAAATAGGCAGGTCGAGCGAGCGGCCCGTGCGAGCGACCCCTCGCGCTAGCGGCCCGTGCGAGCGACCCCTCGTGCGAGCGGTCCGCGCGAGCGACTTCTGGCAGTTTCAAATTTTACTTGTTTTGTGATAAGGAACTGTTTGGGTGGTATTTTATGAACTGTTAAAGCCCTGTTTGGGAAATTTATTAAATCAGAATCCTATTGGATTATGTTTAGATGATCAATCCCCGTACGTACGTGTTCCTTTAATTCATTAAATTCCTTTATGTTTAAGGTTCATGACATACATATGGAGTCAGTTGTACATGCATGTGGGTGTCAGTCAGTGTGGAAAAGAGTATGAGATTGAGGCTGAGTTTGTGTTGTGGACACTACCTGGTTATTGTGTACCAAAGTCTGACGTGTTGAGATTGCGGTGAGAGTGTCTTTGAAATGCGACGGTGGCAAAATTGGACACTCCTTGACGCCCATGGTAGCGTTAAAGTGTGTGACGCCGAACTTGGACATTCCCTAGCACCCATGGTAGTGCTAAAGTGTGGCCTACGGACACTCCCTGATACCCGAGTCTAGATACTGCGTGAGGGTTCCTCCGGTATTTGCATGGCGGATTAGGTATTCAAAGTGTGAGGCATTGGACACTCCTTGGTACCCTGGACCAAAGTATGAGGAAAACTGGACATTCCCTGGCACCCCTGTGCTAAAGTGTGGCTATCGGAGTATTTCAAAGATACTGGTATGAGCTAGTGGGTTGTTGTGTTTGTCGAGAGAAAAGAGTCGGTAAGATGAGTGTGGTGCATTGTCTCATACACGGTCATATGTTTTAATGAATGAACGACTTTTAAATATATTCCCTGTTATTTTTATAATTGAATTCTTTCCATGATTAAACCATTGATTTTACAAAACTTAAAAAGAGAAAATTTGTAAATGGGTATGTTTTACATTCAAAGTTATGTTTTTAATACTCACCAGCTTCTTGAAGCTGACGACGTTGATGCGTCCTGGACATTCGTGTTCAGGCTTTTCAGGTTACGACTATGCCGGATCCTATGACTATGTAAACTGAGAACAACTATCTGATAAAGAGTTTACTATTGTATGTTTTAAGAATAAACTGTTTTGTAATAAGGATGACTGTAATAGAAATTAAGTTATTGTTGTGTTTCAAGGGGGTCTGGGCCTTTAGATGACCCGTGCTGTAATATTTATTAAGTTAGAAAAATTTTATAAGCCTTGATTGCTCTACTCTGATTTTATGGTTTTATGTTGTTCGATGTTTGGGACGGAATCGATCCTTCAAACTGTCGCGACCTACGGGTCCATAAAGGAAATTAAACGCTTTCCATATTTATGCTACTTCGGGGCGTGACAACCTCAGATACCAGGAATAATATCCAATCGATATTTAAGTCATACACAACACTATCGCCTCCAATACCAGGAATAATATCCGATCGATATTGAGGTCACACACCACGCTATCGACTCAGATACCAGGAATAAAATCCGATCGATATCTGAGTCGATCACGACCAACCATCACTTCAGATACCAGGAATAATATCCGATCGATATCTGAAACGAGCGCCTTAGATACCAGGAATAATATCTGATCGATATCTAAGCCGTACTCAATACCATCGCTTCGGATACCAGGAATAATATCCGATCGATATTCGAAACGAGCGCCTTAGATACCAGGAATAATATCCGATCGATATCTAAGCCGTACTCAATACCATCGCTTCGGATACCAGGAATAATATCCGATCGATATCCGAAACGAGCTCCTTAGATACCAGGAATAATATCCGATCGATATCTAAGCCGTACTCAATACCATCGCTTCGGATACCAGAAATAATATTCGATCGATATCCGAAACGAGCGCCTTAGATACCAAGAATAATATCCGATCGATATCTAAGCCGTACACAACACTGTCGCCTCCAATACCAGGAAAAATATCCGATCGATATTGAGGTCGCACACCCGACCGCCACGCTTTACTCTTTTCACGCTTTCTCACACATATGCATGTTGACACAACCTCGACCCTAATATGTATGTCAATGTTCACAATTTGTAGTAACAGTTATTAATCTTAAAGCTGGATATTCGGTCAACATAAATCTCGATCTTAATCGTTTTTATAAGTCCAATACCTAATCAGTGAGCCTTTAAAATAGTATATCTGTCAAACAGTTCTTTAAACACTTTCAAAACCTTTTCCAAATAGTCCCTTATAAAAAAAATACAAAAACTGTTCAAACTGCTCAGGTTGCGCGAGTGGACCACGTGAGCGAGGGAGATGGTGGTCACGCGAGCGGGTCGCGCGCGCTAAGGAGGGATGGGTCGCGCGCGCGAAGGGGGGAATGGGTCGTGCGAGTGAATGGGGCAATGGGTGTCGCGCGAGCGGGCCGCGCGACGCGAGCCTCGCGCGAGCGGGTCGCACGACGCGAGTTGTCACAGTTTCATCATCTTCTTCGTTTTTCCCCTATTTTTTATTTTCAAACTGAAATTATACCCATTTCCAGATTTTGTTATAAACAGAGCATGTAATATATGGATCTCTTCAGTTTTTTGCGTAGATTAAGAATACGCTATCAATTTAAACAAATACTTATTGTATCTCTTAATTATTGCGATTAAAGTAAGAGTGTCAAAACTTTAAATCAACGGTACGTCGCGATACGGATGAATTACTCCATAGGATTCGAACCGTAACTTATTGGGACTAAGATCTTTCATTCCCAATTCACGAATTTCATTTTGGTTAACTTTTGTAAAACTCCAATATTCAAAGCTTTAATGGTGTATCTATATATATACACTTATACACACATATATACACTGAAATATATATATATATATATATATACGTTGAGAGTGAGTTTATAATACTCACTGAGGTTAATTATTCAAAGAATTGAGACCGAGAGTTTCCGCCGTTAAATCCGCCGTTCGAGAATTTCTCTGTTTCTTCTCTGTATTGAAATATATATATCTATATAGCTATGTATGTGACTGAATATATATAATCTGTATATGTGTGTGTGTGTGTGTGTTGTTCTTAAGAGAGAGCAAGAGAGTGATTGAGAGTGATTGAGAGAATTGAGAGAGAATGAGAGTCTGTGAGAGAGTTTAGAGATACCAACTCTCATATATATAAACTGAGAGTTGTGGCCTCCAAGCAAGCCACAAGAATCGCATGGTGTGGTTGAGCTCACGTGCTCCCACACTCAAGTCGCGGTATAAGGCGCAGTTTTAAAACATAACTGGTATTTTACGGTTGAAATAAAAATACACAAAATTACATTAACGTAGAAAATAAATTCCGGTTTATACAAAAATATAGATATTGTTTTCAAAACCATAGAAAGTATTTTCTATATTTATGGGAATTACGGTTTGACCCCAAAATAAATATTTTGAATGGAAATTAAATTGAAATAAACATTTATTAATGGAAAAGAAATACAGGGTGTTACAGTGCATGCAGAATGTCATGTTTTCGTGTAGAAACCAGTCAACTAATACCACTTTTGACTGAAGCCTCCGAGAACTGAAAGAAATAACTCTGCAATATAGGGTTCCAGTCGACTGAACCAAGACCCAGTCGACTGATCCCTAACAAAAATGCCCAATTTGCAGCAATCTCACACCAAGGTTCCTCCAAACTAAATTCCAACATAACACCACTATATTACAACGATTCAAACCAAAAATACAGTAGTGCTTACTAAGGATTACAAGTAATAATCCAACCTGTGACAAGATTCTATTACAACAGGTTACAAATTCAAATTCTTATTACAAGTTTGGAATAAAACAAGAGAGAAGTGTGAACAAGTAGGGATTCCCCGGCATTCCTCGACCTCACTCCTTACGCTTCTTCTTTCCTCGCTCCTTATCACCTGCAATTGAGTAAATCTCCACTGCTCAACTATATGCTGAGTGTACAATTCTAAATGTATATTTATATGACAATTCATGGTTTAAACATCCAAAACACATAGAAATAGTCTCTAGCGTGAGTGGTACGCATTCATCCGGTAATGAAACCGATGTTGTGGAAGGCACATCTCTTCCACGCATCCCGTACACTGGTTAGACCTTCCTCCATACTAGGTACCGTGTCCTGGTTGGGCCTTTCTCCATACCAGACACAATCACAACAATATCTCAATCCTCAAACATCGAGGAGCTTACCCCTGGATGAAATTGTACCAAACTCCCTTTTGACCTAAGTAGACACATAACATGCTTACATAAACAGTTATACATGCTTTTATCGCAGTTTCACGTGCATAATTAACGGGCCTAATTACCACATGGATTTCGCCCAGATCCAAGATATCAAAACTGATATTCTCCAAAATATCAAAACTGATATTCAAAACATGTAAATCTCATATATTTCATAGATCTAGAGTTCATACCTCGTGCGATCTCTCCGAAACTTTGAAGGATCGACCAGAGGCCCGAACAAACGTTGGATCTCAAATTTTAGGTGATTCCTACAAATTTTACTGGATTTTTTTTCAAATTCCTAGAAATTAGATTTTTGGAAAAAGTTTGCCAAACGTGGCCTAAGAGGTATCAAAACGAAGGTCTTACCTCCAGGAGTTCAAATCTAAATTCTGACGATCAGAAGTCCGTCGATCGGTGACGTGAAGCTCGTGGGAACAAAATCTCCTTTCTCTCTCCTCTCTAGATATTTTTAGAAAGTTTGGCAAAAATGAAATCTCACCAGTGCTGTTTATAGACAACATTTCAAGAAATTATGTTTACCTCCCTACGAGTTTCCAAAACTTATAATTATCACCCAAAACGTCTTAAACGTCTACTATATTATTTCACGAGTGAAAACTAAAGTTTATAAAAGTTTTCGACTAAGTTCCGTTGGGGTCCAAAAACGAGGATCCAAAACTAATCTCCGTGGAATCTCTATACCACCTACCTTTTATGTAACGTATCATTCACGCTCTCACCACAGTGTTCAAAACAATCTAGAATAATCTCACAACTAGCAAAAATTACTCCACACAAGTAAAGTTACTATTCATCAAAATACCAGATATTTCAAATAATATTTAAATCACATAAATGTCATTTATTCATACCGATGCAATATGAAGTACCATGTTCCCATTTCTTCACTGACACCTTACCATTGACCCATAGTCAGCCTCACCTCAGATTATTTAATAAACATTAATAATTCTCAAAATCTCAAATATGCATGTTAAAAACAATGAAATTCTGGAAGGGGTGTGACCCCCCCCCCCCCCCCCCCCCCCCCAACATTTTAAAATTATCATACTAAGCCCCTTTCTCTTATGTTTTTGGGCTAACTATAAAAGCCCTCCTCCCTCCTATGTTTTTTGGATAATTTTATTAGCATTAGTTTATATCATGTACAAAAAATATGTATAATTTGGTCCATTTTTTTTTTCGATCCCCTATATAAATTTTCTAGATATGCCCCTAGTCACACACACTGATTCAGCGATACACACGAACACACACAGTGACACACACACTACACACGAACAGGTTTGGGGATAGTCTAAAATTTACTTGATTTAGGAAGCTAGGGTTTGAAATTTGAGAAATAAATGGGTCCTCCTCTATGCGATTTGAGAGTGACAGACGTTAGAAGAGTTCCTCAGCTTCAACGGCAACCGGCGAGAACTCGAAGAGAGGCCGACGAACACACACCAGCGAGAACTAGAAGAGAAGTTCGGGGGCCTGCGTCTGCGGCTTGGTGTTCTTCTCTCAATCTCTCATATCTACTAACTTATTAAGAACTTAAAACCCTAAAGTACATATATGTATAGTATTTTAGGTAATAATACAAATTATAAGGACAATTTAGTATATTAAAAAAAACATAAGGACAACTTAGTAAATTCTAAGTATAATCGGGGGAGTGATTTTGGATTTTCTCTTCTTTGGAAAAATTGATCCCCTTAGCCAAATAGCACTGTTAATTAGTGGAGATAAACTTGAAATTTGGTTCCAGATAGGTAGGTTTTCTATGCTTTTGAGTAAATTGTTGTTCATCTAGTAAATAAGTGAACGAAATAGAAGAGAAGTTTTGTTTTAATAAGAAAATAGAAGAGTTTTAGCATATTTTCTCTCATGTGGTTATTTCCATATTTTCTTGAAATGGCAAAAAAATAATTTCTGGGCAAACAATTTGCATTTAATTTCACTTCAAGTTTTAAAAATTTTTGCAATCAATGATGAACTCCAAAATTGCCATGAAATAGGAGTTTTAATGATGTTCGTTTTAACCTCGTTGCGTGTGTAACTTGTTGTATATATTCGTTAGTAATTTAGCATTCCTAAACCTAATTAATAAATATCAATTTGTGGAGATTAATATAAAAACACAAAGAAAAATCACACACAACACATTTTTACACCATTCGTTTCAGTTGTACCAAGCTACTGATTCTGTTGTGAACTCTATTATGATTTCGTTGAATTCATTATTCATATTATAAAAAATAAAAGGAAACATAAAATATCAAATTAAGTGATATATTTTGTGCTTTTAAAAAAGTTTTTTAGGACTTCAAATCAAGTCTTTTTAGTGGTACGAAGCTGTTGATTTTGTTGTAACCTCTACTATGATTTTGCTGAATCATTATTCATATTATAAAAACAAAAAGGAAACAAAAAAATATCAAATGAAGCAATATATTTTGTGCTTTTTAAAAGTTTTTTAGGACTTCAAATAAAGTTTAAGGTTAGAGCTTTGTTTGATTACATGGTATTTTGTAAAGCAGAAGAAGGAAAAAAAACTAATTTTGGAGGGTACATTGGCTTAGTTGGTAGAGTACTTTAAAAGTTGGCCTAGCGGCATGCGTCGTGTATTTACTAATTTAGGTAAAATTATTTTGTAGAGAATGGTCATGATCAAGGGGAAAAAATGCAATAGCTCATTAAAGGAAAACGTCATAAGAACACAATTAATAGTACTCTATCACACAAAGCTCTTCAAAGTATTAGATCAAATCACTATATACACAATGCATGAATTTGTAAGCACGCTATATTTTCCAGGGAAAAAATAGAAGATAAATATTACTCCTACCTGATTTGTGATGGGAATTGAGTTGGGTCCATGACTGTATATATATATCAAGCATCAGAAGCAACTGAAGACAACAATGAAAAAAATAGGAAATAAGTGAGAGTCGTGCATCATATTTGATTCATTAACCAACCCATGTAAATGTGGACATTACATACATTATTGGATGGAGGGGAGAATAAGCAATGCATAAAATTAAGGATCAATTTTTTTTGAAAAAAAATTAAGGAGCATATGGAAGGTGAAGATCATGAAAGTAATGTAATCTCAGATTAAGAAAAGATTCTAAACTTCCCAATGTACATTTCCATAAGCACCAAAATTTTTGCAACACATAGGGAAAATTTAAAATTTTCATTGCGATGGTGTGGACACATTGTAAGGGAGAACAAATTTTTTGGGTACGATAAGGGTGAACATGAAAGACTTACTATGTAGTTGTAGTACCTGTAAAATCCGTACCCCTTATTAATGTGATATTCCTAATTTCTAAGCCAAACATTGTATGTTAATATATTGTATTTTAATATTTGGATGTCGCATAATTTTATAACTATATATTATATTATAACTGCATGTTATATTATATAGTTCAGGATCGCTTAAATTATAATTATAGATATATCTTATATTCGCTATTATATTAATATTACATTATAGTCCGTTGCCACTAATTTTATAACTATAGGCTATAATCATTATCATTTAATATTATAGTAATAAGATATATTATATTTTCGCTACGGCCTATAAACCCGACCCCATGTATTAATATTTCATGATTTAATATTTGGTGGTCATTAATATTATAACCATATTAATTATCCTACAATTGCTGTCATTTAGATATTATAATTATAGGTAATAGTTCGGACCCGATAGTTCTGTGATTATAATTAAGATTTTTATTATTATCGACATTATTATTTAACCCCGGACGTTAAGTTAGACCAGACTGCTATATATACTAGTCCTAAGACTATAGTCATAATTATTATCGTATTGACATTTCTAGTTTAGACCCCGGACTGTAAATTACAGACTCAGACTGTGATTCTTAGACCCAGACTGAATTACGCGTTGTAACACCCGTACCCGGGGAAAAGGTTTAATTATCTCATAATATGCATTAATTAATATAATTAGTGTATAAAATGGATTAAGGGGAGGCTTGGACTCGCCCGTGGAAAAAATGTTTAGAGAAGGACACCATATGAAAAAGTCCCCAGTGAGGTGGGACAGGTATTGGAGTGGGACCCAGTGAAGGGCCCGGATAAAATGAAATTTGCATTTTATATGTTAAATGCATTTATGTGATTACATGAATATTTGCTTAAATGCGTTCATATTGTATGATGATTTATGTGTTCGCATTTGACACCCAAATAAGGGTATAAATGAAAAAGATTTAAAATTAGTAGGTGCGATAGCAATTTCACAAAATATGTGGGACCCACGTTGGGACCCATACGGAACTTAGACAAACACTCATTAGATAATTGGGTAATTAATGGAATGTTTGGGATGTCATAATAAGAACTTAAGAAAATTTAGGGATGCAAATGAAAAGTTGCAAAAATGTGGGATTGACACCACACATTGTGCAGGTGTGTATGTGTCAATAGAGAGTGGGAGACTCTCAAAACAATTGACAGAAAATCAAGAGAAAAGAGAGAGAGAGAGCTCGGGAGAGAAAGACGGAGACGAGACGCCGACGTCGTTTTTCCGCCGTTCCGTCACCGCCGTTCGTCGAATTCACGAATCGAAGCCATTTTCAGACTTGTGGAGGTGAGGCGAACGTTTCTATACCTTTAATTTACGTTAAAATTGTTGGATTTTAGTAGCTCACTCTAAACGGTGACAAGCGGCTTGCCGAAAACGTGTAGGAACTACTTTGGAGTAAGATTTGGGCTAGAATTTGGTAAATTCAACATCTTCTTGGTTTAATTTGGGTAGATTTTGCCAAGGTGAGTGACTCTAATCCATGGGTTGGATGTAAATCGTGTTAAATGTGTTAATTTATATGTTGATATGTTGAATTCTTGTAAATTAGAGCATGGACATGAGAATTGGGTATATATGAACTTGTTGATATATGTGGGTTTGGTTGATTTACTTTAAATTGGAAGGTTAATATGTGTTAAATGATTTGTGAAGTGCCATGTTAAGGATTATGTGATTATGTGTTATGTGGGTTGAAGAAAGCCTTATGTTGGTTCACCGTGGATTTACTCCATAATAAGGAGACGTGGAAAAACCCAACGGTGTAAGGGTACTCACCACACTAACTGTGTAAAGGTGTGTGAGTGGCGACCCAGCTGTAGATGGGTGTGTGAGATTGTGTGAATTAGATGTGCTATATGCACATAAGGGCAAAAGGCAAAAGCGACGTCACGGTGAATTGATATTTGGTCTTTGGAGACTAAATGATATGTTAATTGTTGATTTGTGCATTGAATATGACATTACACTCATACATGTGATTAGTTTTACTCACTAAGCGAAAAGCTTAAACAAATATAATTTCTGTTGTGGTTATTGAATAACCACCGCCGGTACGGCATGAAAGGAGGAAAGGAAATGACCGGCATATCGGGTTTGGGCTTGGGAGTTGTAAATATGTGTGGTTATGTCCATATGCTTAGATGGTTTTAGTTTCAAAATGTAACTCTAACTTGAGTTTTGGGAGGGTGTAATATGTCAAGTCCAAGTTGATGTTGTTTATGAGTTTTGTTATATGGGTTGTACTTGTAAACCACAAGTAGTGTATATTTGGAGAGATTTGCGTCTTGTAAATCTGTTCATAACTTGTAATATAATGTAACTTGTGGGTTAGTATCTGACAAACATTGAATATTGTATATTTATGTGCCAATATAATAGACACAATACGCATTTAATCCCCCAAATTCCTAGTTTTACACGCATATTTGAATTAATATAATTTAACAGTGATGTCACTCAAATGCGTGTAATTATGTGTTTTTACATATTTTATATGTTTAGGTAAAAATGAAGTAAAACGAAGGGAATAAAATGAGCAACAACCACATGAGATTATTTCTCATGTGGCTAGTATAATCTACCAAATGGTCAACAACAACCAAAAAAAAAAAAAAAAAAAAAAAAAAAACGAAATGAATCAACATTTGGATGTTGATTGTTTATATTATTATTATTATTTTTGGATTCTTTTTTTTTCTCTCTCTCTCAGCTGATCAATTACAAGCATCTGACAACTGAAGAAAATGGACGCACGCGAAAGAAGAAAATATGGGTAGATCGAGTGATGAATGCAGTGACGAAATGTATCACTGCATTCGTCTATAAAAGCAGCAGCTTCACACCTCACAATACAACCAATTCACAGCAAGAATTCACAAGCAACAATCACTGTTAGGGAGAGAATAGTTTAGGGGAGGTTATTATGTGAGCACTTTATATTGTCCCTAGAAATAGGAAACTTTAGTTTTTCTTTGCCTTTTCTAGTTCTAGTAGTTGTAAAATTTTACTTTTATGTAATTGATGATTTTATGTTCAAAAATATGTAGCAAAACTTTGTGTACTATATTTCTTAAAAATAAAATATTTGTTTTCTTGTATGACCTTTGTCAATTTGTAGTAGTAAAATAGTCTTATTTAAATTTAGATTTAATATCTTTAGTCTAGTAGTACTTATAGTTGTCCCCTAAAATAGTTAGAAACTCCAAATTTCTAATTTTTATAGCAATATTTTTATTCACTAGAAGATAGATTTTGCGATTAAATGCCAGATTTTTTTAGCCACGTAGTTGTTGTAATCACCTACTAAAGTCCAAAAGCACACCATATTCATATCTCACTCCAAAAGTATATTTGGATTTGGTTTGGCCTTATTTGTGTTCTTGGAGTTCAACCACTGTGACCCCACAAGAATCCAAAGTCAAAGGTTTAGTATTTTATTTTTGGTTCAGTATTTCCATTTATGTATATTTTATTAGCCTAGTTGTACTAAACTTTGCTATTTTGCAGATTCCACAAATTCAACCCCAGCTCATATTAAGTAGAAAAATAATATAAAATAATATTATATTTCACTCTTACCTTAGTTTTACAACTTTAGTTTTAATTGAGCAGTCACTGTTTACACCTATTTAATTTATCTTTTAATTTTATTTCGAAGACAGTTTCAATTCCAAAATGGTAGGCTAAAACTTTAATTGGGGATATGTAATAAAAACTTAGAAACCACAGCTTCTGTGCACTAAACTTAAATGGGCAAATTTATCTGGATGAGTTATTTTTCCATTTATGGCCAAAAATATCTATGTATCTATAGTTTATGACCATTTAACATGTTTATATACTATGGCTATAATGGACTCAAAAGATTATATATATTTGAAATAAAAAGCCTAATTATGTGGATTGTCAAACTATGCCTTTTGTCATAAAAAACACCTAGCATACTCAAACAACTCACATGACAAAGTTAATATTTCAAATATGTGCTTATATATATTTCTATCCAATAATGGATAGGCAATTGTGTAGTGGCAGAGTGGTGGGGACTGGACGCTGAATAACCCACGTCCGCAACGGGGCACGGTTCGAACCTGGCTACTGCCCAATTGCCTTTTTATTTTTCTTTAAACCAAACGACGTCGTTTCATATCAAACCTGACACACTTGATATGACCCTGACTAGTGGAAGTTTATTTTTAAATAAAGAATGACTCTGCGGTCTTAAATGCCAAATGCTTTTCAAATGCACAAAAGTTGTGGGATCTAGTGTTGGTTTGCATATTCCCAATTCCTTTAAATCATTTTCCCCTAATTAATTAATATTTCCTGTTTTATAATAGTTTTGCTTAAATATCTGTATTATTTCCATCTTTCGCTATTGTTAAATCTAAAAAGTTTATCTTACAAAAATTTAGCTTATATATATTTTTCTTCATTTTCTTACTAGTATGTTAGTTAATTTATTTTGCACTGTGAAAATCTTTACCATAAACTGTTAAGAAAAAAATAGCTTTAATTACTTTTATTGCAAACATATAAAAATTAGTAGTTTAGTAAAATCCCAGAAAAATCCATCATCTTTTATTTTCTTTTTAGTGACAAAATAGTTATATACTTAACTTTATAAAATTTTATTCCGTTCCCTGTGGGTTCGACCTGGACTTCCAGAACTTTATTACTTGTACGATCACCTACACTTGGGTGTGATAAGAAAACGCGTCAATAGGATGTCGTCAGTATCCTTGACTTGTGGATTAAAGACTTGACTCGTGGTTGTAAGTTTTGGAATCCTACGACTCATGTGTTTAATGTAGATTTGAAGGAACTTATGTAATTTCTATGTGAAAGTTGTAGGTTGTATGTTTGGATCATTCCGGCAAGTCCGGATACATGGGTGGTAGATTTTGGTCAAGTTTCCTTTATAAATAAATGTTTTTGTGAGGTTTGATCCTCTTGTTGGAAGGTTTATGTAAATGGTTGCTTGGAGATGGTTTGAAATGCTTCTTTAATGTTTTATGTTGTTTTGGGTTCATTTCCAAGAAGGTTTCATGAAATCTTAACTTTTGCCAAGAGTTGAACTTCAAACACACTTGATTTGATTCAAAGGATGTGTCTATGGCTTAGCTTGATCCAAATAAAGTGATGTTTATGTTTTGAGTGTTTGGAAGAACTTAAATTGGTGTTGGAAATGTTTCAATGTGTTTCAAATGATTTTAAAATGGTTGGTTAAGGTTCTATGAGGTTTGGGTTGGTTTTGGGTATGTTTGGACTGTTAGAACATGGGTTTTCTGCTAAAATATGACTTCTGCAGAAACCGGATCGATTCGGAGCATCTGGTGGATCCAAAGTGGTCATTCTGTCAAAACCGGATCGATCCGGTTTTGGGCCGATCGATCTGCTGGTGCAGTTTCAGCACCGATGACTTTTACGGAAACGGGCATAACTCACTCTAGAAAACTCGAATTCGCGCGCCGTTTTTTGCGTTGAAACCGGGACTCAAAGACCTATCTTTTGGTATAAATTTACTATACCTTATTAATTACCATTTTACCCTTGGGGGCTATTTTGTAACAATAGAGTTGTTTAATGTTGCTAAACACATGCGATTCTTAGTAATTTGAATGTTTCTTTGCAAATTAATATACTTGGACTCTTGTAGCATTGTTACACGTGTCCTAATCCGCACGAGGCGGGTTGGGGTGTGACACGCGTGGACCTGTAAAATCTGATAATTCTCGGACTGAATGGCACGTGGTTCGAGACGTAGACACAATCCCACATTTTGAGAACCCTAAGTACTACCTAGCCTAACTTAGGTACAACCTAGCTATCTATACCTAAACTAGCCTAAGTACACTCCCCACCTTACAACTGTTGGATAAACTTTCTACCCAAACCCTCCCTAATATCCCCCGGTCACTCCCCCTCTCCCCTAACCGTCGGCCTATCTCCCCAAGATTCCCCCCAGCACGCTCACTTCACCTACTGTCACACTTCACCTACTACCACACGTCACTCTCTCATTAAACCTCACTGCCACCGCCAAACACAACCACACACACGTTTTATGTATGTATGTTATATGTGGTGTTTTTTAATATATGTCATGTGTGTAGCAATGTATGTGTAGTGTACTAGTGTGCAGTGTATGTGTATAATATATGTAGTATGTGTGTGTGCATATGAGTGCATATATTATATATAGAGAGAGGGAACCCAAGAGAGAGAGAGATTTGGTAGAGAGACAGAGAAAGAGACCACAACCCCAAACACCACACCTTCCTCTGCCTCTCTACAACTCCCCACCCTCTCTACCCTCATACACACAAACACACACACACACACACACACATACACACACATACCATACACCGAGAAGAAGAAGAAGTTGGGAGGTAGGAGGAGAGGAGAGAGAGACCGAGGCTAGAGAGAGAAACCAGAACCAAGCCTCGAGCGACGCCGAGACAGAGAGGCTGGTAAAATATGCACGCCCCTCTCTGTATTTTCTGTATACACAGACTCATACACACACCCTCACGCACACCCCCAAACAGGCCGTAGACCCCGCTATGGCCGGACCACCATTGAAGCTCGTACGAGCTCGGATTTTTTGCCTATCACCAAATCACCTAAGACTTATACCAAACAGACCCTAACGACCCGCTTAAGGTCCCTGATGAACCGCTCGAAGCTTAGGTCGCATTTGGTACACTAACGACACGAATATTCTCGTAGGGACAAATCTGTTTTTGCCCCTGTACGGATAGAGCGTTAAGAGTTAGGCTTCAAGACCTATACCATTTGATCGGGCTTGTCGAGGCACTCGATTTTGACATAAAGTTTGTGTATTTTCGTCAAAAAAATGAGTGAGTTATGACTATTTGAAAATTTGTATATAATATGTATATATACGTATAATATATATGTATATATACGCGACTGTGCATCATGTTGAAGAAGAAGAAATTGGGTTTGGTTTGGGCCTAGGCTTTGTTTGGGAAATCTGATTTTGTCTTAGCTTTAGTGTGTTGCGAGTTTCGTTTGCCTAACTGAGCCTTAAGTATTAAGTTATTAATTGATTTTATTAGTAATTGATTTTTATTAATGTTAAAATAGTTTAAATATCATTTGTAAACTTTAAAATATTCTGGAATATTACTTTATAATATTTATTATAATCTAAAATTTATTATTATTATTCTTATACTTATTATTGATTTGGGTTCAAAAAAATAATAAAGGTTTGTTTTATTTAAATTAAAATAGATACTAGTAAATTGATTAAATGTCCTAAATAGTTTTAAAATATTATAAAGTAATTTTTAATATTCTAGAATAGTATATCATAATCTGAAATTATATTTTTATATAGAATACATATTATTTATTTAGTTTAAATAAATAATAGAAATTAGTTTTAAAGGGAAATAATTAGGTATTAAATACCTAATGACTTTTTTAAAAATGTAGAAAGTTGTATTAATTATCCTAAGGTCTAATGACCTTGTTTATAAATTATTTATTATAAACCCAAACTTGATTATTTTATTTAATTAATAAGGACCCGTTTGGTTGTCCTTTAATTATTTTAAATATCAAACGAGTTTCGAAAATTATGAGAAAAATACCAATCGCCTATTTTAAACGCCTAGTATTTAATAAAAATATTTTTAGGAACTGTTTGTCTCCCTTAGATATTTATATAATTAGTGCACGGTCGGTTGTATTTTCTACATTTAATTATTTTCGGTAATTCATAATAAATAAACCATAGCTCAGAAAATTACGCAGTCAGTTCCCAGAGTCTTAGAATAATATCTAAAAATATTCCCTTGAATTTGGAGACCTTTTAACACGATAAAAAATATAGCTTACCTGTAGGGCTCACACTGATATAGAAAATTCAGCCTTTTATATGACGGACTCCGATTTGAGTCTAGTTAATGTCGTTGGACTTAGAATGACACGTAGATCACTACCTTGAGGTTTATTTCCTCATTTGGTAAAATTACCATTATGCCCTTATCATTTACACACACGCGTCATCACCGTTATTCTATTATACGTTGTAGGATTGTGACTTATTCGCTGTTTGGAGAGTCATAAGCTTGAGAAGACAGCCAGGTGAGTGTTTCTAACCTCACTCTCAATATACATAATGACTGCTAGAGTATTTGTATGTATGTACCGTACTTATGATGGTTATTCGATGTGCTTAGATGTTTATGTTATATATCTGTTATTGAATTGATTGCTATGAGACTAGCATGTTAGATATTATTATGATATATTGATAAGAAATAAAAGAAAAGAACTATATGTGATAGTCGTGATGAATAATCGATTATGGAAAGTTAGTTTGTACGTTTTATATATCAATGTTGATTATATGAGCATGTTGTTATTATTGCCTTGATGACCATATCTAAATGTGCAAATGAGAATAAAGAGCATGTTAACGTTTCATTTATTTGTTTCACCTAATGTAGTTATGTTATCAAGAATCATGTAATTGAGAATCACATCACGGTGTCAGTACATGTAGTCAGTGTCAGTGTCATTGACTCCGGCCAAGTGAGGTCGTGAGTTGAAATGTTTGGGAGTCTTGGAAATTGGGAATTAACACGATTGAGATTCTTGTGTCGTGAGTCATGAGTCATTACGCTTTGGAAACCATTCAAAATGATAAGGAGATGTGATAATGGGATAGTATGATTGAGATACTGGATATTGTGATTGTAATAGTAAGAGAACAGTTAGAGCTGCTATTGTGCCAGTTGTCCGTGTAATTGCCGGATATGGTACATGCATTTGGGTTTAACGTCATACTGCTTAGCAGTTAGCACTCTAATGTACTAGTCGTCTGAGTGGGTTGCCGGAGATGGTACACACGTTGTATGGGTTGCCGTCGTGCTATATATCATGCGCTAGTCAGTTACTAATGTACCGTTCTCTACGGTGGGATTGCCGTGATAGTACACATGGTGTGTGGGTTGCCGCCATGCTTGCCATTTCGCAGTTAGTATTCTGACGTGCAACTCATTGGGTGGTGATTCACCAGCGAGAGTATAGACGATCGAGCCAATTTTTCCATCGGGCTATTTGGATTATGAGGCCGTAAAACGATGTTACTACAAGGCCGTAAGGCGATGATGTTACTACGAGGCCATAAGGCGATGTTACTATGAGGCCGTACGGCGACGATGTTACTATGAGGCCGTAAGGCGATGATGTTACAGTATCAGAAAGCGCAGTAGAAACGTGGTTCATATTGTGAAAGTAAGTTCAGAGTAAGTTGTCGTTGTGGGTTTTATAACCCGATGTTATTGAGTTGCATTGGTTATGGGACTTTATATACCAGAATTTGGGTTTAGGTTCATTGAGTACGCATTTACATGCACGAGCATAATGGAAATGAGAAATTGATTAGTACGAATATATTGTTATGATCACCAGAACTAGACAAACATGTTATGAATTATATATTGATCCTGTTATTTGGTTAATGATATATGTTTATTAATTGCATCATATGTTAATTGATACCTTTGCTATGTCCGTGTGAGCGACGTCAATCAATAATGGACTAACCACATCCTAAGATGTAAAGTAATAACGTGAGATGAGTGGTTAGTGTATATATATTGGTAATGAATATGGTTATGAACGCCCACTCAGCTTTGTTGCAAAGCTGACGACATATTACGCCTGGACAATCTAATGTCCAGATTTCCTTGCAGGTTGGTCAGAGAACAATTCAGTCTTGAGAGTAGAGCTAAACTGAAGATCAAAGATAGTCGCCAGCATTGGGTATTCAAAATAGTGTGTTGTATTAGTACCGGGACCTATGATGTGTAATCATTTAAATTGTTCAGATTGAAGTTTAAGTTACGATTAGCTTTCTCCCCTTTATTTTCATATTGTTTATAGTGTTAGAAGACAGGACGACTTTCAATCTAGTCATTCCCTATGGGTCCAAAAAGGAAATTTTAAATTTTTCCTATTTTTGGCTACTCCGGGGCGTGACAGTAGTAGATTAATTTCTAACATAATTGTGGTTCCCAAATGGTTCAATAGTGTTCTACCCAAAACAACTACAAATGAAAATTCATTAATTTTAATGTAATGTTGAATAACTGTGAGTAGTGTCAATTACATTAGAATTTATTCATGTGATTCTCATAACAACCAATTTTGGGATGCAAATTTGGAAAACACAACATACTGACTAACACCCATTTGATTTTTTTTATTATTGTTATATAGTTTGAGGAAATTATTGTTATCTGACTGTCAAAATGTGCAACGTAGACAAAATTGAGTCATACCCAAACAAATTGTAAAGTTGAACGTGCAAGTAGAACAAAAGAAGAAAGCAACTTAGGCCACTCTCTTTCAACATTAGGACTCCAGCGAAGGGATAAGAGTTTGGGAAGATGTGAGGACCTGGGTATTGGATTAAGCCTTCCCTTTTCCGGGATGCCTTTCACAAAGGTGATTGGTTGCCAACTTGCCATGATGAAACTGCTATACTTCGTTGTTCACCTAGAATTTCAAATTACCAATTGACATGAGACGAAAGTGATGGGCAGTTATTTGGAGAGGGAAGTTTATGATAGGATTAGTGTAGTATATTAAATGATAAATTGGTACATCAAAATTTTTTTGTGTGTGTGAATGAGTATAGTGGTTTTTCAGTAAATATGGGTGATTGAAAAAAGTGGGTGGGTACCCTTAGATCTGGCTTTCTATATTAGTATAGATAGAACATTAAATATGGATTTAGTTTATTTATTTTGTTTTACATTTTTAAGGAACTAGAGTAGTGCCAATGTGCCACTCACTTTGTGAGTGTAAGTGGGTAGTTGAGAGAAGTTATTGTTTTGAAACTTTTTGAGAGGATATTTATTACAATGGTTATAATGTAATTATTGGTGTTAGAAAATTTTCCTTTTGTAACCCTCCCTTAGTATAGATATTTTAGTATAGGGACATCACTTACATACATTTTCTTGGGTCATTTTGGTACTATTCCCTCTCACAAAAATAGGTCCCATAATAAATAAATAAATTAAAAAAAAATTTGTTTTCAAATACTGAAACCCACTTCTGTGAGAGTGACAATGCTAAAAGGACCCAAGGAAATGCATGTAAGAATTCTCCTTAGTATAGATAGTGTTATTTCGGTCGAACAATCAACTAATTTGGACTAATAGTTAGGGTGCGTTTGATAAAACTGAAAATTAAGTGTTAAATTTAAGTACTGAAAATTTTAAGTGATTTGTATTTGCAATACTGAAAACAGTGTTTCAAGAACTAAAAGACTGCATTCAGTGATTATTTTCAGTAGAAAATTTTCACTTAACGTTTTCAGTGAATTTTTGACTGCTTTTTCAATTAAGTGGTACATTATTAAACGCACTGAAAAAAAGTAAGTACTGAAAATTTTTATTTTCACTACTTAATTGGGTTATTAAACATACCCTCACTCAGGGATATGTAGTTGCACTACGCAGCCCAAATTGCAACGAATCAGTAGGCAATTTGGTCTCTCTACTTGTAGACCTGAGGCCCAACAAAATAAATCTGCAGTTTTAGCCGCAGGAGTTCCTGGCTGGCGCTTCTGGCCTGTCTCGATCTGCTACATTTAGGGCAAAGGTTGGTCCAGTCCAACTCAGTCTACCTCACAAATGAATGTGCGCCACTGTTAATGAAATGTTACCAGTTCCCATCTTTTTGATTTCTCACAAATGGACGATTCATGTTGCCTCTCCCTAGCTGGTTACCTTAATAACCATAGAGTGATGCTACACTCACAAATTTTTTTACAACATTTTTTATAATTATACATTCTAGTTCTTAATTTTGGTGGAGTCCATAAGGGTTTCGCATGGATCCCACACGGGATCCACTGAAATCAAGAATTAGGATGTGTTAGTTGTGGAAAAGGGTGTGAGTGTAGCATTTTTGATAAATAAGCAATAAAGAGACAGACAATTTTGCATGGAATAATAAATATTGTTAAATATACCTACACACCCTATGATTTCGCCGACTTTCACTTACATGGTCCATATGCTTTAAATTTTGGCTAATATCCCATGTAGTTCTTACCAAAATGTAACCGTTAAGTAAATTTGCTAACAGAGAAAGCTGAAATGACTAAATTACCCTTAAATCTTCATAACCGTGTTTAGAACATGAGTTGTTTACTTCATTTCGTTTAGGGAGAAACTTATGATTTCGAGTTAGGTGAGGAAGAACTTTTAACAATTTTTTAGGGTTTTTTTGGGTATAGACCGTGTGCCAGACTCCCAAAAAAATTGCTAATGACTTATTTCCTCTTAATGTGACTTTCAGAGGGGGGGGGGGGGGGGGGGGGAATCTATCCTTCAAATTAGGGCTCTCAAATGTAAAATAGTTAAATTATCTATATTAATATTGGGGAACGGTGTAGATCCAGAAAAAATTAATCCAAGGGTTAATGTTTGCCTATTTTTTCATCATTGGATCTTGGCTTTTAAGACAAAACCATCTATTTACACCCTTGGATTTGCTCAATCCAACGGTCATAAAATAAGCATACACCAAACCTCACATACCATATAATCTCTTCCCTGTCACTACTCCCTCAACTTCCCTCCCATAACCCCCCAGTCCCCCACGTTTTCTCTTTCTTTTTTTCTTTCTTTTCCTGATGAACTCCTCTCTCATCAATCCCTCATCTCTCACGTTACTCTTCTCACGTTACTCTTTGTTGTAATTTTGTTATAATTTGTGGTCCAAAGTGGGTGTTTTTTTCAAAGTCAAACTTTTTCTCTCTCTACATCTCTCTTGTTGGTGTGGTGTTGGGTAAAAGAGTGGTGGAGACTCTTGTCCCACATTGCTTATGAAGAGGGAGTTGAAAGGCTTAATATATACTTTGTCATTATGGGCTTAGTAATAAGTTGGGACATGTGGGCTCTCACGCGCACATGAGCCAAGCCCAAGCTCAACCCAAATCCAATAGAAATTTGGGTTTCGATCCGGAAATCGTTTAACCGGGCGCGTCACGTCTTACTCGCGCGTAGGGGGGGGTGCAAATCCCGGCCTCCAAGCCTCGCGGGCTCACACGGTTGGACCATCCTTTTGCAAATTATTTTTTCCAAAACTTTCCTTTCTTTTTACTTTGACTGAATAAAATCATTCCCTCACAGATTTACGCCTTCCGAAAACTGTGCAATTAATTAGCCGTTTAAATGAAATCTTATCCTTTCTTTTAACACGTTTTCTTTGAGAATATGGCTATAAATTCGTGTGACTTTTTCTTTGAGAATACAGAACAATATACAATCTTCTTTCTCTAGTTCTTCTCTGCTCTGTTCGTCTCTCCACTCTGGTTCGACCACTGATATTCTTTCAAGGCTGTTCTGTGCCCTTTGTTCATCGAGTGCACGATAACAAAGACGAGACTGCTTAATCCTGGAGGGTAAACCGCTGAGACCTTCTGTACCGAGGCAAGAACTCTGAGGGGCGAAAATTACTCTTAAGGACAGTGTTCTCCACACGACTCAGTCAGATTCTTCAACTCTACTGATAAGTATTTTCGATCATAGCAGTGTCTGTTTACTATTATTTTTCTAACAATCTTAAGAGTAATCTTCATGGATACTGCTATGCTAACCGCAACTAAAGCTATTCCCGATGTCACAAGAATTGAATCGTTTAACGGGAATAACTTTAAGCGCTGGCAAACCAAACTGCTACTTATTCTCGACATTGCAAAGGTTGATTTCGTTTTGACTAAACCAAAACCCGTTCAAGATTCTGAAAATTATGAAACCGAATTGCCTCTTTGGGAAAATGCAAACAAGATTTGCAAAAGTATTATTCTAAACGCTTTATCAAATGAACTTTTTGATATTTACTGTACCTTCAAATCGGCAACTGAAATCTGGGATGCTTTGGTCACCAAATATATTATCGAGGATGCCGGAATTAAAAAATATGCCATCGAAAATTTTCTAAATTTTCAAATGACCGATGACATAGATGTTTCTACCCAAATTCACAATTTTCACCTTGTGGTTTCGGAACTTAGTAATGAAGGAATGAAATTGCCCGAACCATTTGTAACTGGTTCGCTTATTGAAAAACTTCCGGAGTCTTGGAAAAATTATAAGAATATGATGAAACATAAGAGGAAGGAAATGACTCTGGAGGAAGTTGTTGTTCATGTTCGTATTGAGGAAAAGAACCGTTCACTTGATCGAAATGAGAAAGCCAAAGCTATGGCTTCCAAGGCTAACCTCGTTGAGGAAAAGCCTAATCGCACCCAAGGGAATTTTCAAAGGCAGAATAACAAACCCCATTTCAATAAACCAAATTTCAACAAAAATCTCAAACCCCAAAACCAGTTTGCTAAAAAGAAAGGGGAATGTTTTGTCTGTGACAAACCGGGTCACCATGCTGCTCAATGCAGACACAGGAAGAAAAACGACAAACCTGCCCCTAGAGCTAATCTAGTTGATGCAGATGTTATAGTGGCTGTCGTTTCTGAGGTCAACTTAGTGGCAGAGGAGAAAAATTGGGTGGTAGACTCTGGGGCTACCAGGCACATCTGTGGCAACAGAAGTGCTTTTACCTCCTACACATCAGTAGGGGAAGGAGAGGAACAAGTGTACATGGGGGACTCAAGGCCCTCACCTGTGATCGGGAAAGGGAAGGTAGTTCTCAAGCTAACTTCCGGAAAGATCCTCTCACTTACCGACGTTCTCCACGTGCCTGATATTCGTTGGAACCTTGTGTCTGTGTCGCTGCTTGGGAAAGTGGGAGTGAAAGTTATTTTTGATTCTGATAAAGTTGTAATGACTAAAAATGGGGTGTTTGTGGGAAAAGGGTACTACAACAATGGTCTGTTTGTTTTAAATGTTCTTGATAATTTGAATGGAAATGCTACTACTTCTTCTGCTTACTTGATTGATTCTCATGATTTATGGCATGCTAGATTAGGACATGTGAACTTTTCTTATATAAAGAAAATGAAAGAATTAGGCATTCTTGAAAATGTTAGTATCACTAATAATGAGAAATGCCAAATTTGTAGTGAAGCTAAAGGTACTAAGAAACCTTGCAAACAAATAGTACAAAGAGAAACTGAACTGCTCACTTTAATTCACTCAGATTTAGGAGACATGAAATCAACTGAATCTAGAGGAGGAAAGAGATATTATGTGACATTCATAGATGATCACTCGAGATATACTAGAGTATTCCTACTTAGAAATAAAGATGAGACAGAAGGAAAATTCATACAATACAAAGCTGAGGTTGAAAACAAGTTAGATAAAAAGATTAAAAGACTTAGGTCTGATAGGGGAGGTGAATATGAATCTGGCCCTTTAGGCCAATTCTGTGAACAACACGGTATAGTACACGAGGTAACTCCACCCTATTCACCAGAATCTAATGGAGTAGCTGAACGGAAAAATAAAACTTTAAAGGAAATGATGAACGCTATGTTAATTAGTTCAGGAGCACCTAATAATTTGTGGGGGGAAGCTATCCTCTCTGCGTGTCACCTTCAAAATAGAATTATTTTTAAGAAAACAGGAAAGACCCCTTATGAGTTGTGGGAAAATCATAGACCTAACTTGAAATACCTTAAAGTGTGGGGGTGCCTAGCCAAAGTTCTACTTCCAGAACCTAAGAAAAGGAAAATAGGTTCGAAAACAGCAGATTGTTTATTTATAGGATATGCTGAGTATAGTGCTGCATATAGATTCTTAGTTCTTAAAAGTGACGTGTTAGAGAAAAACACAATAATTGAATCGAAAAATGCAGACTTCTTTGAAAACATATTTCCTTTGAAAACAACCATTGAGAGACCAAGACTAGAACCTACAGTTGAGCCTATCATTGACTCAAATGAGTCTGTAGAAATTGAATTAAGAAGAAGCAAACGAGATAGGAGAGAAACAAACCTAGGAGATGGGTTTTTCACGTTTCTAATGGATAATGACCCAATGACTTATAATGAAGCTATTTCCTCTCCCGATGCTCCCTTTTGGAGAGAAGCGATTAATAGTGAGATAGAATCTATCATGGCTAATCATACTTGGGAATTGGTTGACTTACCTCCTGGTACAAAACCTATAGGATGTAAATGGATATTCAAAAAGAAGTTAAAACCTGATGGATCTATCGATAAGTTTAAAGCTAGGCTTGTAGCTAAGGGATACACTCAAAAGAAAGATGTTGATTATTTTGATACTTATTCTCCTGTGGCTAGAATATCATCTATTAGAATTCTAGTAGCTCTTGCTTCTTTGCATAAACTCATAATTCATCAAATGGATGTTAAAACTGCGTTTCTTAATGGAGAACTAGAAGAGGAAATTTACATGGAACAACCTGAAGGTTTTGTATCTCCTGGAAACAAAAATAGAGTTTGCAAATTAGTGAAATCTCTGTATGGTTTAAAACAAGCACCAAAACAATGGCACGAGAAATTCGATAGTGTAATGACCTCTAATGGATATATTGTGAATGAAGCCGATAAATGTGTGTATCATAAATTTGATAATAATGTTGGTGTAATCATTTGCCTATATGTGGATGATATGCTTATTTTAGGCACTGATATGATTGTGATAAATGAAACAAAACATTTGTTATCTTCTAGCTTTGATATGAAAGACCTAGGTGAAGCTAATGTTATACTTGGGATAAAATTGACAAAAACCAATGAGGGTTTTATGATGTCTCAAGAACACTTTGTAGAAAAGATCCTTAAAAAGTTTGGTCACTTTGACACCAAACCAGTTAGTACTCCTTATGATATGAGCATACAATTGAAGAAAAATAATGAAACTAGTGTATCACAGTCTGAATATGCTCAAATAATTGGTAGTCTTACTTATCTTATGAATTGTACCAGACCTGACATTGCTTATGCAGTTAATAGGTTGAGCAGATACACTCATAATCCTAATAAGGAACATTGGACCGCTATATGTAGAGTACTAAAATATCTTAGAGGTACTATTGATTTTAGTTTAACATACTGTGGATTTCCCGCTGTACTAGAAGGGTACAGTGATGCTAACTGGATCTCTGATTCAGATGAGACAAAATCCACAAGTGGGTATATATTTACCCTTGGAGGAGGTGCAGTCTCTTGGAAATCATCCAAACAGACATGCACTGCTCGGTCTACTATGGAATCCGAGTTTATCGCCTTAGAGAAGGCAGGTTCTGAGGCTGAGTGGCTTAGAAACCTCTTAGCAGATATCCCTTTATGGATGAGACCAGTTCCATCTGTGTCGTTACATTGTGATTGCCAGGCTGCAATAGCCCGAGCAAGAAATAAGGCCTATAATGGAAAAAGCAGGCATATTCGCCTAAGACATAACATTGTGAAACAGCTGTTAAAAGATGGGATTATATCCCTAGACTTTGTGAGGTCAGAGATGAATTTAGCGGATCCTCTGACCAAACCATTAGCAAGGAAGCTAGTGGCCAATACATCGAGGGGGATGGGACTTATGCCCATAACAGAGGTCAATAGTAGTGGTAACCCAACCTATATGAGTGGAGATCCCACAAACTAGGTTCATATGGGTAATAACAAACTACTGGTTGACTTGGTGAGACACTATCAATTATACATAATTATAGTTCATCCCTATGGTGTAGATAGTGTAGAATGCAACGTGTGAGGTTGAGTCTTAACTCTTAATGAATTCATAGTCCTTATTGGGTGGTATGTATAGTTGCAATACATACTTGATGAATTCACCTATATAAGTGTGGAAGTGGGGCCGCTTCCTATGAGAACTTAGGCAGGTTCTCTAGAGCACTCATGAAATCCAGGTACGGCGCATGGCCGAAACGTGCCAAACCGCGTTAACAGCCTTGTTTATCAGAGTGTATTGTGGGTGATAAGTACTTTGATTCACACAAAGAAATAAGGTTCATAGAAATTCGAATTTCACCAAATTTCTGTGAATCAATTCTTATTTCCCTAAGTGTTGGTTCATAGTCCAAAAGACACCATCACTGATGCAATATACTAAAGTGGTCGATCGTCACTTCTCAAAATTTGTCTTTGAAAAATGTGGGGGATTGTTGTAATTTTGTTATAATTTGTGGTCCAAAGTGGGTGTTTTTTTCAAAGTCAAACTTTTTCTCTCTCTACATCTCTCTTGTTGGTGTGGTGTTGGGTAAAAGAGTGGTGGAGACTCTTGTCCCACATTGCTTATGAAGAGGGAGTTGAAAGGCTTAATATATACTTTGTCATTATGGGCTTAGTAATAAGTTGGGACATGTGGGCTCTCACGCGCACATGAGCCAAGCCCAAGTTCAACCCAAATCCAATAGAAATTTGGGTTTCGATCCGGAAATCGTTTAACCGGGCGCGTCACGTCTTACTCGCGCGCAGGGGGGGGTGCAAATCCCGACCTCCAAGCCTCGCGGGCTCACACGGTTGGACCATCCTTTTGCAAATTATTTTTTCCAAAACTTTCCTTTCTTTTTACTTTGACTGAATAAAATCATTCCCTCACAGATTTACGCCTTCCGAAAACTGTGCAATTAATTAGCCGTTTAAATGAAATCTTATCCTTTCTTTTAACACGTTTTCTTTGAGAATATGGCTATAAATTCGTGTGACTTTTTCTTTGAGAATACAGAACAATATACAATCTTCTTTCTCTAGTTATTCTCTGCTCTGTTCGTCTCTCCACTCTGGTTCGACCACTGATATTCTTTCAAGGCTGTTCTGTGCCCTTTGTTCATCGAGTGCACGATAACAAAGACGAGACTGCTTAATCCTGGAGGGTAAACCGCTGAGACCTTCTGTACCGAGGCAAGAACTCTGAGGGGCGAAAATTACTCTTAAGGACAGTGTTCTCCACACGACTCAGTCAGATTCTTCAACTCTACTGATAAGTATTTTCGATCATAGCAGTGTCTGTTTACTATTATTTTTCTAACACTCTTCTCACCCTCATCATTCAAATTTTTTTAAATTTTCACTCTCTCTCTCTCTCTCCCTCTCTCTCTCTACTCTTCACACACTCTCTCAACTTCACCCAATGGTCTCAAATCAGTTTCTCTTTCTCTACGCCTCTCTCACTCTATCTCTCTGCACTGTACAATTCCTCTCTCTAACATCTCACAACCTCTCGCCCGCGGTCGCCGCTGCAAAATGGTCGTCTCCATCACCGCTACAACATCGCCGTCGCCCGCCCTAACTGCTCACTCTCTCCTTAATCTTTTTTTTTTCTTTTATTTTTTTTGGGTTTGTTTTCCTTATCTGAATTTTTTTTATCATGTCATGAACATGAGAGTGATGATTTTCTCGGCAATGTTGTGGAAAATTTTTGGTTCCTTCAATTGTTCTTCACTCTATAGCATTTATTCTTTCCAGATGGTGAGTTTATAGTGTTTGATATTGGTCAAAATCACTTTGTATTTCAGTTTAGGAAAAGGGGATTCAAATCAGAGCCAGTTCCACGAAGGTAATGTATTTCCAATTTTCATCTCTATTTGTAGATTAGTGATGTATTTCCAATTTGAATTACGTTTTCAGATTTGCCCTCTTTTTTTAATTGGGTTTTTGTATTAACAAGGGGCATTTTGAAAGCGTAAATATGTAATTCTTGGCAATAAATGGTCTTTGTTAATTGCTAGGTTTTTTGAGGCTGGTTTGGTTTCTTTGTGTGTTTTCCATTAATATATGAGTAAAATGCTACAGACACAACACATTGCACATTGTACAACACAAAGTACAATAGAGTTTTAAATGCCTGTATCATGCATTGAGTAAGTCAAAGTGTGAAAAATTAAATAACGTTGGGTACAATGCATTTAAAGCCCTATTGTACTTTGTATTGTGCAATGTTTGTAGCATTACTCTTAATATATTGATTCTTTATCAGCATCTATACCTTACTTAAGTAATATTGTCCATCTAATATCAGAAGAATAGGGTGTTTTCTATCTCTTGAAGCATGATATCAACCTCCAAGTAGTCACTTAAATAATATGTTCCTCATAGAATTTGGGATGTAGTCTACTCAAAGTGCGCCCACTATAGAAGTTGTACCAACTTGATCGAAACTGGTCATTTGTAATTTCATTTTATTTATATAGCATCGGAGCAGTCGGTTGGAGGCATTCGTTACCATAATCCACAAACTAAATACGGAGTACTATTTTTTTGAATAATGAAATACTTCCCAAATTTTCATTCCAAATTTGGTTTCCAAATGTCTTAACAATTATACCACGTGTTATGACAGTGATACAATTGACAATTGACAAAACATTTGTGAACCAAATTTTGAGATTAAATTTGAGAAGCATAGCATTACTTATTTGCATGTGTTTTTTTCCCCTATCTGACATTTGGCCATAAAAGCAATTGATACGTGGTGATCATTTAGGTTCTCATTTGTGGCTTTACTTTTTGTTACACCTTGCTTACCAGCTTCTACATGACAGTCAGTGACTATTTTATTTGAAGTGGATTCCCTCAAGCATTACCAAACTTCTTAATTTGGTATAAGTTTAGATCTTTTTAAACATACCTTGAGTTGTAAAATTCTTACCGCAGTTTTGTCTTTGTTGTGATATCTATGAATCTGTTGTAAAAATTCCTACCATATCAAATTCCAACCATATCTCAGATTAATTTCAAAATCAAAATCAATGAATTGAAAATGTATTATTGTGCCCGTGGAACTAAACTAATGTCTTCACTTAAATGCACATGAAGTACATACATTATAGCTTTCTTATTGGGATTGAGGAAGATTCTTCTCTTTCTTTTCTTTTCTTTTTTGTTTTTTGTATATATTTTTGGAAATATAATCATACATCAACCAACTTTTGGGGGCAATTATTTTGAAAGTCAAAATTATTAACTTATTTTCTTCGTAGATCATGAAATGTCACTCCGCTTGAAGTAACAAAATACACATTTATAGCCTATCTTTTTTTTTTTTTTTTTTTCTTTTTTTTTTTTTGCAAACAAATTTACAGCCCAATTATCTCGAAGTCATTATACTCTGCATTTTTTTTTCGCCCGTGCCCGCGGACACGGGTACGTACTAGTATAGAAATATTCACGATTACACTTTAGTCTGAACTACATAAGGTATTAGTGCCAAAATTTAAATCACATACAGTAAGTGAAAATTGGTAAAACCCAAGTGTATTTAACCCTAATAAATAAAAATAAACATAAATAAAAAGGAGAAGTTATTCAATAAAGCCATCACATAACAACATCATGTGATGTGATGCTATCACATGTGGCCTCTAAAAATAGGTGAACATCACAACTGTGTAGTTTCTGGCTCTTTAGGAGTGACATGACTTGCTTTTGCTACATGTATTGGAGTTTTGCCACATTACTAATTTAGTTAATAGCATAACTTAGACCAAGCTTAAATTGCCTTTAGGTAATGCGTCCAAACACCACTCAACAAATAATTCTCTTTATTTTTTCTAATGATATTCATGAAGGAGTAATGATTCGTGCACATAAAGATCTAGACCACTTATTTTGGTAGATCCCATATGTGCAGGGATGGATCTCACCAAAATGAATGACCCAGATTTTTATGTTTATACTTTTTGTGCCCATAACATTACCCTTCATGAAGACTGTCAAAACAGCGCTCAACAAACAATTCTCTTTATTTTCTGATGATATTCATGAAGACTATAAGAAAAAAGTATTGCTATACTTCTCAAATTTTTTTTCTTGTAATTTTGGGTGTTTAGTTGATATATTATAAAATTGATCAAACACAGAAATAATATTAAAAAGTATCCCTCCTATATGAAAAGGAAAAAAGAAAAAAAAAAAGAAGGATCTTTCCATCTACTTATGACCCAACTGTTTTTTGAATTGAATTACTTATAATTTTTGCTGAAATAAATATATTAAAAAATATTTCGTACCACCAAGAATGCTTAAAATAGACATATAGCATAGACAAACGGGCTTATAGTAGCGCTTAGGATCATGTGAAACAGAGGACTAAGCTAATTTCAATCTCACTGATTTCACAACATAAGGACTAGGCAAATTAGGGAGGCAAGCTAGGGTAGGATCTGAACCCACACCAAGTTGGACATTTTTTAAAATCCATCTTAAAGTCTATCCCTCCAACTAACTTACACAGCCTCCTGAGATTTTTTGAATCTCTGCCTCCGTTAGGAGACCAATAATTATGGCCACAACCACTTTTGTCTATATGGGATTTTGACCTAGACTAGGTGGTCGTGGTTATTTTTCTTCTGTACCTTATAACATTAATTCTATAATATAAATGGAGAATAAGGGTTCTATAAGAAAATTTCACTATTATCAATAATTACACAAAAATTATTAATTTTTTTTCCCTAATAAATGTATACAAATAAACTAAAATATCGCACAAAACCTATTTTTAACTTCTCCTAAAATCTGGACCCCTCCTACATACTATATTGGGGTATTTAAACATCCCAGGACACGACACGATGGTCTCGAGACCACAACGGACCGGGCCGCGTAACTACTTCACCGGTTCTGTCCGTCCATTGCGTTTTTTTGTGGGCCTTTCGGTCCGAGCACATTCTCAGACCCACTCTCTCGAACGTGGCCCCTCTCTCTCTCTCTCTCTATCTCTACTTTCTCTCTCTAAAAAGCATTTTGGTCCAGCAGGAGAGAGGATCTCGATTCTCGACTCCAAAGTTCTTTCTATATACACACTGTAATTACTAAAGATTATAGATACATCGCTGTATATATTCGTTTCTTTCGACTGTCTTTGGATCTGGATCAAAAGCAGCGAGAGCTACTCGCCGGAGGCGGCTGAGTCATTGATGGCGGAGTCGCCGTCGAAGAACAATCTTCGAAGCTCCTCTGCGAGTTCCGGCGAAGTTTCGGTGGAGTACGAGCGAGAAGTTAAAGTTGGAAGCAGCAGTAGTGGTGGCGATTTGGACAGCACAGAGGCCGTTCGCGGTGGTTCACTGTCCAACGGTGGCGGTAATAGCTCACCAGGTTCGTCTCTTCGCTGAACGATGTTCTGTGGAATTGCGTTGAATTGACGAGAAATTGTAGCAAAAGAAAGAAAAAGAATCTTACGATTGTAGTCTCAATTAAACCAGTTATAGGAAACCGAGTGTTGAGTTTTTTGTATGAACTAGAATCTGTTTGGTTACTGAGAAAATGGTAAAGAAAAAGAGGAGTAAAGAAATTATTAAGGATGCAGCTTATTAGAACTCTCTGAAGTAGAATCTGGTGTGGCTATTACAAATTTACAACTATCAGGACCAATTTAATTTGCAGCCATTCTAACCTCAAATGTAAAATATTTTCATAGATTTTTTTGTCAGCCAAACGGGAGTTAATGGAACAATTTGTTTGAAGAATTTGGCTTTTGTTTTTAATTTCTGTATGCTTTCAGCAACTAAATGGACATAATATGAGTTTGATTCTGCACAGTGACTGTTAAGTTAAGTATGTGTCTTGGTCCTCTTGGATGAACTACGACTGTTATGCTTATGATTGTTGTGGCAGGGAATGGTAGCAGAAGTCTTCCTAGACTGCATAATTTGCCGGTGGAGATATTGAATTCTGACAAATTCGAGCCATCTTCCAGCCAGATTAAGGTGGAAAGATCAAAAACCGACAGGCATAGGCATACTAATATTCTCGCTGAGGAGGCAGCACAAATTTTTGATGACAAAATACCCGTCCAGCAGAAGGTATAATTTTTTCACAATTTTATCCTTATTCTACTTTTTTCTGCTACTTTTTAGATTCAAGAGTACTCATATTTACTTTCCAATTAGTTCATCTATGTTTTGATATAATATCTTGAAAGTCCAGTGAGGAATGAGAATACATATTCAGATGTTCTTGTGAAATATAAACATAAGTTGGTGATTTCATTAGTAGAGGGTGGATTAGGAAAAACAGACGTCTACGTGGAGAGTGAAAAGATTGCCAACCACTTTTGAGTCCATTCTAGTAAAGAGCGTGGATCAGGCAAAGGTGTTCTCAAATTGTTTCACAGTGGGAGAGATATGGTCGTTAATATGTAGTGTCTTCTCTCCTCTAAGTTTACAGAACTTCGTGCACACATAGATATGTGAGTGCATACAAACAAATACGTTGATATTGTATAGAAGTAAGGTGGTGGTTCTAACTCTTTGAACGGGAGTAGGAGTGGTAGTGCCTTGATTTTAAAAACCTTAGTTTCATGGCATCTCATAAAAGGTATGTGTTTCTAAGGTGTGCCCTTTACATTATAGGATGTCCTGATATTGTAGGAATATAAAACTCCACATGTGCCTTTTGTTTAATTTACTTTGAGTAGTCTATTGTTCGATTAGATGATTGCAAGCCTTCATGTTTTTTATTGGAAATACTTATTCCTCGTAGATGTTAATTGTGAAGTATTTGAAGTTCTAACCACGTAACCATTAGCTAGATGCAAGTCAATAAGGAGAGACAACTAACAAAATCAAATGACCTTCTTTTGTTCTTACCGAGTGTCCTTTGTTTCTAAGGTGTGCCCTTTACATTATAGGAATGTCCTGATATTGTAGGAATATAAAACTCCACATGTGCCTTTTGTTTAATTTACTTTGAGTAGTCTATTGTTCGATTAGATGATTGCAACCCTTCATGGTTTTTATTGGAAATACTTATTCCTCCTAGATGTTAATTGCGAAGTATTTGAACTTCTAACCACATAACCATTAGCTAGATGCAAGTCAATAAGGAGAGACAACTAACAAAATCAAATGACCTTCTTTTGTTCTTACCGAGTGTCCTTTGTTTCTAAGGTGTGCCCTTTACATTATAGGAATGTCCTGATATTGTAGGAATATAAAACTCCACATGTGCCTTTTGTTTAATTTACTTTGAGTAGTCTATTGTTCGATTAGATGATTGCAACCCTTCATGGTTTTTATTGGAAATACTTATTCCTCCTAGATGTTAATTGCGAAGTATTTGAACTTCTAACCACATAACCATTAGCTAGATGCAAGTCAATAAGGAGAGACAACTAACAAAATCAAATGACCTTCTTTTGTTCTTACTGAGTGTCCTTTTCTTTATACTTCTAGTTCACGTCTTTAGGTAATAAATTCTTTTCACTCATAAAGAAAACAATGTCAAATGACCTTTAAACAAATCGATTTGTGGATTGGTAGTGGATATACTATTATGTGCTCCCATTCCATGGATTAGTAGATTGAGAGCTAATGCACTAGGCATCTATTGGTCAATGCAATTAAGCAAGTAGGCATGCGGATTGGATCGGTTGAAGTATCTCGTAATTTGTTGATGAAAACATACGTGTTGCATTGCTTAACTATACATTCTTCTGGATTGTTATCTTGCCCATAACTCAGGCGATTTCTTTCTTCTGGTTCTCCTACTTTTTCTACATCCAAAAAAGAAAAAAGAGGAGAGGAAAATATCTCTTGTTATACTTTATTATACTGTTTCTCACTGATTGTTTCTGATGTACTTTGCTCATCTTTTACTTGGCTGTAAACTTTGTGTTCAAGTTATCCTCAATATGCTCCAAGCTAATGATGTGACTACCCTTGAATGACTAACGGCATGCCGCTTTCTGATCATGTTACTATTTGTCATCTGTCAAGTGCAGGGGCGTAGCTACATGGGAATGAGTGGGTACCATGGTACCCACTGAACTTGTACATTATAAATTTTTCTACATTTAGGCTATGGAAGAGATTGCTGCCCTAGTAGTTGGTTACATTGGTTTCAACCCAAAGGGCCTGGGTTCGACTCTCTCAGCTCCCTTTTTTGTTTTCTTTTTTCTTTTTTTTTTTTTGAAAAATTGATTTGGTTTTCAGCCCCTTGTTTTAATACTTGAAACACTATTGAATGCAGTTTATTTCAATACTTGAAACACTATTTTTAGTTTTGCAAATTTAATCGCTTAAAATTTTCAGTACTTAAAATACAACACTTAATTTCCAGTACTTAATTTCCAGATTTATCAAATGTACCTAAGGGTTTGCTTGATAACCCAATTAAGTTCTATCAATGAAAAGTTTTAGCTTTGCATTTTTTTTTTTCCAGTTCGTTCGATAATGTACAACTTCACTGAAAATGTGCCCAAAAACTACTAAAAATAAAAAGGTTATATTAAAAATTGTATGGTGTTATTAGAACATTTTGGACATAAAATCAATTCTACACATAATTATGGTTAAGTAAACCAAAAAAAAAAAAAAAAAAAAAAAAAAAAAAAAAAAAAACGCCTCGAGGCCGCTGCCCCCGAACCCCCGTATAGCCTAAGTCCCTGATTGGTACCCACTGGATGAGATTTTTGGATACACCCCCTGGTCAAGTGTGACCAACAAACAATTCAATTACATTCCCTACGTAGATGGCAACAGAAAGAAAACGATTATTTTGATATGTTTGATATATATACATGTGTATATATATATATATATGAATGTGTGTATGTACATATTGTTGGCTTAAATTAATTTCAGTGGCAATGGCATTTAGTTTATTCCTAATGGTTCTGTATGGGTAAAGACGTCTTTGATATATATACATGTGTATATATATATGAATGTGTGTGTATGTACATATTGTTGGCTTAAATTAATTTCAGTGGCAATGGCATTTAGTTTATTCCTAATGGTTCTGTATAGGTAAAGACGTCTATCAAAGTGTATATTATTATGTTAAATTATATTAGTGCATGAATTCTTGTTTGATGTGTTGTTATGCTTATGTGCCTGAGCTTCCCTTTGAACATTTAAAACACTGCAGCTCAAATTGTTGAACAGAATAGCTACAGTGAAAGACGATGGAACAGTGGAATTTGAAGTTCCAGGAGATGTCGAACCCCGTGCTCTTGATGTTGGATCTGGAAATGTTTATATTGAAGCCGATGATGAACCTCTTGACGCAGTGGACCTTCAATATATCCCTCCCCTGACTATAGTGATACTTATTGTTGGAACACGGGGCGATGTGCAACCATTTATTGCAATTGGAAAGCGTTTACAGGTCCCATTCGTTCTTCATATGTAGAAGCTTACGTAGTTCCTATTTTTTTTTTCTATTGTTCCCCAAGAAATGAATGCCATTTCGTTTTGGGAAAAGACCCAAACCCAGATCCATAGCTCTTTGTCCGCAGTCCCTAATGTGATTTTCTTATCTCCAGAGGGACTGGCCCTTCCCTGTTTGTCCAATTGTGGTGAGGAGGGTTTTGAAAATATATATACATGTATAATTAATGTGTGAGTGTAATATGTATCTTTATTGGTCTTGCTTGTTGGCTGCAACACCACAATTGAAAACTTCAACAGAAAAAACAAACGTATACCGATATATATGTACGTGACATTTGTGTTTGCACATGTGCGTGGAAAAGGACTTGTTGACATCTTTGAAAAATTGAAAATTGTCCTAACACGAGTCAAATGGTACACTCATGTAAAAGAGAATTTTTTCTGTTGTTGATGTTGCAGTTATTATCCTTGCTATCCATTTTCTGGGCAAATATCATCGCTATCCCGTTAAAATGTTTTATTGGTGAATTTAATGTTTATTGTAAAGTCTATTTGTAAGGCTTGATATTGATATATTGACACATGAGCTGCTTATATTTTTCCATTTAATGGAATTGTTTTACTTAGTTAAGGTAGTCATTGGTTCTCTTTGCTTGCAACAAACCATCTTAATTTTATTTAATATTTATGAAAATATATATTATATACTCCCTCCGTCCCATTTTATGTGTCCCTCTTTCTATTTTGGGCTGTCCCAAAATTATTGTCCACTTTTAAGTTAATTTCAAAAACTAGCCCTAATGAGTGTACACACCAAACTACTCTCTTGACAAAGTATGGGCAATTTGGGAAAAACTCTCTTATTTAAACCCATGTGGATAGCAATCATTATGTTCCCTTAAAATGTTGGACTCCCCAAAAGGGACACATAAAATGGGACGGAGGGAGTATTAGTTATTTTGTCGTTCATAATTGTGCCACTTATTTTATGAATGGTCTGATTAATGTTGTGATTGTTATCATTCTTGTATAGCTCTATCTGAGGAGTTAAAAGATGGTAGGGGAGGCCTTATTAAGTGGATGTAGTGGAGTCTTTGAAGAGCTTACCTTGATGACATTCTTATGACCTTCTTGTAGCGTGGTTGTCATGAAGTCCTTCCATGATATCAATGATTTTAGAGGATCACGGATGCATTTTTAGCATTGTTCCTTAGAAATATGAGGTGGGGATTTCAGACCGATAAACTTGGATGGAATTGTCTAGATGTGATAGCTAAGGTGTCATCTTTGAAATTTAGAAGGGTTGATAATGTTCTCATTTGGTGACGGTGTTGTTTTAAGAGCTTGAAACCTTTTGTTAAGGGGAGGTAGAGTTTGGCTTTGTCTTACTAGCTGATATTAGTGTTGGATTTGGGTTTTTTTTGTAAGTTTGATGTTGAGGAGGAGTGTGACATGCTACTGGGGATTCATCCAGTGCTTAGTAGAGTATATGTGCTTTAAGGAGGAATTTGGATGGCAACGGGGCGGTTATGGGTTGGGGCTGTCATTTCCGGACTCCACCTCGCCTAAATAATACTACTCTTGACTCTGCCCCTCCCAGTTAGTGCTCATCTCCTGCCCCACCCCAGTTGAAATATTGATCCTTAAATTATTTTTAAATTATAACTGAAATTCCAAGGATGAGTTGTCTAGATGCCTGGGTTCATTGGTGTAGCTGTACTATATCCCATTCTTATATATTCCTGATCTTGTCGTAATATTTGGCTGTTTTTCTCCTCTCCTCTCGTCTCTCTCTCTCTCTCGATAATTTTTTTTTTTTTTTTTTTTTTGTTGAAAAAAAAGTAGGTTCGATTTATGGTTTTTCAAATGGATATTTTACTTCAAAGTGAGGCTTATGAAATGCTATATAATTATATATTCCCATTTCTTAACAATTAGGAAACATTTGGTAGTATTTACGTATCTTACTTATCTTTTAGGAGCATGATTTTTGATGAGTTTGTGTCAACTAGTGTACTTAAAAGAAAATTTGTAGCAACATAATAAATCTTAATTGTTTTAGTTGAAGTTTGAAACCTTATTTATGAGTCGATTTGAGTTTGTTGATGAAGATATTTGGATGCAGGACTATGGACATCGTGTTAGACTGGCTACTCATTCAAATTTCAAAGAGTTTGTCTTGACTGCAGGGTTGGAATTTTATCCTTTAGGAGGAGATCCGAAAGTTCTTGCTGGATGTAGGTATCTAAATTCATCTGTTTGTTTTTAAACATATATGGTTTGTTATTTTCATGATGATTATTTCTCCCCTATTTACCTTTTTCTTTTAAAAAATTTGCTTACCTTCGCCTAACTTGTGGAGCATTGGTTGGGAATGATGTACATTAAGAACTTTTTGCAATATGTTTGTAATATATATATATATATATATACCAGTCCCGTTCTAATGAGGGATCCCTCACTTGAGGACTTCTAATCTCGGCCTTCTAATTTATTCAGTCATACCACGTCATCACGTCGAAGTGGTGTGACCACTCAATCTTAACGATACACATGGCCCCTATTTCCAGGGGGATCTTGACAAGTGTTTAGCAACATTCAAAGTAATAAACTGCCGCCAACCCTTGTCATGATCCCCTTGGAAATAGGGGGTTTGAGTATGGTTAAGATTGAGTGGTCACACCACATCACATGATGACGTGGTGTGACAGGCTCACACTGAATAGTTTTTCGATTTTTGGCCCTTGGATCAATCACTCCGACGGCCAAGATTAGAAGGCCTCACTTTAAGAAAGTGAGGAATACCTCATTAGAACGGGATTGTATACATATATATATATATATATATATATAACCTGAGATTTTCGATGAACATATAAAGAGATGCAATTTGTTAGGGCATATATTTTTCCCCAACCATCCCTTTTTTCTTTTCTTTCTTTCTTTCTTCCTTTTTTTTATTTTTATTTTTTATTTTGTATATTTTTTTTTCAGTTCCTGATTTTATGTGTGTCAAGTTGTAGAGTGTAAATTACTTGCTCATTAAGAGTATTTTGCATTAAATTGTGAATAATGTTTGATGCCATCTTTTTATGCATAATCAATATTTGATGAAAGATTCATCTTGGTTGCAGATTTATCTGCATCTTTTAATACTTGAAGGTTGTTGTATAGTTATTTTTAGGTGACTTTGCGCTCCCTTTCAAATTGATTAATAAGAAATGTGTTTTGATGATGTTATATGGTTTATCAAGTACTTATCAAAAAATAAAAAAATAAATAACACAAGTGAATCCACTTCTAAACTTGGCTTATCACCTGCATTATTTGGTGGAAAAATAAGTTTCCTCTTAAGACATAAATGTTGAAATCTAAGGTTTTTGTTCTTTATAGGCAGTAACTGGTCATTCTACTTGTAAATGCTGCTGGGAGGGGTATTTTAAATCAAACCTAATTTTGGTGGCATTTTCACGCAAAGCTGCTACTTTCAGACACGGTCTCACTTGTTAGTTAGAGCCTTCATCATTATAACAAACAAAGTCATTTTTGTTCTTTTAAAATACCAAAAAAATATTCTTTTGGTTGGCAAATTAGACAAATTGTTTTGGCATCTGAAACTTGTCTTGGTTAATTTCCATTCCAATGCTAAACCACAAAGGTTTTGCAACTACAATGAGAAACTTGTACTCGATAGTTTGTGCATGTTAGAGGTGCTATTTTTAATAATTGAATTTGATGTGGTGAGTGCTTGTCAAAAGACTGAAAAATTCCCTAATTTTGGCTTTTATATGAAATTCAAATTTCCTCTTTTTTGAAACATAATCTCATGTGTTGTACATTGTAGTATTGTAGGATATTGTTTGTGCTCTGTCCTTTTTATGCTTGTAAATGCATTTTGTTTTGTTTGTTCTTTGATTTTTTTTTTCCTCCGAGTTTTCTTTCAAGAATTTGATGAGAAGTTTCCAAATGAAAGCAGTTTGTAGAGAGAGTTGATTCTAACAATTTAAAAAAAAAAAAAAATAATTTTATTTTTGTTTCCACATGAAGAATTCTTTATTTAGTTGGAAATAAGAATGATGTATACGGCTTGATTGTTAATTTATAACTGATTTGGCTTTTTGTGCAGATATGGTAAAAAATAAAGGATTCTTGCCATCAGGACCTTCAGAAATACCTGTTCAGCGAAATCAAATAAAAGATATTATATACTCTTTGCTTCCTGCTTGCAAAGAGCCTGATGTTGATTCTGGGATTCCTTTCAAAGCGGATGCAATTATTGCAAATCCTCCAGCATATGGTTAGACTTAAATTATTATTCCTCTGTCTTCTTATTGATATTATTGTTTCCGCTTGGCGTTATATTCTCCACTCCAGAAACCTCCCGAAAGATTCTGTTCTGTGGCGTTTGGGTAATTAAACTCTCTAGGTTCAGATTTGAATACGGCTTCAATAGTTTAGGAGGTTCTGACTCTCATCTTTATCAATAGGCCTTAGGTCCATGTGATTTATTTGACCAACTCAAGGGATGATGAATAACAACTTAGTAGTGTGATGTATAGCCGTCTCCTGTAATGCAACCCAACTTTTTGGTCTGTCAAAATGTATATTTTCAAACATCTAAATTATCTAATAGCAATGCTTATTTCTAAACAGGATAAACTTTATATCTGGTTGCCATGTGAGGAGGAGGAGTCCTAACAAAATATTAACCAAACCAAATCAAACCAAGCCGTGTGTCCTAATTAATTGGGGTCGCCTGTATGAATCCTTTTTCTCCATTCTGCATGATCAAGAGCTATATGCTCATTTAAATTATATATATTCATATCTTGTTGCACTATATACTCCTAGGTCAGTCTTAGGTCTGCCTCTCCCTCTAACCATTCCAGGCACTACGATCTTATCACTCTTTCGCACAGGTACATCTACACGTCTTCGTTGCACATGGCCGAACCATCTAAGTCTATTCTCCCTCAAATTATCCTCAATCTGTGTCACTCCTACAGTCTCTCGAATGTACTCATTTCTAATTCTGTCTTTCCTAGTCTTGCCACACATCCATCTTAGCATCCTCATCTCAGCTATGCTTACTTTGCTAATGTGTTGTTCCTTAGTTGCCCAACACACTGTCTCATAGAGCATAGCTGGCCTAATATTGTCCTATAAAAGTTTCCTTTCAATTTTACAGGTATTCTCCGGTCATATAATACTCCAGAAGCACTCCTCCACTTAAGCCAGCCTACTTTATTTCTATGGATCATGTCATCACCAATCTCTCCATCTCTACTGGTCATAGATCCTTGATAGCGAAAGTGTTCCCTCTTTGGGATCTCCTGATCTTCAATCTTCACTGCTTCATCGTCTCTACTTCCCCTATTGCTAAAACTGCATTTCATGTATTCTGTTTTCGTCCTACTTATCTTTAGCCCCTTAGTCTCTAGTGCTTCTCTCCAAGCCTCCAATTTAGTGTTGAGTCCCCCTTTAGTCTCATCAACCAAGACAATATTATCTGCGAACAAGATACACCATGGGACTTCATCTTGAACGTGTCTAGTCAATTCATCCATAATTAGGGCGAATAAATAAGGGCTCAAGGCCGAGCCTTGGTGCAAGCCTACAGTAATTGGAAATTCGTTTGTTTCTCCGGCCGATGATCTAATTGTAGTAACCGTTTCATCATACATATCCTTCACCACGTCAATATAACCGTTGGTCACTCCCTTCTTCTCTAGCACCCACCGAATTAAATCTCTAGGCACCCTATCATAAGCTTTCTATAAATCAATAAAAGCCATATATTGATCTTTTTTCTTCTCTCTATACTTTTCCATTAGTCTCCCAAGTAAATAAATTGCTTACATACTTGATCGCCCAGGCATAAATTTAAACTGATTTTCTATGGATTATGTCATCACCTATCTCTCCATCTCTACTGATCATAGATCCTCGATAGCGAAAGTGTTCCCTCTTTGGGATCTCCTGATCTTCGATCTTCACTGCTTCATCGTCTCTACTTCCCCTATTGCTAAAACTGCATTCCATGTATTCTGTTTTCGTCCTACTTATCTTTAGCCCCTTAGTCTCCAGTGCTTCTCTCCAAGCCTCCAATTTAGTGTTGAGTCCCCCTGTTAGTCTCATCAACCAAGACAATATTATCTGCGAACAACATACACCATGGGACTTCATCTTGAATGTATCTAGTCAATTCATCCATAATTAGGGCGAATAAATAAGGGCTCAAGGCCGAGCCTTGGTGCAAGCCTACGGTAATTGGAAATTCGCTTGTTTCTCCGGCCGATGATCTAATTGTAGTAACCGCTTCATCATACATATCCTTCACCACGCCAATATAACTGTTGGTCACACTGCCTTCTTCTCTAGCACCCACCGAATTAAATCTCTAGGCACCCTATCATAAGCTTTCTATAAATCAATAAAAGCCATATGTAGATCTTTTTTCTTCTCTCTATACTTTTCTATTAGTTTCCTAAGTAAATAAATTGCTTACATACTTGATCACCCAGGTATAAATCCAAACTGATTTTCTGACACTGATGTTGCACCTCTTAAGCGATGCTCTATCACTCTCTCCCACAATTTCATAGTATGGCTCATCAACTTAATACCTCTATAGTTGTTGCATTGTTGTACATCTTCTTTATTCTTATATATAGGCACTAGAATGCTCTTCCTCCACTCGCCAAGCATTTTTCTAGTCATTAAAATCCTATTAAAAATTTTTGTAAGCCAAGATGCCCCCACATCTCCCAAGCATTTCCAAACCTCAATGGGGATCCCATCTGGTCCTAAGGCTTTGTTGGGTTTCATCTTTTTCAAAGCAAATTCCACCTCACGCTTCCTTATTCTCCGATAGAATCTGTATTCTCTAGTTTCATCGCAACTTCTAGTTTCTTCTTCAATTGTGTTATCCATATGTTTTCATTTAGCAACTTCTCAAATTTCTGAAATGTGTTTCTATAGATACTTGGTTATGAAAAAGGAATTTACTTTTTCCATTCAGCAGAGCATTCTTTGTGCTCCACCTTTTTACTTGAGGTTCTATTAGGCTAAAAACATATGTCAATGTTCTTATTCAACATTCTCCTACTGTGAAGTTCTGGTTCAGGTAGGCCCTATGTGTATCTTATTGCAGGCCATTTTTTCTAATTGTTTATCCTATTTTACTTTTCCCCACTGCAGGCCTCTCTTTTTTTTTTTCTTTCTTAAAAGCATATTTTGGATTTTGTGTTCCAGAATTGATCACGCAAATTAGTGACAATTTTAATGTATTTCATGTTTATAGTTCTTAGACGGTTCTCCACCATGAGAGAAAGTAATTGCTATGTATGCTTTATGTCTTACGTACCGTTACTAAGCTGCATGAATTACTTTTTAGGGCATGTACATGTGGCAGAGGCTCTGAAAGTGCCGATTCATATATTTTTCACAATGCCATGGACGTAAGTCTTGTTTGGGTAATGGATTCTTATTAAAACTGTTGCACGGCTTATTCTTTAGTTGACAATTTTACAAATCATGCTTCCTCTTTGTGTGTTGTGTTGCATTAGTTGTCTCTCATATGTGCATAGATGTGGTATTTTTTAATTGCATTTCAGAATGATAGTTTATTGCTTCCTACCAGGCCAACTAGTGAATTTCCACATCCTTTGTCCCGTGTTAAGCAATCAGCTGGATATAGAGTGAGTCCGTTGATTGCATCTATTTGTGCATCATTTAATGTTTCCTTCTTACTTGCCCCAATTGCTTCTGTTTGCTCCATTCTCTTCTAGTTTGACTTCTTTTGTTTCTTCAATATAATTAGTTTTTTCCCCACTAACTTCTGGTGTTGTGTTAAATTTGCAGCTGTCATATCAAATTGTTGATTCTATGATTTGGCTTGGGATACGGGATATGATTAATGATCTTAGGAAGAAAAAGTTGAAGCTACGACCGGTCACTTATTTAAGTGGCTCACAAGGCTCTGAATCTGATGTGCCACATGGATATATTTGGAGTCCTCATCTTGTTCCCAAACCTAAAGGTGCGTTTGTGTTAACGTTTAATCGCATTTACATTCAGGATAGGGTTTCACTTATTTGATATCTTAATCACCAAGATTTGACATTTATTAATGTCCAGAAACTAAATATTCGATAATTTGGATTATTCGTGTTATGTTTTTTTTTTTTTTTTTACGCATTTACATTCAGTATAGGGTTTCTTGTTTTGATATCTTAATCACCAAGATTTGACATTTTAATAATGTTCATAATTCATGTTCTTTAGATATATGAGGATTTTAGATACTTAGAAATTCTGTGAAACGAAAAACCAAATAATAATGGGTTAAATTAGTATAAATTTGCTCATGGTACCTTCTCTGGAGCAAATCACGCGACGTGGAGAGTAAGATGCAATTTGCATTTGCCTCTTCAAGTGTACAAGTAGAATTGATAGCGAAGACAAACAGTGTAGAAGAATTATTGTGGACCAATGATCTTGTGAAAGAAATCCTATGATTTTGAACTGTGAGAGCAAGGTACCGATGGGTGGTATAATCTAGTTCAACATGATAGAGTTGAAGATATTGGGGTAGCCTAATTACTTACCAAGGAAAAAATAAAAAGAATTTTCAGCCTTTTTGTCGCTCCTCTTGAAGGGCGAGCAGATATTTGAAGAAGAAATTAAAGCTTCCATTTTGTACCAATTCCACTTTTAAGAGTGTGATGCAGGGAAAAATATGGTACCTGACTTACCTTTCTGTTTGAGGTAGTTCTTGTGCTCAACCTTGTAACGTTAGAATGCCTAAATCTGTTGAAAAATCTTGCATGAAATATATAGCAAGAAGTCTCAGATGAGTCATCTTAGTGGTCCGGCCCATTGTGGTATGGAATCAAACTCAATGGATAATGCAATTCTTTAAGGATCTGCTTGGTTCACGGATTTTGTCAGGGAAAAGAGAAGGGAAAGGAAACCAAGAAGGAAAACTAGTTCCCTTGTGTTTTCCTTCATGCTTAAATAACATTAAAAATGAAGAAAATTTAAAAGATATAATTGTAATATATGAATAAAAGAAGGGAAATGACTCTCAACACTCAAAATATTTGATTTATTTCTCAACTAATTCTCTTTTCTTTCCTATTTTCCTCATCTTTTCCGTATTAACCAAACAAAGGAAAAAGTTTTCCTCACTAAATCTATGAACCAAACAAAGCCTAAGAGGATTTCCGTCTACCACTGTGTCTAACCTGTTTAAGTGGACTGTTAGATGTACAGGGACTTGGAATTCTAGATAGCATGTTGCTTGTAAGTTGTAACCATGCCAAAGGGTCTAGCCCAAGCAATGACTTGTTAAGTTTCAATAACACGCGTAGCCATGTGTCCCACTCGATTTATACCATTTTCTATTGGATGGCCAGAACAAACTTTGTAGCTCCCGGTCTAGTTTCATGGAGGTGTGAAATCATTTCCATTTAACTTTCCTTGCTGCTTGTACCCTCGGAGGCTTTGGGTCACCAGAGGGGAGGGCCTCTTTTTTTAGCCAGGCTGTACGGTTATATGAAAATCTGGAAAAATAGTAAAAAATTCTAAAATAATTAGAATGACAAATTTGGCCTAATAGATATTCACAATGCACAATGTACCAATTGCATATCCAATACACGGTGCGATTGTGCATTTCTTATTTCCAACTTAGTTTAGAAAGAAATAATAAGTCATTTGCTTATTAACAATTAAGTCTGTTGTTTATTAAAAATTAAGTCTTTTGTTTATTAATATAATAATTGTACAACGTGGTATATAAATTTTTTTTTTTGCTAGCTTAATGTGAGAAGATAATATTATACTTCAACCACATTATAATTTATTATGTAATTAGAAAAAAAAAATAGCAATAAAGCGTACTATATTATATTAAGTCTAATACTAGCACTTGAAGCACACACGTTGCGTGTATACTGTTTAGCGCGTTGCATTTGTTATATATTCCTTAACTCGCAAAAAAAAAAAAAATGATCCATTTGTCCCAAAATTCTTGTCACACTTAAAAACTTATTGCATGTATTTAATTTTGACTTTCCAAAATTGTCCTGTGCAAATTCTCTTTCCAACTCTTATCTTGTCATATGGAAATGATAGAGTAAAAGAAAAAAATTGTAAATATTTAGCTTCAACTTTTCAAAGATTACAATTATTTTGGGACATCTCAAAATAGAAAGTGTGACAATAATTTTGGGACAAAGAAGTAATATTTTGATAGTTAGCCCAAAATGGAAAGTGAGACAATAATTTGGGTGGGAGGAAATAATATTTTGATAGAATAATTAATCTTGACATTGAATAAAGCATACGCAATCCTCACTCACATATATCACTATCACCATGTGAACCCAAACATTTCCCGTCCAAAATATATATATATATATATATTAACAGACGAATATAGCATCCAACCCTTGGCGTGTGGCAACATGAAAATCAATCTATGCACACCAATAGAATGACATTTACAGTAGCAAACATACCAAAAAATCTATGAAATTAGTTTACCATTTCGTCTTCTGCATTTTTCCCAAAGCCATGTGCATGTTTGTTTCTCTCTCCACCAGAAATGGGTTCTCTCTACCCTTGTTCCTTGTTCGATCTCACTATGCTCTAAGTGCACTCTCTCTTTCTCTTCCAACCTTGCGTTTAGCGGTTTGTCTTTCAAACTTCTGTAATTTAGTTAACAATTTATCTCTCAAACTTCTGTAATTTGATTCACAGAGACGGTTATTCAGAGATATATATATAGAGAGATGTTTTGCATTTATTTTGTTGACATTTTACTATTTAAAAGTTTATGAGCACGGTTTTTGGAGATGAAGGTGATGGTTTGTGGAAGTTTTTGTTGGTTGTAGGAACGGTTTTTGACAGTGTGGCTGGGTTGGTTTTGTTTTGAGTGTAATGACCAATTAGGACTTCCATATATATATATATATATTTATTTATTGAATGGATAAGATTAATGCCTAATGGTTTTAATGTAATTATGAGTGGTGGTGAAAATATAATGGATACCCCTCCTTTTGGCTTTCTATAGTAGTATAGATGATCAGGTTTTGTTTGGGTTTTTTTGAAATGACATGTTAGCACTTTTATATGTATTTTTTGGATGGGAATGTTTATTGGTATTAGTGTAAATATGAGAGGTAATCAAAAGAGAAGGGTGCCCCTCCCTTTCTCTTTATATATTAGTATAGATATAGTGTAAGTGTATTATAGGTGTTAAGTCTAAAATAAGTGTATTATAGTGTTAAGTCTAAGGTTTTATCAAAAAAAAAAAAAAAAAAAGTGTTAAGAGTCTAATGTAACGTAAGCCTGCTGTATTATAGTCTAATAGTGGTATAGTGTAAGTGTTTTACAGTAATACACTTAAGCCGACTATTACTTGAGTCACTTAAATAAATATCAAAGGTCCACAGGCAGAGAAGATCGAACAGAGAGAGAGAGAGAGAGAGAGAGAGAGAGAGAGAGTGGAGTTTGATGAAGGCGTCTTTCCTTCAGATCTATGACAATAATGCATCCAAGGTACCATTCGAACCATTTTGCCATATATATATATATATATATATTTTGGACTAAAATCTGTCTTTTTGAGATTCGTCTCGCCGTTTGGGCCAAGATCTCGTGCGAGACTGGACCATCTCGTCCGATACATGGCGGTGCGGCCGAGATGGTCACCGATCCTACGTCGTTTTGTTTATTTTACGTCTCGTCCCTAGATCTCGTCTCGTTTCCCTAGATCTCGTCTCGTTTCCCTACGAAACCGAATCATCTCGGTATCGGCCTAGTCTTCGAACCTTGGTTATATCATTGACATGTCCTTTTTTGGTAGAAAGATGAGGTGCACATGTTAACTTCCCTCTGTTCCTCTCAATTCCCACATGTTGCTTAGACTTGAGGCCGTCAACAATGTCATTACCTTGGCATTTGCATATTTCATTAAAATGTTATTGGTATTTTTTCATAGAAATCGCACGACATGCCCACATAAGTACATGCAGGTCCTTCTATAGATTGGCACATGTGTGTAAATATATGTTATTCATATCCTTCCATAGATGCGTATAAGCGTGGATGCATAACTATATGCTTGAACCTTTTCTGTTGATATCTGAGTGAAAAGGTACCCACATGTCTCTACCAGGCTGTGCATGTGCTTCTTTCATCCCAGTTTACCTTGCTCTTTTTGTTTTTTTCTTCTTAAAATTTGAAAAGTAAATGGTATTAAGCCATTAATGATGTGGTACGTAAGAAACTTGGTTTGTGTTCTTTTCTTTTCCTTTTCATGAGTTGGCATGATTGGTACTATATAGGAATGTTAATTTCAACTCTTTCTCTTTTTTCTTCACTTGTTTTGCAGATTGGGGACCTAAGATTGATGTTGTAGGATTTTGCTTCCTTGATCTTGCATCAAATTATGAGCCTCCAGAATCACTTGTAAATTGGCTTAAAGCCGGAACAAAGCCTATCTATATTGGCTTTGGTAGCCTTGTGAGTTTCCTATCTAAGTTCTCCTTGTGCGTGCGTATGTTTTTTTTTTCTTCTATGAAATGGGCAAGTGCGGGAGGATAACACAACTAAGTGCTTAAAAACTATAAATTATTCAGTTGACGTTTTAATTAAGTGCATTTGACTCCGTCAATGGGTTGCCATTTATAAGGGGCAAAATATTCAGTTAAAGGCGTTTTACTTGGGGAATTGCTATTCGCACTCCATGGATGAACCAATGCAGTCCATGGAATGCCTTGACTGCATGGTACTGCATGGTGTCAGTAGTTCCATGGAGTGCATTAGTTCAATTTTGGAGTGGGAATAGCAATTCCCTTTACTTAATATAGAATACACTTAATGAGATGCACATGATAGGAAAACAGGTGAGTGCTTGATCATTCACTTCAATCGTCTTGCAGTAAGTGCTATCAGGTTCTCCTCTCTGGATACATATGTGAAATGACCGCAACTTGACATAGTTTGATCACGAGATAATTTACTCATTACAATGTACATTGATACCCATTCCACATAGAGAACTAATCATTCTTTAGTTTGATATACGTGTACATGACTACATGTGTGTGTATCAAGAACTCTTTTTTGGATGATATTCATTTTCAGACAGTAGTGTTCTAGTGTGACTGGATTTCGACTCTTTGTACTAGTGTTCTTTCCTTTTTGTTTGTTTCCTTTTTTCTATGTTTGTGGATTATTCCTACTTTAAGTTTTTTACTACACTGCTTCGTGTTGTGTTTCCATTTTTCAGAAGAAAATTTGGATGATTTCCATCTCAAATAAAGTACTGATCACTCTGATGCACAACCACAACTTTTTTAAAATTTTCACGGTTTCTCTGTAATATAGCAGTATACATTTCCAATTTTACGTACTTTCCTCTTTCCAGCCTGTGCAAGAGCCAGAAAAAATGACCCAGCTAATTGTGCAAGCTCTAGAAATGACTGAACAAAGAGGCATTATTAACAAAGGCTGGGGTGGGCTTGGTAACTGTAAGTTTTTGTTATATCTTTGTCCCACTTTCTAGTCTGTGACTGTGTATGCTTTGTGATAACTTGTCCTCCTATTTTGTTGAGTCGTTCTATCTATATGAGGGGCTGATTGTATTCATTTTTTCCCAGTGGCAGAACCAAATGAGAATGTATACTTAATTGATAATTGCCCTCATGACTGGCTTTTTTTGCAATGTGCAGCTGTGGTAAGACTTCGATACTTATGTTGTTGATTTCGAATTATTAGATATGGAGGCAGAATTGGGATTACTAGTTTCACTTTCTTTATTAGAAGTGCTTGGAATATTTTTTCTAAAAGTGGAATGTTGGTTATTGAATACTATTGCATGTGCTTCTTATAAGCCTGGGTAATTGTCCCCTCATAAAGCTACTTGAGGGTGAATCAGGCCATTGGTTCTTCTATTTGGTATCAGAGCTAAGTTGGCTCTACCCGTTGTTGGGCTTGCCATGTCGCTGCTGGTGAATGGGGTGTGTTGGATATCCCACATCGCAGGGTAGAGCCTCCGCATGTGCTTCTTATAAGCTTGGGTAATCCTCCCCTCATTAGGTGTCTTTTGAGGGCTAGTCATGTCCATTGGTCTTTCTATTAATACCAATTTATGTCTGTCCCAATTCTCGATTACATGTGGCTCGTGCTTGGAATTTAGGACCTCTTCCAAGTTTCATAATAATTTTCTTTGAGTAATACTTGGGATACAACCTTCACACAACCTTCCTAAAAGATGTGTCTATCTCTCTCTTGCGATGTCACTGGACCCCATAGTGACACAGTAGAGAGATAGACACATCTTTTAGGTTGTGTAGAAAAAGTTGTGTGAAGGTTTTGTCCCAAGTATTACTCATTTTCTTATTTGTCTTTTATTTTCTTTATAGAGAAGTTTGAATATATATATATATATATAAACTTTATTCTTGAATTGGATGAGTCAATTGTCCTAGCCAAGTTAGAAGCTTTTTGTCAAAATCTCATGAGTGGCACTTAAAAGTTGGCGAAGCTGGACAGAAAACTAGAAGAATTACTTATGAAAGCATCTATCTACGCCAGAAAGTTCTAAAATCCCAATATGGGACTTTAGTCACCAGACCATCTGACCAAGTGCCACATCCATTATATGCCCTTATGAGTTTAGGAACTGTTTTACCAATGTGACATGTTGATTAAATCTTCTTCAACTAAGAGATGTCTTATGCGAGGACACATGGTTTCGCCATTATTCACTTTTGGTTTGTTGCAACATCTTATTTATCGGCCTTCTTTTTCCTGACATTGATGGTTTTATGTTTCACTTGTATCAACTCATCAAAGCAATGGGTGACAAATCAGTTATCTACATAATGACTACATTTCACATCCCAGGCTTCGTTTAGTAAATGTTCAATCATTCGTTATGTTTGCTTGTGTAGAGTATTGATTATTCAATTTATAGCTCTTGTATTGATGGATCCTTTTTATCCATAAGCGTTATGAAGCCTTTCCTGTCCATTGAAACCTCGCATGGCTCTTTCGGATGTTTTTCCTCTGACGAATTTTTAAAGCATGAAAAATTCTTGAAGGGCCCATAAATATTCTATGCTCGTCTTATTAAAATATTGTTTTAATCAAGCTTGAGTTCTTTTGGTACCCACTTCCCAGCGAGGTAGTGGTTGACTATACCTATGTCCATTGTGGTATTAAGGTTTCCTAGATTCTAGATGAAATATGTCATCAGTGCATGAAGTTAAGCTTGCTTTAGAGTAACATGATTTTTGTCCGCTCAATATGACAGAAAATAGTATATTGCGTAGTATGAAAATGGCAAATACGGGGATTCTGCTTCCTAGTTTAGTGTGTGTGTTTTTTTTTTAAAATTTTTGGCCATAGAAAGATGCTATTACCAATGGGAGCCGACTTTGAGAAAAGAAATTCAAACTGGGATCAATCTGTAGTTAAATGACCTATAAAGTGAAATTGTTGTGGAATCCAAACTAAGTATGCAGATGTACAATCAACATGATTATATTTGTTAAAAGGGGGAGGATCAATCATATAATCAGTTTAGAAACACACACTAGCAATTTAACTTTTATAAAGCATCTCGCTCAAGTACAGGTAAGTCGTCGTCCAAAAACTAATGGCAAGAGCATTTTGTGAGAACTCCAAGTTGGAAGAAGCAGATGTGGAAATTTGTTATGTGAGACTCATGCTCGTCTCAAATAATTTACTAATTAATTTACTACACATACTGGGCGTAGAAGTATTTGGTAATTTCCACACAATAGATATCTCAGAATGGTTACGTTATTGTGTGGGTTCCCTTCCATCTGATTCTAATGGCGAATTCTTACTGCTATGCATTTCCTTAAAGGTGCATCATGGAGGTGCGGGAACAACAGCTGCTGGTCTTAAAGCTGCGGTAATGGTTTTACAGCTTTTTCTTCTTGTTCTTTCTGTTTCATGTGGTTATCTCGAGATTATGTTGTTTATATGCAACGTTATTCCAATACAGTGCCCAACCACCATTGTACCTTTTTTCGGCGACCAACCTTTTTGGGGAGAGCGAGTGCACGCCAGAGGAGTAGGTCCTCCACCTATACCCGTTGATGAGTTCTCACTAAACAAGCTGGTTGATGCAATTAAGTTCATGCTAGATCCTCAGGTAACTTTGAATCCTGTATCTCTGGTTTTATTTTTATTTATTTTTAAATTTTGAAAGGCGTATTAGCTTTAAGCTTTTTGCTGAAAGTGGTTGTCTGCTTCCTCTCCAATATATTTTGGAGGAACTGAAATCAAATTTTGCTCTATAACATTCTTTCTGGTTAGTGGATTAATCATTTATGTTGTGTTTGTTTCTTGAATTTAGGGTGCGTTTGATTGCACGGTAGAAAATGGGTTGAAAAGAAAATTTTTCCATGAAATTATTTTCCTTGGAAATTTTTTCCATGGAAATAAAATTTGGGCTGTTTGATTGCTGGAAAATCTAACATTTTCCATGGAAAATGTAGTTTTGTTGTTTGATTGTCACTATTTTTTAGTGAAAAATGGTCATTTTTCATGGAAAATATCTTTTTTGCTGTTTGATTGCAATAATTTTCCATGGAAAATTAACATTTTCCATTGAAAACTTGCATTTTTGCAATTAATTAACCTATGAATCACAAACAAACAGTTTGAAAATGATACAAATTCAAGCAATTGAGAGACAACTACTTATATCAATAGTCAATTCCATAAACGATTTTTTTAATGTACTAAAAACCAAAGTCTCATCAAAGTAAAATTAGAAGTACTCATTAAAGTTCCATAAAAAAAAAAAAAAAAATACTCTCCAAAGTAAAATTAGAAGTACTCATCAAAGTGCCATAAAAAAAATACTCATCAAAATGAAAAGTCTCCATGATTGTTTTAATCAACTAAAAGCCAAAATTAATTTGCCGGATCTTTTCCAAGCTTACGATACACCCAAGCTCGCATAAAAGCATCAGCAGTAATACCAAGGAAGAACCGTCCAGATTTTTCATCTTGCTCAAACAAATCCATAAGCTCCATTGTATCCCCCTCCTCTATGCCCATTGCTCGAAGTTTCTCTAGGATCTCTTGCCCATTGATGTGACTTTGAGTTGCTTGCTTTTCGAAAGCAATGGTAATCTTCTCGGAGGTGAAGAGAGTAACTCAAGAAGAAATGCAATCTAGAAGAGACATAAATTTATGCTATTATTGTGATGATACATATCATAGAGGCCATGTGTGTTCCAAAAAGCAGCTGTATATCATATGGGGAGAATCAAATTTACTTTCTTTTATGAGGCCTTAGCCTTCTTTTTGGTATTTTAATGTAGTATACTTTAAAAACTAAAATGGACTCATACCTTTAAAGAAAATTAAAGAACAAGTGCTGTGAACCGAAAATAATTAAAGAACATTCTTGCAAGTGAGCCACACAACCTGTCCATTGAAGAAAATTAAAACTGAAAAAATCCAAAACAAAACAAGGGAATAAACATGGGGGGCTGTGATGTAGTTATACGAATCCAATGGCTCAAGGATATTAGTCCCATGGAGTTGGATTTTAATCAATTGAGTTTAAGATTCCTGAAAGGAGGGGATCAAGTCTGTTTAAAAGGGGTGCAATGTTCTAGTCAGCATTCTATACAGATAATAAGTGGAGAAGCATAGTAACATTCACGTCAAACAATTCACATTTTTTGTTTATATACTTTCTTGACCTTCTTGCATTAGAATATAATTTGATAAACTCCTTTCAATGGTACTGTTTATTTACCTTAAGGTACGTCTCCCAAACAAGAGGATCCGCAACGACTCGACCGGTCCCGTCCAATCCAAACCCGCTACCATTCTTCAATAACTCCGTGATATTCGTGCAATCTTTCTTGAGAGTCTTCTATCTAGCCCTCACATTCGGAATGAGTACTTGATCTACATGGCAACATTCTTGTACTTTATGTGCAACCTTTGATAGTTCTTCAGCCTTGAATCCATTCTCCCCTCGTCTTGGCCCTGCAATCACTATCTCTAGAAGAGAGTCAACTAGTACTTGATCCATATCGTCGGTCCACCGAAGTTGTCCTTTTTTTGCTTGCAATCCTACTTGAGAGGAGGCTGGAGTGATTTCCTCAATCTCAAGTTGAGAAGAGCTTGAGACCGTAGTAGGCCTAGGAGCACGAAATGACCCTTGACTTACTGCTAGTCGACTTGCCATATTAATTGTTTCACTTAACAATATTTACATATTACATGGAACTAGCAAAAATTAGTATAAGCAACAATTAACAAGAACAAGTCTATATAAAAAAAGAACAAGTGCTTCAACTACAAGAACAATTTATGAATGTAAACTAGAAGGGACACAAATGAACAACTCTAGAACTAGTTTAACTTGGCCAAACATTTATCACAAATGAACTTAGAAATCTGAAACTGAAGCTTTTGAAAATTAGAGGCTGTTTTAGTAAAATCGATGGATCTCTTAACTCACAAATGCTGTGCATGTAAAATTTTGAGGGTTGAAAGATAACTCAGAGATCTAAAACTTTCATGTTTTGACCTTTCTTTGAGAACTAGTTTAACTTGGCCAAACATTTATCACAAACAGAACTTAGAAATCTGAAACTGAAGCTTTTGAAAATCAGGGGCTGTTTTAGTAAAATCGATGTATCTCTTAACTCACAAATGCTATGTATGTGAAATTTTGAGGGTTGAAAGATAACTCAGAGATCTAAAACTTTCATGTTTTGAGGAAGCCTAAATCCCAACTTATCTAGGTCCGATTTGACTCTCAAGTCAACTCAAAACAGAAAACTGTTACTTGGACAGTTTGTATGCTTTTGTCGAAAACTCAAAAATGGTGAAGCCCTTTGATTTCAAATCTTGTTTAAGCATTTGAACAACTAATTTCAGTATATAAGAAGTTCAAAGAAAATAAAACTCTTGCTTAATGCTTCAAGAAGGCTTTACATACATTGGATGTAAGGTTAGTGTACTCACACAGGGCGAAGAACATTATATAATTAAAACTAACAAAACCACTCACACACCATCAGGCTTATATAATTAAAACTAATAAAATTGCATTCTGTGAGTAGCATAGCAATAATGTTCGGAGAAGGCCATTGAAGAAGTGGTTGTGGCCTTTGTGGGTTCTTAAACTTGTAACCAAATTGGCAATAAAAATTCTGAAGAAATTCTGAGATTGTAACACACACACACACACACTCACACTCACACACCATCAGGCTTCCGGAAAGAAATTCTGAAGATGAAATTGTCTTGGGGACATTCAATTCATTGCAACCAAAATGGGCAATAAAAATGAGCACATAGATATACAAGAAATGTATAGAGAGGGGAAATTGGGGGAAATCGTTTTGTTGTAAACAAATCGGCAATTAAAACGAGCATACAGATAAATGTGTGTGTGTGTGTAGATACATGTAATTATATATGTATATACAGGTCTGTATATGTATATATACGTATGGATATAAATATGTATATGTACATATATATATGTACAGCTCTGAATCTGTATATATATATGAACTATGTGATGTATTGATATATGTATATATCTATGTATACATGTCAGAATGAGAGAGAGAGAGAGTACCGATTTGAGTGAGAGAGGGAGCTCAGATCTGTCGCCTAAAGTTTGAGAGAGTGAGCTCAGATCGCACAGTCAAGAGTGATCGCACAGTCGAGAGAGAGAGGAAGCTCAGATCGTCGCAGAGAGAGAGAGAGGGACTCAGGTCGCACAGTCGCGAGAGAGAGAGGTTAGAACCCGTCTACAATTTTCCATGGAATTCATTTCTTTAGTGGGGGGAAGGAATTTGTTTTCCACAAAAATGAGTGAAAATGAGGGAAATTGAGATTTGAGGGAAAATTTTTCCATGGAAATTTTAGCCAATCAAACACCATACTTTTGTGGAAAATTGATTTGTAAAATATTTTCCATGGAAAATAAGTGGAATCAAACGCACCCTTAGTGAGGTAAGATAACGGAAAACATAGAGGAAAATATTTTCCGTTGTTTAGTTAAAAACAAAACGATGAGGAAAATAGGAAATGTGATAACAAATCATATATAGTTATTCAATATTTGGAGCTACCTGTGGGATGAAGTTTAGTTGATCCTTTTCAAGGAATTTTTTAGACTAATATAACCTTGGTGGATGATTGGAAAGAATATTTTCTTATGTAATTGAACTTGAGAGACAATGCAGGTTAAGGAGCGTGCACTTGAGCTTTCGAAGGCCATGGAGAATGAAGACGGTGTGGCTGGAGCAGTGAGAGCCTTCTTTAAACATCTTCCTCGGAAAAAGCCCGAGTCGGATCCTCCTCCAGCACCATCAAGTTTTTTCTCTGTACGTAGATGCTTCGGTTGTTCTTGAATGTAGAGAGATTGTGTTTTGTGCCCCTATTTGTGTATTCTTTGATTAATTTATCAGATCCTGATACCACCATAGTTCTGATATAGTGAGTTGTTATCAATACTGGTTTTGCCTAACAAGACTCCATTAATCTCTGTCCATAATCACATGCACAATGCACTGATTTTTGTTCTTTTTGTTCATTATTGATTTAATGGAAGAAAAATGTATATTTATGTTTTCCATTTCCATATAGTTCATTTTGCTCATCAGTGGGATTTGATTTTTTTGCTACTCTCTCATTATGTATGTTTGTCTATGTTTGTTGTGTGTGCATACTTGATTTTTGGGGAAGGACCCATTTGGGCGATTGGAATTGCAACACAGAAGGTTGTCAAAAGGACATTACTGGGATAGAACTGCACCAATGCATAGAGAAAGGGCCCGTTTGGAAAAACTTCTGCGGTTGCAGGACTAATCTCAATCGCGAATAACCAATGGGCCAAAGTACTGTAATAATACTATTACAAAAGGACTCTTTTGCAACAATGTTGGAACTGTGTGGTGGTTCACTCCATTATGATCTGATTCACCATTTTGAATATACACCGAGTTAAGCCAGGAATGGTTTCCAAATGAGATTGAATTGTAGCCGCCTGATGCTTATGATGATCAGATAACAATAATACTCCGTAAATAGATGCGGAGAACTGACAAGTATATGTGTGTGTGTGTGTATATATATATATATATATAGTTCAAGTCACTGTCTTATCTGGACTGAGAAGGGGGTGTACAGTTGCTTAATTGTAGAACCAGTTAGAGAATGCCAAGTACAAGGGAGAACATGGACAGTAATGTGTACACCGTTATTGGGGACATGACGTGAAGAAGTTTCAGATGCATGCAATGCAACGAATCCATGAAAAAGTGACAAGTTGCACGGGTATGGCGGTGGAGATGTCAGTTTATACAGAGTGGGACTCTCTTAGCTGTAACTGTAAGCCCCATATCTCTATTTGTTTTAAAGCTGATACTGTATATACATGTATATATATATATATATAATATATATGTAAATGTTTATGTATATACAGAGGTTGAATACTGAGGCAACCATTACTCTGGAGTCTGGACAAGTAGGGGACCGTATTTAGCTTTTAAGCTACTCCATTCTTCCATATTGGCCATTTGGAGATTATAGATCAGATAATTTATGACTCTCTTTCTAGAATTTTGCCATTTTATTTGGGATGCCTTAAATTTGATTAGAATTCCACTCTTGGTTATATACTCTTTGGACAGTCGTAATAGCTCTTTACTGCTGGGATAAACTGTGTTCTTTATCGCATTATATGCATAATTAATTAATTGGATGTTTAAAGTATCAAGATTCTTTTATGGAAGAGATCAAACAAAGAACTGAAACTAAGCAATGGAAGGAGTAAAAACGCCTGCAAAGGAAACCCAAGTGCCCATTAAACCGATATCCTGTCAGAGAGGAGAGAGAGAGAGAGAGAACACTTCCCAATCCATACAGCTTTCCCCACCAATCAGTCTATGCCTCAGCAAGCAGAGACGTATTGGAGGTTCTTTCACACTTCTCTCTCTCTCTCTCTCTCTCTCTCTCTCTCTCTCTCTCTCTCTCTCTCTCTCTTATCTCTTCTGATCCCAAGCCCATACACCCTCTTGCACCAAGCACTCCTTTTAATAACTCTACACACAACACACTTCTTAACCTTCCCAAACTCTACAACTTAAAGTTTCTCAACTCTCTTCTATACACATTTGATCCGGAACCAAAGTTTAAAAGGTTTGTAAAGTTGGTTCAATTTGTTCCTTTTATCTACCGTTCGTACCATGAATTTCTTCTTTATATTTTTTTGGTAACTCAATTTACATGGCTTTTTTTTTTTTTAATATGTTCTTTTTAGTTATATCTTTAATAGGTAAAGTATATATATTTTTTGGAATTTGACATTTATTCCATGTTTTTACATAGATGGAAAACGAAGATAAAGTTAACAATCTAACAGCGAGCAGCAATGTTGGAGAAGGAAGAGTATTTCCTTGTTTATTTTGTTCAAGAAAGTTTCAGAGTTCACAAGCATTGGGTGGCCATCAAAATGCACACAAAAAAGAGAGAAACGCGGCGAGAAAGTCTAAAAGGGCTCCAGATCAGTATGCTACAAATAGCTTTTATCCTGTTCTTCCACATCCATCAATAGTTTTTGCTCCTAGTCATGCCGTTGGACTTTTGAATCCTTCGATTTACCTAACATCCCATGCAACCAACCTCGGCCAAGTTTCTAATCAACCAGTTTCTGCTTGGTTTGGATCAAACGGTGCACCTCGATTTGAGAATGGAGCATTTTATAATCCGTTTCAATTTGAAGATGATGAGCAGAGTGTATTGAATTGGCAACGCAGCATGCGACATAACCAATCCTTGCAACATACGAATGTGAATTTCAAGCTTGAGAATGGTGATGGTGGTAAAGATCAAAAACTTGATCTATCTTTACATCTGTAGAGATTAGACTGATGTCTTCTTTTGGAGAAGCAGAGAGAAAATGGGGAGTTTTTTGTATGACCATTGTTATTAGGATATCCACAACACATTTTGGTAATAAATACTTTTTGTTATTCGATAGTAAGGCATGTATTTTAATATGTTTTTCTCAAGTAAAAGATTAGTAATTTTTCTACAGATCCTTTATATTTGAAAGCGAACATTTTATCCAATCTAAGCAACTCGGATTTAAATAGATGTACAGTTTTAGTATACTTCATAATTGTGTAATTTTATTTTAATTTATATGTGATTAAATAACATCTACATTAATGATGAAATTATTTCAAAAAGGACTGAGCTAATCGTTACGCGACACGTGACATTCAACCAATGGCCATGCTGCTAGCGTATGCTGAAAGTCCTACCCAATTGAGCCCAGAACTCTTCCACATCAGCCCAAAGCTGCACAGCAAGAGCTCTGGGCTGGACCGCAGGCCCAGTCAGAGAATCTAGCTGAATGAGGAGCAATTCTAAGAAGCAATTCTAAGAATCCTACTAGGACTCTTAGATGAATCCAAATCTACATCATGATCTTGCGTAAAACAACTCAATTCTAATTCTTATCTAAACTAAGAACATACAATTTCTTGATCTTTAACTAATTTGATCAAAATTTATAGTTTCCCCCAATATCTTATAAAATCGCAGTGTTTTCTGTGCTCTTGAATAAAATGCACAAGATTTAAGACAAAATAATATATAGAGCATTCTTGAATATATCCCACTAAGAATATATCTAGTCTTTGTAAAATCATTTCACCACTGGACTTATACCTTTGTAAATCTAGGGTAAAGGTTCTCATGAGCTTTTCATGTTTAAAGATAATCATTAAAATAGCATGTATAACTCATCTATAATAGTCATGAAATATTCAATTGTAACGACAAATCTAACACAGTTCTATGGCAATAATATGAAACTAATTTCAAGTTTTCAACCCTTGATATGGCCAAAAAATGACCGAACCAATCGCTAAGGGACACTTGGCACTTAACCATTGATCAAGCTGTTAGCGTATAGGCTAGACAGTTATATATTTGAGCTGAACAGCCCACCTCGATCTAGCCAAGAACTTTTCCAGATCAACGCTGCACAACAAGAACCCTAGAATGGACTTGGGCTCCGTTGGCCCAATTCACAGCCCAGTCAGAGAATCTAGGTCATTGAGCGACCGACAATGAGAGTCCCACTAGAACTCACAGATGGATCGTAAGAGATGAGATCGGATTGAATCACGTTTATCTAATAACATTTTTTTTTTTTTTGCTAAGACGTTTATCTAATAACATAATATTCCATAAGAGTAATATTTGGGACACAACCTTCATACAACTTTCATACAACCTCCCCAAAAGATGTGTCTATCTCTCTCCTGTGATGTCACTAGACCCCACAGTGATACAGGAAAGAGATAGACAGTGATACAGGAGAGAGATAGACACATCTTTTGGGGAGATTGTATGAAAGTTGTATGAAGGTTGTGTCCCAAGTATTACCCATTGCATAAACCCAATGAGTAATACTTGGGGCACAAACAAAGTCACAACCTTTTGCCCACAACCTTCATTTTGTGTCTATCTCTCTCCTAGTGGGCACTGTGGGGTCACTGGCACTGCGGGACCCATCAAGAGAGAGATAGACACAAAATAAAAGTTGTGGGCAAAAGGTTGTGACTTTGGTTGTGCCTCAAGTATTATCCAAACCGAATTGAACTCATAACTCTTCTCTATAAAAAAAGGATTTTACAAAGGTTGTGCGTTTGAGTGTGTCCCAATCTTTACTCATATTAAAATTTGCTCAGTCCGTTGCAGTTTTTGGTTACAACAACTCAAATACTATGGTAGTAAGTGAGATACTATTTGTCTTGCACCCTCTAGGCCAAATTTTAATTCATCCAAAATTGTAAAAAAAAAACAAACAAAACAAAACTATTACATTTCTCTTTCATATGGGTTTTTGGTGAGATTATTTTTTATTTCGATTTTATATAAGCCAGTATGAACTTTATTTTTGGCTAACAAGTTAAAATTTTCGTGAAAAACACTAATAATTTAAAGTGCATAAATCGGAAAAACATGCCATTAAATGATCAAATGCAATTCTAATTTTGTGGGTAGCGTTGACTAGCACTGATCAAACTGAGTCACGCAGAAGAATAATCCTTCGCATACAAATCAAAGATCGAAAGAAATTGTACAAGAGTAACTATTGTCAATTTTACTAAAAGTTAATAACAAGCTTGTCATCCCATTTTCATTTTTAATTTATTTTATTTATTATTATTTTTTTTTTTTATGATACATGAAGAGAGAACAATTTTCAATGGAAGGTCATTCTATGTGATTATACACAGTTTAGGCTCCGTTTAGTATCAAAGTAAATTTTTTTTTTCGCAGCACATGTATAATATTTTATAGAAAATTATTGGAAAATCCCTACAAGTGACTATAAAGAGTTTAAAATCCAAAAGATATGTGACTTTGTTGAAAAATTCCTCAAACTAAAAGTCTCTTATTGGAGAGTTCTATCACGTTAGAACCTTATATTGTTTATTTCCAAAACTGACCCTAATAGTTAGGAAAGTACTAAATATGTATTGAGTCGATCGAATTCAAACGTGAACTTTTAATTGGTGATTGACAGGAGAGCGATTTACGAAGATTCTTAAGGAAAGTATTGATCGATTTATTGCATTGACCTCTGTTCCGATTGCTGGTTAGGAACTCTTAATATTGATCTTTGTTCCGATTTCTGTTCCGATTTATTGTGAATTTGCTGGTTGATTTCGTTGAAGAAGGAGATGATTATGTTGCTCGTTTCAATCATTGTTGATGATCTGTAAACTTTATCGCAGTTCTGAGTTTTTGTAACTTGTGAAAATTTCGTTGGAATTCAAAATTTTGAATCTCTGGAAAGGACATTATATCAGTTTTGAATATATTTTGTATTCAAAGGCAGTGAATCTACATTATATCAGGTTTGAATCTGTTATTATTTTTTATTTTGAATCTATGTATTTCGTGTTTAAATTTTCAGTTATTTTTAGTGATTTATCAGAAACAGAGCATGAAATTGATATGTTTCTGGAAGAAATAGTCGTTTCAGTGACTTGAGCATAAAACATATCATTGATCTCGTGGTTTGTTTTATTCCATTTAACAATGTAGGTAACGAATTTGTGGTGCTGTTTTATTTTTTATTTTGTATTCGATTCTGTGTTGTTTTGATCGATCATTGAGTTTAATTTTTGGTTTATTGATGTAGTGTACTTGTTTGAGTTCTTTCATTACTGCTTTAGGTATTCAAAAAGTGGATTATTTAGTGAAATTTCATTTGAGAGTATGTTTTATTTAGTGAAATTTCACTTAATTTTTCTAAAGTTAACAAACAAGTTAGTAAAATTTCACTTAATTTTTATAAAGTTGTTACGTGCTTTTGCAGTGTTTTTAGTTGCATGTTGTTGATAGTTGAAGCTGATATGTGAAACTTAAGTGGTATTAGTTGCAAGAACTTGATAATGGATTTTCACTATTATTTTTAGTGCGATATCCGTTTGATGTTTGGTTGTTTTCATTGTTGTAATTGATTTGAGGTTTTTTTTTTTTTTTTTTGTAGTTGTAGTGGAGGGACAGTTAATGTTTTTGTGCACTTATCGATCTGAGACTGCTGCTACTAAAATGTCTAGAAGTGTGAGGCTTGATGAGCTTATTCAGTTTATTTGTAAGAAATGGAAATGTAGTAGTTGTGATTTTTCGTTAACATACAAGTTACCGGGATACTCGAAGTTAATTTTGGATTGTCAGGAGGATCTATTAAACATGTTTGAGATTTGTAAAATGATGAGTCTTGACCGTGTTGATGTGAATGTTGTTGGGTTGGATGAATGTCAAGATGATGTTTTAGTTGGGTCAAGTTGTGGTGAGCAATTGCTATTGACATCTAAGCAAATCATTGATGGTGAAACTGACTTGCTTCCTACTTTTAGTGCTAATGAAGAGAGTGCTGTGTTGTGGATAGGTTGGGCTGATGGTATTAGACAAATTGGTCAAAAGTTTGAAGGTGGTGCTGATGAGTTTCGAAAAGTTTTGGCGAAGTATGCGATATAAGTTGGTTTTGATTTCAAGTTGTCAAGAATGACAAGAATCGAGTTACAGCTGTATGTACTTTTCGGGAAGATACTGGGTGCATGTGGAGTGTTCATGCCTCGAAGGAATGTGCAAATGATTTTTTAATATAAAAAGCCTGACAAACACACACACACGTGTGGTTCAGTGGTACGGACGTCGAAACATAAGCGTGTTAACTCTGAACTCGTTGGTAATTTGATATATGAGAAGGTTCGTAGTGAACCTTTGACAAAACCAATAGAAGTTGTTGGTCGGATTAAGGATGATTATGGGCTTGAGATTGAATATTATCATGTATGGAAGGGTGTGGAAAATGTTAGGATGAGACTTTATGGTGATCATGTCAACTCCTTTGATAAATTAAGATTGTATTTTGAAGAGGCAGAGAGGGTAAATCCTGGCAGCCGTTTGTTGCTGGAAGTTGATCCGAGAACTCAGCGTTTTGAGCGTTGCTTCATATCATTTGCTGCTTGTATTCGAGGTTTTAAGTTCCTTCGTCCGATTATATTCTTGGATGGGACTTTCCTTAAAGGTCGACACAAGGGTGTATTTTTGGGTGCAACATGCAAAGATGGGAATCAAGGTTAGATGAGCTTATTTAGTTTGTAATATATGTTTAATTTAGATTCTGAAAGTTTAAGTGAAATTTGTCTTATTATTAGTGAATACTTGGTGAAATTTGTCTTATTGTAGTTTATGTTGTTAATTTTGTTGTTTTGTTTTTTGTAGGTGTCTTTAGCCTTGCCTTTGCTGTTGTAAGTTGTGAGGACTCTCATAATTGGATTTGGTTCTTAAGGGAGTTGCGGTCAATTGTTGGTACAGATCGTCGGATTACATTCATTTCGGATAGGCATAAAGGTTTGCTAGATGGAGTGAAGAATATATTCCCGGACCACTTTCATTCGTTTTGCCTTCAGCATATGAAGAATAATTTGCGTGATAAACTGAAAGGGTCTCATTCGAAGTTGAAGTCACGCTTAGTTTACGAATTTCGGGAGTGTGCATATGCGCCAGATGTTGATAGCTTTCAAAAGGAGTTAGAGTCTCTTTTAAGTGAAGGTGGTGAAAGGGTGAAGCAGTTTGTTAGTGAGATTCCTTTTGAAAATTGGATGAATGCACGTTTTAAGGGTAATAGGTATGGTGAAATGAGCTCCAATATACCCGAGTCTTGGAATTCAAAGATTTTGAAAGCTCGCCACTTATCGATTATGAACATGATTGATTTGATAAGATTAATGGCGATGGAGGACTTGGCAAAGGGAAGGAGGGTATGTGAAAAGTGGACAGGGGTACTTTGTCCAGAGATGCAAAGCAGATTGCAATCTGCTTTGGACGAAGGGATGACTTAGCGTATAAGTGCCTCTAGTGATGACACATTTGAGGTTCATTCGAATCCACCGAATGCTGTGAAAACAAACTCTCGGTTTTGTTCATGTGGACAGTGGCAACTCAATGGATTTCCTTGTTCGCATGCTGCTATGGCTCTATGTAACAATGTTTTGCGTAGTGGGAAAGTGATAACTGATTATATTGAGGAGTATTTTTTTGTTTAGTATTATAGAGAAGCATATTTGATGTCTACTGAACCTATTCTTAGTAGTTGAAGACCGGAAGCAAATTCGTCGGAACCTATTCTCCCTCCAGTTTGTAGGAGACTTCCTGGGAGGCCAAAAAGGAAGAGGATTCCTTCTAGAGGTGAGAAGCGTCAGATTCGTTGTGGGAGTTGTGGAAAGATTGGAAGTCACAATTGGAAGACTTGCAATGGGCTTTCTTAGGGATTTTTTATTTTTTATATTTTATTTTATTTTATTTATTTTTTTTTTTTGCATTTGGAAGATTGGAAGTATCTTTTTTCTTATAGTTGCTTGTGGATTGTTAGTTTTATTTTTCTGAATAGTATTACTCTTGAAAGGATTTTTTTGGTTTAATATCAGTTAATTTTTTCAAATGTTACTTGTTAAGTGAAATTTCACTTACATCTTGTTTTACTACTGGTTTTGTGTTAAGTGAACTATCGTTGAATAGATGTGGTTTCTGTTAACATTATTGTTATGATCATATGGTTAATTCTTATTTAAGTGAGTTGATTGATTTATTTAATTCAAATTCACTTTGAACAATGATCTACCAAGATATATAAAGTTCCATGTTCAGTGAAATTTCACATAACTTATGTGAAAATTCTGACTTAATGTTTTATGATTTGCTGAGGCTGATCCTTGTTTGAAATTCACTCAACAAGCTTATGTTATTTTTTATGCTAGAATCATCATTCATTGTAATTGATATCTCATAGTCGAACTCATGTAGAAGAATGATTTTACCTATATATGTAAAGATACATGTTGAGTGAAATTTCACATAACTTTTTGAAAATTCAGGCTCTTCGTTTTATTATTTGTTGATGATGATCCTTATGTGAATTTTTACTCAACAAAGTAATCATATTTTTTTACTCTGCAATTATTATCCATTATGTGAAATAGCAATTTGAGTTACAAATACTCATGTATAATCACGTAGAATCGTGATTGCTGCTGGTATTTAAAATTACATGTTAAGTGAAATTTCACATGACTTGTGTGAAATTTCATATAATCATAATTTTATCTAATGCTTATCTGATGCTTATGTGAAATTCACTGCACAAAGTGGTAAGATTTTTTTATGTGCAATCATCATTTACCATAATTTGAATTACAGATGAAAACTCTTACTCCCTCTGTCCCATAATAAGTGTCCACATTTCCTTTTTTGGATGTCCCACAATAAGTGTCCACTTTCCTAAATTGGCATATATCATTTACTTACTTTCCAAAACTACTCTTATAATAAAGACAAAGTAGCATTTATTTGTGGCCTCAAAACAAGCAAAAAGTCAAACACCCATCACATCTAAGGGCAAAATTGGAAAGTGACCATTTAATGAACCAACAAAACTAAAATAATACAATTTTCTTAAACAATGTGCAAAATAGAAGTGGACACTTATTATGGAACAGAGGGAGTATAAAAATCTGAAACATAAGAACCAAAAAACAATTATGTATTCATATTGGATTCAAGATTAAGTATTCGTATTGTTGCAAGAAGTCATAAGTACAGACCAACAAAAGTATCTACGAGATTAGTATCGTAGTAAACAAAATAGAAATCCTTTGTTCCTACGAAGACATTAGATTTTCATCCAACAAGTTGAATGTTGGTTTCGCCTCCTTTTGCTTCTCTTTCTCTATGTAGCTTTTCATAGTCCAAGATTTTTTGGTAGTGTTGAGTAGCTCATGGATGATATGTCCTCTTATTTTCCTTGCATCCAATTTTCTTGGTATTGGCTATTGGTCTATTATGTGCTTCATTATGCCACAGACGATCACTCCACAATCCAAGCTGCGTTTCACAAAATGTTAATTTGTTAGAGTAGACTGAAAAATAGTTCAATAAAATAAATGGAGAATGCTTTTAGATTACTCAACTTCCATATTGCTGTTGTGGAGTTTCTTGAACAATCTCCACTGTTGATTCAAAGTCCCGACGTTCGAATTCTTCAGCATCCAGTTTGTTCCTGAAGTATTCTCTTTCATATTGTACCTGAAACAAGAAGTTTTTTATTTGTATTTTACAATTGAATGAAGTTTGTTTTAAGAAAATGATTATAATTTGATTTTACAATGAGTTCAAGGTCCTGCAAGAATGGATCCTTTTTCTTGTTAGATCTTGGCATGAAGGAGTTGTAGAATGCCCACTTATGATCATGTTTGTCGAGAACTGCCAAGGTCCAGTGTTTCCCTACTAAACTGTATCCCCGTGAGAGTAAAGGGAATATAGCATATTGTGTTGTAGATGCGGTCTTTGAAAGTGGTTCATCAACAAATTTTTGAATGTGATCCTGCCTTTTTGTTCTTATCCACCCCTGTGAGAATAAGATAGATATTTATGTAAGATATTTTATTAATTTATTTTAAATAATAGTTTTGTATGATCTTGATTTTACCAGGCATAAGCTTGGAAATATGTAGGATTTCCTAGTATTAGTTCCTCTGCCTTCTTGAACTATTTTTTCTTCTTGCTTCATCATCAATATTTCAGCATATGCATCCATTACCTGAGGGATATGTTTTGTGTATTAGGATTTTTAAATCCGTAGTCAATTGAGTGAAATTTCACATAATATTGTAATAAGTAGAATTACATTGTTTGGGATCTCCTTTTCATGGATGATGTCAACTAGATCTTTCAATGTTACAAAGTCAACTTTGTTGTCCGGTGTGAAAACTGGACCACTGTATAAACAATATCGGAAATGAGAGTTATTAACAGTACAATATTAAGTAAATTTTCTCAAAGAAAGAAAAGAAAAAAAAAAGCGAATAGTTGAATTGATTGTAGTGTTACCGTTTGTCAGTCATATAGATAGTTGACATCAGTTCTTTGTTTATATTTGAGATATGAGGAAGAACTTTGTAGGCTGGCCCGGTTGGTATGTAGAATCTGTCTTCGGGCCTTGTTTATGGAGTTTCCATTGTGGTTAGATCTACCATGACAATCTTCTCTTCTGGTTGGATATGAGCATTTTCCTGATTGCTCTTCAACTTCTTTATTGGTGGGCATAAAAAATCCTTGAGCACTTTGTGTTTTCTATAAGAGTGTTTCTTCACCCTTCTATACATCGAATATGATTTTCTGATCTTTGCCGCTCTTTTTCTCTTTGCTTCCCTCATCTCTGGCATGCTGTGAGTGTTTGTTTCCTATAATGAAATGACATTTTATACTTGTAATCAAAATTAGTATTGAAATTATGTTTTTTAAATTGTGTTGGTTGATATACCTCATGTGAAATCTTTTCATTGATGTGATCGACTATGATTTTCTCATTCTCAACAGCATTTTGCTTGATGGATTTCCTGTCGATCTCAGCCTGCAAAATAATAAGGCATTTTCATAGATTTAAATTTTACACATAACACATTTTAAGTGAAATTTTACTTGTTTTTTCCCCTTTTTTTAATATACCTGAAGTGATATCCTTTCTACATTAAGATCCAATAATCTCTTCTGAAGTCCAGCATTTTTCCCTTCCAAAGTTTGATATTTCAATCTCAGACTTTCATAATCTTCTGATTTTGATTTTTGTATTTCATCACATTTCTCTAGTGCATTCTTCTGCATTCTCTTCACTCTTTCAATGGTTACCATAAGGTTCTCAACATCATACTTCTGCGAGTCTTCAGGTGTTTTTGGATCTTCGAATTCAACACCAAACAGGTTCGTGTTAGTTTGAACCAATAGATCTGCAATTTGCGTTTCATTTTCCACTATGAGTTTATTTTGGAATTTGATCTTATCCTTTAAAGCACTGTTTGCTCTTTTATGTTGCTCTAATTCTTCTTTCATTGCTTCCATATCCTTCAGGTTTTGGCGAAGAAGATAGCCCATTTCACAGTTTCTAGCCAATGCATCTTCAGCTTTTTGGACCAAGTCAAGATCTTTATTCCTCAATTTTTGCATCTCGGCTTCCATTTCTGCAAATCCTTGTTTCAGTTTATTGTTCATCTCCTTCAATCTCTTAATTTCAGACTCAGCTTTTTCAAGTTTTTGTTCGATTTTTGTATTCTGCACTAGTGAGTCTATTCTTTCACTGTCTGCTCTTAGATCAAAAGCTTCCTCTGTTCTCTTTCTTGTTCCTTTCGCATTTATCTGGTCATTTGCTGTATTAAAAACCTCGTTTCCACTGTTGGTTTTCTAGAATTGATCATGTGTTTCTTTGACAAACAGAGTTTGATCTTTATAAGGTGTTTCTGTATGAATCATATACTCGCTTTCCCTATCTCTTATCTCAGATTTTGTGTTACAATTATCCCAACTTCTATGATCCCCTTTTTTATTTTTCTGCCTATCAGATCTCACTTTGATAAAAAAACTGATTCAGATTTTGTTTCCAACTTTCTTCTGATGCATTGTTTTTACTATCATTAGCAGGTATTTCTTCAAAATACTCATCATCAGCATCACAACTCCTATCATTTGTACTTTTCTCATCAATTTCATCATCTGTTTCAATATATTCAGCTTCGTCATCAACCGAGTGCCCTGATGTATCTTTGTCACTCTCATCGCTTCCTTTTTCAGTTTGTTCACTTTTTGTGGTACTATCCGTGTCCTCCTTGTCAATTAATGATTGGATGCCATGCTTGGCCATAGATTCTGATCTCCTTTTTTGTCATCTTTAGCTTATCAATTAGTATCTGTATTTAAGTTGATATAAATTGTAATTGAATCTTTACTTATACTTGTTTATAACAAGTGGAATTTCACTTATTTTGTTTATACACTAAGTGAAATTCTACTTATTATATGGAAACATTAATTTAAATTTTAGTGTATATATAAATGTGTACTCTACCTCATGTCTTTGCAAGTTTGATATACTTTTCCTTCTCAGACACTTGAGCACTGGTTGGAGGTCCTATTTAAGAAATCTCGGCACTTCGTTGTCAATTGAGGGCTCCATTAATTTGGTGTGCTCCAACAGCCAATACTAGGATTTGAGTGTTAACAGTATCCAGTTTGAGATTAAACTATAGCAGCAATCATTTAAATTGCAATGGAGATGTATAAATTAAGATACCACACATCCACTGACTTTTGTGGGAGTCCTTATGCGTTTCTCTATCCCTGCCATCAGCTCATCCTTAATAGTTGCCGACCATGCATACATTTTCATTTTATCAATGTCTTCTACATATCTGATGAATGCCCATTTTATTGTGTTCCCAGACGTTGCGAAAAGAACCGTTAGGATTATGTGTAGGCACAACAATCTTAGAACATCTTGAACATCGTCCTGAGATTTCCCTCCCAATGCCTCATGAATAGCATTTTTTATGACGTCTCCAAATACCCTTGTCACATTAAGAAATCTTCTCTGTACAAACGGTGATTTTGATTTTTTGCTGTAGGTCACATCCATTGGCATGAGCCCTGATTGGATTCCAAAAATAAGACTGATATCCAAATCGTCAATTGACATGAGTTTAGGTCCTAATTTGAATTTCCTATATTCTCTGGTGTAGGACTTTATCAGCATCAGGGATACCTCATCATGACTCTTATCGTAATTCACCTTTTTGTCAATGAATGGCTTGAAGAAATTCCAAAATGGAGTTTTCTTCAACCATTTAATATGTTTCTCTTTCATGTTTATCTCTGTTATGAACGATGAGAGACCAGCCATGGTTGATCTGTATTGGCAGTAGTAGTTTGGCATCTTCACTTCATTGTTCTCTCTCTTTTATCCTTGTTTTTTTTCATTTTTTTAACATACTTCTTCTTGGCTATGCCTCCAACAGAAATTTTTGTCATTAAACAAAAATGATAAGTTAAATTTGTCTAAAGTTGTATGTGAACAAAGTACCATTATCTATGTAGCTGAAATTGAATATGACATATGCTAGCATGGAAATCAGCTCATTTTTAAGGTTCTATAACACTGTTTATGTTTTTTTCCCCTACAAAGATATGTGCAAGATATCTATTTGTAGTAGAACATAATGATGGATACATTATGAAACTTAATATAAATTGTGTTTGCATTACATTCAAGATAATTCAAACTTAACATAACAAAAGAGATAGTAGCATTCTGTATATAATAAACAATTTTAAACCATAACGTTCTATGTAGCTTGTGAATTCTACGAAAGCTTAACATAATGAGTTCAACTTTGTACCAAAGCGACAATAGGACAAAAGAGACAATTGCCTATCAGTTACTATCTACAAATAAGTTGATAGAAGTTATAATTGAATCTTCATGTATACATGTGTATATAAGTTGTGAATAAGTGAAATCAATGTTTCGCTATAATAAGTGAAATTTCACTTAGTATATACACAAAATAAGTGAAATTCCACTTATTATAGGGAAACATTAATTAAAAATCCTGAATTAAAAGAGACAATAGCATTCTGTATAGTTTCTGAATTCTACAAAAGCTCAACCTAATCAATTCAACTTAGATCCATTTTAATTCAAAACCATATATTCAAATTCAAAAATAGAAACCATAATCATGCAGTTTGATCTAACGGCACACGACCGGGGGCTAACCTTGGTTTATTTTCTCAAACCAAATTTAAACTTATGATCAAGGCAGTTGGCATATATTTTGTCCAAAAAACAAGTCCAGAATTATTAGACAAATTCACTCCACAAATTAAAACAAAGACTGACAACCATTACCATGCGAGCTGTAATTACACTAAAACAAAATAAAAGATAAATCAACATATATACTAACCATGGCAACAAAGTGAGAAGGCATTGACACTACCATGGCATGTAAAGGGTTAGGAGAGGTCAGATACATAAGAGAAAAATAAACCAACCTAGGGTAGTCAATTCATAAGACACACACCATGTGATTCAATACAAAAGAGAGAAATACACCAACCCAAAGAATCATTAATTTGTACTTGAATATGGGTATCTATCATGTGATTCATTCAATAGCAATGTACTTCAATCTATTACTACTATAGTATCAAGGCTAGGGAGGGGCATCCCAAAGCAACTGCAAGCATAATAGAAACCATAATCATGTGGCTGAAAGTTTTTGCAGGGGAACCATTTTTGGATGGAGATGGTGACGGAGAAGGTACGAATTTGTGATGGCAAGTTTCATTCCTTGAAAATAGTAACCTCCACTGTTGAGAAAGTAATAAACCATAACAAAACTGACAATCATGAAAGTTAGTGCAATGCTTAGGTTGTAGAACAGAACCTAGGTTTTAGATAAAAATATTTAGTAAAATTTCTATAAAATTTTGTAGAAATTAATATTTCGCTACAATAACAAAATTAATGTTTCGCTATAATAAGTGAAATTTCACTTAGTATATACACAAAATAAGTGAAATTCCACTTATTATAGGGAAACATTAATTAAAAATCCTAAATTAAAAGAGACAATAGCATTCATGTTAACAACTTAGAATGAATTTAACAGTAGATGGAAAAATATGTTCAACTAGTATAACAAAACTAAGAAGGATGCCGATAAGCCCAATGCTTACGTTATAGAAGAAAAAACTAGGTTGTTGATTCATCACTTAATTTACATGTCTTTTGATTCATTGTTGCGTAAAATAGCACCCCGGAGCTACTAAGTACATTATTTACACTCCTTTCGTGCATAACCCTCATTTCTACCGTCCACATCTTTTACATGAGTTATTTTAGTGTTTTGTAGGTCATGTTTGGCAATCCGAGTCGGGAGGCAAAGCCTCGGTTGAAGATCACATCCATTGCGGCCACTTTTCTCTCTCTTTTGGACTCCAAGACCACATGTTTGGAGGTTGATCTTAACTCGATGAAGCGAGCCCTGTGAGTCTTCTTCATGTGGCCGCAAAATTTTACCTCAATCGGAGGTCGGAGTGAGAAGATATGGCATTTATAGCGATCAGTGCGCAAGCCTGTTGTGAAGCTTTGAAGATTCAATGCAGAGGGGCATTCGACCGGTCGAATTGCCCCATTCGACCGGTCCACCCTTTTGTGTTCTTTTCAATCATCCTGCAGAGAGGCATTCGACCGGTCGAATGGCCCCGCTCGACCGGCCGAATGACCCTATTTCTGCATCCTTTGTTTTACATGTTTGCCACTCCGAGGATTATGTATATATACCCCATTATAACTCATTTTTGGGGGCTTGACCTAATTCTTACAGTAGTATATATTCTCTCTCTTAACCCTCTTGTATCTCTTTAGGATTTTTTCTTATTTTGTTCATAGATTTGCTAGATTTAGGGCTTGTAAGTGAGATTGTGAGAGATTCTTCAACTTGTAAGCTTGGTTTCTTCTTTTGGAGCATTTATTAAAGCTATTTAGTGGATTCTCTCTTCCTTGTAGTAGTTGATTGCATTTATGGCGATGTCTCTCTACTTTTTCAATGTTTGTGTTAATGTTTGTTTAATTAAATCCATGTGTAGCTAGTTTTCTAAGCTAGGGGTCATGAACCCACCTATGGATCTTTGTGTTTCCTGAAAGTCTAAAGGTTTTGGATCTTCTTGAGTGATTGAAGAGTGTTGGGTTTGTAATATGTTTGTTTCTTTACCTCCATTGTCATGCAATGGAGGTTATTGAATCTATATTACCAATCCAACATTTGCCCTTAGTCCCCTCAAGCTTTCATCTTTCATAGTGGGGTTGATAACCTACATGTTTGATTGTTGGCCTCGAAGGAACTTTGTTCACTTGAGAAGTTCCCTCCAAATCCCTAAGATCTATCCTTGTTTGATCCAAGGTTGGTAGCATGACCCCTAGCCCTTTTCCTCTTTAGTAAATCAATTCATTGTTCTCGCTTGCTTGTTGTAGTCAATTTTTACCCGTCATTTAATTAGTTAGCTTAATTAGTTGCCTTCTTCACTTTAGTTCCAATTGTATTTTAGTTTTAGATTTAGAGTTAGACAACCTCAAATCAACCACCTTTTCTTTTTTTTTCGGTTACGGTAGTAGTGTATTCGTATCTTGAAACTATAATCTTCCAGTCTAGTCCCCGTGGAAATCGACCTCGTACCTACCCGAGTATTACTTGTTACGATTGATTTGCACTTGAATCATACTTATCCCGAGAGCGAACAGTTGTAGATGAAGAATGCTACGTTAAATTTCTCTAAGAAGGATGAGAAAATGTGATTGAATTTCTAGGGTTTTTGCAACAATCCTAAGTTAATTTTCTAGGTTTTTTTTTGCAACAATCCATTACGTTCTAGGTTATAAACTCAACCAAATGATCACAACTAATTCGACGTAACAACTTAAAATCAAATTAACAGTAGAATCGTTGAACAATATCAAGTCGATTTTGTCATATGCCAACAAAAATGAGAAGTAAATGAGATCTGAGATGTAAATGAGAATTGAGATGTGAAATTTTGAGATTAGAAAAACTTAACTCACTTTTGATTCCCATCGTTGCGATTTTGGTCTCCGATACTAAGAATTTGACTGTGGTAACGAAAATTGTGAGTGATTTTGGTGAGCGATTGACTGATTTGGCTGAGAGATCGAGCGATTTGGCTGAGCGATGATTGATTTTGGTGATCAATGGAGCGACTGCCTTCATTTTTGTGACTGTGTTGATTGCATTGAAGAACTAAATTGTTTGCATGGTAATTTGCTTTGGCTCGAAGGGCAAAATTGGTAATTTATTGGTCACGAATTTTGTGTGGCCTTTTTGTTAAGTGGCCATCTAATTTGTACTTTAGGATAATAAACATTTTAATGGTGTCCTTTTTGGTAAATCCCCCAATATTTTATGTACATTGCATATAGAGAGAGAAAAAAGAGGAAAGAATGATAGAGATGAAGATGGGAACTGATGATTCCAAAATTTGGGTAAGAATAATCTAGAGAGAAAGATAGACACAATAAACTTTGTGTATGGTTCAGCCTCGTTAACGAGGTGACTTATGTCCACGGGTGCGTCAGTGCGCTTTCACTAACAGATCACCGGCGGCTATTGGTGAGCCAACAGAGTGGACGACACTACCAAAAACCGACCGGGTATATGCGTAACAGTGAGCTATTTGTATGCTATTCTTTGGTGTCAGTATGCGATCCCTTTCAATGGGGGTGAGTGGCCTCTTTTATAGGTGCAAGAGACCACCCGTACAAGGTAAGTCCGCAGATTAGGAAGCCTAATCTGATTACAACCGATTTTATGAATTTAGGAGAGTTTCCTAAGTGGTTTAGGAAACTACTTGCTCCTTCCATTTAGTCTCCTAGCTGGGATAGGAAACTATCTGGAAGCTTGCCGGGCAAGTTACCACGCCTTCCAGAGGTGCGCCCATGTGGGGCCAGTCTGGAGCGGGTGCCCGGGCTATGAACTGGGTAGTTATGTGTAACGTCCCGGGATGGTTGAGTAGTCAGTCCAGATCCAAGGTGACTTGGCTTCTCCTTGCTGAGGTGGCCACACTTGACTTTAACCTGATATTTTTGTACATATCAGCTACCCCCCATTTTCGAAGCTGATATGATGCTCTATCAGATGAGGTTTGAAAATTAAGACCGCTTCCGAAAAATCGTCCGAAGAAGAGACCGGGGTCTTTCCCTCGGCGTGACTGGTCGTGTTGGTCAACCGGGGGTGTGGATCGAGCGGTGATTGTGTGGGCTCGGAACTGACTTCTGCCACGTGTCGAATGGTCACTGACCTGGTCAAGGTTCAACAAGGTCGGTTTTGGAGTAATTGAATAATCGCGTGAGAACTGGGTTGTCACATCCTGCATTTAGTGTGCGCGCCTTTTGAGGCGACACTTCACGTGCCCGAGGTGACAGTTGTCAGACGGTCCTGGCGGGAAAGCTTCGCAGCCGTTGGATCTGATTTGATCTGGACCGTCTGCGCTGTGTATATAAGGAACACTTGTCCATTTCTTCAATTCTTGCTGCTAAGAAGTAGATTTATCGAGTGGTTTGAGAGCAAAAAGTCCCCGGTCATGTTTTTCGAGCCCTTTTCTTGCATTAATTCGTGTAAGTCCTTCCTTCCAAGTTTTAATTCACTGCTCTTCCCTTTATCCTCTTTTCCTTTTCTTTTCTGAGTGAAGTCGGAGAGGATAGATCCGTTAGGTTTTGAACGAGAGTGGGATTTTTTTCTTCTTAAGGTTCTGTTCTTACTTTAGATTAGGCGGCACGTTAGATAGGTTGAACTGAGCGGGCTGTCCCGGGGTAGTTTTAATTAAGTGTCACCTTATTTTAAGGACCTTGTACTCTTTGCCCTTTAGATTGGTAACCTTGCCCCCTTTGTACCTCAGACTCGGAGTTCCTAACCCTTACCTAGGTCGTTGCCCGTTCAGTCCTAGGGATCTCGGAGATGGAGCATTCTGACTTTGACTCCGCTTCTTGGTCTGAGAGTGAACAATTCTGATCTGGGACCTCGGATACAAGTCTTGACCCACCTTCGTGTCACACCCCAATTTTTAGACAACCAATTATTAGTCAAGGGAGAACCCTCAACCAATATCCAGCTGTCCAATCATCAAGGTGCTTACAATATAATAACATCACACAGTCTGTACCAAAAAAAAATCATTACCCACAAGTGCTAAAGCAACGGTCAACATCCAACTAAAAAGTCAAACCTTAAATCCAACTCCAAAACATAATAAAAATCTAAAAAGAACACTTCACTAAATACAATCTTAAATTGTTAAAAGGGCCCACAATGCCAGAAATTATTTCTAAACTCTCTAGGATTTAATAAAAAAAACGAATAAGGAAAACAGCACAAGACTCCGCATGCCTCCTGCTGCCAGGTGCCGCGACCTCCCTACTAACCCTGCAAATTATGATCGGCTACGCTCCAACAAGAATGCACCCGCGAGAAAAACTCAACGGGTCAGTCACATGACTGGTATGAGTTAAACCACACACACCCAGTTTCAGGATCACCCGTTGACCCTTTAACTACCACACACAATATTAACTCGGGCAAGAGAGTAGTTCCACTTCACATATTGGGACGAGCGGTAGTTTCCCTTTATGTGGTGGCCATGCAGTTCTCGCCCGAATTTAAATAAAGTAATAATTACCTAACGTCCCATGGTGAGTCAATACCTGCAAAATATTAGTGGACCCACCATCCTGCAACCACAAGATTAATAACAGCAAAATACTACAAGAATATGCAAAACTACTTGTACTAAGATATAAGAAGGATCATTATCACAATTTACTCACTACACGTCCCAATACAATGTATAAGAAAAGAACAACAGACGAGGAAATCAACATTTTATATCATTTAACCCATAGAAATTTTATTAACAATAATTCTCTTACTTTTATGTACGATTCATTATTCAATTTCCTAGATTCACCACTTGGCTACCCTCCATGGTACACCCACACATATATCCCATGTGTGCCCGGACATACTACCAACATCCACTCTGGTGCCAGTTTGGTTGGGGTATCAACCAAACCAGGTATACACACAGAAGGCCAGTCAATATGCCTAGACGTCTAACAAAATAAGCCGGGCATAAGGCTTAGGCCAGCTTGATCACGAAGCCACTGGCAAAAAGGTACACTCAGCAAGTCGAGCTACCAAAAACAATATCACAACTGGGAGCGGTGAACATTAAGGAACTTGAAACTATTTTGCATTTTTGGAATTATACAATTTAATCGGACTCAACGTTAATGACTATCACCTATTTCTTTTCATATCTCAACATTATAGGAGAATTCATGTATCTCCAAGTAATCTTCGTTAATTCATACGAACAATAAAAAAAACACAATGAATCATATTTCCCAATTTCGTACATTTTAATATACTAAAAACTGCTACTGAAATCTTAAATTTCTGCCCAAACGGTGCAGAATTAGGAAAAATACCATTGGACAAAAAACGTGCAGAATCACGTTTTACATGAGACACGCGGACAGAATGTTCAAATTCAAAGCCGCGATTTCCTAATAATTTTCTGAAGTTTCTGCGACTGTGTGAATTACACATAAAACGAATTTCACATATATTTTCTAACAAACATGAATATTTCACCTATGGTTTTGATCAAACTAACGATTCACCTAACCCTTTCGAATACCCTAATGTCATGATCGCAAAGTCATACGAAGGGGAAAATAAACTATCTAAATTACTTCAACAATAGCGTGTATCCATTACAAAGATTTAACCCTAACAATTTAAATTAAACATGTATTAATTTAGTTACTCCCGTATACACATATACCTACGTGTATATATATATATGAATACACAAAGTTTAACTCACCAAGTTGATAAAAAAAATGACAATCACGAATACCCACGATCCACACGTGACCACGAACCCGGGACCGTTATCCTTCTTCTCCCTTTTTTTCTTCTTCCTTCTTCTCTCTCTCTCTCTCTCTCTCTCTCTCTCTCTCTCTCTCGGCTGTGTAAAAAAAAAGGGGAGGGATTTCTTATGGTTTTCTATCTAACCTAATATTTTAATATATCATACCTAACTTAATATTATATTATATCCTATATATGATACATACCACATATATTTATATATTAATAATACCACACACACACACAACTGCACACACACTTGCACTTTTTCCCTTTTTTGTTTTTACCACATTAATAATGTAATTAAAAATCTTAAAAATTCTAATTAAGGCACTATGAATTATTTAAAATAAAAAGTGAGGTATTACACTTCGGCTACCCCCTCCAACCACCAGAGCGAGGGTAGAATCTCCATCCGTGTGTCTGATGACGAGTCAGACTCGGAGGTGTAGTTGCCTATGTCTCCCAGGGTTCGGGCAATGAGACACAAGGGGAACCCAACCCTGAGGTAGCCTTCTCTAGTGAGTTCATCCCGTCTACCTTGTGCGCTCAAGATCTCAGCCGCATTAGGGATATGTACGGCCTCCCCGACTACTAATCCCTGGCCGTAAATGCCGGTGAAGCCCATATATACCAGCAGAGTTTTACCACCCTTTATGAGGACACCCTCATGGCTGGATTCCGTATTCCCCTTCATCCAGTCGCCCGGGACGTCCTAATATATTTAGGGATCGCCCAGGGACAGTTGGCCCCGAACGGTTGGAGGTTTCTCATGGGGTCCATCTCCCTTTGGCCCCAAGTTTTTGGGTATGAGCTTTCCGTTCAAGAGTTTTTCTGGACGTACCGACTATTTCCCATACATGGGAGGTCGGGTTCTTCTCTCTCGGGGCTCGGCAGGGGAGAAAAATCATAGTCAATTGCTCGAGCAACAACAAGGGTTGGAAGAATAGATTCTTCCAAGTATCCACCCTTGGACTTTGTGAGAAGGCCCCGGGGATCCAGCTGAGGACTTCCTAGGTGGGAGAGCTGAGGGGTAAGTCAGTCCAGTATCTTCCGTCTACTTTCTTTACTTTGATCCCGGGACTAACTGCTTTGTATTTTGCCTTATAGCGGGGTCAACTAGCCCACCGAGTATTCCCGAGGAGTGCCAGGCCAGGATCAGGGGCTTGGCAGATTTGCCTAGGAATATTTGGAAAGTACTAACCCGGACAGGCGATTTCAAGGCCTCCTACGATCCGGCCGAGCCCGTCGAAGCTCCTATCTTTCCACCCATACTTCATGGTAAGTGCCCGGGCACATTTGGTCTCGTTTATATTCTCATTGTATTCTTTGCCGGTTATTGACCGCTTATCTCTTCTTTTTGCAGAAATGGCCCCCAAAAGAGATCTTGAACAGTTGAGGGCCAGACAGGCCACTGCCGCCGCTCGGGTGGCAATAAGAGAAGGGAAGAAGCCCGCTATTGAGGCCTCGGCCATCGAACATCCACTAAGGCAGATCCGGCATGGGACTATAAACCGTCCGGAGCTCGTGGGGACCACAGCTCCCCGTGTGGTGGTGGTAGAGACTTTTCCCCGAGCTGGATTACCGTCCGGGGTACCGGTTGAAGATTCGGCAGTGATCAGGGAAAGGATCAAGTCTGCCCTTCTCCCCAGTCAAGTGGAGACGTGTGCAAATATGTCTCCCGAGGCATTCCAGGGATGGCTATACAGCTTCCCATATGGTAAGCACTGGTGCCTCTGCTCATTCATTGTCGTAACTTTTTGTGTTTTCCCTATTGACTAACCGGTTTGAACTTCTTGTAAGATGGCTGCATGGCCGCTGGGGCTGAATCCTTCCTGCCTTCTCTGGCCAGGAGGGCCATTACTGCTGAAGCCGCTCTATTAGAGGAGCGGGCGACCTTGGAGGCCAGGAAAAATGCCCTGGCTCTAGAGAAGGACAAGGTGAAGGGCTTGGCCCTGAGCCTTGGTGCAGCCCAAGCAGAGTTGGCGACTGCCCTGGCCGATCTGGAGGCATCTCGGGCCATCGTGGCGGTTGCTGCGGCTCGAGCCAAGGCTGCAACGGAGGCAACGGCAGCGGGGGCCACGGAGAAAGCTTTTGATGACGGCTTCTTTCAAGGTTACGAAGACCTGAAACGAAGGCTAGCTCGAGATCACCCTGAACGGGACATCTCGTCCTATGAGGGTATTGATTCAGACTACTGGGACCTTGGTCCTCCTGCTGCTGAAGATTCTGCTACTTTGACCGGGGACGCTGATGACTCTGCCGCCTTGGCCGTAGTTGCTAATGGTTCTGCTGCCCCGAGTGGTAACTCGGTCCCGGGAGAAGGAGCCGTCCCAGGGGGAGACACCAGAGAGACCGAGGATGTGATCGAGATTGACGATACCTAGTCCCTGAGGCAATGTATAGATTTTTTTTTGGGAGGCTACTATAACTGCCCCCCCAGGCAATGTATAGTTTTTTTCCTTTTATTTAATGAAAGGGTCCTTTGAGGCTATCTTTTTCATCAGTTGTTATTACTACTTGTACGTGTATGCCTATTTGTGATTGCCAATACCCGACTGGTTGTTAGTCGATCTAAATTCCTACCTTAGCAAAAGGTTTAAGACTGTAATCGGTAGAGAATACTTGGTCTTGTAGGGACCTATTTTGGAGGTCCGCCGGTATAGTGTAGGATTTTTGTCCTGTTTATTATCCGGGCGCTTTCTCTGGGTACTGTAGGTACTTGGGAATGTTAGGGATGTTCTAGGATTCCCAGTCCTAGTAGTACCTAGTGTGATTTCCTGTTTTTGTTTGGTATATCCCTACCCCCCGAGCTTTTGCTAAAGAAGGCGTATAAAAGGAGTGACCGTAGAAAATCGACCTGGAACGTGGGTGGTTGCAGGGTCTTTTGAGGCTTGCCATCATTAGCCACCTAGGGGGATTTTTTCCCATCGTCGGTTGGACCTAGGGGAAGCCGGTGCCTCGGGGGTTGATCCCGAGGTCTTTTGCCTCAGGTGTTAGACTGAGGTCTTTGCATAGAACACTTGTAGGGGTCGCTCCTTGTAGCAAGAACGAAAAATCTTTATTTCTTTTTTTCGTTGAAAACCATAATAAATGCCCAAGTTGAGCTACAAATTTCCTAACTAATGCTGGATTGCCCTTATCCAGGCGTCATTGAAAGTACTTGTGTAGGTGTTGCACGTTCTATGGATGAGATAGATCATGTCCGTTCAGCGTCTGCAACCAGTAAGTACCCGGCCTGTTTACCCGGGTGACTAGGTATGGACCTTCCCAATTTGGTCCCAACTTTCTATGGCTCGGGACTCTGGTAGACTAGTTTACTGCCTTCAGAACGAGATCTCTAACCTGAAAACTATGGTGCTTTACCTTACTATTGAAGTATCGGGAGACCCTCTATTTGTAGGCTGCAACTTTCATGTAAGCCCGATCCCTTCTTTCTTCTACTAGGTCGAGTTCAACTCTGAGGGCTTCTTCATTGCCCTGGTCGTTGAAATTAGTTACCTGGTACGTAGGCAACCCGAGCTCCGTTGGGACCACTGTCTCAAAGCCATAGGTTAGTGAGAATGGTGTCTCACCTGTTGCCGCTCGGAGAGTAGTGCGGTAGGCCCACAGGAGGGTCGGTAGCTCTTCTACCCAAAGGCCTTTGGCGTTTTCAAGCCTGGTTTTGATTGACCGCAGGATTGTCCGGTTTGTCACCTAGGATTGACCATTGGCTTGAGGATGCTCGGGAGAAGAGTAATGATTGGATATTCCGTAGCTCGAGCAGAACTGCCTAAATATTAGGGTGTCGAATGCCTGCCATTGTCGCTGACCAGAACCCGGGGAGTGTTGAACTTGCTGAGGATGTGTCTCTCAATAAAGCTCTCCATCTTCTTCTCGGTGATTATTGCCAAGGGCTCAGCTCTGCCTACTTGGTGAAGTAGTCCACGACGATGGAAGCGAACTTAACTTCTCCTTTTCCCATCGGGAGGGGACCGACAATATCGATTCCCCACTGAGCGAACGGTCAGGGGTTGAGGATTGGTATCTGAAGCTCTCTCGGTCGGTTGATCATGGGGGAATGTCTTTGGCATTTGTCATATTTTTTAACGTACTTTTGAGAATCCCGGGCCATTGTTGGCCAGTAATAACCTTACAGCAGGGCCCTATGTGAGACTGTCCGACCTCCTACATGACTTTCACACACACCTTCGTGGATTTCGTGTAGTATTGGTTGTACCTGGACAGGGTGGACACAACGGAGATAGGGGATAGAAAACCCCCTTTTGTAGAGGATACCATCAATAAGGTAATATCTGGCCGCTCTGTACTTGACCCGGTGGGCTTTCTCATGTTCCTCTGGTAGCGTACCGGTCGTTAGGAACATAGTGATCGCATCCATCAAACTGGGTCCTAAGGCGACCGGATCGACCTCCATACCATCTGGGAAGGTCACGCTGGGCTCGGGTAGGTATTCTACCCTTATTCCAGGGAGGTCTGACTCAGAGGATGAGGCAAGGCAGGCTAACCGATCAGCCCTGGTGTTCTCTTCCCTTGGAATTTGGGTGATTGAGAAACCTTTAAGCTTCTTCAAGACCGCTCAGACCAGGGCTAGGTAAGCTACCATATTGTCTTCCCGAGCTTCATACTCCTGGTTAACTTGGTTGACTACTGTTAGGGATACATACTAAAAGCCATGCTTTATGTAGTTGATTTATTATTCATTTAATAAAATCAGTTAATCCATTTTTATGAGAATCTGTGTGGAAAATATTTGTATTATATTATTTATTTAATATTATGTATGTGTGTCTTTCATTCTACATAGTAGGTGGTTTGGTGTGTAGAGTTCGGCTTATACACGGAAGATCAGACCATCGGATCTTGTAGAATGTAAGATTTTGATTTACATTCTTAGATGGATTGGACACACCATCGGTAGGACTGCATCATGGTGTTGTAGTAGGTTTGTCTTGACTACGGGAAATGGTATAGTTTCAACTCATCATGCTGGTACACTTTGTGTATTAAACAGGACTGACTTGGGGTAATTATGTTTATACTGACTTATAAGATAATTAATACCTCATGACTATTATGAGTGCTTATGCTCTAAATCCTAAGTTAATTTATAGACACGTACATTTGATATTTACACTTTGATCCCTAAAAGGGTGAGATCCTTAAATGGGTCAATATCTCATTGGATTGGGTGACAATATTAATTGTGTGGTGGATATTAATTAATGATGGAATCTATGTCTCAATTTTGGGATTAATGATATACCCTTGAGAAAGCTTATAAGTTTTGATTATGTCAAACCCTGCATGTGGATTTTGTATCCGACATATCAGATAAGTTAAGCAGAGGATCTCAAAGAATTTTAAGAGATTAATTAAATACGATTGTCAGTAATTATATTTAATTAATGGATATCTGTAATCTTAACATGGGAAGATAATAAGCATTTAATAACATGGAGCTTGAAATATATTTTTGAGATAAGGGGAGGAGTGCAATTATAATTCTTTAGTGGTATGAATTATAATTTATGAAAATAGAAATCTGATTCAGTTCGAATTAGGGTTTCTAATTCCATAAGGAAGCCTATTCCTTATTGACTTCTTATGGTCCCTATCGTAGCCTATATATATGCTGCTTTGGCTCTCTCCTTAGTTTGCGTTTTTCCATCAAGAGCATTGTAACTCGAAATAGAAAAGAGAGCGTAAAAAGACAGAGCAGAAACACAAAGGATTTCGAAGAAGCCCACACTCAGTTCGATATTCTGGCAGCAAAGGAATACGGTAGAAGATCGTGAGCTGTTATCGAGCCTGTGTTCTCGATTCGTCTACTACAATAATCCTTTTTAGCAATTTAAGGTAACCCTAGTTCCACCCTTATAGGGTTATTGTAGTTTTCACGTATTTTTTCAGTACCAACTTATACGCGCTGTCAACGGATTCTGGGAACGCAGTTTCCTAACAACTACAAGCTGAGAATCATTGTACACTCGAACCTGCTATGCACGCATTGAAGTAGCCAACTGTAATCCAACCAATAGGGCTTCGTACTTGGCTTCATTGTTGGAGGCACGGGACCCGAACCTCAGTGCATACTCAAGCTGGATTCCGTCGGGAGTAGTCAGGATGATCCCCGCCCTGCAGCCTTTCTTGTTGGAAGACCCGTCTACGTAAAGTATCCAGGTCGGGATGTCTTTCTGAAGCCCTGGCGGTAGGTAGGGCCGGTCAAGCTCTTCAACCAGATCTTCTGGGTATGTGAACTCCACGAGAAAATCTGCTACGGCCTGTCCCTTGATCGCCGTGCGGGGTCTGTAGGTTGCTTTGAATTCCTCTAACTCCAAGACCCACTTGACTAGCCTTCTAGATGTTTCTGGCCTACTTAAGATCCGGCGAAGAGGCTAATCTGTGAGGACTGATCGGGAGAGAACTAATCCTAATTATATGCCTTAATGTGTATTTGTTAGACCATTTTATCTTGTTTTTGTATATTTTTACTTTATTTTCTAGTTTCTGACAGGTTTTGGAAGAAATCAACTAAACCAGGCTAAACAGGGTGAAAAAGCAGAAGAAAAGAAGCTGAAACAGCCAAGTCGCGCGCGCGACCCGCGCCCGCGAAGAACCAGAAATCGCTCGCGCGATCCGCTCGCGCGAGATCCCCAAAATCGCTCGCGCGAAGGCCAAAATGTCGCGCTCGCGCGACCCGCTCGCGCGATATGGGTAAAAACCAAAGTTGCGTATTTCAGTGTACTGAAGACTCCTGTGCAAACGAAACTGCAGAATGACGTCCAGATTGTAAATTACATCAGTTTCAGTCCGTTTCGAGTTGGAAAGGCTTCCAAAACTTGTTGTAAATCTATATATACTCTATTTTACTTCAATTAAAGGGTTACACCCCCATACATACACATTCTACAACCATACTTCCAGCCATTGAAGAGAGGGAAGCAAGGAGAAGAAGAAGAAGACCAAGGGTTTCCATGGCCTCCTCCATCAACTACTTGCCATCCATCACTTCCATGGACGGCTAGATCATAGATCTAGGGTTTCAATGAAGCCCTAGACGAGTAATAGGGTTTTATTTATGTTTTTATTTTAGTTTTATTATGTATGGATGACAGTCACATGTTTAGAGGATTGTTATAAATAAATCGTACTTCTATTGATTAAATCATTGCTTTCAGAATTTATTCTTGTCTTAGATCTATTTTGACTGTGATGTGCTCAACGATCTATTCTTGCTGTGCTTGTTTAGATTGTTTACATGTGATGGTGCTTTATTGATTCGTGCTATCAAGTATCCGAATAGTCCATGCCTAGGTTAGACGGATTAGATCACAACCCTAGTTTAGTGTGAGATAATTCGTGCTAACCGAAGATGGATTATGTTGGTGCTTGAACCATGATTATCTTCTTGTCGGAGGAATTGGGCTTGTAGCTACAATTCCCCATATTCATCCAACGTAATAAGCTAAAGTAATTCATAAATATTCCTATTATGAAGCTAGTGGTGGATTTGCAATCCTAGGTTCCCTTAAATATTATTTAAAACAACTTTAATTGCTTTCATAGTTTAGATTTATTTTTATTGTTATTAGTTTAATTAAATCCAAATCAAAAGCCGTTTTTCTTAATTAATTAGACTTAGGTTTTAAAATTAAGAGCTGTAGTAATCAATCTTTGTGGGTTCGACCTTTACTTCCACACTGCAAATCTTTTGAAAAGTAAAGAACACTTTTTACATCTTGATTCTGACAACATCAAGGACCACGATTACGTGGGCCTGGAAATATGGGCAAAGTCTCCGGGCAGAAGTGATGAGGGCATATGCGAGCTTTTCTATGCGGAAATATCTGCTTTCTGCACCTTGATGTGCCCCGCTGGTATACTAGACCGAGAATTGTATCCCGTATTCCTCTCGGACGAGAGCCGAGTTGACAGCTGAGGGTGACACTGCTAAATATAAAAACAATTCCTCATTTTTCACGGGCGTTGAGAGTAAAGGGAGTGATGCCAAGTACTTCTTGAGTTCATGAAACGCCTCATTGCACTCCTCCAACCATTTAAAGGCCTTGCGGAGGATTTTGAAAAATGGCAGACACCGGTCAGTGTGGACACGCAAAATTACACCCTTGTTTATTTTGAAAGGAAAGAAAAAGGTCTGTTGAAAACAGATATAGAGTCGCCACTTGGTCTTTAAGGAACCAAGATACCTAATTAGACTCACCCAAATGGATAAAGGGCATCGGCCTTTCATAACCAAAGAACTTGGCTCGGGGTTTTGGTACGAGTGAGGAAGAAGCCTTTGTCATGACTAAAACACCCTCAACTCGCCCCGTCTTTCGACGGGCCTCAATCAGCATCCAAATAATCATCTTATACTATGTTTGGTTCGACAATTAATACTATGATAGTATATTACATTTCATAAAAAAATTGAAATGAAAGATCAAAAGATAAGATATCATTCATAAGATCCAAGCCAAATATCACACAATGCAAAAGTAAAAGATCACACAAAAAAACCTAGGGAAAATCGTCTAATCACATGTCAACTAATCAAGTTTTCCTAATCTAGGAGGGGACATGAATTGTTCTTGAAACAAATAATCAAAGAGATCAAAATATGCTTAGCAAGTTAGAATGATGCATGCTAATCTTTGGGAAAAAAAGACCTCTCTATCTCTGGGACGGATGAAAAAGGATGATTAGATCGAGGGGAAGCATGGACGTGTGATCAAGTTCATTCCTTATAATCTTCTTAGATTAGGGGTCACAAAAGCCCCAAATCTTGCATGGATGCAATGTATGATCCTAGAATGTGCAAAGGTTGCAGTGTGTTTGTGTACATGGACTTTCTAAAGTGACTTAGAAGTCTAAAATATGCATGAATGCATGAAGGAAATGATCATAGAATATGTTCAAATATAGTATGAATTACTTTCTAAGAGATAAACTAATTTGGAAGGCATATGAACATCAAATCAAAGGATGGAAGTAAAAGTATACTTGCTGTGAATAGTGGACAGAACAGTGACTTGATCTTGTGGAAAATGAAAAGTAGGGGTAGGAATGTTTTTAATGCATGATTTTTTATGGAGATCATACTTATTGTGTCTAGAGCACAAATAAAAAATCCAATCCTCAATAACTATTACAGATTGAGAGAAATCATATAAACAATAGAGGTTACTCAGAAACAGAGTTGTACTGTCAACTGAAATGTTGAAACATCTTAGAAAATGAAAAAAAAAAGAAGATATAGACGCCCATATTTTGCAAAAAGTTTCCTAAGACACTGAAGTTCAAGGAAAAAATAATTGGGGACTACACTTTTTGGAAAAGTTTTCTGAAAGACAAGTTGAAAGTCAACCAAAGCTGCTGTGACAGTAAAAATAGAATATCTGGAGAGAATGTTTGGGTCCCACTGAAGTTCAATGTTCTCTCTATCACTTCTCTAATCTTTGTATTTGCCTCCCCTAAATGAGAAGTCAAGGGGGGTTTATATAGGACAATTTGGGGTGGTTTTGGGGTTTAAGAAGTGTTCCCATTGGTTCCAAACATCTGTCAACATAGAACTACGTCATTTTGATTTCTAATTAATCAAAATGGACCCCCAAAATAAATTGCAAAAATCGACCATTCTGGGGGAGAGTGCCGCGGCGGCACTGGGCGTGTGCTGCGATAGCAGTGGGCCAGTGCTGCAGCGGCATTGCTCCTCTGATGTCCAGATAATTCCATTTAAGCCCCCAGAGATTCCGGTATTCGCGAAAAGGCCCTATTTCGTCCGAAATTCACAAAAAATGCGTATGAACTCCAAACTGCGGTTGTGATATACCGTTGGAAAGGTAATGGAGTCTAATTTACATAAAAATAGTTCATAGATAGGTCACTTTGAAAAGTTTTGCGGTGTTTATGATAAAATCTGATTTGGTCGCCTTTTTCACCTTCGAAAATTCATAATAAATTCGTTTTAAATCCAGGAATTATGTGCGATATACCGTTGGAAAGCTATTGACCTCTAGTATTCATGAAAAATGTTTGAAAAATGATATGGTGCTCTAGTTTCAAAGTCAACTTTTAGGTCAAATCGGTCAAACGGATTTCCGGGAAGTTTTGGGAACCTCCGGGAGCTCCCAAGAGCTGACGTTTTCGTCTGATTTTCTTTTAAAACTGATTTTAGTACTTTCCACATGATCTAGAATGATCCCGGAACTTTTCGGAGAATTTGGACGATTTCGGTCAAATCTTGGTCAAACCTTGGTCAAACCGGTTAACGGGGACTTTCCGGGACTTCTAGGGGAGCTGACGATTTCTTCTGATTTTGCTTGAATTTGTTTTAGTACTTTTATTATGTCGTAGTATGTTTCCAGAGCTTTTGGTGCAAATCTGGGAGTTTTTGGGCTTTCGGGGGCATTTTGGCCATTATGAGCATTTTGGGAGATAGAATTATCTTCCAGAAGTCCTTTTTGAGTCTTTTTCAATTATTGTAAACCACTAAGCTATGGGTCTCCTAAATCTGATAGCCGACAAAATGGGGTGTCTACAGTTTGCCCCTCTTTGGCATGAACTTGCGAGGCAAGTCGCAAGCGAGTGCCAAAGTTTTGAAGAGACAAGTCTTTTTGGAGGCTATAGATTTAGGATAAAAGCATTGCAAAAGATGTGAGGATGATGCTGAGGATAGTGCTGGTCGTGTTCTGCGAGAGCTAACTACGTATCCCAAGGGGAATCAGACCAGGATGTAGTTCAGGACATAAAAGAACAAATCAGAACAAGACAGGCGGATGCTATGCTATGGGGATGCAATGCACGGATGTGTACATGTCTAGTGTTCTGATCCTAGCATAAGATAATGTTGTGGGGTGTGTGCCATTCCGAGTAGACTTTATGTTGTGCCAGTGTTTACGACTGTGATGTAGTGGCTGACTTGGATAAGGACATCAAGGCTTGGGAGACTCTGGGTCTTGGGGCAAACTTCTTGAATTTCAGAAAGTGTGTTGGCAAGTGGATAGGACACAGGGCCCTTGAGGATAGCAATTGAGAGGTAAGAGGGCTCACAAAGATCGATAACTGGGGAATTTATGATAACCGAAGTGAGGATGTTCACAACAAATGAGAAAGCTCACGGTAACCGATTTGGTGAGAAAGTTTATGGTAAGTGAGGAGGCTCACTGATAGGTGAAACAAATGGAGTAAGGAAGCTCTCGATAAGTGGGGAAGCTCAAGATAACCGATAGGTGATGAAGCTCACGGTAGTTGATAAGTGAGGAAGCTCACGGCGATATGATAGATGATGAGGCTTATCAACGGGCGCATGGCCGTAAAAGTTGGTTATGGTTTTTTGTTTATTTTTTTCTGGGGATATTGGGGAATTATTTCTGAGAACCCCTCATGACTTCTGACCGAGAACCAGGATCCATCTCTGAATTTCTCATGGTTTATCAAATTCTGCTATGTTTAATCCAAAAGAGTTGGTTAGAGCCTTCGGGAGCCGATTTCTATCTGTATCTGTCTGCTGGGGTGGTTTTGGACTCTCCGAGAATTTTTCTTGACTGTCGATTGAGAACCAGGATCCATCTTTGAATCTCTCACAGTTGTTCGAATTTCTTTGACCGAGAACCAGGATCCATCACCGAATCTCTCACGGTTGATCAAATCTTGCAATGCTCAATCCAAGAGAGCCGGTTAGGGCCTCCGGGAGCTGATATGTTTTTGCTTTTATCCTCGGGGGATAGTGTTGGATTCTCTGAGAACCTCTCTTTGACTGCTTCTCGATCAGGGACCAGGACCTATCTCTGAATCTCACACGGTTGATTGAACTTCTTTGACCGAGAATCAGGATCCATTACCTAATCTCTCACGGTTGATCAAATCTTGCAATGCTCAATCCAATAGAGCCGGTTAGGGCCTCCGGGAGCTGATATGTTTTTGATTTTATCCTTGCGGGATAGTGTTAGATTCTCTGAGAACCTCTCTTTGACTGCTTCTCGATCAGGGACCTGGACCCATCTCTGAATCTCACACGGTTGATCGAACCTTCCAGGGCTCAATTTGAAAGAGCCAGTTAAGGCTTTCTGGAGCTGATTTCTTTCTGTATTTGTCTGCTAGGGATAATGGGGGGCTTTTCTGAGAGTCTTTCTTGACTGTCGATCGAAAACTAGGACTCAGATCTGAATCTCTCACGGTTGATCAACTTTTGCGATGGTTATTCTGAAAAAGCCTGTTCGGACCTCTGAGAGCTATTTTTTCTTTGTAACTATAGTATAGGGATAAGTTGGATCTACTGGGAATAAAACCTTGTAAACCTCGACTAAAATGGGCCACTGGGGCTGATCGGGGGCAAAAATGGACTGAAAAAGGCCAAAACGGGCCAAAGCAGACTGAAATGGAGCAAAACAAAGCAAAGTGGGGCCCACAGGGAGCAATGCCACGATGGTACTGTGCCACTGCCTTGGCAGTAGTTGGCCAGTACTACAGCGGCACTGGGTGGCCAGACTCCATGTTTGTATATCTTGAGTTTTTGAGCTCCAAATGCTCATTTTGGGGTATTTTTGGAGCCAAAATCTGTCAAAACGCAGCTTGTGCATGCTCAAGTAAGTAATCTTTCCCCATGAATGGAATTTTGATTGGTGTTTTAGTTTTCTCTAATTTTCAAGATGAAAGTTTGGTTTTCACTTTCATTTTCTTTGTAGATCCATGGCTTCAAGCTCGAGGACGTTCTCCAAGAAGGCCAAGGAACGGGTGAGAACTGAGAGTCAACCCTCGGAGTTGATTTTACATGACCCTCAACATCATCTTTTGGCCGCGGCTTTAGCGAGTCAGGTATGTGAAACTTTTGGAGGTTATGTGCATTGTGCTAGTTTAGTAAATTGTAGTGTGTGCCTAGAGGTCGTTGGGAAGTCCATTTTGGTGTTCGTTTGTTGATTTTGTGAAGTTAGACTTTGGGTCATGAATAGTGATTTTGTGCTCATTTTTGTCATTTTTGATGTGTGTAGGTACCAGAGGTGGTCTTGAAGGGCCACGGTATGCTTTTCTGTGGTACACCCAACTTTCGCCTGCTGTTAAGAAAATGGTAGACGATGCCGGGTTTGGCGGCTTTGTCCGCCTAGTTTCAAAGAGCACTAATGACTTGAACCACTTTTATGCTCTTGCGGAGAGATGGTGGGATACGATGAATACTTTCTACCTGCCGTTTGGTGAAATAACGATGATGCCCTTCGATTTTTCCATGATCCCCGGCTTGAGAGTTGGCGGGAAGCGCCTGATCCTGGATTATTTCTACGAGATTGATCCTGAGGCTGTTGAGATGCTGATTGGGGCTATTCCTCCGAGTCTAGAGGGGCCTCGGTTCCCTTACGACTGGCTTTATCGGGCTTATGGTAGGGGGGACACACTCTGACCGACCAATAGCTGCTACGGGTCTTCCTCCTGTATATTCTCGATTGTTCAATTTTTACAACACGGAATGACCGGGTGAGCTTGCGACTCCTTTCTTACTTGGTGACCATTGATGAGATTCCTTCTTACGACTGGGGCAGTGCTGCCCTGGCCCACCTTTACAAGCATATGGGCGAGGTTTCCCGTGGCGGCATTAAATCCACTAGAGGATTCTGGCGAGCTTGGGAGGTATGACTCGTGACTTTTCCTTTTCTTTTGGTCCTTTCTTATTTTTGTTTTCTGACTTTCACTTTTCTGTGCAGCTCTGGAGCTTCGAGTACCTGAAAATGTTGGCTCCTACCCCCGCCGATGAGTCGGGTGAAGATGAGGATGGCATGGCTCCTGTGCCGTTGTTCCCTCGAGGCTTGAGATGAAGAAGGGATGTTGATTGGATGCCTTGGGAGCATGTTTCCTATGCTGTCCCAGAGGAGATACAAGCGGTGAGGCCTCTTGCTTCTTGCCGACTTCTGATGGAGAGTACCGAGTATAGGCAGTGGTACCTTGGTGAACGGGTATCTCGACAGGTGGTTGGTGGTCTGAGGTACCACGTTCACTACACCATATGGCCTCATTACTAACAGATATATCCGTTAGAATAAATGTTACAAATGGATATATCCGTTAGTGTTTTAGCGTTTGTAATATTACTAACGGATATATCCGTTAGTAATAACGGAAATATCCATTAGAAATCCTTTTATATCCGTTAGTAAATCAAAGGATTTCTAACGGATATCCGTTAGAAAGCTACTTACTAACACTTTTTTCCAACTAATTTTAAAAGATTTATAATGAATACTAATGGTTTGTCAACTATTACTAACGGATATATCCGTTAGTAATTTCTAAAAATAAAAAAAAAGTACTAACGGATTTACTAACGAATATATCCATTAGAAATATGCATAAATCTAAAAAAAAAAAATTATTTATATGCTTCCCAAATATATATATATATATATATTTGCAGCTAATTAACAAGCATATTAATCTATACCAATCACACAAAATAAGAAGATTAATCTGTTCAACACAACAAAAATAATCCAAAGTAATCATAACAAGTAAATCATTCATTCATGTATAACCAACATCTCTATACCTAGGGGTGTCATTTGGAACGGAAATTCCGATTCCGACCGATTCCGATCCGAAAAATTCTGATTTTGGCAACTAAATATGCATTCCGAATTCCGATTTTCCGAATTCCAAAAATTCTGAAAAAAATCGGATCGGAATCGGAATTATTTTTAGAATTCCGAAAATTCCGAAAAATTTCCGAAAATATTCCGAAATTGCATTTTCGGAAACTTTTCCGAAAATATTCCGAAAAATTCCAAAAAATTTCCGAACATATTCCGAAATTGTATTTTCCGAAACTTTTCCGAAAATATTCCGAAATATTCCGAAAATTGTGTTCATCCCACATCGAAAAAACATAAAAGAGGGGGTGTGATGTGCTTCTATAAAAGGCCTACAAGTCTCAAGTGAAATCCCATTAAGCTTGAATTCCGAATATTCCGAAAAATTCCGAAAATTCCGAAAAATTCCGAATCTGATGAAATTCCGAAAAATTTCAAAAATTCCGAAAATTCCGAAATTTCGGAATCGGAACTAATTTTGGAATTTCCGAAATTTCGGAACGGAATTCGGAATTCATTTTTGGCTTCCGAAAATTTCGGAATTTTTTCCGAAAGGGGTGTTTCCGATCCGTTCCGGCCGAAACACACCCCTATCTATACCTAATACAACAAAAATAATTCATTGGGCTTGCATTGCAACATTCAATACACCGTGATTAATTAGAAAATAGACTACAAAACTAAATAGAAAGGACCCGTCTTACTGCTTCAAAAGGATAACTAAACACACATATAACTCTTAATCTTCTCATGACCATCTAAGCCTTCTTTCGGCAACTTCACTAAGGAACAACGTGACAAAGTACCTGCATGCATATGTGTGAAATTTAGAGTAGCGTTCAATGGAAAGTTCAAAAAATGAACGAAATATAAAAAGACTGAAGGGATTAAATGTAACACAAATGAATAGAGAAAAGTTGGAGAAAAAAATCTAATAGCAAGCTCTTTCAATTGGGAATTGCACTATCTCAAAAAATTTAGGGAAATTAACTTGACTTATATGTTCAACAAGTTTTATATGATCACACTAATATGCATAAGAGCTTTTGAAGAACAATAACAACACAAGACATATAGTTTAACGCAATGATGTTCTCTCAGAATCAGAATCTAGTTTTGATACATGTAACGTTCTCTCACACATTCAATATGCGTCATATAAATAATAACAGGAAGTTGACAGAAAAGAGTCACAAATGACTTATGAAATAAAAAAAACCTAGGAGCTTCCCAAAGGTCACGCCAAAAGTGCATTTCTTCGGATTCAGCCTCATCTTGTACCTGCGCAATCTTTCAAAAAACTTCTCCAGTGCCACCAAGTGCCCTTCTCTATCCTTGGATTTCACGATCATGTCATCTACATATAACTCCACCTCTTTGTGAATCATGTCATGCAGCAGAGTGGTGGCGACTCTTTGGCAGGTTGCTCCAGTGTTCTTGAGTCCGAAAGGCATTACCCTATAACAGTAGGTCCCCCAAGGTGTGGTAAATGTCGTCTTTTCCCGGTCTTCTGATGCTATTAGAATCTGATTGTACCCCAAAAAGCCATCCATGAATGCCAGAAGCTCATGTCCTGTGGTGTTATCTACCAAGACATCGATGTGGGGAAGCGGGAAGTCATCCTTTGGGCTGGCTCTATTTAGATCATAGAAGTCGACACACACACGAACTTTTTCGTCCTTCTTGGGGACTGGCACGATGTTGGTAACCCATTCAGGATACTCTGTAACAATGATGAACCCTCTCTTGAACTATTTTTCTACCTCTTCTTTGACCTTCAGTGCCCATTCCGGCCTCATGCGCCTCAGTTTCTGCTTAACAGGTTTAGAATTGGAGAGGAGGGGAATACGATGTTGGACAATGTCGGGGTCGACCCCAGGCATGTCCTTGTAAGACCAAGCAAAAATATCTTTGAATTCTTTTAGCAAGAGAGTTAATTTTTCTTTTTCTTCTTTATTAAGCATTGAGCCAATTTGCACAATTTATGGATTATCTCTTTTACCTAGGTTAATTGGTAAAGTATCTTCGATTATTTCATAAGTAGGTGATTTTTCAATTAATTACTTAAGTTCGATTGGGAGATCCTCAGAGGGATCTATGCATTCACAAGTATTTGACACAGAGGAGTAAGCAAAACAATCTTTCATTTCATTCATGATAGGTGGAGTGATTACATCAGACAGCGATAGGCCCACAGTGGCCGATTTTGGTACAGACTTGATAATAGGAAATACAGACTCCGGGGGAATAGGGGATAGGGAGACACAGACAAATGACTCTACAGCTTGGTTGCTCAGACCCTCCTCAGTTAGCATGATCTGATCATCTTGGCTCTTGGTCCTCTTTCATTCCTTTTCTTCAGCGAGCTCTTCCCACATCTTCTCGATGGCCTCAATGTCCAGATACTTCAACCAATCTTCCTCTGGGGTTTTCACAACTTCTTTCGGATAGAACAGATCTTCATAGGGGGGCCTTTCGCAGCCAGCGAAGACTTCAAGCCCAGGGTGCCTTTTTCCGGTGGTCTGATGGATCCGAGGTTCAGAAAACCCAAAGTAGGGGAAGTCATCCCCTTCTTTGATGAATTGCCTATTCAAGGTCTTGCGGTACGGTAGGAGACTCCTCACTCTCTTCTTCCATGGCTTTTGTAGCTCGATGTCTTCTTCGATGGGCTTGTACCCTAATCCGAAAGTGCCTTTTTGTCCTTTGATCTGAGGGAACTCATGAATCCCTTGTTGGCATCGGCCCAATCCCATTCCAGGGAAGTAGTTCATTTTATGGACGATATTGACCACTGCGGAGTGGACCTCTGGGAACCCGTCCCCATCACTAACCATATGGATCTTTTCCATGAAGAATCCTCCAATCTTTTCTTCTTCTAGTTCAGGTATTTGGATTTCAAAGACGGGAGCGTAGCTTGGAAAGGCCTCATTTCTCTAACTGTTACGGAGGATGATTTTCACCTTTTTCTCATGAATATATTTGATCATTTGGTGCAAAGTAGATGATACTGATTTGTTGACATACAGCCAGGGCCTCCTAATCAGTAAGTTAGATGAGGCAGGTATATCCATAACTTAAAAGATTTCAGTGCTAACCAAAATACCTAGATTTGGAGAGAAACAGTCCCCATCACATATCTCTTGGTATTATCATAGGCTCTCACGGATTGCACAGATGGTGTGATGTCGAGAATGTTGACCCCCAAGGCGGTGGCAGTCCTTAGAGCACAAACATTTAAGGCAGAGCCTGTATCGACCAAACAGAATGGCACTTGTTGTCCCTTGCATTCAACGGTGATGTACAGAGCTTTGTTATGCGCAGATCCTTCCGGTGGCAAATCCTCATCAGAGAAGGTGATGATTGGATTAGGGGTAAGCGTGCTTAAGAAGGCCACCATATCTTTCGGTGCAGCATCAATGGGGACCTCAATTCCAGCCAAGGCATTCAACACGGCTTGTCTGTGCCTGTAAGATGTTACCATGATGTCTCACATCGAGAGATGTGCCTGAGTTTTCTTCAACTGCTTTATCAATTCGTTGTCCTCTTTGATTTTTCTTTTCCCCTTGTCCTTGACTGACCCTTTCTCCATGATTTTTGTGACCGGTTGTGGAGGCTGATAATGACGACCCGACCTAGTCAGATGATCAATCTCGGCAGGAGTAGGTCCTTCCACAATCCCATCTTCTTTGAACCACTCGTAATTTGTTCCCACAAACAGTTTTTCTGGCTCATCCCATACGGAGGCGTCGCTTTCTCTGTTAGGATCGTACCATTTGAGATCTACCACCCCTAGATCATGTTCTTCTAAGAAGAACAAATCTTGTTCATCATCTAGTTGCTGCTGCCACCCATCTTCTTCTCCTTCAATCAGATGGACTTCTGTAGAATCCGGGATGTCAAGGCGGGCTAAAGGAAGTCCTGTAGGGATTATAAGGGTAGAAGGATCAAAAGTAGTGGGGTCATATTCAATAAGGCTGGTATTTTGGTGGTTCGGTAGGGGATTTTGGGTAACATGAGGCTGCTTTGGGGAGGGGGGTTTCAATGATATTCTGGTCAATTAGGTCTTGGAGTAATCGCGGGAGCGGGTGTTACAACTTTCCCACCCAACTCTCTCTATACTTTTGTGAGTTCTCATGTCCTAATCGCTCATTCGCTCCATGATTGGATTGCAGATACAGGAGCAACAAGGCATGTGACCAGAGATCAAGGGGGGTTCGTAGATTATCATAAGATTCCAAGTGGCACTAGTAGGGTATACATGGGGAACGACACTTGTGAAGAAGCAGCTGGAGTAGGTTCATACCAACTTCATTTGCGCACAGGGCGCACATTACTTCTTCATGATGTGCTCTACGTACCCGGAATCCAATAAAATCTACTCTCAGTCTTAGCACTTCTTGATTTAGGTTTTATTTTTCAGTTTGGATGTGACAAGTTGGATATTGTTTTGGATGGTGTTACTTTTGGACATGGTTTTTTATGGAATAATCTATTATCGGTGTTGTGGCCATGGGCTTGGTGGTAGGTGCATCTTTTGGACATATCACAATTGGGTGGTAGCGGGGTGTTTCGAGGCTAAAGGAGTTGGGAGGTGGCCCTTTTTGAGAAGACGGTCTAAGGTTGAGGAAAGTGAGAAATCTAGCTTGGCGATATTGTGAGGAGGCTTTTTCTGGAAAGGGCGATTGGAAGAATTTGCTTGGTTGGAGGGTTGGTATGGCCTAGGAGGGTATGCCATGGGTTGACTGCTAAAAGCATTGACTTCCGGAGTGTTGCGGGAGTAATTGGGCCTTTTTGGCTGACTTGGGGCTCTTCCTTCTTAATCTTTCTTTCCCTGATAGCGTCTTCAATTTGAGTCCCAACTTCAAACAACTCCTCAAAGGTGGAGATGGATTGATTGAACAATTTTTCATGATAGAGGGGCTGTAAATTTTGGATTAACATCCTTACATGTTCCTTCTCAACCGATCGGTGGGTCATCTGGGCCACTTTATTTCTCCATCTGCCTAAAAAAGCGGCGAAGGATTCATTGTTGTTTTGCTGAGTAGTTTCCAAATCCCTGATTGTGACATCCAACTCTTGATTGTAGGAATAGTGATCAATGAATACCCGAACGATGTCTTCTCATGCCCTAGTTTTGGAAGCTTCTAAGGTAAGGAACCATGATAGTGCAGACTTTGCGAGAGTTTACGGGAACAACATCACAATGTGCTCATGAGTGCAACCCATTGACTGGAAGATACTCATGCATAGCTTCACATGTCTTTTTAAATTTTTTGTTCCATCAAAACGATCAATGACAGGCATTTTGATGTTTTCTGGCAGTTTTAGCTTGACAGGCTCGAAGAGCCCTTCCAGGTCTAGCATGTAGTCATCAACCCCTTTGCTTTTCCTCAATACACTTTCTAGCTTGTCAACTTTATCCATTTTTTCCTGGAACTTCTTCTCATATGCAGGCGGTGGGACTCCGTAAAACAAATCTTTTTTCCCATTATCCTCAGGAGGTAGTACAAACCTTGTCGGTGGAGATGGCACGAAACCTGGTGGTGGCGGGAACCCAGGTGGATATTACGGCTGCTACTGTTTCAATTTTTCCATAAACCTCAAGACTTGGGCCAGGCTGTTAAACTGCTGGCTTGAGGTAGCTCCCAACTCAGTGACCTTGTTTTCCAACTCTTCTTGATTCATGTTGAAATAACTTGTCGGGCGGATTCTGACCAAACGATTGTCCGAATTTCTGACCCATGATGAAGATCCCAACTGCTGACTTTGAGAATCTATAGTGACCCTATAGATTTGAGAGGATCGTATCAGATTCTGGCAGTGATGACTTTAGACAGACAAATGACAGTGATATTAATAGACGTGGACTGACTTGTGTACAGACTGATTGAAACAGTGCGTGCGGACTAACGGGAATAGTGCATGCAATGAGACAAGTATGCGGATGTAAGCCCTGATCTATATGGTGCTCCTACTTCTAGCAGATACCAGTTAAGAAAATAAGGTCTTAGCCATATAGAATGTGCTAACCTTTCCTTTTAGTATGATCACTAGGGGTTAACAGTGGTTTCTAAGTCATTTTGGGAAGTTTGGACAGAGTTTTCGGGGAAAACTGGCTATATATAGTATATATCTGGACAGAGTTTTTGGGAGAAACAGGTTATATCTGGGATATCTGGACATAGTTTTTGGGGGAAACAGGTTATATCGGGGATATCTGGACAGAGTTTTTGGGAGAAACAGGTTATATTTGGTATATCTAGATAGAGTTTCTAGGAGAAACAAGTTATATCTGGGATATCTGGACAGAGTTTCTGGGAGAAACAAGTTATATCTGGGATATCTGGACAGAGTTTCTGGGAGAAACAGGTTATATCTGGGATATTTGGACAGAGTTTCTGGGAGAAATAGGTGTATGTGACAGGAGCATGTAATGATGGTGATCATAATGTCTAGCAAGTTTTCATACTCCTATGTCTTAGGACCAGCAAACAAGGTTTTGCGGTGTATATCTTTGTGAGCATGGAGCAAATATCCTTGTCATGGTGCCTAGGCAAGTCAACTCAATGTCATCACATGTGAGTGATTGCCTTGGGAATCATGAGAAATATGTTTTGCCTCATGCCACATAAGCGTCTACATCGCGCAGGTAATCCCGTCAGGGCATACAACAGTTATATCACATTGTCCTATATGAAAAGATAAATGAACAGTCCTATGAAAGGTTCTACATGAATCTATATGCAAAGGCTGAGTTTAGTCAAAGAGGGTCCGTTGACGAGAGTTCCAATATACTGTCAGAGAGACAGTACGGAGGTTTTTACTCTTTTTGATATACCATGGAGGTACAGTTTCAACGGTGACTTATACCCTGGCACAGCAAGACCTAAACAATGTCAGCGCCGCGTTTCAGACACATTCGGAAGGGAAAAATGCAGAGTGCAATGCGGTGAACCAGATACAGTAAAAAGATGATTTTAAGGATGCTTCTTATGAGTCAAACCTCTGTATTATTTTGTTTTGAAAATAAATTTCCTCAGCAGAGTCGCCAGATTGTGGACATGCGGAATTCTACCTCTTGTTTGTTTTGAAATTATTTTGAAAGGAAAGAAAAAGGTCTGTTGAAAACAGATACAGAGTCGCCACTTGGTCTTTAAGGAACCAAGAAACCTAATTTGACTCTCCCAAACGGATAAAGGGCACCGGCCTTTCATAACCAAAGAACTTGGCTTGGGGTTTTGGTACGAGAGGGGAAGGAGCCTTTGTCACGACTAAAATACCCTCAACTTGCCCCGTCTTTTGACGGGCCTCAATTAGCATCCAAATAATCATCTTATACTATGTTTGGTTCGACAATTAATACTATGATAGTATATTACATTCCATAAGAAAATTGAAATGGAAGATCAAAAGATAAGATATTATTCATAAGATCTAAGCCAAATATCACACAATGCAAAAGTAAAAGATCACACAAACAAACCTAGGGAAAATCGTCTAATCACATATCAAGTAATCAAGTTTTCCTAATCTAGGAGGGGACATGGATTGTTTTTGAAACAAATCATCAAAGAGATCAAAATATGCTTAGCAAGTTAGAATGATGCATGCTAATCTTTGGGAAAAAAAGACCTCTCTATCTCTGGGACGGATGAAAAAGGATGATTAGATCGAGGGGAAGCATGGACGTGTGATCAAGTTCATTCCTTATAATCTTCTTAGATTAGGGGTCACAAAAGCCCCAAATCTTGCATGGATGCAATGTATGATCCTAGAATGTGCAAATGTTGTAGTGTGTTTGTGTACATGGACTTTCTAAAGTGACTTAGAAGACTAAAATATGCATGAATGCATGAAGGAAATCATCATAGAATATCTAAAAATGTAGTATGAATTACTTCCTAAGAGATAAACTAATTTGGAAGGCATATGAACATCAAATCAAAGGATGGAAGTAAAAGTATACTTGCTATGAATAGTAGACAGAACATTGACTTGATCTTGTGGAAAATGAAAAGTAGGGTTAAGAATGTTTTCAATGCATGATTTTTTGTGGAGATCATAATTATTGTGTCTAGAGCACAAATCAAAAAGCCAATCCTCAATAACTATTACATATTGAGAGAAATCATATAAACAATAGAGGTTACTCAGAAACAGAGTTCGTACTGTCGACTGAAATGTTGAAAAATATTAGAAAATGAAAACAAAAGATCTAGAGGCCCATATTTTACAAAAAAGTTTTCTAATACACTGAAGTTCAAGGGAAAAATAATTTGGGACTACACGTTTTGGAAAATTTTTCTGAAAGACAAGTTGAAAGTCAACCCAGCTGCTGTGACAGTAAAAATAGAATATCTGGAGAGAATGTTTGGGTCCAAATGGACCACTTCCAAGTATTTCCAAGTCAAACCAAAAATCATCGGTGTTCTCTAATAAGTTAAGAAGACTTTACAAGTGGTATCATATTAATACGTTGAATATTGAGTCCTAGAGAAATCTTTGAACTCAGATTGTTCATTGTTTTGAAGATTTTGGGAAGAACTAGGGTTTTATTCTTTGAAATCAAAGTGAAGGGTTTAAAGAGGGGTTTTGAAATAAAGGTTTTAAAAGCATATTTTCAGCACTTAAATGGAGATTATGACCACTTGAAATATCAACATTTGTACCCATATCAAGAACCTTCAAGATTGTTGGAGACATTGTTTTCATTTTTTGAAGACAACTTCAAGAATACATAGGAATGTATTGAAGTTGAAATCATCATCTATCAAACATGTTTTTTAGGTCAAGAGCTACTATCCATAAGGATTCACTCACCTCAAACTTTATGTCATCATCTAGATGATGATAGACTAGTAAGTAAATAAAGAAAATAAAAAAAAGAAATGGGATTAAGGAGGGATAAGCATAATATGTAAACAAGCTAGTAAGTAATCAATAGATGATATTCATGATGATTTTGGACTTGTAGCTTGGTGTTTCACTCATATATGGTGACTTTGGACATGGAAGAAGCTTCCTATCTCACAAATGCTCACTAAAATGGTGGTTGGATGTATTGAATGTGAAGTAAATGGGAGTAATGAAGTAGAAAACAAAGTTTAGAACTCACTTTCACTCTCCTAATGTCACGACCCATCCCGCTAATGTGCGGAAATAGGACACGTGGCACGCCACCAAGGCTCAACAACAACTATACGCAGCGGAAAAGAACTTTAAAACAATCTTGAGTATATAAAACTTTGAAAACATTACTCTCCGAGTTGTAAAATCTGTATAAAATTGAAAACGTAATTATACTTCAAAGCGAATGATTTTATGTTGAAAGGGGTCCCAAAGGCACCCTAAGAACCAATCAAAACCCTTTTAAAATTTCCGGAAGGGGTAGTAAAAGATTTCTGGCAGGAGGTATTTCGACCGGTCGAACGACCCCCTTCGACCGGTCGAATGGCCCTTTAGCAGAATCCTGCCCAAAGTTGCAGAATTTGCTTACGGCGTCAAACAACCACCACCAAAACCAATACTCCAAACACACTTACATTAATCCAAACGTCACAAGCTATAACAAGCTTTCAAAAACAAAGTTTAATCTCACTAATCCATGAAAAGAAACAATAGTGGAACAAGCTAAGACTTGTTTGGTTCGATTCACAAAACTCTAACCACATTCCTTCAAAATCCGAATTTGACAAGTTAAGTTTACAAAACACGAACTTAAGAGTTCGGACGAATTCAAAACTAACTATAAGAAGTTTTCTTACATAATAGAACATTTCCCAAAATCCTTCCAAGATACTCAATTCAAACAAAACATGATCCTACCTCCAATTCCATTATTACAACATTGGGAAAGAAACCAAAACATAAACAAAAGGCGATCCCCTGCATTCCCCCGGCCTCACCCTTCACGCTTCTCCTTTTTTCTTCAAACCTGCAATGGAGTAAATCTCCATTGCTCAGCTATATGTTGAGTGCACAATTTCTAACATATGCATAAATGACAAATCATGCTTTAATCTCATCATAACACATAACTATTGGTCTCTAGGGAATAAGTGCACATTCACCGATCCAAAATCTTAAGACTCAACCATGACCCATGCCCCTTCGACATGTCACGTTAATGCCTTTTTCGGCAAGTGACCGTCGTCACTACTAATCCTCCCCATTCTCGAGAGGACGTCTCACGGTGAATTAACACAAATCCCCCTTTAACCCACATAGGCACATAAACATGCTCAACTAGCAAATCATCCCATATACGTGCTCGCATAAAATTTGACATGCTTTCCATATTCAAGCGTGTGCATAATTAACGGGCCTAAGATTAACACATGAATTTTTCCCGGATCTTAATTTCGTCGTCGAAATATAAAACATGTATTTCACCTATATAACATAGGCTAGAAATTCATACCTCGAGCTATCATCATATAACTTTGAGGGAACGACTAGAAGCTAGATTAAATGCCAAATCTCCGATCCTACGCGAAATCTACAAGTTTACACGTGTTTTCCCCAAATTCCTAGATTTAGGGATTTATAAAAACTTAGCCAAACGTGGCCTAAAGACTATCAAAATGTAGCCCTTACCTTAGGGAGTTCAAATATGAAATTTGGTTGAAAACAAATAGACAGAAGTCCGTCGATTTGCGTTTGCAAGCTCTAAGCTCCTAAAACCCCCAAATCTCCCTTTTGATTTTGAAATTAGAAAAGTTGTAATGAAGAAATATCTTGGAACTTCTATATATAGACAAAATTCTCGGAAATTACGTTTACCTCCCCGTGAGTTCTCAAAACTTCTAATTATTCCTCGAAACGACTTACACGTCCGTTTTATAACTTTACGAGTGAAAACTATAAATTTCAGAAGGTTTTGATTAAGTCCCGTTTGTCGCCGTAATTGCGTTTTGAAAACTATTTTCCGTGAAATCTCTACACAACCTACCTTTTAAGCAACGTATCACTCACGTTCTCACCACAGTGTTCAAATAATCTAAAACTAGATCAAAACTATCAGAAATTATACTACACAGGTATAATTACTATTCATGAAAATACCAAATAAGTCAAATAATATTTAAATCACATAAATGTCATTTAGCTATGCCAATACAACATGATTTTCCATGTTCCCGTGTCCTCTCTTGACACCTTCCAGACTGCCTTTAAGGCCAAATACTGGGATCTCAAAAAACACCCTCCAACAACTAGTGAGTCATCACTCACTTCACACACGTTAATTAACACAATCCTAAGCATGCTATGCATGCTAAAATGATATAAAGAAATACCGCAGGAGCGGGTATGACACCTAACCTTATCTTCTACAACTTTATCTCTATCACTTATCTAATCTTTGTATTTGTCACCCCTAAATGAGAAGTCAAGGGGGGTTTATATAGGCCAATTTGGGGTGGTTTTGGAATTTAAGAAGTGTTCCCATTGGTTCCAAACATCTGTCAATATAGAACTACGTCGTTTTGGTTTCTAATTAATCAAAATGGACCCCCAAAATAAATTGCAAAAATGGACCATTCTGGGAAAGAGTGCCGCAGTGGCACTGGGCCAGTACCGCGGAGGCAGTACTCCTCTGATGTCCAGATAATTCCATTTAGGCCCCCAGAGGTTCCGGTATTCGCGAAAGGACCTATTTTTTCCAAAATTCACAAAAAATGCGTATGAACTCCAAACCGAGGTTGCGATATACCATTGTAAAGGTAATGGAGTATACTTTACATAAAAAATATTTCAGAGATAGGTGACTTTGAAAAGTTTTGCGGTATTCGCTATAAAAGCCGATTTGGTCGCCTTTTTCACCTTCGGAAATTCATAATAAATTCATTTTAAATCCATGAATTATGTGCGATATACCATTGGAAATCTATTGATCTCTAGTATTCATGAAAAATGTTTGAAAAATGATACGGTGCTTCGGTTTCAAAGTCAACTTTTAGGTCAAATCGGTCAAACCTAGGATTCCCGGGAAGTTTAGGGAACCTCCGGGAGCTCCCAGGAGCTGATGTTTTCGTCCGATTTTATTTTAAAACTCATTTTTTAGTACTTTCCAGATGATCTAGAATGATCCCGAAACTTTTCGGAGAATTTGGATGATTTCGGTCAAACCTTGGTCAAACTGGTTAACGGAGACTTTCCGAGAACTTCCGGGACTTCTAGGGGTCTCTGGGAGCCGACGATATATTTTTATTTTACTTGAAAACTTATTTTTAGTACTGTCCTTATGACGTAGTATGTTTTCAGAGCTTTTGGTCCAAATCTGGGAATTTTTGGGCTTTCGGGAGATAAAACTAACTTCCAGGAGTCCTTTTTGAGTTTTTTTCAATCATTGTGAACCACCAAGCTATGGGTCTCCTAAATCTGATAGCCGACAAAATGGGGTGTCTATAGTCGGTAGCTCGGAAAACAAATATGTTGAATGCGGCGACCCGCTCGGCCAAGCTCTGAACTTCTTTGGTTGACCTGGGTGACCGTACGTTTATGATGGCCTGGTTTTCTCAGGGTTTGCTTCGATACCTCGTCTGCTGACTAGGTGCCCCAGAAACTTCTAGGATGAGACACCGAATGTGCACTTGGTCGGGTTCAACCTCATTTCGAACTTCCTCAAAATGCTGAAGGCCCCGTCCAGATGTTCAAGATGGTCAGACTCGTCTCGGCTTTTGACCAAGAGATCATCAACGTAGACTTCCATGGATTTCCTGATCAGATCCTTGAACATATGATTGGCCAGGCGGTGGTAGGTTGCCCCGACATTTTTAAGGCCAAAGGGCATTACCTTGTACCAGTACCTTCATTGGTCTATGATGAAGGAGGTCTTTTCTTCATCCTGGGGGTACATGCTGATTTGATTATACCCCAAGTAAGCGTTCATGAACGAGAAGAGTGCATATCCAGCCTTGGAATCCACAAGGAGGTCTATCCTGGGCAATGGATAGCAATCCTTGGGGCAGGCCTTATTCAGATCAGTGAAATCTACACAGATTCTCCACTTCCCGTTGCTTTTCTTGACCAGAACCACGTTTGCTAACCAGTCAGGATAATGAACCGCTCGAATGGAATTCACCTTTAGGAGCTTCTCGACTTTTTCACGGACCGCCGCCTATCTCTCGGGTGCCATACCCCACCTCTTTTGCTTGATCGGCCAGGAGTCCGGGTTGATGTTGAGGCGGTGAGACATGACCCGGGGATTTATCCCAGGCATATCTTCGTGGCTCTAGGCGAAGACATCTTGGCTCTGCTGTAGGAATAGGATCAACTTCTCCCTGAGGCCTGGCTCCAAGAGAGTGCCTATGCTAACGCACCTGTCAGGATTCTTCGGGTCCAGCACCACTTGCTCCAGTTCTTTCACCGGAACTACTCTATCGTCTTGATCCCTCAGGTCTATTTTCCTGAATGTTCAATGCTTCTGTGGTAGCCTTTCTGTGTAGGGAGCTAACGTAGCAGCTCCGAGCGGTCTCCTGGTCTCCACGCAAGGTTTTAGGTCCCTGGGGGTTGGAAACTTGACCACCAGGCTGTACGTTGACACAATCGCCTTGGCTTTGTTGAGAGTTGGTCTCCTGAGGATGACGTTGTTCGCGGACGGAGCTTCTACAGCTACGAAGTTTGCCAGTACAGATGTCTGTTGGGGGTAAGCCCTCATAAGAACCGGGAGCTCGATGGTGCCGAGCGGTTGTGTGCTGGACCCGTTGAAACCTACCAGGGGAGTGGCCACTAGTTGGAGCCGGTCCCTGGAGATCCCGAGCTGATCGAATGCTGAGACGAACATGATATAAGAGGAGTTTCCCGTGTCCACCAATACCCTTTTCATCACATAGTTTGCGACGAAGAGCGTCACCACCAATGGATCATCATGAGGGCAATGCAGGTCTAGCATGTCCTCGGATGAGAACATTAACTCCTCGGTCAGGGGGGGGGGGGAGCTGGTGGATTGGACATGCCAAACATCTGATCGGAATGCCCGGGGCATGCCTCTTCCTGGCCGACTATGAATCCCTTCTGCCTGAATTTCCTCCGGAGATTACATTGATTTGCCCAAGGGGTCGCGGCTGCTCGGAAGCCCGAGTGTCTTACTGTGGTCCTCTGTCTGCCACCACGAACTTGGCTAGATGGCCCTGCTCAATCAACTTCTCAATGATGATCTTAAGCTTAAAGCTATCATCTGTGTCATGTCCATGGTCTTTGTGTAAGCGGCAAAACTTATCCCGGTTTCTCTTACCAGGGGGGCTTTTCAGCTTTGTTGGCTGCTGGAGTAGCCTCTGGGACTCAGCGGCGGCCATGACCTTGTGGATAGACTGGGAAAGTGGTGTACAGGTAATCAGGGCCTGATCCTGACCGCCTCTCTGCTGATCTTGCATGGGTTTCTTTCCCGGACCCTTCTCAGAACCCTCACGTTTTCGTTTAGCTTTTGGGGACTTGTCTCCCGTGAAGCCGGCGCGCTTGGACTTCAGAAACTCCTCTGTGTTGATGTATTTTTTTACCCTTTCTAAGAGTTTTACCAGGGTTGCCGGTCGGTCACGGTGAAACGACGTAGAAACTTTATTGTGTTGGACTCCCGAGCAGAAGGCCATGATAGCGGCTGTTTCGTTCAAGTGGCAAATTTGAAGCCTCTGTTGATTGAAACGGTCCACATAGTCCTTTAAGGACTCCCCCTTACGTTGCTTGATGGTCAGGAGTTGGGTGTCCGGTCAAGCATCCCTACGAATTGGCTAATGAAAAGCTTGCTCAGTGATAGGACCCGGGTCCGGCTACGGGTAATCGTGTGCCTGAGATCTCCCCAGCCACGGCCGATTCCCGGGCCATATGTCCTGGCCCCTCCTTTCTAGTAGCACGCCTACTATTGATGATGTCTCTGGCGTCTCCCGCCCGGCGCGAGTTAGCCCGGGCATGTTGTCGGGTTCGCTTGGGTGCATGGCTACATTCGTCATCTCCGCACCGTCTCCAACGTGACTGGGATGCAAGTACAGTGTGGGTATGTTGTCTGACCCGTGGAGGCTTTCGGTTGGGAGCGCCTTTCCCGGGCTGCTCCTCGATTTGGGAGAGCTCATCCTGCCGGGCCAGCACTGTTTCAATCTGCTGCTGGGTTTGCCGCTGGCCGTCTAAGAGTTGTGCGAGAGCTGCGGTGACCTGCTTGGAGGTCATAGAAGCAGCCGGTCATCTGGCTTGTGAGTTCGCCGGTCCCGTTGGAGCAGTGGTGTTCTTACCTTTCTTTGGAGGCATGTCGATCAGTCGAAGATTTGTTTTTGGATAAAGCAGTCGGTTCCCACAGACGGCGCCAAACTGATGATGCCAAAATTTGGGTAAAGAATAATCTGGAGAGAGAGATAGACACAATAAACTTTGTGTGTGGTTCAGCCCCGTTAACGAGGTGACCTACGTCCACGGGTGCGTCAGTGCCCTTTCACTAACAGATCACCGGCAGTTATTGGTGAGCCAACAGAGTGGACGGCACTACCAAAAATCGACCGGGTATATGCGTAACAGTGAGCTGTTTGTATGCTATTCTTTGGAGTCAGTATGCGATCCCTTTCAATGGGGGTGAGTGGCCTCTTTTATAGGTGCAAGAGACCACCTGTACAAGGTAAGTCCGCAGCTTAGGAAGCCTAATCTGATTACAACCGATTTACATGAATTTAGGAGATTTTCCTAAGTGGTTTAGGAAACTACTTGCTCCTTCCATTTAGTCTCCTAGCTGGGATAGGAAACTATCTGGAAGCTTGCCGGGCAAGTAACCACGCCTTCCGGAGGTGCGCCTGATCGGGAGAGAACTAATCCTAATTATACGCCTTAACGTGCATTTGTTAGTACCTTTTTATCCTGTTTTTGTATAGTTTTACTCTGTTTTCTAGTTTCTGACAGGTTTTGGAAGAAATCAGATAAACCAGGCTAAGCAGGGTGAAAAGTCACAAAGAAAGAAGCTGAAAAACCAATGTCGCGCGCGCGATCCGCGGGCGCGAGAATCCAGAAGTCGCGCGCGCGATCCGCTCGCGCGAGACCCCCAATAACTCGCTCGCGCGATCCGCGCGCGCGAAGGACCAAAAGTCGCGCTCGCGCGACCCGCTCGCGCGATATGCCCAAAAATCAAAGTTGCGTATTTCAGTATACTGAGGACTCCTGTGCAAACGAGACTGCTAAACGACGTCCAGACTGTAAATTACATGAGTTTCAGTCCGTTTCGAGTTGTAAAGGCTTCCAAAACATGTTGTAAATCTATATAAACTCCAAATTTACTCAATTATGGGGTTGGCAATTAATATACACATTCATATACAGCCATATACACACACTTCCAGCCCTTGAAGAGGGAGAAGCAAGGAGAAGAAGAAGAAGACCAAGGGTTTCCATGGCCTCCTCCATCAACTACTTGCCGATTTCTACTCCTATGGCAGCTTAGATCATTGATCTAGGGTTTCAATGAAGCCCTAGATGAGTAATAGGGTTTTATTTATGCTTTTATTTTAGTTTTATTGTGTATGGATGACAGTCACATGTTTAGAGGATTTTATAAATAAATCGTACTTACATTGATTAAATCATTGCTTTCAGAATTTATTCTTGTCTTAGATCTATTTTGACTGTGATGTGCTCAACGATCTATTCTTGCTGTGCTTGTTTAGATTGTTTACATGTGATGGTGCTTTATTGATTCGTGCTATCAAGTATCCGAATAGTCCATGCCTAGGTTAGACGGATTAGATCACAACCCTAGTTTAGTGTGAGATAATTCGTGCTATCCGCAGATGGATTATGTTGGTGCTTGAACCATGATTATCTTCTTGTCGGAGGAATTGGGCTTGTAGCTACAATTCCCCATATTCATCCAACGTAATAAGCTAAAGTAATTCATGAATATTCCTATTATGAATCTAGTGGTGGATTTGCAATCCTAGGTTCCCTTTACATATTCATTAAAAACACTTTTAATTGCTTTCATAGTTTAGATTTACTTTTATTGTTATTAGTTTAATTAAATCCAAATCAAATCCGTTTTTCCTAATTAATTAGACTTAGGTTTTAAAATTAAGTTGCTGTAGTAATCAATCTCTGTGGGTTCGACCTTTACTTCCACACTGCAAATCCTTTGAAAAGTAAAGTATACTTTTTACATCTTGATATTGACAAGATCAATTTTTGGCGCCGTTGCCGGGGATTGTATTACTACTCTTAGTTTTATAATCTTAGTTTAGTTAATTCGTAAATATTAGATTAGTTTTTATTTTCCTTATTTTCTGTTTTTGTTTTTAGTTACTAACTTGTTTTTTATTTTGTAGTCAACGTTTCCGAGTGGAGCAGCTAATTACATCAAAGGAGCTTACACAAATAAAATATAAATAAAATTAAATAAATTGCTTCTTTGGAATTCGCTTTAAACCGCTGTAAGTCAGGGCGCTGTGACGCACTATCTGCATTAGTTTAAGGTTAATTGCACTGCATTAGCTAGGAAACCCGGGGCGCTGGGCTTGACGCGGTCATTGCATTACAGGATAATTTGCATGCATCATAGTAGTTGAGTGCTTGTTATCTTACTTGCGTGATTACTTGCTATTTGTTTATTTTGTTTAGTTAGTCTTTGTTTCTAGTTTCTTTTTCTTTATTTTAGTTTATGTTGGGTACACGTTCAAATAAACCAGATTTAAAATCTTTCGATCTTGAACTTGAACGTACCTTAAAAACTAGTAAGTCCACAACCCAAGCTTCTAGAGCTGGGTTGCAAGACGACGAATCAACTCCGATCCCGTCGTCGTCGTTTGAGGCCGAAATTCAGAGTACCCGTGAACGGATAAGGAAAACTCGAACTTTTCAAATTAAACCGATTCAAATGGCTGACGGTGGAAATAACAATAACAATCAAAACGACGGTGCGAATATGAATAACCTTAATATACCGCCACCTCCTCCACTTAAAGATTACTTTATTCCGATGACTTACACACCACAAACATGTATTGAATTACCGGAGGCGACGGCATCTCACTTTGAGATAAAGTCGTCTACCATCTCGCTACTTCCATCATTCCATGGCCGTCTAAATGAAGACCCTTATAAACACTTAGGAGATTTTCAAGACATATGCTCCACTTTGAAAATTCAAAATCTTACTGATGATGAATTAAAAATGCGGCTCTTTCCATTCTCATTAAAGGACAAAGCTAAATATTGGCTCCAATCTTTGGAGCCAAATACAATTAGAACATGGGAAGACTTACACACCGCATTTTTACAAAAGTTTTTCCCGATTATGCGTACAAACCAGATAAGAAAATCAATAACCAATTTTGTAATGCAAGATGGGGAATCACTTTACGACACGTGGGAAAAATTTAAAGAATTATTACGCTCGTGTCCACATCATCAAGTCCCTAAGTGGCAACTTGTTCAGGTCTTTTATGAGGGGCTTATTCCCTCTGTTAGGAATACCGTCGATGCCGTTTGTGCGGGAACCTTCCTACACAAAAGCGCCGACGAGGCCTGGAAAATGTTTGAAACGTTAAGCGAGAATTCAATGCACCAAACGGTGTCTGTCCGTTCGGAAGGATATCTGAATCAACCTAAGAGGGATGTAAAATTCGAGTCAAGTCAATCAATTGAAATAAAAGAACTATCTAACAAACTTGACCGACTTTTAACAATGAACCAAACGACAGCCCCACCCGCTCGTGAAATTTGTGCATTATGTTCTGATCCTTCACATTCGATACTTGCATGTCCATCGGCGAGTCAATTTCCGGAATTCGTGGAGCAACAAATTAATTCTATTCAACAATACCCACGAAATAACTATAATGCAACTACTAATAATCCGGATGCGCCATGGAGAAACCATCCTAACTTCTCGTGGAAAAATAATAATAATAATCCCAATGAGGCGACTAATTTTCCAAATGCGTATCGACCTCAGTTTCAACCTAATCAATACCAACAACCGCCTCCTAATTCGAATCCTTCAAGGGGTAATATTTTTGAGGAAAAGGTGTTGGCGTCCCTTAAGACTATTGAAACGCAAGTACAGGCACAAGCACAAATAGTGCACTCTCATACGCAATCCATTGCGAAGCTTGAATCCCAAATGGGACAACTAGCTACTGTAGTAAGTCGTAGAAACGAGGGGACGTTGCCTAGTCAAACAATCCAAAATCCTAAGGGACAATATGAGGTTAAGGGGTCGAATGAACAAGTGAACGCCGTCTCAACTAGGTCGACTACCCGAGAGGAGGAGGTAATAGAAAGTCCGAATGCGAATGTGAAAGGTATGAATATTAACTCTAATAAAGAGATGGGTGAGGACATGAGCCAAAATAAGAACGACAAAGAATCGGTCCCAACGAATTATACTCCTAGAATGCCATATCCACCAAACGTTGAGGAACCGTCTAATCTTACAAATAAAAAGTCTAAGGTTGAGGATATACTCGAGGTGTTTAAACAAGTTAAAATCAATATTCCTTTCCTCGACGCTATAAAACAAATTCCGGCTTATGCTAAATGTCTAAAAGATCTTTGTACTCAGAAGCGCAAAATACGGAGTCATACTCCTAAAAAGGTCTTTCTCACGGAAAAAGTAAGCTCTATATTCCAACACGCTCCTCCAAAATATAAAGATCCAGGTACGCCTACGATTTCATGTGTCATAGGTGACACTATCATTCATAGGGCTCTCCTTGACTTAGGTGCGAGTGTTAATCTTATACCTTATCACGTCTATAAACAACTAGGACTAGGTGAACTGAAACCTACGGCCGCTACAATACAATTAGCGGATCGTTCTGTCAAAGTACCTAGAGGAATCGTCGAGGACGTCTTGGTTAAGGTTGATAAATGCTTTTATCCTGTAGATTTTATGGTCCTCGACACCGAACCAGTGCTAGATGTTAGGAAACATACTCCTGTCATCTTAGGCCGTCCTTTCTTAGCAACTGCTAACGCACGTGTAAATTGTCGGACGGGGGTAATGAAAGTGTCATTTGGGAACATGAACTTAAAATTAAACGTTTTTAATGCTATGGATCAACCTCCTAAAGACGACGATTACCTATGTGAGGCGGAAGGTGAGGTAAAACGGAATATTGAGCCTACCAAAGAAATAAACGTGAGTAACGAAAACAATATAGCGGACGATGATGAGTGGATGAATCCTAATCCCGTGGACCCTAATGAAGAATCTACTCGGAAGGTAAGAAATCGATTCGAACATAATGACAAACCGTCAATCGAATTAATTCAAAGCGACGTTATTTCTGCTTACCATCGAGCTCTACCTGACATCCTTAGGGGTACACAGTCCGATTTACGGCCTCCATGAGTCTTATGCTAGAAAGGTCTAGCTAAAGACGTAAAAGTTAGCGCTCCTTGGGAGGCAACCCAAGCTTTATTTCATCCGTTTATCTTGTTTTTGGTCGTTTTTGAGTCTGTTTGAGTCTGTTTTAGACATTCTGGATAGGTTTGGGGGTTGAAATTAATTTATTTTAATAATATATACATAATTTTAGCCAAAAAGTGAATAATACCAAACTCGCGCGCGCGGCCCGCTCGCGCGAGACGTCGCTCCCGCGGCTCGCTCGCGCGAGAATGCCCCTTAGTGTTTTTTTTCCTTTGTTTTCTTTTTATGAGGCCTCAGGATCTCCTCGCGCCTCATTTCGCGGGCGCGAGGTACCCCGCTGGCGCGAGAATTAAAAAAAAAAAAAAAAAAATAAAAAAAAAAAAAAAAATAATTTGAGAATTCGCGCGCGCGACGGCCGCTCGCGCGGACCGCGCGCGCGATTCCCCCATTTCTGCATATTTTCTTTTGTTTTCTGTATCCTTCCCCCTTACTTGTTCTGATAATGTTTTTGTTTCTGTTTTTGTTTATTACGCCATTTTAGATCGAGTTAGTTATTGTTTTCCTTTTTACATTTCTACTTTTTCGTTTATTTCTTTTCCATTTATTCGTTTAGTTTAGTTTTGATGAGTTATCGATTTGTATTTTGATTTCATTTACTTTTAATATTCTTTTGTTAGTTTCTTTTTTCGTTTATCTAGTATTAACAGGTATCATTGAACTCTATTGTCATATTCCTTTGTGTTCACCTGTTTGCCATTGTCGACATCGAGGTATTATCGTTCCTTTCTTATGTACTCTCCTTTCTTTCGTTTTATTGTTTCATTGGGGACAATGAAAGGTTTAGGTTTGGGGGTATGCGATCGCACAGACACATTTAGTTTATGCAAAATTTTAAAATTTTTCAATAAGTGTGTTTAAATGAACGATGTTACCTACCGTTTTTGCAATAGCAATTTGATACTTCTTGTTCAATAACTTTGAATTGTTATAGAATGATAGACAAGGAAATATGTGATTAAACATTTAATAAAGTTATGTTGTAACGTTTTAAGTTATGTATTGTTTGAATCGTAGTTTTATATCATAGATTTGCACACAAACCTATGCACTGCACGTAGTTGCTTGAATACATGTTGGTTGTGAACTATAATATGATTCGGATTTCTAGATAACACATGGTGGAGACTAAGCCCAGTGAGCTTTTGAGCCTAGCTTTTCTATTTTGAGGGTTATAAATACATTGTGTTTGTCGAATTTCATTGAAATAGCGCATTAATTTGTTGTTATAGTCTCATTATTCTTGTTTTGGTTGATAGTCAAGTTAAAATAGTTGTTACCATGCTAAATAATCTTCCGTCGTAAATATTGAAGAACCATATAACCCTAGGAAATGATTTTAGGTCTTCTTTGTTTACTGCCGACCGATAAATGATGAAAATTTCCTTAGTTCGCCCTTTGAGCCATTAAAATGCCATTTCTTTCTTTGATTACCATTATCCTTGTTTTTGCTCCGACTTGACAAACTTGGAGTTCACCACTGAGAGATTTGTCACCTTTTAGTAGTGTTAAGGTGATGTGTGATTGAGAAGAAGAAAATAAGATGCTATTGGGGTAGTTGCTTGATATTCGATACTTAATCATTTGAAAAGCAATGAAAGGAAAGGGAAAGATTGAAAAAAAATAAAGAAGAGGAAGGTTGGAAAAAAAATGATGAAGGAAAAGAAGAAAAAAAGAATGAAAATGAATGAAGAGAAAGAAAAGATGAAAAGTTTGTAGAAAAAGAATGATAGAAATCGAATATGCCTTACAATGCCATTCTGAAACTACTTGATATATCTATTCTATCCTTTTTCATTACCTGAGCCACATTACAACCTTTGAAAAGTCCTATCTGATCCTAGGAAGCATGGTTCGGATATGTAAATGATGGGAGGGGATTAAAACATGGTAATGATTAATTTTTCTTGATTGATTGGCATCTTATCCATGAGACTACTGTTCTTTCGTGTCATGCGGCTTTTTCATGTCATATGTGAGCATTTATCGTTTTGAAAATATATTTCCGTTGCTCACGTATACTAGAAAAATTACACATGTTTCTGAGTGTTTCATTTTAGAGTGTAATTGACATTGTGAGATTCGTAGTCAAGACATAGTTAGATGGTCATCCGAGTTATATTCCAAGTTTATGACAAGCGCGTGTTCATTTGACTACCATATCACACACGTGCAATCTTATGAGGAACTCTATTGATTCTTGCATTGCATACACTTGATTGTTTTTCATGATGTAGGTGAACGTTTGATTCTATTTCTTCTTGTTCGTTATTCTATTTCAAATCTTTGTTGTATAATAAGGAGTATTGAATATTATGTTCTTTGTTTTAAATAAAAGTTTTTAAATTAATAAGTTAATAAAGATGGTTGTGGGTAACTTGTTGACGAGAACCCTCGCGAGACTTCACTCGTCCGACTAGGGACACCTAGGGGTTTAAAAGGCTTGTTGCATACGCTAAATGCAATCGTGATCCATACGAAAATGGAATATATTTTTGATTAGTAGTTTTTATTTTAGTTTTGCTCGAGGACTAGCAAAATGTAGGTTTGGGGGTGTGATCGGGAGAGAACTAATCCTAATTATATGCCTTAACGTGCATTTGTTAGTACCTTTTTATCCTGTTTTTGTATAGTTTTACTCTGTTTTCTAGTTTCTGACAGGTTTTGGAAGAAATCAGATAAACCAGGCTAAGCAGGGTGAAAAGTCACAAAGAAAGAAGCTGAAAAACCAATGTCGCGCGCGCGATCCGCGGGCGCGAGAATCCAGAAGTCGCGCGCGCGATCCGCTCGCGCGAGACCCCCAATAACTCGCTCGCGCGATCCGCGCGCGCGAAGGACCAAAAGTCGCGCTCGCGCGATATGCCCAAAAATCAAAGTTGCGTATTTCAGTATACTGAGGACTCCTGTGCAAACGAGACTGCTAAACGACGTCCAGACTGTAAATTACATGAGTTTCAGTCCGTTTCGAGTTGTAAAGGCTTCCAAAACATGTTGTAAATCTATATAAACTCCAAATTTACTCAATTATGGGGTTGGCAATTAATATACACATTCATATACAGCCATATACACACACTTCCAGCCCTTGAAGAGGGAGAAGCAAGGAGAAGAAGAAGAAGACCAAGGGTTTCCATGGCCTCCTCCATCAACTACTTGCCGATTTCTACTCCTATGGCAGCTTAGATCATTGATCTAGGGTTTCAATGAAGCCCTAGATGAGTAATAGGGTTTTATTTATGCTTTTATTTTAGTTTTATTGTGTATGGATGACAGTCACATGTTTAGAGGATTTTATAAATAAATCGTACTTACATTGATTAAATCATTGCTTTCAGAATTTATTCTTGTCTTAGATCTATTTTGACTGTGATGTGCTCAACGATCTATTCTTGCTGTGCTTGTTTAGATTGTTTACATGTGATGGTGCTTTATTGATTCGTGCTATCAAGTATCCGAATAGTCCATGCCTAGGTTAGACGGATTAGATCACAACCCTAGTTTAGTGTGAGATAATTCGTGCTATCCGCAGATGGATTATGTTGGTGCTTGAACCATGATTATCTTCTTGTCGGAGGAATTGGGCTTGTAGCTACAATTCCCCATATTCATCCAACGTAATAAGCTAAAGTAATTCATGAATATTCCTATTATGAATCTAGTGGTGGATTTGCAATCCTAGGTTCCCTTTACATATTCATTAAAAACACTTTTAATTGCTTTCATAGTTTAGATTTACTTTTATTGTTATTAGTTTAATTAAATCCAAATCAAATCCGTTTTTCCTAATTAATTAGACTTAGGTTTTAAAATTAAGTTGCTGTAGTAATCAATCTCTGTGGGTTCGACCTTTACTTCCACACTGCAAATCCTTTGAAAAGTAAAGTATACTTTTTACATCTTGATTCTGACGAGATCAGCGCCCATGTGGGGCCAATCTGGAGCGGGCGCTCAGGCAATGAACCGGGCGGTTATGCGTAACGTCCCGGGATGGTTGAGTAGTCAGCCCAGATCCAAGTTGACTTGGCTTCTCCTTGCTGAGGTGGCCATACTTGACTTTGACCTGATATTTTTGTGCATATCAAGAATATTATAGAGTGATACTAGTTATTTATTATAAAAGTGAAGGAGCATGTGATTCCATTAACCCCTAATCCATGTCTTTATGCTAAACATCTCTTCCAACTTAAAAGCAAAAGCAAATAAGATTTGCTGTTTTGAAGAAGCAAAAACTGTAGAGTAATGCTAGGTGACAACTCATTTACAACAATTTCTATCTCTCTCTTAAGTGGCACTGAGGCCCATTAAAATTTAACCGGGCTCCATAATGCCACTTAGGAGAGACATAGAGATGATTGTAAATAAGTTGTACGTACCCCTAACATTACTCAAAACTGTATTTTAATGCATCTTGTAAATAAGTTGAAAATAAAGATAATAATGTACTTATAAATGACAATAATACACTCTACCAATGTCATTCCAAACGGACCATAACATGATTTCAACAACATATTGTGAATCCCAGGAGCCCCAATTATATAGGAAAAATAATTCATGTGACTATGACATGAAATATTTTTCTCAATTTAATGCCCTTGTTCAAGTACTCATTAGTCATTACTTATAAAATCTGATGTACATAACAATTACGAAAAATGCTATCTTACTTCAAGCGTGGTGTAGGAGGCATTGTACCATTCTTATATGGACAATAAAAGTCCATGTTAAATTTTTGAATTTTTTTAAAAAAAAATTCAAAAAGGTACTTGTCAAAAAATAAAATAAAATAAATTAAAAGAAAGAGTTGCCAACTTTGTTCCTTTTTTTTTTTTTTTTTGAATAGCATCAAATAAATCAAATTAGATAAATAAGGTTCCAGAAATCAATGTAATTGGTAGGAGTTATATAATGTCCTATATAGAACTGCTTCGAATTCGAACATCCCTCATGTCATAAGAAATATATATATATATATATATATATAACGAGTAAATATTGAATACAATAGGGATACCATGTCATTCAATATAAAGTATTCATAAAGACAGAAGTTGTGCTGTGTTATAATGTATTTCTCTTACAAATAGGAGAGACAGTCTTAGTAATTTGTGATACCATATCATTAATAATTTAAGGGAGATTTAGTGGAAAAGGTAAAAAAAAAAAAAAAAAAAAAAAAAAAACTAGACTTTTTTAGTGATACATTAAACTCATGTTTTATTTTAGTGAAAATTCCATATGTTATAAAAGTTATGTGAAATTTCACATAACAAAAATAAAAAACAGGTTGAAGTTTTCACTAAAAACTCCTAAAATGAGGGACTTTTCACTAATTTTCTAATAATTTAATACAATCTAGTCGTCTATGGGATAAAAGACAGTCCATCCAAAGTTTGGGCGTTGAAGGAACAAGAGATTGGGTTACCACTTCAGGCTCTTCCGCCATGCCGGAATGGCTTGTGAGTTGTGACATTCGTCTCGAATACTCTCCAGTCTCCACTGCACTTGGTTTATTTTTAAGGCCCAATTAATGGGTGCCTAAATGGGCTCCAATAGATGGCCTTGATGGCCACCCAATGAAGAAGTATCATAGAGGAAACCATTGTTAAAACCTGGGCCAAATGCAACTTCATTTTTTATTTGGCAAATAAAATATTTGAGATGCAAGCAAATTGGCTAATGACACGGTTCCTAAATGAGTAAAGATTGCGACACATTCAAATATATAATTTTTGGGATATAACTCAAAAGAGGTGTCTATATCTCTCCTGTGAAGTCATTAGACCCCACAGTGACACAGTAGAGAGATATACTTATCTCTTGCGTTGTGTCTCAAAAGTTGTGTTTTTAGGAGAAACCCAAATAAATTTGTATTAAATTTTGGTTCTTCATACACGTAACAGTTGGGATCACCTAATTTTTTTTTCCCATGAAATCAAATGATTCTAAGTTTATTTAATGTTGTCCCACTGTAACATGTATTGATGAGAACTAAATTTGGAATGCATATAACAATCACATTAGTAAAAAAAAAATACTTTCAAATAATGTAGTTACCTAAATCCGTCTGAAAAGCTAATATTTTAGTGATTTATTTATTTGTTTTATAAAATTGATAACTTTGTAGGTTAATTTTGGGCTATAAGAAGAATGTACCATCCCATGTGACAATGCTTAACTTACCTGTAAGAATACTAAAGAGAGCATTTTTGGTCACCCATATTTGGTCCACCATTGCTCACCTAAATTTTCATTAGGTGACACATATTCTATTCCAGTAATTATATTAATAATATGAAGATAAAAAGGAACAGTGAAACCTGAATAAAAAATTGCAGAACAAAAATGCTCTCATATGCATGTTCCAGCTATTGATTAATCTGTATTTAATCATGAGTTCCACTGTATTAACCAATAGAAAAGTTGAGTGAACAATAAATAAACAACTTTGAAGTCAGCAAAAATGTATTCATAGCCCCACCCTAGGTCCCCTCATATGCATGTCGTCTACCATAGACCAAAGAATTGAACCTACAGGTTTGCATACAGCCCATCCCCTTAGTTTTGTGGCAGATTATGGAGCTCTACTATTTGGAGGACTGAATACTTGCAAAGTTCATACCGCACTCTTATCGATGATGATATGTTTATATATCATTTATGTGATGATTAATGCATCTTCTAATTGGTTTTGTTCCTTTTGGAATTGAAAAGAGCATCATCTCAATTACTCAAATTACTCAAATCCCATTTTTATGTCCCACCCAGCACTTACGAAATTGGATGTACACGTGTTGGCAAGAAAGGTTAAACCAACTGCAACATATATAATTGATGCTTTCCTTTCCTATATATATATCAATCAGACTATGAGGAGGGCGCTCTCTCTTTAATAAAGAGAGGGCTTCTATTTTGGTCGTCGGATCGTGTTTTCATTAAGAGGAGTTATGTCATTTTACAATTTTTAAACACGATCTGACGGTCAAAATAGAGACCCCCTCTTTAATAAAGAGAGGACGCCCTTTCCTAAGAATTCCTGATATATATATATACTAGTAATAACCCGTGCCCGTGGGCACGGAAAAAAAAAATGAAGAAGAAAAAAAAACGGAAAAAAATGCAATACTTTAAAATTTTCAAATCTTTTGCGTAAAATTGTACAGGCCATTCAAACCCACATACTATTTAGAAATAACCCGTGCCCGTGGGCCCGAAGCGGGAAAAAAAATTCCATACTTTAAAAGATATGAGATATGGTTGGAATTTTAAGTGAAGAAGAAATTGGTTCCAATATTAAATATATTATTAACTCAATTTAGTAAAATATATTTAGTCCAATATATTTGACGAATATTTTGAGTATGATTGATGTTTATTCATAGAGACTTCTCCCTTCTAATTACTTCTTGCAACAATCGGATTGAGCATTTGAAGGAGTATTCAGTTTAAATTTTTCTCATTGGCAACTTTTAACGTATGTGGAAAGTCTAAGAATTTATTATTGACTATATTTATGCAATTTTTTGAAATGTATGATTTTATTTACATATTTTTGCTGCATAGTATAAACTTTTAAACGTTTTAATATTTTAAACATTTTATTTAAACTATTTGAAAAATCATTTTGAATATTAAATATATTATTAACTAAATTTAGCTAAATATTTTAAGTTCAATATTTGATGAATATTTTAAGTATGATTAGTGTTTATTCGTAGAGACTTCCCCATTCCAATTACTTCTTGCAACAACTAGATTGAGCATTTGAAGGAGTATTCAGTTTAAATTTATTTCATTGGCAACTTTTAACGTATGTGGAAAGTCTAAGAATTTATTATTGACTATATTTATGCAATTTTTTGAAATATGTGATTTTATTTACATATTTATGATGCATAGTATAAACTTTTAAACGTTTTAATATTTTAAACATTTAATTTAAACTATTTGAAAAATCACTTTGAATATTAAATATAGTATTAACTAAATTTAGTTAAATATTTTTAGTATAATATTTGATGAATCTTTTAAGTATGATTAATGTTTATTTGTAGAGACTTCCCCCATGCCCGAGCGCACGAAGTGAAAAAAAAAAAAAAAAAAAAAAAAAAAAAAAAAAAAAAAAGGTTGATTATTTATAATTAGCCTTTGTAAAAAAAAACAGAAAAGGAAAGCAAAACTTTGGTGATTATTTATAATTAGCCCATATTTGGGAAGCATCATTACTCATTTCACTAATTAGCTCTATGGACTATATCAAATTGATAGAACTAATCAAATGACCTATAAAAAGGGTGAAACTAATCAAACTGATAGCAAAATTTACAACCATAGTGATGGAAAAACCCATTTTCTAGATAGACAATAGAATATAACAAATACGCTTCCTAGATTTTAAAAAAGTGCAAGTGAGAATACATTTCTGGAGACTTGAATTATGAAATCCATTGTTGAAACCCACTTCCTAAACTTCAACTTTCTGTGATTTTTCACTCATATTATATCAGTTTGATTAGTTCTATGAAAGTCATTTGATCAGAGTCACGGAAAGGAAAAACGAAAAAATAAACTCTATGAATATATGTATGATATGGGAAGTTTATATTCTAATATTTCTATTTTGAAAAAATCAGTCCAATGATTTAGTTTATCTCCCAAGATTTGTGTTTTGTATTTACTATAGATATGTATATATTCAAATTCAAATTAATTTAGGGAATTATTTTTTTGCTAAAAACAAACAGTCTAATGATTTAGTTTACCCAAGATTTGTGTTTTGTATTTACTGAAGTTGACAATTTGGATATAGATATGTATTTATTCAAATTCAAATTAATTTAGGGAATTCCTTTTTAATTTAGTATTTTAATAGTATATAATGCAATATTTAATGGGGTTAACTATTTTTGGTAGACAATCAATCCGACGGTTTGAAATATCTAAACTTGTCTCAATGGTCAAGATTCAAAGTTCCTAATTTGGGAGGGACCCACACCGCTCTATCTTACTATATAGATATATATAAATAAATAAAATATATATAAGTGCACCGATGACCTTAAGTGTTTGAACTTTTATCAATTGGTGCACTTTTGCTTAACTAATTTTTTTTAGAGTTTAATTAAGTTTAGTATGCCATTTTTTTGGCCTGTCCATTAGAGTCCTACAATAATACAACTTAATAATATTAAAGTATTTTTTTTATTTGCAATAATTGCTTATCTATTACGGAGTATATGTATGAACACGATTAGCATTTTTTTTTTCAAAGTTTCTACAATTTATCTTTTTCTAGAGACAGACACTGCATTCCTTATTGGAATGGTATTCTTAATGACACTTTATCATTATTTCTCTTTTTTTTCTTTTTTTTCTTTTTTTACAATCACTATAGTTTTTTTTTTTTTTTTTTAAGTCCGTTGCAGTGAATAGTTATATATATATACATATATATCAAGTATAAGACCTAAGAATCCTACTTTTCCTAAAATTTAAAAATCACAAAAGTACTTTCTGTTGATTTATTAATTGTATTAGATCTCCTATTGCTACTCCTATTAGAGATATTGTAATACCCGTACCCGAAAAAAGTAGCAATATTTATTTCTCATGCATTAATTAGTATAATTAATTGCATATGATGATTTGGATGAATTTCAGACACCCCGATGTGATAAGTGCTTAATAAAGGGCAAAATTTGATAACCAATACTGACAAGTTCATGAGTAACATGCATATTGGTTCAATGAAATTTGTTGTTTATATGCTTCAACTTTTTACAATAAAAATTCAAGTTGAAATCTTCCAAGAAGACTGGAAAATTAGAATTATTGACATTCAAACCCAAAGTGAATGATGCAATAGAAGTTAAAGTCGGAGAGATATTATCTAACCCAAAATCTCTACAAAAGGTACCATAACTTCACAAACAAAGTATAGACTTGAATTACATTAATACTAACTTTTTTTTTTTTTAATAATAATAAACAAAATACGTGGTATTACTTTCAATCAACCGTTGAAAGCATTTTCAACCATGGTATGATGCGTGAAAAGCATGTGGTAAAAAATTAGTCATAAATGAAGATGGAACTGAATACACCACCTGCCAAAAACCCAATGCAGAATATAGTCCAAGTTAACATATGTATTTAAATAACCAAAACTTCGCCTACTATTGGTACTTTTTCACAAGAATACTAAACTTTATTTCTTATTAAGGTATATTGTGAGACTAGAAACTATTAATAGGACAAATACAATGCATGTTGTTTTGTTTGACGAGGCAGCACGAATTTTAATAGATGTCCAATGTCAGAATACGTCGCTTCCATAAATGAGGTATGAATTCTGATTTTTTATCAACAAATTTCATATTGTTTTATGAATTGTTATATAAACATCTATCTAATTATAATATTATTGCAAATACAAGGATGTAACAAGTCCAACTTTTACAGAAATTTGTATTCATGCAAATTACAAGAACACAAGTTCTACTTCAAATTACCGACAAATGGCAAAGGTTTCTCATCAGATAAAGGTATCATTGTTCAATCACTTGAACGGGTGGAAGCTATGGAACGTATTGTTATTGAAGAAGATGAAAATATCCGAAGTTCCAAGAAAAAGAAACAAAGATCAGAAGGTGATGGAAAGGAGAAACGCGCTGTGAAAAATTAAATTAAATCAAATAGAAAAAGAATAAGTTTTGCAAATACATAAACATTTTGTAATAGTCTTTAGAGTTTAATTACTTGCGGATATTTCTAAGTTTAAGTTACAATAAACAAGTATTTTATATTGTTTTCTTCTGTAAAGATAATATATTTTTCCCTTCTTGCTTACACTCGATTATTCATCAATCTATTTCAATCAACTTACTTATGAGTTATGACAATATATATATATATATTTTTTTTATGTTTATTTATTATTTTTACTCATTGTAGTTGCAATTCCAAAAAAAAAAATGTCATTGATAACTATTTTAACAATATGAGCACCAACCACATGCAATGCACGTGTTGCATTACTAGTATATATATAAGTACACATATCCTTATTAAAGAAGAAGTGAGGAACATGTTTGTTTTTATTTATTTATTTATTTATTTATTTTTAAATCAAGTGAGGATTGAGGAACAGGTTTTGAATTTTGAGTAAATAGACTGTCAAATTTTGTTTATGTATTGGTTGAAGGATGTTACTATCTTGTTAAAATCGAAAATTCCATTTATTAGCCCATCCTTCTTCTCTCTCTTTCTTTTTTTTTTTTAATAGCAACCATAGCCCATCTTTCATTATTTTGACAACGTTTGTTTGAGTTGACTTAGGTTTTATCATGGCAATATTTGATTACTAAGCTGCTTATAATATGTACACTGTCAAGGACTGATTCAGGAATCTTGCTTAGGGGAAAACTTAAATAATTTTTAAAAAATTTAAGGGACAAGTATATATATCTAAAGAGAGAGCGCGCAAACACACACCATATATATATATATATTTGAGAAAATATCTAAAGCATATTTATGTATAATATGATTATAAAATAGAAGATTTTTTCAAATTTAGGGGGGACTATCGCCCCTGCTTGCCCCCCTAGATTCAACCTTGTACGACATGTAGTGTGACTATGTTGGAAATCCTTTATCTCATCTATCCAAATTGAGAGCATAGAAAAAATATTAGACACTTTTTATTTGGAAAGATATTAGACACTTTTTAAAAAATTATTTTGTAAATTTACACTTATCTGGATTATGGCAGGACATACACTGATACACACACACACACACACACACACACATCTCACCTCAATCCAATCCAACTCTGAAGCCCCACAATGGCTCACAACAAAGCCCAACAAGGGCCATTAATTTCGATTGACGAACAATATAGGGCAAGCCAATGAATCCCTCGGAGGGGATTCGAACCCTTAATCTCTCCACTAAAAAGATGGAGGTCATACCAATTGGACTAGACTGACTAATTGGTGTATTAGTCACTTTTCAAAGTCTTAAGGAAAAGGTAATAGTAACATAAACTTTAACGCCATTCAAAAAATAAAAAACATATACTTTAATGTACATGGATAATGTACAGAGATAATTAAATGTTATGTTTAAAGCTATATTTTATTGTAATTTGCAAAAGAAAAAAACTTATGCAGGGCCGACCTTAAATTTTAACATATGTCTGTCTTTCAAAAGCATATATATTTTTTTAAAACCTATTTATCTAATTATCTCACTTGCTAGCGCGTTGTTATCCCAGATTTTTTTGTTTTTTTGAAAGAAAAGAAAAATAAAAATAAAACGGTTGTAGGACTTACAGATTCAGAGTGACTGGATTCACCTGCATGGCATTTCTTTATTTTGTAGATAAAATTTAAGTTTAGGGAATAACCATTTCACTCTTTAGCTTTGACTTTGCCAATGACTCCCACACACATGCAATGCCCACCACGATGCTAGGACTTAGCGAGGACAAGTCCATACTACACACTTGAGCTCATGACTCAAATCACTCTCTTCATGAGGAATGGAACCCACAACCTCCGACTTGGAGGAGGGTGAGTGATGCCACTAGACCACAAGGGTCCTGGCCACAGTTTAGCTTTTGGACGTAGCGTTAATAGAATATTTGCAACATTAATGCTTATCAAAATAATCGCAAGATTTTGTCTTTAAAAAAAAAAAAAAAATCACAGGATTAACACACCATCTAGGTAGATTTGGCTCTACTAACTTTCCATTAAGATGGTAGATTCAGCAAAATAGTCTATCCAATCCACAAATATTAAAATATAGATACTCTGTCTCTCTACACACATATATAATGTAGCCTGCAGTCCATGTGAAAAAAAAATTAGGTTCTTAGAAGGAGTTAGATTATCAAGATTGTAGATTCCCTGTCACATGCTTACAATGGGAATTTCAATAGCCGAGGACCTACTTTAATCAACAGAATCATAGGAATAAAATAAAACAAAAAAGTTAAAAACAATTAATTACTAAGGTGGATAAAGTTTTGTATTGCCTTGATCACCCCCTAAATGTATATTTGTTTTTTGTGCATGAGAGAGAGAGAGAGAGGTGTCATGAGCATGATTGTGTGAGGAGGGGAACACTATAATGAGTTATTCATATGGCATGCACTTTTGTAATGATAGAAAGTTTTTGTGGTGGTGAGAACTGTAATCCAAACACAAAATGTCAAAGGCCTAATGTACTTTTAAATTTTTATTAATTGCCTTTACACAAAGCCACAAACCAAAGTGTAGACACTCCTTTCATACATTACATTCTGTTGCCCATGCGTCATTCCGAACAGAGAAAACACTCCCACTGTAATGATCATCGTGTTGTGGGCGGGTTATTGTAGGTGACTTCGTGGTTGCAGTAAGTGCTGGCAGTCTATACACTATGAGAAGTTCGCTCCTCATCGCTTGGGTGTGGAAAAGTAAAGTGCTACATATATGTGGTTCTAAGTATACCTCGTAACCTTTTGGGCCACTAGTGACCCAAGAATAAAAAACTGTGAGAGCTAGGACCCAAAGCATGTTGAAAAAATTACATTAATACAATTGGAAAACAGAAACAGATTCTGGATTACAAACTGAAAAAAGAGAACTTGAACAGAAACAGAATTACAATATATAAACAGAAAGCAATAATTGGAAAAACTACAACAAATAAGATCAAACTGAGGCCTGTGATATTTCACAGTTTCCTTAACATAGATTCGCCGCCTCACCAGAAGTGCTTGAGGATATCTCCGGAGTCTGTCTCCCAGGATACAGCGATAATAACCAGCAGTAGACAAGCACGATGTTTGACTGCTCCGGCGAACCAACTATGTTCTGTGTCTCTCTCGTGAAGGAATATTGGAAGGAAGGAAATAACTCTTGTTTTTCTGACTCTTAAATTTCTGAGGAGAAAGCTCAGAATATATAGGACTAAGAGGAGAGAGGATTCATTGTATGTACATTATGTATATATGGATTCATCCATGTATGTACATTATGAATCTATAGATTCATCCATGTATATACATGATTCATCTATGAATGTGCATTATCCATGAATGAGAATAAATGCATTCATGTATATACATTTTTCATGCATGTACATTATAATAAATTATATACATTTTTCATGCATTCATGTATATACATTATCTAAATGTATTCAATGGATTAATTTCTCATTCACTCCACAATAAATTTGGACATGTAAATATCCAAAGTTCATCTCCTCATGGAGGATATCACAAATCCACAAGAACCCCATTCAAACTCTAAGTAGGTCTCACATTTATTTGGCCTCAAACATGGCCGAAATTAATTTTTATCCAACAATCCCCCACATGAATGAAATTAATCAAAACGAAGTGAGACGACTCGACAAGAGTGAGCACAACGGATCACTCCTGCAAAGGATAGGTAACTTTTGGCTCTGAACCTTCCCTTGTGATAATCTATCAGATTTACTAGCTGACCAGTGAACGTGTAGTGTCTTGAACTGATTGCCGTTAGTGTAAACAACCGACAGACCTCACACAGGAGCTTTCCAAATATAGTTTAGTTCTTATACTTGTGTTCATTTTGGCCTTGAATGCTCGCCTGGTTCAGTGAATGTTTATCAAAGAATTTCGCCTTTCTCAAATTCTTTTAGAAGCGGCCCCACTTCACATTCACATAGGTGACTTATTTAGAGTATCCTGCTATACTCTGCTTGGTTAAACCAATGCGCATAGTCATTAAAAGCTAAGCTTATCCTCAACCCATACAGGTATCACTGTTGTATCATGGAAATGGGCAGGAGGGTATTTCTCTTCAGTGGTTCTCCTAAGGTACATGAAATTAGGTTTTTCATTTGAACCTAGATCTTGGAATCTCCAATCAACTAGGTTGAGTTTCCATTCCAGTCCCTTGTAACGTCATAGGCTTTAGTCCCATTCCTCTGGATGATTTATCAACTAACTCTCGATTTAACCCTTTGGTTAGTGGATCCGCAATATTGTCCTTTGACTTTACATAGTCAATCGAGACAATCCCACTTGAAAGTAGTTGTTTAATGGTATTGTATCTACGACGAATATGTCTAGACTTACCATTATACATATTACTTTGTGCCCCTTCCAATAGCAGATTGGCTATCGCAATGTATGCAAATAGCTGGCACAAGTTTTGACCATCTTGGAATATCTTCTACAAAATGGCGAAGCCATTCACCCTCTTCAGTTGCCTTGTCTAGCACAATGAATTTAGATTCCATTGTCGATCTAGCAATACAAGTTTGTTTTGAAGATTTCCATGACACAGCTGCACCACTAAATGTGAAAACATATCCACTTGTAGATTTTGAATCTTTCATATCGGATATCCAGTTTGCATCACTGTATCCTTCCAATACAGCTGGATATCTCATGTAGTGCAGTCCCTGATCACGTGTATATCATAAGTACCGCAGTACCTTTACTATCCCTTTCCAGTGTTCAGCACTAGGATTACTAGTGTATCTACTCAGTCTACTAACAGAATAAGCAATATCAGGCCTTGTGCAACTCATTAGGTACATCAAACTTCCTATCACTCGAGAATATTCTAGTTGAGAAACACTCTCACCAGTATTCTTAGATAGGTGTAGACTTAAGTCCACAGGCGTCCTGGCTATACTAGTATCAGACTTGTTGAACTTTTCTAGAATCTTGTCTACATAATGTGACTGTGACAGAACAAGTCCATGAGTATTTCTAGAGATCTTGAAGCCCAATATAATATCAGCAAGTCCCATATCTTTCATGTCAAATTTAGAAATCAACATTTTCTTAGTAGATTTAATGATCTTATCATTACTACCCACTATGAGCATGTCATCAACATAAAGACATAAGATGATATAGCTTCAATTGTGTCTTTGACATAAACACATTTATCACACTCATTGATTTTAAATCCACTAGAGTGTATAGCTTTGTCAAATTTTTTGTGCCATTGTTTTGGAGCTTGCTTTAAGCCATACAATGATTTGACAAGCTTACACACTTTATTTTCTTGTCCTGGAGCAGAAAATCCTTCAGGTTGTTCCATGTAAATTTATTCATTCAAATCTCCATTAAGGAAGGCAGTCTTAACATCCATTTGATGTATCTTGAGATCTCGCAATGCTGCGATCGCAATAATCATACGAATGGATGTTATTCTCGTAACATGAGAATACGTATCAAAGTAGTCTAGACCCTCCTTTTGTCTATACCCTTTGATGACAAGCCTTGCCTTATACTTATCAATAGTATCATCCGTTTTCATTTTCTTTTTAAAAATCCATTTGTAGCCCAACGGCTTACAACCAGGAGGAAGATCTACCAGTTCCTAAGTATGGTTTTGTAGGATAAAATCAATTTCACTCTTGATTGCTTCTTTCCATAATGGACCATCTGGTGATCTAATTGCTTCAGTATAGCTTAGAGGCTCACTTTCTATAACATAAGTTAGAAAGTCTGGACCAAAGGATTTTGAGGTCCTAGCTTGTTTCCCACGTCTAGGTTCAACATCAACATTCTCTTCTTGGGTATGACTAGTTTCCCCAACAGTCTCAAATGTGCGTTTGTTATAACTATATTCCTTTTTACAAGGAAATATATTCTCAAAGAACGACGCATTTCTAGACTCCATGATCGCGTTCTTGTGTATATCTGGGTTATCAGATTTATGTACAAGAAACCGATGCGCACTGCTATTATGTGCATAGCCAATAAATAAACAATCAGCAGTTTTTGAACCTATCCTTTTTTTCTTAGGAGTAGGTACAAGAACCTTAGCAAAACACCCCCACATTCGTAACAAATTATAGAAAGGTTTTCAACCATTCCACTGTTCATACGGGGTTTGATCAACTTTCTTTCGAGGTATCTTATTTAAAATGTAATTTGCAGAGAGAATTACCTCCCCCCACAAGTTTTGTGGCAATCCAGAACTGATTAACATAGCATTCATCATTTCTTTTAAGGTATGATTTTTCCTTTCAACAACTCTATTTGATGGAGGCGAATAAGGTGCAGTAGTTTGGTGAATAATTCTATTTTGTGCACATTAGGCACCATACAGTGCTACATATTCACCACCTCTATCACTTCTTAACACCTTAATCTTTTTTCTAAGTTGATTCTCAACCTCTATCTTGTATAGAATGAACTTATCCAAAGCTTCATCCTTACTTTTTAGCAAATACACATAACAGTATTTAGTGCGATCATCAACAAAAGTAATAAAATACTTATTACCACCTCTTGATTGAACCATTTTTAAATCACATACATCAGAGTAAATTAATTCGAATGGTTCAGTGTTTCTTTCAACTGATTGAAACGAAGTCTTTGTTAACTTTGCTTCAACACAAGTTTCACATTTATAACTTGTATCAATATGAAAGTTTGGTATGTGGTCTAATTTAATTAATCTTTGCAAAGAATTAAAATTAACATGTCCTAGTCTACCATGCCACAAATTGGAAGACTCAAGTAAGTAAACAGAAGAGGTACTCATTTTATTAATCATTGGGAATACAGTCGTTACATTAAGTTTGAACATCCCATTATACATATACCCCTTTCCCACATACATTCCTACTTTGGTCAGTACCATCTTGTCTGACTCAAAGACCATTCGGAAGCCATGCTTGCTTAGGAGAGAACCGGATACCAAATTCTTGCTAATTTCTGGTACATAAAGGACATTGTTAAGTGTCAGTTCCTTTCCTGAAGTCATCTTCAGAATTATTTTTCCTTGACCTTCAACATCCGAGGAAGCAGAATTTCCCATATACATCTTCTCACCACTTGTAATTGGTTCGAAAGAAGTGAACATAGCTTTATCGGAGCATATGTGGTGAGTAGCACCAGTGTCTATCCACCATTCCCTTGGGTTTGAATCCACCAAGTTCACTTCAGAGATCACAGCTGACAGATTAATGTCAGAGACATCCCTTGAGATAGAATCTAACTCCGTTATATTATCTTGATTATTTTTAACTCTCTTTTGTGGCAGACGGCATTCAGAAGTCCAGTGTCCAGTTTTTCGCCACAGTTGTAGCACTTTCCTTGAAACTGAAATTTTGGCTTCTTGGCGATACCACCTTTTGGCCCCATCTTGTACTCTTTGCCATAAGGAATTTTCTTCTTCCCACGAGAACTTTGACCATGCTCAACCATATTAGCCTTGGCTTCAAAATTCCCTGATTTCCTGTCAGCCCCTTTGTTGTCTTCTTCAATTCGAAGCCTGACAATGAGATCTTCAAACTTCATCTCCTTTCGCTTGTGCTTTAAATAGTTCTTGAAGTCCTTCCAAGCGGGGGATAGCTTTTCAATTATAGCAGCAACTTGAAAAGTTTCGCTCAAGGTCATCCCTTCAGCATGGATTTCATGCAAGATTACTTGCACCTCTTGAACTTGACTGATCACAGTCTTTGAATCCACCATCTTATAGTCGAGGAATCTCCCCACTATAAGTTTCTTTGACCCGACATCCTCGGTTTTGTACTTTCTGTCTAAGGACTCCCACAGTTCCTTAGCAGTGGTCTTAACACTATACACATTATAGAGTGTATCGTGTAAGCCATTCAACACATAGTTTTGGCACAGAAAATCCGAGTGCTTCCAAGCATCAATAGCTAGCACAACCTCTCGGTCTTGTTCATTTTCATTAGGCACAGGAGTCTCTTCCTTCAAGAACCTCGCAAGGTTCAAGGTGGTAAGGTAGAACAACATCTTTTGCTGCCACCTTTCGAAATCCACACCATTAAACTTCTCGGGTTTCTCCCCGTGGTTCACAGGAACTGTTTGGATTGAGGGAACCTTCACAGGTATGGAGCCAATCACCACGGTGTTGGAGCCTGTAGCACCGTCGGTTGCAATAGGTGGGTTTGCAGCAGTGTTCACATTCTGATTTTCCATTTCTGAAAATATTATCAAAGGAGAGAATAAATTAATTCTAATATTTTATTATTATTTTTTTCTCCTCTTAATTTTTAATAGTAGCAGAATTTCGTTTTCAAAAAATTATTAGGAAAATGAAGAAATTTTAAGATTATGCTCTTGTTGTCTCAAGCAAAATACGATTCTGCACACTTTTCGTCTAATGCAAATTTCCCTGATTCTGCACCGTGTAGGCAGAAAACGAGAATTACAGAAGCAGTTTTTTGTAAAACTGTTTTTCAAAATAGTTTCTGTATTCCCAAAACTGAATCTGTTTTTGTTTTGTAAAATATATATAATTTGTTTTAAGATTGTTGAAAAAATTACATTGATACAATTGAAAAACAGAAACAGATTCTAGATTACAAACTGGAAAAATAGAACTTGAACAAAAACAGAATTACAATATATAAACAGAAAGCAATAACTGGAAAAACTACAACAAATAAGATCAAACCGAGGCCTGTGATATTTCACAGTTTCCTTAAAACAGATTCACCGCCTCACCAGAAGTGCTTGAGGATATCTCCAGCGTTTGTCTCCCAGGATACAGCGGTAATAACCAGCAGTCAAGCACGGTGTTCGACTGCTCCGGCGAACCAACTATGTTCTGTATCTTTCTCAAGAAGGAATATTGGAAAGAAGAAAATAGCTCTTGTTTTTCTGACTCTTAAATTTCTGAGGAGAAAGTTCAGAATATATAGGACTAAGAGGAGAGATGATTCATTGGATATACATTATGTATTTGTGGATTTATCCATGTATGTGCATTATGCATCTATAGATTCATCCATGTATATACATGATTCATCTATGAATGTGCATTATCCATAAATGAGAATAAATGCATTCATGTATATACATTTCCCATGCATGTACATTATAATAAATTATATACATTTCCCATGCATTCATGTATGTACATTATCTAAATGTATTCAATGGATTAATTTCTCATTCACTCCACAATAATTTTGGACATGTAAATATCCAAAGTTCATCTCCTCATGGAGGATATCACAAATCCACAAGGACCCCATTCAAACTCTAAATGGGTCCCACATTTATTTGACCTCAAACATGGCCAAAATTAATTTTTATCCAACAAAGCAGACAATATCTTACTGAGCGAGACTGGGTCGTGACAGAATGGTATCAGAGTTAGACCCAGTCGGAAGTGTACCAACGCAGACGTTGGACCCTAAGGTGGGTGGAATGGAACGGCCTTGGTATTGTGGAAGGGTTGCTATAGGTGCCTTTGTGGCTGCAGTAAATACTGGCAGCCTACACACTATTGGAAGTTTGTCCCACATCGCATGGTGTGGAAAAGTAATGTGTTATATATGTGCAGTGGACCCAAAGTAGACAATATCTTACTGAGCGAAACTTGGATCGTGACACCCACACAGCTAGGCCTAAATAGAAGAGGGAAAAAAAAAAAAAAAAAAAAACCAATCACCGAGGACAAACTTGTGAAGCTACTAATTTTGCAATAATTTGGTACTGAGTATTATTTTATGAGTAATACTATACTCACACAAAAATTCACACATAATTATCCCGACCCTTGATTCTAGTAGGTCTCACACGTGTTCCCCACATGGGGCACTCTAGAATTATGGGTCATGATTGTTTTGTGTGAATTTTTCTATAGAATTTTGTGTGGGTCTAACATTATTGTTGTTTTATTTTATTTTTTCCTAATTCCATTCCAAAAATATTTAGAGATTTGTATGCATGTGCTTAGTGGGTATCAATCATATATGATACATTGCATCCATTTTTAGGTGGGATCCACAAATAGTGAGGGATAAATGGTTCGCACCATCCAATTGTGATTAGCTACAAGGTACCACGTAAGATTGCGCCTAGTAGTACTCTTCAAGCACCTAAAAATTTCTCCAACAAAGTGGTTAGTGTTCCCCCACCCGTTCATATGTGTATTGATTTAGCTTCTAAGGTCATTTGTGGATGGAGGTTTATTTCTAATGGATCAAATCGGATTTATTCACCTCTTACACTACGTTTGGTAGAAAGGATAGAAAAATGAATGCAAGGGAGGAGAGGAGGAATGGAAGAAGTATTCCTGAGAAAGGAAGGGGATCTTCCGACTCTTCCCTCGTATTTGAAGTGAGGAGGGAAAAAATGAAATATTACTGGGTATTTTAGTATTGTACCCTTAAATTAATGTAAAATTATTTTCATTGAATGACGTAATTAATGTTGTCAAAATTAAGTTCTTATTTAACCCTATTAAAACATAGTATGTTGGAAGTAGAGTGTCGAGTCCACAGGGATTGATACAAGAACAACGTTTGGAAAGTTTAGTCACTAATTATGATGCTCAAAAGAAAGAAGTAAGAAAAGATGATGAAAATGAATAAAAATGACTTTGCGTCTTGTGGCTTTTTATTTAGTTTTTGGAGGAGAAAAGGGGAAATAAATACTAATCTAAAAAGTAATAGGTTAGGATCATTTCCCCCCATCTTGGGTCACAACAAGATGAAATGGACTAATATTTCAAGCACATTCTAAGGTAACACTTCATTGTGGCATATTATCAAACACAAGGAGTGCATCTATGTGAAAGATGAAGGAAGCTTTGAGATTTCCATAGAAACGGATTTGAAGCTAACATTTGACTATCAATGATGCATGACATACAAGATAAAGCTAAGCCTCTATGGCTTTTAATCTGAATGATTTGTCCACCCTACACTAATTAATCTACTTGGTGGACAAATCACCTATGAAGCCTTCAAAAGATAGTATTTAAAATCCAAGAGTTTGAACAATCAAAGATAATTGACATCAAAGATGAAGACCCGAAGTTATAAATCCCACACACAACATTTATCAAACACATGGAGTACAAAGCACAATGTTACATAATATTCCATATAAAATACATAGTGTAGGATTCAAAGGCTAAGTTTTGATAATAAAAAATACAATACAAAGAAGATGAACCCCTAATTTTGAATCCTACACAAATGAACCCTAAAAATGTTACAACACTAAATCCAAGAGTTTACGATCCACAACCTAAGTAAATCTAACTAATAATAGAAAATATAGCAGTATCATCAAAGGAAAAGAGATAGAAAATATACCAAACCATTTACACCCTATAGTTTAAAAATTGTGCAAAATCAACCCAATTACAAAAAAAAAAAAAAAAAGGAATGGGAACAATGGGAATATCACACTATTTCCAGCTAAAAACGACCCCATGTGCAAGGATAGACCCAACAGTGTAGTTTAGTGAGAGTAAGAGCTTATACGGGGGTTTGAAGGCAGCACCCTGACCCGGTGTTTTGTTTTGTTTGTTTGTTATTTTTTTTTTTTTTTTTTGTTATATTTTTTTTTTTTGGGTAGAAATAGTACAGTATAATTCTATGTGTGTGTTTTTATTTTTTTTTGGGTACAAAATAATCTATCCCATAATTCTTTCACAAAAAAATTTGTATTATAGGCTTAATTAGTTATTTATATTTACCAATTTCACTTTGAAATTTGTGTGGCAGTGCGTGTCCAGCTTGAAATGTATTAGATTGTTTAAAAGATTATAAGACTGATATTATCAGATTGTTTTAAATGACTATAATATATTATCACATTATAAGCTTTAAGTGTATCAAATTGTTTAAAAAATTAAGTTATTTATGGGATAGATTAGTTTATACAAAAAAAATCACATAGAATTATACTATTTCTATCCATAAAATAAATAAATAAATAAATCTGGCCCTGTATAAGCTTTTGCTCCTACTGAACAATACTCCTGGGTCCGCCCCTACACATGGGGTCATTTTGGGCTGGAAATGATGTGATATTTCCATTGTGCCCTTGCTTATTTTGTAATTGGGTGAATTTTGCACAATTTTCAAACTGTAGGGTGTAAATTGCCAAAATTAAAATCACATGGACTGAACTGTCACAACACTCAAACTGCATGGGTATAATTTGCAATTTACCCTATTAATAATTTACCCTTAAAACTGGTTTTTTGTCAAACCAACACAACTTTAATTCTCACAAAAACTAAATAAAAAATGGACATAGACTAAACCTAGTCCAGTTGTAGACTTTTCCAAACAGATCCTTAAGTTTGAAACCTACTAGGTTCACATCAACCGTGACAGCATGGGTTTGGTTACATAAATTAGCTGAAAGATGTAATGTTTTAGGTTAACGCCAAGGGCAGATTTTGTCCACGGCTATGACGTTATTCTTAGCTTTGGACAAGTGCATTAAACCTAATGACCTGAGTAATAGTCCAATTAATGATATTATTAATTTGTCCAGGGGTCAATTTCTATCGTCAACTACAAGAAGATGATGAAGGTTAGGCTCCAAAAGTTGCATTATTATTTTTTTTTTCCTTTCAAATAAGGCATTCATGTTTCCTTTATTGTATTCATCAACTAATGATATATGTTAGAGATCTTCTGATTGTTTTTTTCTTTGAAAGGTATGGAAAGTGAGGAAACATATGGTTGGGGAACTTGAGATCTCTTTGACAATATGCTAACATGACAAATCCAAGTCACGTTCTCACCTTCCCCTATATATAAATATATATATATATATATATTATATAGTAGTAATGGCCCGTGCCCATGGGCACGGAGCAAAAAAAAAGAAAAAAAAATAGAAATTCAAGATTTCAAAAGATCAAATCTTTTGCGAAAAATTGTCCATGCCATTGCAGTTGAGTGATATCTCTTTTATGTTTATAAAATTAAGTATGAAGGTTCTAGATATATGATACTCTTTTAATCCTTCTAAAGACTGTAATGCTCTATGTAATAAATCAATAGTAGAACTGCTTAAATTAAAAATAAAGAAAAAGTAAAATTTTGTAGAGAGTAGCCAAGTTTAGCTACCATTACTTTCTTTTTTTTCCTTCTAAAGCCTGGAAAAAAAAAGGTCAATATGACTGTTTCTTTTCTATGTTTTATTTTTATTTAAGACCTAAGGCTCTGTTTGGCAACCCAACTTCCTAACACATAAAAGTCCGCCCATAAATTTTCCCAAACGGGCCTTAACCCAATATGATGACTGTAAATATAAAAAAATAATAATTTCATATGCGTACCTTTTTCATTTCAGGTCTTAACCTATTTAGCGTATTGAGTTTGTAGCAATCTACATGTCAGTATTAGTTTCAAGTAATGCTATGCTTCTCAAATTTAGTTATTCCAATAATTTAGTTATTTCTAAAATATATTGTAGAGATCTTCAATATTATTGAATTACTTCAATACTCTCCAATGAAAATCAAGTAGTTGCATTACCATACAAATCTGAAAAGCATAATATTACTCAATAGTTTCAGATAGTTGTGTTGTGGCCCACGCATCTCTTGAACTACTTAACCAATCTATACTTAGTCTTTATTTATTTATTTATTTTTTGTGCCTTCTATAAACTTTTGAAAAACCATACTTTCTATGTATTTAGAAGAAAAAAAAAAGAAAAAAACAAAAAGAAAGAACAAAGGCTTTTTTTTTTAAGATTTTGGAAAGAACCAGAAAAAAAAAAATTAAGCAAAATTAACCAATCTATACTTAGCATTTGTTGGCCTTTTTTAAAGTTTCTGGAAGGGAAAAAAAAACAAAGGCTTAAGAGACATGAGTGTCTCTCCATTTGGGGTTGAGGTGTGTGTATGTGCGTGTGTGTGTGTGTGTGTGTGTGTGTGTGTGTGAGAGAGAGAGAGAGAGAGAGAGAGAGAGAGAGAGAGAGAGAGAGAGAGAGAGAGAGAGAGAGATTGGGGGTGATTAAGTAAGGGAGAGAGAGAGAGAGAGAGCCGAATTGGAAGTTATAGGAGTAAATTGAATACTGATTTGGTGTGTGTGCATGTTACCATTTTTGGTGGACTAATGATCGGACGGTTTAAAATATCTAAACTTGTCTGAATGACTCGGATTGAAAGTTGCTAATTTGGAAGGGACCCACATCGCTCTAACTTATTATATAGATATACACAATCAGGCTCTAGAGTGAACAGGGTAGAGTGAAACATACCCAGTGAACTTTTCTTTTTGCCTGGAAATACTCGCGGACTGCCCCACTGACCCGCGCGCCCCCACTGACCCGCGGGTTTTTTCAGGCAAAAAAAAAAATTGTTCACTGGGTATGTTCACTCTAGAGCCTGACCGTATATATATATATATATACACTTTGCTTATCTCTATATATATAGAGTCTTTTATCTCAAAAGTTGTGTTTTTTGGTGTGTCCCAATCTTTACTCTTCTTCATGTTTGTTTTAACTTTTAGGCTTTGCTTGGTTCATAGATTTTATGAGAAAAATAGATAAGGGAAAACAAAATCAAGATGGAAAATTAGTTCCAATCCGTACGTAAAAAAAACTAGTTTTCCATCTTGTTTTCCCTTTTTTCTTCCTTTTTCCTCGTGAAATCCATAAACCATACAAAGCCTTAATTAAGAGACTTCCTTGAAAAATCAACATATCTAAATACACTTTACTTACCCAACTTTTTATTTGATGTAACATTTGAAATTTTGAACTTAAAAAAGGGTCATTATGTAATTTATGTTACAAGTTAGAAAATTTCACCGCATTAAAATAAAAAAAGGTTCGCTAAAGAACTGTATGTGTGTGTGTGTGTTGGAGGAAGTGGAAGGGAGACCGGAACACTTACAGATGGTCTACTTTTTGGATATGATCACTCTTTTGACTACCTAATTCAACTTAAATGTGAATTTGCACTTAATTCCCTTGAAATGAATCAAAGACCACATTGACTACATAATTCAAACTAAAGAAACTGGCAAACTCCAAAGCATTTTGCTTTCTTCGAATTGCACTAATCGAGCTTGATGGCACATTTTTTGCCCCCCTCCACCAACCTAAATTGGAAAGTTGAGCAACTTTGTATTAGTGACAAACTTGCACACAACTCACATTAGGCAACTCACATGCCACTAACTAGTGCTTCTAATCACTATCACAAGAACACAAATTAAAGAGGGTCATTTGAGTCCACCGCAGCTACCACAAGAAAATTTTGAAGATTATATCAAACGTGATTTGTAAACTTCACTAGACTCGTCACTTATGCAACTATTTAACCATCAATCTTTGGGTTGTGTATGAACGAATATTCAATACAACGTTGATATCACATTACCTCTATCACCACACGAATACCCATAATGATTGATGACCAGTATAGAGCTTGTGTGAATACATTTTTTTTCCTTAAAATTAGGACTCCATATGCTTTGACTAGTGACCTCTCATAATTGGTTTATGATATAAACTTACAGTGTCAATCGAGTCAAATCACTGTTATAACGAATATATTTCCATTGTACACGGGGCGACATATTCAGAGACGAAAGGGGAGTTGCCCCTTCATTTTTGAAATTCTTGCCTTTTGGCCTCCAAATTTCTAACTTTTTCTTATATACCCCCAATAATGCATAAGAAATTCTATATTTGCCCCCTCTAACATTAAAATTGTAGACTTCCCCCCAAAACTTTAAGTGTATGCGTATGCGCCCATGATTGTATACCCAGAAATTCTTCCAACTGAACTATCCATGGGATTGCGGACAAGACTTAACCGAGTTAAATTTTATAACAAGTTGATCGCATTCAAACATAATTAAAATTAAAAAAAAAAAAAAAAATACATGTATTAGTTGATTGGTTATAGAACTTGCTCGGGATTCTAGTTCTCCAATATTTCTATTTTTTTTTCACATGTCATCCAAGTTGTATAGGTGAAGGTTATTAATCATTAGAAGAGACCATAGATCACTCCGTAAGGAAAGATAATGAGAAGCCAAAATGGTATCAATTCCATAAGCCCATGATTAGCGGTGAGTGGGCATGTGACCTTGTGGGACCCAATAGTTGAATGAAACATTTATTTCTTCACTCAACTAAATTCAGATATATATGTGATTACGAGGGTGAACCAAAGTCTTCTTGTAATAAATTTCTTGGACTAAGAGTTGGTGAAAGAAAGAAATTAATTTCATTATGAACAAGGGTAGGTCAATGGGTTACAACAAGTTTGAAACTTTTAGTCTATGTTGATTGTTTAATATGACCTATTAACGTAAAAATTATATCATCATAAGCAGATAATTAAGCGTCTGTTAAAAGCAATTTGTAATATAATGGTTAAGTGTTCACATGTCATCACAAACGAGGACAAAATCAAGGGTCATTCCGATTATATAGTTTAGTTTTAAAAAACAGAGTGGCTGTAATTTAGTAGACAATTGAGTATTTCCACAATAAAACAAAATGATGCATGATACGTTATGAAGTTATAAAACAAACTAAAATAAAAACAAATAAGAATAATGCTACACCCACTCTTCTAACAACACTCTAAATTATATCTTATGCTTTAAATACATGTACCTTATGCTGTTTGAATTTTTCATATTTTTTTGTGCACCATTTACACGGCACAAGATACTTGCATTTAAAACAAAGATGTAATTTAAAGTGTGGTTGAAGGAGTGGAGTAGCATTATTGAACAAATAATGAAAGTAGCCATAATTTAACATACGAAATGAAGACTGTTTTCAAGCTTATGTACATATTAATTTATGTTTTTAATGCTTGCTTGCTTGAACGAAATACACTTGCACCGTAATAGCTGCACGAGCCAACTGATTGTGCACCAAAAATCAATAATTTGGGCCGCATGGACTACCTTAAATCGCGGTTTGAATTATTAATTTTATCTTCCTCTCCCAGAAGAAAAGTATTTTACTAAAGAAAAATGTTAGATTTAAACAGTGAACAACACATTTTTTTTTACACACAACTTTAAATGTATGTACTCTGTACTGTATAAGTGGGCACAAAAAAGTGTAAAAAATTCAAACAACACAAGGTACAAACATTTAAAACTGTGTGTGAAGAAAGTGTACATATAATTCATGATAGGGGTCTAGTAGTGCTCTTTACTAAATAAATCATTAGTAAAACGTATCTCTCTCTCGATATAGTATACGTGTATGTATATTTGTATACATAAAGACTGAGACATATTGTTGTCTGTTATATACTCCCTCTGTTCCATATTAAGAGTCTTTGATGTCATTTTTTGATGTCCCATTTTAAGAGTCATCTTTGACAAATCAAACTACTTTAATACACACTTTCCAAATTTGTCATTTTTTCTATCCAACTCTTCCCTTTTTTTTTTTGATATGACACTACAATTTTGAATTTCAAAAAGGACAATATTGAAAAGTTAAAAATCTCACCAAAATTAAGGTTACTCCCTTAATAAATTAAAATTTTCAAAAGAGACTCGAAATATGGGACGAAAAGAGTAGGATGCATTTGCAGCATTTGTGATAGTGGTTTATTACTTGAGTTCCCATTAACCAATGAAGTACCAAATCAGAACATTAAAATCAAATTAAAAATAGAAATGATGTGACGGTTCAAACTCAAATGGTCCAACTTCTACATGGTCCAAACCAACATTGATCATACAGTACTTCATCATCTGCTTTCAATTTTCATCATTGATCACAATTACATATATTACTAACAATATATAAATTGAAGTCTTTATTGATGGAAAAGCTCTTAATTGAGTAATTAATGTGAATTTCAGATCAATTTTAATACAGTTTTTTTTTACCTGTAAATCTCTACTAGGCATGATTTTTGTCAATAACATAACCCTTTCATTTGTTCTATTTTGTCGGTCAAAAATTGCGTATACCTAATCTCTAAAATGAAGTGTCACTACTTTTAATTGTTTCTTTTTAAGTGCAAAAACAAATGTAAAATAAAAGAAATAATTTACTTGGACACTGTCTCTCTCATGGGCGGACCGAAGTACAAGTGAGGGGTGGCACAGGTCACCTTGAACTTTTGAAAATTACATAATTACATGTAATCTTTTACAAATTTTACAAATAAGTCTTCCAAAAATTCACAGAGGCCCTTCCTGAACTTTTAAAATTTTAGATTTATATACAATATTTTATAGGTTTTTGCCACATGCCCTCCTGAACTTCTAAAAATTCTAAATTTATGTGTAATATATTACAAGTTTTAAAAATAGGCCCCCTAAAATTACATGATTTACCCCAAATTAGAGGTGTTAAACCAATTTTTCAGTTTTACACATAATTGTGTATAAGTAGACTTAAAAAAAAAATCGTCTCGGGGGCGCTGCTCCCGAACCCCCGTATAATTCAAACCACCCTGACCAAAGATCATAGGTCCGCCCCTGGTCTCTCTCCTTTGATTTCTTGCAATGGTAAGGTTGTTGACTGCATCGTAACTTGGTTGTCGTGGGTCCGCAACGCAAATAACACTTTATACAAGTATGATGATAAGAATACATACATCCAACCCTGATTTTTCTTCTTTCGTATTTAAGATCAAAATGACAAAAATGCTATTTTTAAAAAAGAAGAAGAAGAAGATAAAGAAAAAAAGAACTTCAACCGATGTTTTGCTTCTTCAATGTAAAATCCAAACAAAATTTCCAAATTCATACACATCAAATTCCTAATTGAATAATGATGAAAGATAAAACAAAGAGCAAATTAAAGAAAATAAAAACAGAGAGATTTAGGTGTTTCCTAAATTTGAATTCCAGATAATGTAACTGTGAGACCAACCACCATAATCTCTAACGAATTTGAAGTGGGTCCATGAAAATTGCAGATTGGCCATTGCTACATTAGTTGTGAATTGTGACACAAACATACAAATTTAAAAACCATAAAATTATTCTTCACAATATATCAGAAAAGATATCATAGACAAGTGTCATGTCAAGAACTCATTTGTATCCACAAGCTTATCTCTGAAGATTTTACAAGATTTCTATATCAACTGCGCAGATTGAAATCCCACGTGTTGTGCCGTGGTTTGAGAATGACAAAAGAATACCCATGACAGAATGTAAGATATAAATACAACATAAATACTACTATATTGTACACAACTGGTTACTAGCTACAAGCGTTTTAGAATCTCATAATAGGTTTTAAATGCTCCAAATAATGTAATTTGGGTATGCAATCGGCAAACGCACATCATTGTTCTTGTTCCCAAAATCCAATTGAATAACGAGGGCACAAGTAGGTAGGTGTTTTATTTTTATTTTTATTTTTATTTTTATTTTTATTTTTTTTTTGGCGCCAATAATCACTTATAAGTATTCGTCTGTGAATGTTTGAGTAATTTGCTTTTTCACAAATTTTTTTTTAGAAATTTGATTTCTCTTTTATGTTAAAAGTGCAATTTTTTGAAAAAAAATGTAACTTGTAACTTTCAAAAAATCTAATTTCAAATAATAATTATTCAAAAAGTACGCCAAACGAGCCCGTAATCGGTGAAGGCGTGCAATTCCCCTTGTATTGGAAGAGCACGCTTTTGAATAATATTATATTTTTTCTAAATTTAAAATCTCTAATTTGACTCACAAGCGATTTGCAATTTATACCACTAATTACTGCCATGGCATGTGATAGTGTGATACAAATTTTAAAGTATTTAAAAATCTAAATTGGAAATCATAGGATTACTCAATGTTTGTTTTAGTCATTGTTTGAGTCTGTTTAAGAACCTATCCACTTCTCTTGACACATACGGTCCTGGTCAAACATGCACCATGCAATTATCGGACAGAAAAACAAAAGAAACTTTTTAACCACGCCTGGGTTGTGAAACGAATAAGTTTGACCAAGTTGTATTATATATATATATATATATATATATATATATTTGGCAAAAACTAGGTTGTATATGAATAAGATAAAATTACAGTGATCACTGATTTCAATGATTTAGTGTAGAAAACACACTATTTAGTATTTAGTGTACAATAAAAATAAGGGATTTGTTAACACGTGTCCTTAGGGTATATGTTAATATTTTAAAAGTAGAAGTAAATAAGGGGTACAGTGTGGGTTTCAGTGTCCGGTGTGGTGTTTAATATTAGTCTCTCTTGTTTATTTTCACTTTTAGAACCTTAACATATGTTCTAAGAGCACATGTTAACAAAACCCTAAAAATAATTATTGTGTCAAAAAATATCAATTTTTTTAAAGCAACTTCTTATATAAGAAACAAATTTTAACCATTAGATGAAAATTTGGTATTATTTAATAATATTTTTTACTTACTAGTTACTGTATTGGAATCAAATTTTCATCTAACAGTTAAAAGTTATTTTTTTATATAAGAAGCTGCTTACAATATCATTATCTTTTTTTTAAATATACCATTGAAGAAGAAATGTTCAAATATAAGTTTGACACAGAGAAAATATCATTTTGCACTGCTGTTGCTCTAAGTCAATTTTTTAGATCTTACTATAGGATTAGTAGTACCAACTAAAGCAGAACAATTTTATATTGCTGAGTGTCAAGTAAATTGCCAAAAAAAGAAGAAGTTAACTATGACCCATTGATTACATGGTCAAAGTTAACAAAGTTAGGTCTTCTCTACATATGAACTTTTCTTACCATTTTTTAAATTTTGGCTGCGTGTTTTTTTTCCCCCCTCGGATATAGAGTTTAAACTGATATTTGCAGATTTATATACCAATTACCTCAATAGGTTGTGACATTTTTAAGAAGCGAAGCTTGGAAGAACTTTAGAAGTAAAATTGACAAGCACAAAGTAGAACATTTGGAAACTTTTAGGCTTTTCAATCCATAAACCAAACAAAGCATAATCCATATATCTTGTTTTCCTTGTCCTTCCTTCTCTTTTTCCTCACGAAATCTATGAACCAAACAGAGCCTTAAGGTCTATTTGATCATAGAGTAGATATTGCGTTCCAAATTTGTATCTCAAATATGTTCTCAATACACGTGACAGTAAAACTACCTTCAATTATGATGGATCCTCCATCGAAAATTAAATGAGCTCATTACCACATGTGTTAAAAACCATATTTAGAATACAAATATGGAAAAAGCACAACATTACTCTTGCTAGTACGATGAAATATGATCATTGACAGACCAAGACTCACTGTTATTTGGTTCCTAAGATAATCATATTCTTGGACAATTTTACGTCAAACAAACTCATATTCAATTAAAAAGTAACAACAGATGTACAGAAATTTATCTAGATTTTTTTGTCAAATTACAAATTAAACCAAAATCTTGAGTTCTCCAAAGTGTAGCTTAACAATCAAACAAGGGTTAAAAAAAAAAAAAAAAAAAGTAACCTCATAAAATGGGCAGGACCTATCTTGAGTATTTGGAGGCCCGGGACGAATTACTAAAAGGGTGGCCCTTATACGGGGTCTACTTATACATAATTGTCATTTTTTTAGGATTTACATATACATAATTGGCGATTTTTTTGGGGTCTCTTTATAATATGAGTCTATTTGTGAAATTTAAACATTGTATGGTATCTTTCAAAATTCTAGAGGGGCCTATTTCTAAAACTCAAAAAATTCTTACCCTAAAAGTGTAATTTTTAAAATTATAGGGTCTTTGCTTTTGAGTTATATATATATATATATATATATATGTGTATATCAATATATATGTAGTTGATGAAACTAAATTGGGCCTTGAGGGAGACCTAAATGTAAAAGACTAAAATTCTCAAGGTAAAAATGTAATTATGAAAATTTCATAGAGGCCCTCAAAATTTTGTAAACTTTGGTGGCCCGGGACGGTTGCCCCATTTGCCCCCCTTTGAACCGGTCATGAAAACGGGCTAAATATTATTGGATATCACAGTTTTATGGGTGATGTGGTGTCACAAATCAATAAGATCTCTTTTTTTTTTTTTTTTTTTTTATTCCTCACTTCTTTGTAGAACTGCCTTCTTTTTTTGATTCCTCCCTTCTTCTTTTTTTATTCCTCCCTTCTTTTTTTTTGAAACCGGTCATGAAGGGAGGGATTTAATTTCTCCATTCTTTGTAGAATTGCCCCTTGTGCGCCTGTCGGGCCGATCTATTGGGTTCCTACTGCTTGGATTGGGTGTGTGCGTGTGTCATCCAGGTAAGTACATAAAAAAAAAAGGGTAAATTACACAAACACCCCCTCATGTATCACTCATTTTCACTTATACCCCCTACACTATTTTATCCGACAAGTTGACCCCCTCAACTATTTATACTTGACATCATTACCCCTTCCGTCAATCTGCCGTTACGTTATTATGTCATGTGACTCTCATATGACTAAAAAATAGTCCAATATGACAATTTTACCCCTCACATCTATTCTCTCTCTCCTCACACGCATTTCCTGCATCTCTCTCTCTCCGCTCCGTTCTCTGTTACCTCTCTAATAACATTTACTTGTTCAAGCCAAAGCATAGAGAAAGTAAATCCCAGCAAGAAAAAGAATTGAAATTTGGATTTTTTATGTGAGATGAAGCCACTATGTTTTGGCGCTATCAATTTTGTTCCTTTCGATAGTCTAAGATAACACACGCATCTCTCTCTCTACCAAATTTAGGAGCATCAGTTCTTCACTTTTTCCAGCCTCAACTTTGTGTTTCTGCCTCAACCTTTCTCTCTCTACCAAAGTTTGGAGCATCAGTTCTTCACTTTTTCCAACCTCAACTTTATATTTCTGCCTCAACTTCTTCTTCACCTCTCTCGCATACACCCCAAGTAGACTACTTAAATTTTTATGTACATTTAGGATTAAAAAAATTGCAGAGTAGAGAGCAAATATGGGCAGCTTGAGAGGAAAAATGAACTTCTGACTGCTAAAATTGAGCAGCTAAAATGTCAAAAATTAGATTTCAGAGCCCAAGAGAAGAAATTAAAATTGATTATGGCCGTTGTTTTTTTGTATTTCTAAATGGATGAGGGACCCTTCCACAATAAGCAAAGGAAGGTTGTTATTGCCTAGAGTGCAAAATTAATTAATGTATAAACTGCATAGTATATGTTAATTTAAGTGACTTTGAAATGAATGAAGGCAATATAGATGCATTTATGAACTGTCAGCACACTAAATGAAGTCACTGCCAACACACAAATGAAGCCAAATTTGATTTTTAGCATATATATATATATAAAGACGAAAGAAAAAGAAGCCAAATTTTATAAATTCAAACATCATACGCAAAAAGTCAAATTCTAACCCCAGATGTTAAATTCTAAACTTGTATCTATCCCTCGAAGATTTCATCTTGTCGTCACCGTCGATCAAAGAACCGATATCACCTCCGACGCACGAACAAGAAGTGCGTCGTCTCTGTCCGTAGCTTCCTTCCGGCTATCATCTTTTTCCTAAGCCATAAAGATGTGGATGTGTGACGTTTGCAGATAAGGTCACCATATCTGAACACATTATTTGAGTAAACATCAGGATTTAACACGTGGAAGGGGCAATTATGTCTATTTGTTTTTTCCGTCGAAGAAAGTTTGTTAAAACAGCCCTCACATAGTTGAGGGGGTCACTTTGTTGACATTATAACTTTAGGGGGTATAAGTGAAAACGGGTGATACATGAGGGGGTGTTTGTGTAATTTACCCAAAAAAAAATAAGATCTCTTTATAAGTCTATTTGTGATTTGTCCCCATTTTTTTAAGGGAATTCCATTCCACATTAGCCATAACTGCTATGCATTAGTAGCGTGATAAATAGTGACGCGGTGTACTTGTTAGTCTGTTACAATTAAGATGTACTCCTAAAATAGAGAGCATTTTTGCTCACCTTATTTTGGTCAATCATTACTCACCCAGACATGTATTATTAATATATATATATATATATATATTTACTAAGAAGACTATGTTATTTGGTAGCCGAGAAATAAATATTATCATGGGAGCAAGTTGGCGGTTGCATGTGAACAATGAACATAATCGTTTCTCGATTGATTAAAACACCCCAAAAAATATAAGAGAAAAAATTGATGACTCAAAAAAAACAATTCAAATAAAAAAAAAAACAAACAAACAAAAAAAAACTACCGGATAATTTTAAGTTTAATAACTTAATAATTTTAAACAATTTCTTGAGGTTAGCGTACAAAAAATCAACCCGAAGAGCCAGTGACTTTAGAGAATTGTCAATGCTTCTGTATACGGAAGTACTTTCCTTGTTTCACGGACACCTGTCAATGAAATCTCATTTTTTTTTTAAATATTCAAAGATACATGTATTTAAAGAATAGTGTGTCAAAAAATGTGTATGCCTATTATTATTATTATTTTTTTGTGAGAAATAAAACCCCATTTATTTTATTATCTTCTTTTTGAGTAATGCTAAAGTCACAAAAAAGTCACAAAGAGATGCTAATAAAAAGATGTTGCATCTCATGTGTCACTTATGTGGCAGAGTTAAGTATGGTGGGTCCGCTACATGGGATGCTACATCCTTTTGTGAACATCTCTTTCTGAGTAATGCTAGACACACTTTGAAATCCACACTTAATTGGACAACTGGCTTTAAATGCATGTACCATGTGCTGTACAAGTGGTGTACAAAAAGTGTAAAAAATTCACACAGCACAAGAAACATGTATTTAAAGTATTGAATGTCAAATTCAATGTGAATTTCAAAGTGTGCTTAGCATTACTCTCTCTTTATAACTTTTTTGTGACTCTAACATCATTTGTTCTTTTTTAACCTCCATATTATATTCCGGACATTAAAAAAAAGAGTAATATTTGGGGCACTAACAACTTCCACTAACACTTACTAACACAGTCTATCTCTCTCCTAGTAGTACTGTGGGGTCCGTAGTGGGCCCCGCAGTACCACTAGGAGAGAGATAGACTGTGTTAGTAAGTGTTAGTGGAAGTTGTTAGTGCCCCTAGCATTGCCCTAAAAAAAAAACTCAGTTACTTCTCCATGTGGACACGTGGCAATGTCTGCCAGCGAGTTTGTTCTTGCTGTCCACACGTGAGTCTCTCTATAGTTGTTTTTTCAACTAATTACATTCACCACCTCTAATTTTGGATGATTATAGATACAACCTTACTTAATTATCAATAAAATTACTTTGCCTCTTTGTTAGAACTCAGAACTGTTAAAATAATCAGAAAGTGATTAGAGTTGTTAAAAATGGTGATCAATGCATTCTTTTGTTCAACTACTTATAACATCTCTAACCGATATGTCAAAAGTGACGTGATATCTTTAACGTGCATAGTCGGCATTTGACATCCATTTTCTCCACTTAAATCTTCAAAAATGACATTAATAACTCATTTTGACATTACAATCCTCTCTAACTAATATGTCAAAAATGACATATGAAAAGGCATATGCCATTTGTATTTTTCTTAATAAAAGGCATATACATAATTTATCATATCGAGTAAAGCTTTGAGATGTGAAAATTTTATATGCCAATTTGCCTTATAAGCCTTCATGCATATATATATATATATATATTTTGACATATGAAAATTTGGCACTTTAGTTGGGAGATCGATCGATGCTCTCAGATGGCAAATTTGGCATCTTCAAAAGTGTGATATCTTTTTTTTTTTTTTTGGAGTATTTTATTACATGGTGGCCCACAATATGAGGACAAAGAAACATATAATAAACTGAAATATTAGACACATTGAGTGGAGTTAATCTCAAACGGAGTTGCCAAATTCCAATATATCAAATTATCACATAAGCCTTCAATTAAATTTGGCGACTTGAAATTTGACATCTCGGTTTGAGATGTTCTTAGGTGTTGTTTCTTAGGTTGCTATTCTTGAATATCATTAGTTCATATATGTAAGTGTTATTTATTTGAACTTTTATTTGGACGATTAACATTTCTAGAACACCACTTGAAAGGATGAAAGGAATAAGTTAACACTCAACCCAAGTACTGTGTCATTTTTTCTTAATTTTGTTTATGGGCTAATGATGACAAAATTACCATCAAGTGAAATACTAGTTACGAATATTTTTTCCCCTTGATTTTCTTTTAATACTAAGTGGAAATATATAGAAAGCTCAGAGTATATATAACTCAAACCACTGTTCTAATTCTAATAAACCACAGTGATTGGAGCCTACAACATCACTCTTGGGAACCAAGTTCCTTGTGGCCGAGTGGTAAGCTTCTTGGGTGTACTACCCAAGAGGTTTAGTGTTCGAGTCATGGGGAGCGTGACCACTGGAGTATTCACCCGTCGCCTCCAGGCCTCGGGGGATTAGTTGAGGTGCGCGCAAGCTGGCCCGAACACCCCCGATTACCAAAAAAAAAACATCACTCTTGGGACTAAGATACCCATGCCACTCGGCTAAAATGGTTTGTGGTTAATTGGGGAGTAATTGTTTTGGAGATAAATTACACTTTTAATTCTATTTTCGTACTGTCTCTGTAAGAAATCTAAATTTTGGAGAAGTGGTGGTGAAAATCTATAACCACACAAAAAGCTCCATCTAAGAAACTTTCTTGCTAAGCCCTAATTTGGTGTACAGATACAAATGCTTTAGTAAGGAGTTAAGTGGGGTCCCCCTTTTTTTTTTTTTCCACTCAGATTATTTGCTTTACAAATTCGTACTATATATCTGTCTGGCAACATAAAAGTTTGATCTAAATTCTGAGAATTTATGCGAAACTTGGAATTTGTTATTTATGGATTCTCAAAAACCCCTGGTTACAAGTTACGTCTTATGCGGATTTTTCCTTCCACGTTATTCACATTACAGATTCATACTCCCTCTCTCACTTACTAAAAGTCAGTCTCAAAATTCTTATATTCTGAGGAGTTTTGGGAAATTTCGAATTTTGTACGTTCTTTCTCGAAAGTGATTTTATAGAAACTTGTTAGTAAACTCCTTACTAGTGGCACAAATTAATGCAACTGCATTTCGTTGTGACAAGACCTATAACAGTCAAATGCATGTTAACATATGGATATGGAATAGAGAAAATAAAAGCAAGAATAGTAGTAGTGCACATATCTAACAAGTTGGACTCAATGGACTATAAATTGTAATTTTTTTTAGGCACATTCCAATTGCCAAGATTCCTCCTTTGTTTTTGAGGAAGATTGTTGTGTGTGTGTGTTTTTTTTTTTGGCTAGTGCAATGTTATGATATTTTTTGAGCCAAAAAAAAAAAAAAAACTAAAAACAAAACAAGTTGGACTATATATCCACAGGCAACAAACTACTACTCTTTGTTTTATTATTGAAAAAATTAAGACAAAAACCCTCATAAGGAAACCAACAACATTAACAACTATCTCTATGTGCTTAATTTCACATATAATGCACACTCTTATAATTGCGTACGTCTTACCTGTTGTGTGTATTAATTAAACACTGTTATGACAAACCGTATGATAGCCCGTGTATCGTTCAAACGACCCATGTACTGCGAACGACTGTCGGACGACAACTACTGTCTCTACGCACCACCGTCCAAACACCACAATATTTACAAAATCGGAGAATTGAAGTCACAGTTCCAACTAACTTTAAAAGAAATAAGTCTCAAATATAATATACCTCTAAAATTTGGTGGATTTTTTAATGAATGGAAAAAGGGAAGTGGGAAAATAATAATCTTAATCTAATATGTATTATCTAATTCGATCAATTTCTAAGTTTTGAAAACTAAATTTTTATTAAAACCACTTTAACATCAAGAATAAGAAAAGACGACATCTAAACGAATCATTTTTAAAAATTGGTAGCTTAATAAAGAGAAGCATTTTTCTTTTATAACTCTCCCGTCCGAAAAATATCAATAAACCCAAAAAATAATTGATATGATTTTCCTCTTGTTACCGTAACTTGGTATGCAAATACAAATGCTTAGTAATACGTAAGGTCTTAAGTGGGGACTTTGTGTTTATTTTATTTTATTTACTTACATTACAACTTCATACTATCTATCTGTCTCGGAAATGTCAACATAAAAATTTTTATCTTCTAAGAATATATGCGAAACATCGAAGTTTTTATTAATAGATTCTAAACAACGCTTGATTACTAGTTAAGCGGATTTTTTCTTCCATATTATTAACATTACCACTATATATGTTTAATAAGAGGGATGAAAAAATTGATGAAAGGGATGGAAGAGGCATCCCTAGAGAAAGGAATAGAGTTTTTCCTCATTGTGTTTAGTTAAATAAGAACGAAGTGTGGAGGGAAGAATCGAAATATTGGGTCTTTTACTATTATACCGTTAAATTATAAAAATGTTATTTTCATTGCATGGCAAAAAGTTAAATGATGAGGAAAGTATTTTCTCTCTTTCCTGATCTGTCCACTTTTGGTCTATTGATATTGTGAATTTGGAGGGAATAGGCATCCCTTCGGCCCCTCTTCTTTTCCCTCCATTCTTCCATCATACAAAATTTGCTCATCCAAGAAGGCATTGAATCGAAGGAGCCATAATTGAAACTGACTCTACTACTGCTTGCCAATTGATTTTGAAAGAAGAAGACAATCACCCACCGAAATGTTTGCTTGAAGACTGTAAATATTTGCTTGCTAGATGTAAGGGTTCCGTCATTCATGTTAAGAGAGAGGGGAGCCAAGGCGCTGATACTCTTGCTAATTTTGGGGTGAATCAAACTAACCCTCTTTGTTTTGGCAGGTATTCGTTTTCCTAGAGGAAGCTAGCCTGTGTTTCTTTTCCTTCTGACCAAAAAAAAAAAAAAAAAAGAAGGGTTTCCACAGCTCCACCCCTCTCTCTACTTTTCTTCTTCCGTCGTATCAAATATGACATCCAGATTCTCTCTCTCACTCTCTGTGTCTCACTTATGAAAAGTGGGTCTATTCTTTTCTTGTTAGAACTTCTGAGTAATTTTGAATCTTGTTGTATATCTTGAAAGTGATTTGTAGAAACTTGTTAGCAAATTCCTTACGAGTGGCACAAGTGCAGCTTTGTTGTGACAAAATCCATAACAATGCAATGGTGACACAGACATGGAATAAAGAGAATAAAGCAAGAATAACATGATTCATCCAAGTTATGGGTGTACAAAAAAAATTGGTGGATTGAATTACTTTGATTGGTTTTCTAAAAATCACATACAGCTTAAAATTGACCACTTTGATTCGTATTTAAAATATGAAAAATTGCAACCAAAAAAAAAACCGAACCATGTTCACTCCTATTCACAAGGAAAACAACAACATTAATACTCTATATGCTTTCACATATATTGCGCACTCTCTCAATTGTGTACGTCTTCTCTATCGTACATGTGTATTAAGCAATTTTACCAAGTGCTCCTATTATATGTGGAGAGTACAAATTGCATTGGAAATAGGAAAACAACACAAACTAATAAGCTTAATTAAATAGAAGCCCTTCTATGCAAGGAAAGAATCTGCAAAATTACGCCAAATCAACTGATGGGCCCGTGTATCGTCCAAACCCGTTTAATTCATGTTGGATTCGTGTTACCGTGTCGTGTCAAAAATTGTCACAATATTTACAAAATCGGAGAACTGAAGTCACAATTCCAACTAACTTCAAAAGAATTAAGGCTTAAATACAAAATATTCCTCTAAAGTTTAGTCCATTTGCCTCATTTTAGTCCATGTATATAGATTCAACTATCAAGTGCATCAATTTGGTCCCTAAGCAATATGGTCTAAATGTCTCATTCTGTCAGAAAAATTGACGAAATTTACCTATTGCCATGCACAATTATGCTGATAAGCGGGTGAGAAATTGGTGGTATTCTATTGCGTGACAATGCGTAGTATATAAGTAAATTCCGTCAACTTTTCTTACAGAATTGGACATTTTGATCACATTGCTCCTATATATATACTTCAGGGACGAAATTGATGTAATTGAAACCACCGGACTGAAGTGAGTCAGGTTGTCAAAGACCGAACTTCAAGGATAGAGATAGAGAGAATTGTGAGAGTAGAATTGTGCCCCTAACATTGTTGATTTTGTAATTAAGCCAAGAAATAATTACACCCCTCAAAATCCAACCTTATTTTCTTATGGGCAATGATATTATAAGCAACTTCTTATAAAAAAGCAGTTTTTAACCATTGAATAAAGATTTGGTCCAAAATAGTAACTACAAAATATTATTAAATAATATTAAATCTTCGTCCAACGAAAAAAAATTACTTATATATATAGAGTACAGAAATATTAGCCATTTAACCATTAGCCTTTTGCTTATAAAAAAGCAGTTTTTAACCATTTAACCATTAGCCTTTTGCTTATTCTTTTTCCTACTGCAATATTTCAAAATTGATATGCATAGCAAGCAAGTCGCGCGAGTTTCATACTTCCAATCATCAGAGAGTACAGAAAAAAATTTCAAACAAATTATTTTGCTGATTCAGTTAAAACGTTGAAGTTGGTTGAAATGTCAGATCCAAGAGAGAGAGAGAGAGAGAGAGGGTTAGGCACGTGAGTGACCGACGCAGGTGACACGTAGGAGGCTTGGTCGAGCACATGCGACGAAGGCAGAGGCGAAAGCTTTTTAGACAAGAGAGTAGAAGAAAAAAATTTGGGCATCAGTGATAGGGATGCCGGATGATGTGGTATCTATCTCATTCACTCTCTCTCCTCGGATTCCATAGTGTTACTTGGGATCCAGATAGAGTGTTTGTGCCTCCAATATTATTCATTTCTATCCAATCAAATTTCTTTATTCGAACATAACTCCCTATTTTCAGAAGAATCTATTTCATATTAGTCCAAACTCTATCTACATAAGTCTACAATCTTTTTCTATTAGAGACGGTACAAAATGCAAAGTTACTCCAGTGTAGAGAGAGAAAATTAAAGTCTGGAGTCCGTTAGTGGTAGTTAGTTTAGGTTTGCGGTAAGTTGGTTAAGTGATATAATGACGGGGTGAGTTAAATTAACCTAACCGTGGTTAAAAGAGTTTAATTCTAACTTAGTTAGGCAGCACCATACTTGGGTTGGGGCTCTGTTTTTTTGCTATAAAAGGTCTCCTGCATTTCCTACTTACTCGACTCCATTTGTTTCCATTTACTCTGTTTATTCGAGAGAGAGAGAGAGAGAGAGAGGACGACAATGGCGGTCACTGTGAGATTGTTTGCCGCTTGTGCATTGCTTGTTCTAACGCTGTTCGTCACTGTAACGGCTGTAGCAGATCGGAATGAGCTTCAAAATTCACGGTACACTTAACTTCTGGTTCACTCTGTGTGATTTAAGTCATTGAATGTACAATTGATTGAAATTCGCTCTCATTATTTGATTTCTCAGTGTTTCTAGTCCTACACTCTGAAGTTTTGATAAATTCGTGAAGAAACAGAGAAGTTTCTAGAATTCTAGTTTTGAACCTCCATTAATGCCAACGAATGGAGCTTTCACCATTATTCTTCGTTTAATGTACATTTGTTGTGCTTTTTTTTTCTGGCAGTGTTGAAGAAACGATGAAGTTACAGAGCTTGAAGAACTCAACAATGGCGGAAAGGTTAGTTACAGACTCACAGTATAGTCTCAGTTTCTGAGCTTCAATTTTGGATCTTCTATTTCACTTTACTATTCATCAGAAGCGTCCACGTAGCATCTGGCGCAATTCGGGACCCTTATTAATTAAGACAATCTTGGCCGTTCAGATCGCATCTGAAAAATCATGATCGTTTATTTCACTATGGTCGTTGTCTTTGTCCTGTTTAAATTAATGTTCTCAACCCGCAAGCAAAAGTAATCCTGCCAAAAGTAAAATATCAATTTCCCCAAATGTTTATTTTATTTTTATTTATTTTTTTCTATATGAAATTACAAAATTACCCTTGTATGTGTCCCTAGTTCATCCCACTTTCACATGCTATACCCAATTGTCAATAAACCACATCTTGAGGCTTTCTTTGTAATCAAATATAATATAAAATTTTGGCAAAATCTTAAAATATTCACTTCGTAGTCTCCACTCCAACTAATAGCTTCTCTCAATTGATGAACTTTGTCGATAGTGATTAGTGACTGTCTCGAGCATTGTGTTTTCAAGTGACAAGAGAATTTGATGATACGACGTCGTTGAATTTTACTAATGGTGATGTAATTTTCAGGTCAAATGAAGAAACTGTTGTAGGCCGGAGAGAGCATGTCGTGGAGGATCCAGAAGTGGTAGCGTCCATGGTTGATATGTGAGTCTCTCTCTCTCTCTCTCTCTCTCTGTGTCTGTTTCACTACATTAATTAAAATTGCTGATTTGCTAGCAATTTTAGTCATTGTTTGGTTGTGAATTTAAGTTCTCATCTCCGGAAATCATGTGGTCTCATAAATTTTTATTGGGAGATGGATCAGTAGTGAAAAGGGCTCACATGAACTGTACATTATCACAGAACAGAATGCAGTCCCCTTTTTTTTTTTTTTTTGGAATTAACAGTCCTTTAATGTTCAGCATGTCCCACCTACCCAAATTCCACTCGTAATCTTCAGAATTGAGATGTCCCTTTTTGATTTCTCCTCCCAATCTCCACATCCCTTGGTACAACCTCTCGGTCAAAAAAAACCAGTAATTAAATTTAGACCAGCTGCGTCATGGAACATTGACTCTGCCAGATTTTCTCATTGACACGTTGACAACCCAACCTTTTTTCTTTTCCTTTTATTTTGTGGTAGAGTAAGAAAGGTTAATGCTATGCATCCCAAAAATAAGATCACGAATTTGAATTTCATGTTCTTTTCAAGTCATATCATTGCAGTGGATGTGGTAATAACAATTACTATCATGGCATGCGGTACAATTGATAAATGATTTGATAATCAAATTTGGAATTCAAAGTTAAAAAAACATATAGCATTATTCAGTAAGAATAGATGGTTCTAAATGTCAAATTTTACGGCAAAACAGAAAAGATTGTGGAAGGCTTGGACCGATGTGTGGTCCAATTTTGGATATTCTAGTAGGACTTCTTGTTTCACTTTGGAGGTAAGGACATAAACCACTGAAACCTTCCGGAGTGTTTTCACGAAGCAACACTTTTATAAAACGTAAGTCACTTATTGGACTCCATCTGTTAGGGCCAGTCTTAAGCATTTTCTAAATTTATACCCGATAAATTAATATCACCTAAGTTGAAAACCTTGTCTTTTTGTATTAAAAAAAATGACAAGTTTATAGTGAGCAGCTTCTCATATGAGGAGGCGGATTTTAACCGTTAGATTAGAATCTGGTAATAAATGTATCTCTAGATTTTTTAGAATCTTATTGCTAGATTCTCATCCAACGGTTAAAACACGCATTCTCATATGAGAAGCTTCTCACAATACTTTAGCATTGATAAAATATGAATCATTGTAAACGATAACCCAAACTAGTTGCACAGTGATAAAATTAATTTGATAAAAGCCAACATTATACCCACTAGTACTACGTATATTATCCACTGAATCTCTCTAAGTGGTACAAGGAACCGGCAGCCGTACCGTACCCATGTTCTTTCACTTCTGTAACATTTCATCGCAAGCTTTCCCCACATGGCCCATTATGTGATCCGCATATCTCGCATTTAACTTACTTCATGTGTTTTCCCTTTATTACCCCTTTATCACTATAGCTTTACCTTGCTTCATTTTTGTTTCCTTATGATCACCCACACTTCATCATGTTGGTCCTGTTAAATGCAGTTGTAAAGTCTTGTCTTGAACTTTATACACTCTCCAAAATTGCTTAATCTCTGCACACTCTTTGAGAATTTCATAGGCTGATGCTAAACCAGTTGCTTTCATCACATGGCTATGAACAAAACCAAATGTCTCCCTTTTAAAACGCTTTGAAGGCAGAGATACGATTTTTTCCCTGCCCAAAAATATACAATGGCTTCCCTTCACCAATAGAGCTGAGCTAGCTGTCTGTTAGACAATTTCACCTAAAGATCATGAAAACAACCAAAATGACCAAAATTCATTTTTTTTTTTTACAAGTTGGAATGGTTGATAAATTCTTTGAACACTGGTGCTAGTTTCATATGTTGACTAATTGCCACCCTCTCAGCATCTGAGAATATGTCGGTAACATTTAATTGGAACTACTCTCGTACTGTAAAATTCCAAATCCCTACTTGTTGGTATGCATAAAGTTCTGTCCCCCTTTTCTCCAGTCTGTCAAATTGCATAAGCTCCAATAATTCAATATCTGGATTCATGGAGATAAGACTCCAGTAGGAAATACTACGTATTGGCTAAGTAAGCAGCAACTGACACATCCATGATCTTATTAAATGACCTCTGATCTATATAAAGAGTTTAACCCCCCCACCGACACATGATCACATTGAAGTTGGTCTCCCCAACTTAATTAACACATTTATTTCCAACACTGTACAAGGGAATCATTTTGTTTCCGTATGGACCGTATTTATTTATTCGTATACTAACCGTGCATCAAGTACCTTTACGGAGTAATTGTAAATAACAGCGGATCTACTGTATATTAAATGCATATATTTTAAAACGACCCACTTTACTCAAATGGGTTATGTTATGTGAATAACAAATTAAATCTACAAAGAGTGAAGTAAATTAAGATAGGCTTAATTCACCGGTGAAATTTCTTTTGTATAATGGAAGATGCTTATGTGCTCATATTCGTGTATACACTGCATGTACAAAAAATTTGGTAGGTGTATTTAACAGTAATTGGCATTGGCAACTAGTTAGTCATGCACTAAATATAATAATATTACTTTTATATCCTATTACAATATTGACAAGATCTTTTTTACTCCCCTTAATTTTTATTTGAGGATGTTTAAGTGGTCTTATTGTCACCTGCGTTGGGAACCACATGTTTAATTTTGTGGATCCCCTTAATTTTTATTTGTGGATGTTTAAGTGGTCTTACTGTCACCTGCGTTGGGAACCACATGTGGGATACAAAATTTGAAAAAATTAGCATTAATCTTAGTTTGGTGCACTTATCTATATCGGAGATATAAAGATGCATTAATTAGTAATAGTTTTAAGTACAAATAATTTTCTTAACAAAAAGTTTTTTGATTATCCAGGAGCATTCGTAATAGCACAGAAAGGAGGAAATTGGGGTTCTTCTCTTGTGGAACCGGCAATCCAATTGATGACTGCTGGCGCTGCGACCGTAATTGGCACAAGAACCGTAAGCGCCTCGCTGACTGTGCCATTGGCTTTGGACGCAACGCCATTGGTGGCCGTAATGGCAAGTACTACGTTGTCAGCGACCCGGGTGACGACGACCCAGTAAACCCTCGACCGGGAACACTCCGTCACGCCGTGATCCAAGACGCCCCTTTGTGGATCGTGTTCAAGCGAGATATGGTGATCCAACTAAAGCAAGAGCTCCTTATGAACAGTTTCAAGACAATTGACGCGCGTGGAGTCAACGTCCACATAGCTAACGGGGCTTGCATTACGCTTCAGTTCATTACAAATGTTATAATACATGGTCTACATATTCATGACTGCAAGCCCACCGGCTATGCAATGGTTCGAAGCTCTCCTAGTCATTATGGTTGGAGGACATTGGCGGACGGTGACGGAATTTCTCTTTTTGGGGCAAGCCACGTTTGGCTCGATCACAATTCTCTGTCTAACTGCGCTGATGGACTTATTGATGCTATAATGGGCTCAACAGCAATAACTATCTCTAACAATTACTTCACCCACCACAATGAGGTACGTTTATGTTTTCAATAATGCTAGACCCACACAAAATTCTACACAAAACAATCATGACCCTTAATTCTAACGGCTCCCATGAGAGGGAACACATGGGTCACACTCAAAATTCACCGGAATCAAAGGCTAGGATTGTTTTATGTGGATTTTTATGTGAAATTTTGTGTGGATCTAACATAGGGGTGTGTTTCGGCTAGAACGAATCGGAATACCTCTTTTGGAAAAAATTCCGAAAATTTTGGAAATTAAATAGGTGTTCCAATTTCTGTTCCGATTTTTTCGGAATTTCATTTTCCTTTTCGATTTCCGAATTTCGGAATTTTCGGAATTTTCAGAGTCGGAATTCTTCGGAAATTTTCGAAATTGGAATCGGAAATTTTCATAATTTTTGGAATTTTCGGAATACAAGTACTATTGAAAGGATAAGTCATGCTTTTATAGAGAGTCTCCTACTCTCGCCTTTCACTTCTTATTCTATGTGGGACAAACAAGTCCACATTCTTCCAAATTTTCGAAAAATATTCGGAAATATTTTCAAAAAAATTTCGGAAAACATATTTTCGGAATTTGCGGAATTCTCAAAACAATTCCGATTCGATTCCGATTTTTTTTCAGAATTTAATTTTTGGTGTCAAAATTGGAATTTTTTTTATCGGAATCGGTCAAAATCAGAATTTTCATTACAAATGACACCCCTAGTCTAACATTACTTATTTCTCCATTTCACACCAACTTTTTACCAGAATTCATGGGTTTATTAGATCAGTGTGTGTGTGGGAACTAATAAACTTTTGTCACTACTTGCAGGTCATGTTATTGGGTCACAGTGACTCCTATGTTAGAGACAAGGCTATGCAGGTCACCATTGCCTACAATCATTTTGGGGAGGGTCTCATCCAGAGAATGCCAAGGTAGTATATAAAAATACACTAGGATAACACTGTGTTATAGGCTTATAGCTTGAAATGGACAAAAAGAGTGCTGGTCAGTTCATTAAAATGACTGCGCTAATTAAAGCAATTTTTCAGTAAGATTGCTGAAGTAATTTACTCTAGTTACTTTGCACACTTAATTTAGTACCTCATCTTAGGTGGTAGAAAATGTGTACTTTTACATTTCTCCGTATATTCGTTTGTTGTGACTTGTGACTTGTGAGCGATAATCCATTGGCTACTGAACTTGATGTTTGTTTCTGAGAAGTATTTGATACATTTTTAATTGATGGTCTAAATTAGGACATTGGAATTAAATAATTCGAGCTGCAGGTGTAGGCATGGGTATTTCCATGTTGTGAACAATGATTATACACATTGGGAAATGTATGCCATTGGTGGAAGTGCAGAACCCACCATCAACAGCCAAGGCAACAGATATCTAGCCCCTGCCAACCCTTTTGCCAAGGAGGTAAGCCAATTAAAAGGGAAAAAAAAAAAACAAAAACAAACAAAGACTCTCTTCGTCCACCTAGTCCTGTTATACTTGGTTGAGTTATATCTATTTTTTGATGGAATTAATGGGTGTGGACAGGTGACTAAAAGAGTGCAATTAGATAATGGTCGATGGAAGCACTGGAATTGGAGATCAGAGGGAGATCTTCTGCTGAATGGAGCCTACTTCACTCCATCTGGGGCAGGAGCATCAGCTAGCTATGCAAGGGCCTCCAGCTTAGGGGCCAAGTCGTCTTCCATGGTGGGTTCTATCACCTCCGGTGCCGGAGCTCTTTCTTGCCGCAGGGGCTCCCAGTGTTAATCTCATTGTCCATGAAAACAAATTAAAAGAAAAAAAGAAAATTGGGTAAGAAAATGCATTTTTTTTTCCTCCCCTTTCCATTGTTATAAGACTTATAGCAACATGTTAAGTCGCTTTCCGCCAATCAGTTCCCTGTCGATTTTCTAAATCTGTCACTATTGGTATTCCACAAAGTGTACATCTTTTACAGTTTTATGTTTTACTGTTTTACACCGATGTCCATTCCTCCACTTCTTGTCTCCTTCACCATTTCTCAATGGCTACTTCAGTTTCTAAAAACTTAAGGCTGATATGGAGATAGCGTGAGTTAGAGTTGGGACCCTCTTGTGTCTTAGTATTTTCCTATGAGATGGAAAAAAAAAAAAATTATATATATATATATATATAGTCTTTGGTACGTTCTCTTTATTTTCCATCAAATTGTTACCTTCATCTTTTTCTTTCGCTTCAAACCCGGCATTACTTTTCTTTCTCGTGAGGTCATAGGTTGTGAATGAGTTTATATTCCTTTCCTTCCCGCTCTCAATATTTATTATTATTATTATTTTATTTTTCCATTTTGGTTAAATCACATACATAGTTTTAAAAAGGAAAGAGGGAGTTCAATTTCCACCTAGTCCGTTTGTAAGAGACGATGATTAGCATCAGAATTTCTGTTTCTATCCATCAGTGATGTAATTATGAATTTGTGATGAAACTTATAAGTTATTCTAGCTCTTCCCCTGTTTGTGTTTTTAAATATCTGCTGTCATTGGTTGAAACACTAATTACACATGACTGCAGATAATATCTAGTACCCATTGAGATTTTTTTCTCTCACCCCTTTTGGCTGCAACAAAAGTAGCTGTTACAAACTTACAGGTTTAACTTATGCTGGGATTGAAATTGATCCCACACTGGTGGCGTTTGATGCCCCAGTAGGCATATTTCACATTTCTCACCTACATTACACACCATTTTCTTGCAGCCCATGTTGCATGTATGCCATGTGAATTAAGCTAGACATGTGTTTTGGCACCTTCACAAATACACATGCTTGACTTGAAACTCAGATGATTCATGAATTGGTAGGATTACGATTTAACCATCATGGTTAGTCAAATAAGAGCTCCCTTGTTAGGGTAGCTCAGTTGGAATGGGACTTGGAAGCTGGGACGACTGAGTTCTGACTCCCTTGTGTTGTGCATTCTTGTCTCACCCAATACTGATGACTCGCTGGAGATTGCAAGTTGGGTCAGGTCCCTCCTTTGGCCCGGAGGGGTTCAACCATAAATGATAATATATAGATTTAAAACTTGCTCACCATGGCTAAGAAAATGAGTGCATTTTTGATCACCCACTACCACAATGTTGACATGTATGCCATTCATATCCAATTCAATATTTGAGTTGCTAAAGCCGAGGTAAAATGAGGATATACTAGGACACATGTTGGCGTGGTGGCGGTGGGTGAGCAAAAATGCTCTCCCAAGATAATACTACTGAACTTCTTTATCAGATCATTGGGTTTTAAACCCACTTTATGTACCACCCAGGGTTTCCAGGGCACACAATCCAATTCTCTGATATGTAGATTACCCCACCAAGTTCTATTATTAACCCACTGTAAAGTCAGATTATGTATGATCCAAACTCAGGCCCAGCCTTAAGCCTAAAACACTTCTGCCCAAATATCAAAATCTGTTGGGTTTCGAACGTGCAATTGTGCTCAAATCTCCAGTATGGAGAGCCCAACTACCTTGACATGACATGCATCCACCTTAGAAAACAACAAGAGATCGATACCATGCATGTTTTTAACAATTCAATAAATTGCTTTCAAGAGATCAATAATTCAATCCGCCTGTTTTCAACACTTCAATAAGTTGTTTTCAAGAGATCAATATCACTAATCGAAAATAAGTTACATTGAATTTAAACCTGCCTTGAAAGAAGAAGAAGAAAAAAACAGTAAAAAGCCACACTATCATCATACATAAGATGTTCCTCCTTTAGGAGAAACATATACAAAGTAAGATAAAATGAAATCATAGAAGTTTGGAAAGTAAAAGCTCAGAAAGGAGTTCCAATTTCACTTCTAGTTTCAGTAGGACTATACAAAGCAGACCTGTTCCTTGGTCTATTCTCTTCCAACTGCTTCACAACTTCATCCATGGCAGGTCTAACCGAAGCCACCGGAGCACAGCAACCCATCGCAAGTTTCAATGCCTGAACCAGTCCATCTTCCATCGGACTCCTTATACCCTTCAAAACCTCCACATCAAAAACCTCCATAGTCGTCTCTTCCAACACCGCCACTTTCACAACCGATGGCAAATCAAAAAAGTCACCACTTCTCCCATTTTTCCCGGGCTTTTTCCCTAACAAAATCTCGAGTAACATTATCCCGAATGCATAAACATCTGTTCTCGAATTGCATTTCTTCATCTTTTGAAGTTCGGGCGCTTTGTAACCATCTGTTTTTGCAAGTGCCACCATTTCATCAGCAACAGCCGGGATCATTAGCTTATCGAGCCCGAACTCGGTGATCCTTGAGACAAAAAAGTCATCTACAAGCACATTTTTTGATCGTACGTTCCCATGAGTGATGGGTATTTCAAGACCTGTATGAAGATGTGCTAGTCCTCTGGCTACACACAATGCAATCTTATGTCGTCTAGCCCAGTTCAGTGCTGGTTTTCCAGCCCTGGACTCTGTATTAAAAAGGCATGGATAATTGACAAACAAGAATTAGATGCACATTTTCCATTCACCATTCAATATTTATTATATTCCTAAGCAGTGTAAGTATTGTGTAAGAATTGCCTGTGAATCTGAGAGTGACCGATGGGCATATCATCACAATGTTTTTGGGGGATGCAGAGTATTATTCGGTTTTAACTCTAGACTCAGGCTTAGTAGTAAGTCATGACTCGAAGATGGCTACTTTGGTAGCCAGACATGCAAGTTTGCAACAAACGCAAGTTTGTCGAGATTAGATCAACATCGAATATGGTGAAACTGCGAAAAGTCGAAAACAATTTTGGATCATTTAACAAGGCGTAATGGCTGACACAAACAATGAGGATCTTGAGGCCTCTTTATAAAGTTTGAGATACTGCATGAGTTCATCTTGAATTTTACAGCTTTTGATCAACATCAAAAATGGTAAAACTGTGAAAAGTGAAAACCATTTTGGATCATTTAAGTATACAATGGCTGACACAAACAACAAGGATCTTGAGCATCTTTATAAACTTCAGATTGCATGAGTTTGTTTATCTTGCATTTTGTAGAATTTGATCAATATTTGACGTGGCAAATCTGTTGAAATCATTTTGGATCATCTGATGGCCTACTTCTCTTAATCATTTTGGACAAATCATTTTGGACAAGTTTAGCCCTAACATCACAGTGGTGAATCAGAGCTGGCCTACTTCTCTTAATCTTAAGTATCATATATACACACATACAGATAAATTTATAGTTAGATTTGACAATATCTATGTTTTCTTTCAGAAGATATAACCACTTAGTTCTGTGTGCGCTTAGGTTACATGTAGAACAATGAGACCAATCATTGTCAGCCGTCATGAGCAATCCTGGGTAAAAGTACAACTTACGGAGCTTGGGTCTGGCTGTTAAACCAAAAGGTTCTTCAATTGTGGCCTGGTCCAACTCTACATGCCCATGTATCATGATTTATAATAAATCTCACTTAAACCTTGAGTTTGAATGACGGAAATTCTCCTTGAGCGGACACATCTGAAATTATTTCTATGTAAGGTTATTCTCAACTTTGTCAAATAGCATTCATTGTGGGATTGGTATATTACCAAAGTTGAGACAGTGGGGTCAAATTTTGGGATAGTGTTTTGTATCTTTGCCCCGAAGAGAGTGGACCCTAACGAGAAGCAACTCTTGGTGTCACATCTAGAAGTTGCCTCACAAGCTCAGGATTGATCCCAATGATTATGTTCACCATAGGGACAGTTTGTGGGGCCAAAGAACCGGTTTTGTGATTCATTAATGCACGGTTCTATAAAATCTATGTTTTGTTCTTTGTCAAACCAACATTTCCTTGGTTGTTAGAAAAACCAAATAGAAAGTGAAGCTGGGATTGAACCAAATTCTATTATAAGAATTCCCTAACATGCTCTTAAAGTCTTCGATCGCAAAAGTCAAATGCAGCTCCATAAAATCCACGTCACTGCATAGAAATGGACCTCTTGAAATATCTTTTCCTAACCCTAGTTTAGATGCAGTGGACCATTTATTCTTGCATTTTCAAGCATCTTTATGCTTTCATATCATTCTATATTCCTCTTGGCATTGATAGAAGATATTACATGGCAACAGTTGAAGTTTAGTGATACGAAATGGTGCAACTGCAATTACAAGATATTGTAAGTTTCACATTTGCTGAATTGCACTCATGCATAGACAGTAAGTAATAGACATACATAACAAAATTTCTATAAGTGCACTTGGAATGTAAAATTGAGAGAAAACCAGAAAGTGTAAAGTTACCATGTAAGAGATCATGGAGGGTTCTGTGAGGAAGATAGTCATAAATGAGTAGCTTTTCCCCTCTCTTCCCCTGATAAAAAGCTCTCAATGGAATCAAATTCTCATGCCGAACTCGGCCCAATTGCTTTATCAATGGCAAACAAGAACTACCATCTTTACAACTACCTTCTCTCAACAACCTCAAAGCAATTGTTCCACCATCATCAAGTTTAGCCTTATACACAGTCCCATAACTCGTCTTCTCCATAACTTGACCCGTAGCATTCAAAACGTCTTCCAATGTCAAATGCTCGCCGCCCTGAAACAAAATCAACTTCCCCTCACCACCACCATTCTCTTCATCCTCTTCTTCCTCCAATTCATCTTCATCATCATCTATGTTCTTCTTCTTCTTCCCTTGCACATACCCAATTAGCAATGAAGCCAAAACCACAGCTCCGGTCATAAAACCGATCACAATACCGGCAATGGCACCGGAGCTCAGTCCAGAGCTTCCCTTACAACTCCTCAAAGGGGACCCACATAGCCCAGGACTGTTTCCAGCAAAAACCTCAACTCCAAACTTTGATTCCCCAAAATTTGGCAACACTCCACTAAAATTATTATACGAAAGATTCAATTTCTCTAATTTTAAAACAGTTACACTATCTGGAATTGGACCCGAAAGCATATTGTTCCCAAGATCAAGTTGTCTAAGACTTTGAAACCTAGTTATAAATTCCGGAAAATTTCCGGAAAACAAGTTGTGCCCAAAATCTAGAAACTGTAAATACGTGCAAGTAGCATTTGGGAATGCGGGTTCTGGAAGAGACCCAGAGAGAGAGTTACCGTGAAGACGAAGAGAAACCAGTCGGTCACAGAGGTTCCAGATCGATGTTGGAAGAGACCCATTGATCAAATTGTTCCCCAAATCGATGTCCGAGAGCGAAGAGCTGTAGCCGAGCTCGAGAGGGATGGTCCCAGAAATTGTATTGACTCCGAGGTAGAGGCTTTGAAGGGTTGAGAGCTCTCCAAGCTCTCCGGGGAGTGTTCCGGCGAGACCCGCTGATGGGAGTTGTAGAGAGAGAAGGTGGAGAGATGGGTCTTTGTAGAGAGAGAGATTGGTCCATTGTGGTGAGGAGAGGTCGCTGCAGAGGAGAGGATTGCCGTTTGTAAAGACCCATTTCAGGCCTCGCCATTGACAGACTGGTACAGAGGTGTTCCAAGAAGATAAGAGAAAGTTCTGTGAATTGCCTTGTAGCGATGGTTTGATCTTCTCCAAAAGAAGCTCAACGTCTGAGGAGGAGGAAGAAGAAGAAAAGGGTGAGCCTGTGAACATGATGAAGAAGGAAATGTAGAGAGAGAAAAGCTTTGGAAGCGCCATGGATGAAGCAAAGAAGAGAGAGAGAAAGTAGAGCAGAGTGTAGAGAGAGAGAGAGAGAGAGAGAGAGTGGAAAGTTAAAGAGTGTGGGTGGTGGTGGTGACTGGTGGGGGGGTTTCTTTGAGGTTTTTTTTTTTTTGTTGGGAAAGCTGACATTTTGTTGACTGTTAGTGCTCTCTTTTCTTCGGTTCATTAATTGTACGGCTCTGATTTGATTTGACTACTAGTATAATTTTACAAACCTACTTTGGTTAAACTATACACCGTTGATATGTATTAAAATTTGAACAACATGATCATCTAACGGTGTAAATGCTAGGGAAGGGTGTACTCAATGGTTGATGATACAAAAAAAATATTGTGTATATTGTGTATGTATCTTTCTTTCCTGCACGCTCACCTTTGGAATTAGCTGATAGCAGACATTTTTTAATTTTTCTCTCTCTCTTTTCTTTTTCTTTTCTTTTTTTTAAAGCTTTTTGCTTTTCCTTTTATAGAAGAGAGACAAACTGCTCTGCAACACGAAACCAGGTGTTGTCCATTCAAGTTAAAGCTAGAACGGTGGGGGTGCATTTGAAAATTGATGTTCCCTCGATCTGGAACGTACACGTGTCGTTTTGACATCTGATATTAACGGCTGAAGCTACAAAGTGAGAGGGGAGATGATGGGTGTGTGCTGGTTTTGATTTGGGGGTGGAGAAGTTATTCAGTGAGACCGTAATAATTTTTTTATTTGTTTTTATTAAAATCATCCAGATCACTAGAGAATAAATATTTTATTTATTTATTATTTAAAAAAAAAAAAAAGAACAAATATTTTCTACTGGGAACAAAGAGTGCAGTTTTGCTCACGTTTCTCTCTATTAGCTAATGCAGTGAGGCCCAGTGCCTTACATTATTAATTAATTCTCATTTAATATTGAACCCCACTACATTAGCCAATGAAAAAGAAAATTGAGCAATTTTAAAGTGAACAAAAATGTATTCGTAAACAAATGGTGTAAATACACCAAAATTATTTTGGTGTACCGAAGTGAGCCTCCTATCTTAATATTGAGATTAGAGTAATTTGGCTATAACCTACGGACTCGTGTAACGTTCAATGAAATTCTCTATAAAAATAAAAATAAAAAAAAATAAAAAAAAAACAAACAAACAAACAAAACAAAAAAATTCTCTCTTAACGACTTTGCAGTTTGCATAACTTAGTGAGAGTGAAAACTAAAAAGCATACTACTACACGATTATTTTCTTTTCTTTCTTTGGGGCGAAACAAAAATACACACAAATTTTTTTTTTTTTTTTTTTTTTTTTTTGAGGGAGAAATGAATGCTTATTTTGAATGATCAAATTTGTGACAAATATTAATCTATAACTACAATGGCATGACTGAAAAATATTAACCAAGAATTTTTAAAAATAAAATTGTGAAATAACTCTTTCCAAGACATGACATTTGAAAATTAAAATGAACCAACTCTGTCTAAGTTGGGTTGGTTAGAGCCTTTGGCATCTTAAAGGAAAGTCAAGATGGATGAATAGTTTTCATAAAGTTTGGCATGAGTTCCGATACTACTGCTAGCTTGTCTCACTTAACTGATATAGTAATCGTCCAATTCTAAGTTAGTATTAGCTCACATATGTGACATATGGACACACTTCTACATTAAAAATTACACTTAATATAATAAGAAGAATTTAAAATAAAAAAAAGTTGTTTTTTATTGATTAAACCTGATTTAGGCTTAGTTTGGCCCTCACGTGGCTTTTTAAAAGTACTTTATGAAATTTATTATTAAGTTGTTTGATAATTTTGTACAAGTAACACATTACTCTTCAAAGTATATATATATATACTACTCTTCAAAATATATATATATATATACAGTCCGGATCTTAAGCGGGTGTCAAAAGACGGACTTTGGGACGGACCACTTTTAGCGACGAAAATGTGTCTTTTAGCGACGAAATTTTTTGTCGCTAAAAATCATTGTTTTAGCGACGAAAAATTTCGTCGCTAAAAGTAGTCCGTCCCAAAGTCCGCTCCTTCACATCCGCTTAAGATCCTCGCTATATATATATATATATCATGAAACTAAAAAGCAATCTTGATTTTTTAAAAACTCCATTCTATAGCTTTTAAAAGCTCCTCCGAAAAAAGCCGTAGGTTTAATGTTTGCAATGCTCTTAAACTAGTTACCAAATAATGAACATGAAATTGTGCTTTAAAAAAAAAAAAAAAGGCTAGTGCTAAGTAGAAGGTGTTCATGTAAAAGCAAAAAGTGTCGCTAAAAATTTTAGTAACAGTTACCTAAGTGTCGCTAACAATTTTAACGACACTTTCTATTTTAATATTAGCACTTTCTATTTTAACATTAGCATCATCCAAAAGAAAAACACCAAAATAAGCGTCAAACTAAGCCTTATAGATGTCGGATCTCTCAAGCCAATAAGAAAAGGGCAACAAGCACACGAGAAATCAGACCGGAAGAAGTTAGTTATTGGCCACCGACAAGAATATGATTAGTCACTGACATATGCATTTTCATTCCTTCGTCGATGGACAAGTGTTTTCCTAGAAAACCAGGTTTAATGAATCAATAATACTAATATATAGTATACATATATATATATATATATATACATACAGAGTGAGAGTACAAAGATATTTACACATCTAAAGTTGAAGTGTAGTGTGTGAACCCTTCAATACAATACACACAGAGTTCATTCCTGACGGAATTAATAAAAGAATTCCAACAATGTCTAGCACCGCTGGTCTTGTGATTCCCTGCAAAGGTAATTTATTAATCTTTCATTAATTGATTTTCTTTTCTTTTTCCGTCCTCATCTATGAACTATGCCCAGAAAAAAAAAAAAAAAAAGGTGATATGAAATTAATTTATTACACCTACATACACAAAAGAAAATTTTATGGGTTTTAGTATTTACCATTTTTCTTGACCCGGGTATGCGTTAAATTCACGAATTTCTTTTGACCTTTTGATTGTTTTTTTTTCTTTTTTTTCTTTTTTTTTTAAGGGGGGGGGGGGTGAGGGGGTTGAGATTTCGCCTAATTGTCTTGTTTCTTGAATTGAGTTTTGATGGTCTCTTTCAATTTAAGATCTCATGAAGGATGTGGATTTATTTATTCATTTTTTTGTGAATTTGCAGCGGCGGTTTCATGGGAAGCAGGGAAGCCATTGGTGATAGAGCAAGTGGAGGTTGCACCACCACAGGCCATGGAAGTGAGGATCAAGATCAAGTATACCTCACTTTGTCACACTGATCTCTTCTTCTGGGAAGCTAAGGTCTGTTTGTTTCTCCTGATGAAATTACATTAACGTGTACGTTTCAATTCATTTTTCATTGACATATACAGCACACTTCTCCAGCGGACCAGTCCGCAAGTTATAACTTAGCAGACTTTTTCACAGCCATCGAATCATGTGTTTCATTAAGGGTATTTTTATCATTTCACACCATCCAAGGGTTGAAAACAGAAGTCTGCAAGTTATAAACTTGCACTCCCACACAGGAATCTCCCTCCTAACATATATGTATAGGGTTAATATTACCTACCACCCGTGAGGTTTGACCTGAGAACAGTTACCCATCAGGTTTGAAGAACAACAATTTCCCTGATCTTTTATTAGTCATAGCAAATCCTCTTCTGTTTATTGACCTGTGTTTGGTTTATTAAAATATACCTAAACTACCCTTATCCTATTAATCTTTTAAAATAAACTTTTGTAGTAATATTAAGTCCAACCCGTTTTTTTTTTTATTTTTAGTGAAAAAGGTCCCCATGTTACAAAAGTTATCTGAAATTTCAGATGACTTTGTAAAAAAAAAATTGAACTACTTATGTGAAATATCACTGAATTTTTAACATATAAGGATTTGATCTGATTAATTTGCAGTAGTCATGGAGTTTTGACCCAAAAAAAAAAACTAATTGTCCTTTATTCTTAATAAGTCTAAAATGAGGGACTTTTTACTAAATTTCTAATTTTTAAAAGATAGAAACGACTTTGGGGCTGGTATATAGATCCATATCTTCCCCTTCAAAATGAAAATTACATAAATTTTAAAACAATTTATACGAGAAGATATGAAAAAGAAAAAAAAAATCATGATTTTGGAAAAAAAAAAATATTGATGTGTTTCAAAGGATCGTCAAAATGTTGAAAATAGATTTCACATTCGTGAAAAATCGTGAAAATTTTAGAAAATTTAAACGAATTATGAAATTTGCTCAAACGATTTCAGAAATAATTTGTTTAGAATTGTAAAATTTGTAAATACCTAGCCGATGGGCTCTTTAGATATTTTCTAAACACTTTTAATTATTTTTAAAATTAATTTTGAGGGCTAAATTGTAATTTAACCATAGCATGGGAGGTGTTATTCATCAAACGTGAGGGGTAATTGTTCTCTAATCAAACATCAGGGGTGGTAGGTGATATTAACCCATATATATATATATATATACGCAGAGGGTCACTCTCCAGTGAACTAGGTAAGTGCACTAGGCTTTTAAGCCTAAAAAAACTCGCGGTCTGTCCCGTTCCCCGCTGACTCACGGGTTTTTTAGGCTTAAAAGCCCAATGCACTCCCCAGTCACTGGAGAGCCTTTATATATATAGTTGCAATTATTTGTAATAATTTGATAGGACTTTCTATAACTTTCTCTGAATGCCTAGTCAGTCATCTTCCATACTTTGAAGCCTAATGTTTTACTTTTTTTTTATCTTCAGGGCCAAACGCCTTTGTTTCCTCGCATATTTGGTCATGAAGCAGCTGGGTATGTCAGTGGTTGAACACTTCTATGTCATCTTCTTTACTTGAAAACATATTGCTTAATAGGTTCTGAGCTGCCTAATCACATACATGTTAAAAACTATCTATACATTCCGAGTAATGCTACACCCGCACCAAATTCTACACTCAACAATCCTGGCCCTTGATTCCACTGGACCCCATGTGAGTCCTACAGCGGTCCTATACGAGACCCACAGGAATCAAGGGTCAGAATGTGTTAAGTGTGGAATTTGGTGTGGGTGTAGTATATTTGATACATTCCTGCCAAATAATTATTTGAATTGAGAATTCTTTAAAGAAAGATCGCCCGATTACTACATGTGAATAACTTGTATCAACATTCAAAAAGTCATCCATTTGATGACAATTATCTTAAGAGTGACTTTTGGATGGTTGGTTTGTTGACATTCTAGCTCTCTCCTTTTCTTTTTACTAAAGCATAAGGATCCCTAAGAAGCAAAATGAAAAACATAAAAATAAAAATTCATAATATCTTTCGATGAACAGAACCCCCTTTTGCCCCTATGAGAACCATATGCAATGATTTCATTTGTGTGTAGTAAAGACTCATCTATCGATCCAACTTTCCCAGCAGCATATTCGGTTTATAGTTGTTTTGATAAATTAATCCACATTCTCACGTACAGCTAAATCTTTCTGGACAGGATCGTAGAGAGTGTCGGGGAAGGTGTAACGGACCTCAAGATTGGGGATCATGTGCTTCCTGTGTTCACCGGGGAATGTGGAGAATGCAGGCACTGCAAGTCCGAGGAAAGCAATATGTGTGACCTTCTGAGAATAAACACAGACAGAGGGGTTATGATCAGTGATGGAAAATCTAGGTTCTCCATAAACGGGAACCCTATAAATCACTTTCTTGGCACATCCACTTTTAGTGAGTACACGGTTGTTCACTCGGGCTGTCTTGCAAAGATAAATCCACTGGCACCATTGGATAAAGCATGCATCCTCAGTTGTGGCATCTCAACAGGTTTTGCAAATTACTTACACATTTATGGTTACCTCTCTATTCGAGAAAATATTTAATTCAACGGTGATATAATATACCACATTATCTGTATCAACATATAATATACCACATTATCTGTAACATCATACTAATACATATGAATACGAGCTTCAACGCAAACATGTTTTCCGGTGTGTATAAAGTTAGATTTTATTGGCACGTTATACCATGTAATCAAAATCACCGTTGTAATGAATATTTTCTCCTTCTGCGCTTAGGAATCTAAATGATTTGTGTGACACAACCTGTTATGTTTTTTTTCCCCTCCTAATTCAGGATTAGGTGCAACTTTGAATGTGGCAAAACCAAAAAAGGGATCATCAGTTGCTATCTTTGGCCTAGGAGCTGTTGGCCTTGCAGTAAGTTGGCGCGAAATTTGTTTTTCCTCCATGTTCTTTCCAATCTTTCTTCCCTTAGGTTTCGTTTGGTATGCCGATTGAGAGAAGAAATAGAAAAAGGAAAGGCATACTATTTTCTTAGTGTTTTTTGTTTTCCTCCATGCTTAAACAACAAGAGAATTAAACTTTCTTCTAAATATAGGACTCGACAAAAGAAGAAGAGAACTAAGCCACAAATTTGAGAATTTTAACTTATTTTTCATTATTTCTTTTTCTTCCTATTTTTCTTAGTGTTTTCCTTATTAACACTACAAGGAAATATGTTTTCATCAATGCTTTCCTTTACTTTTTTCCATCAAATCCTTGAACCAAACAGAGCCTTAATATTTGTCCTTTTGGTCAGCTTTCATGTCTAATTTGGTTCATCTCTTAAGGCAGCTGAAGGTGCAAGAATCGCAGGGGCAACTAGGATAATTGGGGTTGACTTCAATCCCGACAAATTCAAAGAAGGTAAATCCTTTGGCATTGTTCATCTTCTCAATGTCTTTAATGATCGACTAGCAATTGATTTAGAAACCTAATTCTTATTTATTTCGTTTACTTTTTTTTTTTCTTTTTTTTCTTTGTGTATTAGCCAAGAAATTTGGGGTGACTGAGTTTGTGAATCCTAAGGAGCATGACAATCCCATTCAAGAGGTAGGGAATGTATTTCTATTTCCGTAAGTCCTTTCACAAGCAACCCATTACATATATAGTATTGTATGTATTGGTGGATTTAATCAATTCTAACAGTTTCTTGATACCTCCACAGGTCATTGCAGAGATGACAAATGGTGGAGTTGACAGGAGCCTAGAGTGCACTGGCAACATTAATGCCATGATTTCTGCTTTTGAATGTGTTCATGATGTATGATTTTCTTTTAGCCAACTCTAGAGGCATTGGATCATTTCACCTGTTGTTGATTCTTACTGCCCTTTTTGCGAATGCATAAAATAGCATCATGCTATACTTGAATTTGCAGAACCAGTTCTGTTTGGAGCATTCTCAAATAAGCCCCTAGCTTGTATAAGTTTGTTTCACTTGTTATATTGAATCGTGTATACGAAATTCAGGGATGGGGTGTGGCCGTGCTTGTTGGAGTACCCACCAAAGATGCAGTGTTCATGACCAATCCTATTAATCTGCTAAACGAAAGGACACTAAAAGGAACCTTCTTTGGGAACTACAAACCTCGGACTGACATTCCGTCTGTTGTTGATATGTACATGAACAAGGTATTATTAACATGTGCATCTTATATCTTTTATAAACTCTACCTTTTTGTTGTTGGGATGAGTGTTGTAAATTCAGATTCTTGACCATTTTGTATCATGATGAAGGAATTGGAAGTGGAGAAGTTTATAACGCATCGTGTCCCATTCTCTGAAATAAACAAGGCATTTGAGTACATGGTCCAAGGGGAGGGCTTGCGATGCATTATCAGCATGGAAGACTGAAGTTTTGGATACAAACTTTGTTGTATGATGAAGCCTTTTATGTTTTGGATGTACTAGATGTTTCCTTGTTATGATACATATTACATATATAGTACGTATATGGTTGTCTTTAAACAGGCAGTGGCTGACCATGTTTAGTAAGACTTGATGTGTGTGTGTGTGTGTGTGTGTGTGTGTGTGTGTGTGTGTGTGTGAGAGAGAGAGAGAGAGAGAGAGAGAGAGAGAGAGAGAGAGAGAGAGAGAGAGAGAGAGGAGGGCGTTGATGCAATTTCTGTCTTTTTGCTGGAAAATAATGTATATAAATAATGTTATCATTCGGGATAGAACTGTGTTTTCTGGCATAATGCTTCAATAATTATACAATGTTAAGTTCATAGCTTTATTATTATTATTTTTAATAGCAAGAGTTATATTTTATTAAAAGCACATTATGAAATAAACCAGTACAAACATACAAAAGTAAGAACATACATGAATAATACGCAAAACAAATTTATGAGTCGCACTACAAATCTCTTCAATCTCTAATGTCTCGAGATGGATCATTTTGGTAGAAGCGACTGCATTACTTCCTAACATGCTTCGGTCCACCGGCTCGACTAACTTGACATTAGACCAAAAATCGTTAGCCCAAAGTCCATCCTGAAAAATCCACAGGCCAAGCGGACTATACCAGTAAGTCCCAAGTTTGACTCTATGGGCTTATTATACACTTGCGTTCTGATGGATTTAGTGAGGAAAATAGAAAGGAAAAGAAAAGAAAAGAAAAGAAAATTTAGTCAGAAATAAATTAAAATTTTTGAATTTTGTGAGTCTTCCTCCCTTACTAGTTAAATTATTACAATATTAAAAAAAAAAAAATTCAACTTTTGTTTAAGCATAGAGAAAAACTCCAGAGAACTAGTTTTATTTCTTGTTTTCCTATCTATTTTCTTTTCTTTCATAAATCCGTAAACCAAACAAACCTAAGTCCAAACCCGGTGATTGTTCGGGCTGGGCTGGGCTGGAAGACCATCAGGCAGCCCCTACCACAGAAGAAATGATTCAATAATTTCAATGAGACCGCCTAGGTGTGAGGGCCCATATTATTGGGCGTCACACCACGTAAACAGATTAACCCTTCGGCTCCTGTCACAAGAGAGATTATTCCATGGTCCTGGATTATATGCCTCGTGGTAGTCCCGGCCAATAACAGACTGCCATATGACAAAGTGTTAAAAAAAAATTTGTCTCCTAAAAGTCAGACAATTTTGCCACATGGCAGTCCCTCAATGGCTGACACGACCATGTGGCAATGATCCGGACCATGGAATAACTTCTCTTACCACAGCCCACAGGGCATTATTGAACCTAAAAAATGGAAGCATGAGTTCATCAACTGTTGTCATCATGAGTGTTGCTGAAATTGCCCACACTAATCAATGACATTGGATTCTGTAGAATCATTCGCATTAGGAAAGTGTGTTACCGATGGTCTCGTCAAAGGAATCTCAACGATTGGTCCGACCATAATTATAGTACCATGTTATAGTGAAAAACTCTTCATATTGATGGATTAACACACATGCCTGGATTTTCAAGTTTGTTGATCCTCGGATTCAAATGCCTGGACCAACACATGCTAGCCAGAGATCAACAGCACTTGTGCTCATATCAACTTGATTATATGTATTCTATTGTACAGACTTTTATCTTTTCAACACATTTTATCCACCAATTTTCACCAAAGAAAATGTGTTATTACATCAAATGGAATAAATGAGCAAAGCAACCTTACTCCTGGCTCTAGTTACTTGTACTTCTCCATTATTCTTCTTGCCTCTTCAAGGCTGTCTTCCGTAGAAGTTGCGGACGTGGGGCCGCCTCCACCACCGCCACCTCTTGGGCCTTCATCCTTGTTCAATGCAATAAATATGAAATATATGAGCCCCATTGTCGCCTGTTGTTGAAACAGAAAGCTCGAGTCATCAAAATGTAAATATGCTGTTCAGTGAATCTTCTGATAATTTATTCCCAACAAGGAAGAGCATACATATAAGGTATGCATCCAGAAAGAAAAATGGCACAAAATTGCCGACCTGTAATAGTTTTGATAGCAGGAAATTCTGCTCAATAAATCCCAAGATCTTTAGGCTATAATGAATGTCCTGATGGGGCCCATTTTAACCAGCCTTAGGAGCACACTACGATACTTACTTTTTAAATACATGAAAGACATAGCTCTTATGCCTTTTCCTGGCAATAATTTATCAAAAATATGCAAGGAAACATCTGGAATCTGCCTACCCTACATTTATATTTCTCGTCTTCATATGAAACTTTGAATGAGTACAACAGACGAAATCCTTTTCTTCCACGTATAAGAACTCAAGATCTCAAAGGGTTTGAATATCTGAATATATGCAGCCAATTTTTCTCCCTCTCTATAATAGGTGAGCAAGAGATTAATAGTGGTAAGCAGCACACATCAACCCAGATTTCACGGAGTTTCTGTACCCATCAACATGTGTCCCTATAATTACGCGACGAATGTCTCTCACTCTCTCTACTCTCAAGTCTCAACTACTAAACTTTCGTCCACCCGAGGCACTCCTTGTACATCAATCAAGCACAATCAAGTATTAGGACTAGGCACTTCCCAGAAAGATAAAATAAAAATTTTAATAATTGATATAGGTAAAGAAAAGAGAAACCCTTTCCCAGCAAAACTTTACCTTGTTTTAGTAAAGTAACATAAGGCAATATGCAAACCATTTCACAATAAGATTTTACTAAAGGGTGTAAACGGTTCGGCTCGGTGTGATTTTTGGCAAAACCGATCGGTTTCGGTTCGGTTCAGTTCGGTTTGAAGTGTGTAAAATTTCGGTTTGGTTTCAATTTTACACTGCACAAACAAAAGGAAAACCGACCGGTTCGGTTCGGTGTTTCAGTTTTCTTTCACCCCTAATTTTACTCACTGGATATGCAGAAACAAATTCAAAATGCCATTCTGCATTCTCAAATCTCACAGGTAGAAAGATATTGACTACATACCAGGACAAAGAAAGCCGTTGACAGGAATGACTTGAGTACAAAAAGAGCTAGGGTCAATGCAACTACAGTCACAGAGATCCTCGCTACTGGTCTTGGAACAGCATCCTAGAACCCGAAAACACAAACAAACACATTTGTCTTGTATTGCAAATAAGGTCAGCTGTTACAACGAAATAAAACTGCGTGTAACTAAAGAGGGAAGATATGGAATTATAATAGATGAACTTACAGGGACCAGATTAGTTCCAGCCTCAATTCCATCCTTCCCCACCTTCCATGCTGTTTGGATAACTATGCCCGAGGATTTATTACAGCGGTTAGCACAAAAGAAGGATCTGAAACTAAACTGAGAAGACTAAAGAGGTTACTTGCAATAGCAATGAGCAAAAGCTTATACTTGTAAACTCTTCGTGTAGATTTTTAAATTTTTTTTTCCTTATCCCTTATAAGTAGTGACGAACTTTCTATTAGGAATTCGATAACACAACATGATGAAGAAAGTCTCTTTTAACATACGGCTCATATGAATGCATCTCCTCATTAAGGGGGTTTTGTTGTCTCCATCCCAGCAATCATGTCATTTTCCCTATAAGACGAATTTCAGAAGAAAATTCTGTTCTCACTGAATATACATCTCATTTTAAGGCTCTTGGTTAACATTAATCGTTACAATATTCTCAATTTATTTTCTAGAAAATTGCATAGAATGGATAAATAAATAGATAAACCTCATACAACATTTTTTAAATGAAAACTCCAGCAATAATTCCAGAATAGTTCACAAATGTAAGACTGCAATTAATCCTGGATTGAGATCATCCATCAAATTCCTGTAGCAAGGCACCACTACAGGAATTCAAACTTCATTATTTCACAAACCATGCTAATATTTGACAAGCTCCTAAAAACAACAAGTGGCAAGTCCCCAGGAATCCCCCACCTAAAATACAATCTAATTTAAACCCCATGACAACATCTGGGTTCAGTCTCTCCAAATTGCACATGGTTTTGTCTCGGGAATTGTATGCATTTTCGCAAACATGTTAAACGCCTAGACTTTGTAAAAATTATGTCCCAAATCAGTTGACATGCACTAAAGGCACTGCCACACGCCCTCTAAATATGCAACCATGGCTAATAATAATGTCACAAGCTTAATACCTAGTAACTTAGGTGTAAGCATTTTGGGCCATGTTGTGAAGCTCTTTTTTCATGTTAGTGGGTAGGCTTGGGGTTTCAGAGCGAACCCTGGTCATGGCCGAGTAGTACTCTACTTACGGTTACCTATGAGCGGACACATGGCGCACTAGTGTGGTGGATCCTGTGGATAGAAGGACCATAGGGGGGAGCAGGTTCGTAAGGCGAGAGCAGAGGTGCATCCCACATTGGCCAACCAGGAGAGGATTCTGGACTCTGTGGGTCAATGAGACTAGGACGTCACATATTTAGGTAGAGTAATGCTATGCTTCCCAAGTTTCTATCTCAAAAGTGCTTCCCAAATGATAGTGGCAGTGGGGTCAAGTAAATAACTTCCAATCAAAATTCAACTGGCCACCATCACATCATTTGGGAAGCACTTTTGGGATAAAAATTTGGGAAGCATAGCATTACTCATTTAGTTAGGGGAGATTGTGAGACCCCACGTCGGTTCAACTAGTAGAAGTGTGAGTTGGCATATAGTAACACCACAAGCTTGGTACTAGTAACTTAGGCATTTTGGGCCAAGTTGTGAGGCTCTTACTTCAAGTTATAACATTGCACAAAACCCCGTCAATAATAAAGAAGAGGAAAGGTTCTAGTTCCAACATTTACAGGATCATCATATTAATACAATTGGACAAATTTTTCAGTGTAATTCTACCTGAATACAGCTTCCACATTTCAAATTGCTACTATAATGTAAAAAAAAATTCAATAGAACAGATCATTCCAGTAAGCTATTCGCATCAATATACTAACCAAACTTCTATTTTTTCCCCCCCTGAATTAGGACAAATTCAGAAACATTGTAACAACTGAATAAGACGGACACTTACAATATATATATATATATATACCTCTCAAGAAATTGGATTGAGCAGCGAAGATTAGAGGAACACAGAGAAATTTGTTGAGGCGGAGCTGTTTGATTTGAGATCGCTTCTTCAACATCGAGAGAGATACGGAAGAAAGGAACTGAGAAGGATTGAGAGCTAGGGTTTGTTTGTTGCAGCATTTTCCAGAGTAAGCAGAACCAGTAAAGATGTTATGAAGAATGAGCGTTGAAGAAGCCATGTATATGTATATCTGTATATACGTATGTGTATATATATATATATATATATATATTACTCCTATTATATGAAGCATCAGCAGATTACAGACTCCAGTCGTGTGTGGAGGTTAAAAATATCAAAGCATGGAGGGGTCACACAGAAGATTGGGCTTTCTACTAGGCCAAGAGGCCCAATGGTTCGTCTCTGTTTCTGGACTTGCATGGATCCACTTTTATGTCATTTGGGCCTATGCCTGTTAAATGAGGATTCTGGATTCCGATTCTGGATTCCTTAGTCCTCCTCTTTATTATTACTAGTAGGGCTCAGTCACTTTGTGAGTGGAGAGATTTTAAGGAAAGTTAAAAGTAATTTTTTTGTGATATTTTTGTAACATTTTATTCTATCGTATATTTATATATATATATATATATATTTAGGACAATGCTATTCACACTCCATTGATTGCTAAATGCACTCCATGAACTACATTGAGTGCATGGTACAACAGGTTGCCAGAGTAGTACCATGGAGTACATTAATTGATTTTTGGAGTGCTAATAGTAATTCTCTATATTTATTAGGAAAATAAACTTAATGGTTTTTGTGTAATTATTGATGGTAGAATAATTTTTTATGGTACCCTTTATATATGTACTAGAATAGGCCACACACTCCATGTGTGTATGTGTGTCAGTTTGTTTTTTGGACAATTTTTTTTAGCCAACTATTTTAGGCAGTTTTTTCTCATTTGTTGAAGCAATTTTTTCTTTTTACAATTGGTTGGACTTTGGACATTATAATACCCTTCTAATATTTTTTAAAAAGATAAAGTGTAATGGTTTACTTGTAATTATGGAGAACTTAAAAAATAATATTGGTACCCCTCCCTTTCCCTTTATAATAGTATATATTATTATTATTATTATTGGATTAAATACATTTTAACGTACCCCTCGTATTTTGGCCCGTATTCAAGTGATTCTCCTGGACTTTGATTTTGTTGCACACAATCTCCCTCATATATTATGCAATTACAGAACATCATATTTGTACTTATGTTCACTTTTATTCCATTTCTCATGCATTTCAATGAATCAATTTGTTAAAAATAGGTTAGGGTTTTCATTTTTGTTGTTTAGTGAAAAAAGATAAGGGCAAATATGTCTTTTTCTAAGGCTATTTGGCGGGAAAATGTGTACTTTAAATACTTTTCGTCCATTTGGATGGAAAGCATAACAATTTCATTTTAGTTTAAAGTACAAGGGTATGTGCAACAAATCAGAGTTCAAGGGGGTCACTTGAACACGAGCCAAAGTACAGAGGAGTAAAATAAATTTAACCCTATTGTTTTATGACAATTGGGGAGAGGAGTTCGAACCTACACCAAAGGTGTAAGATGATTTGGTGTTGGTCAACTCAGATAGGACCTCAATCACCTCTTCGTTATTATGAGTGTCACAGCCCGGTCCCACAATAGCGGAACCGGAGCCCGTGGCACGCCACCGAGGCTAAACCAATTCATTAGCGTTCCCAAAAATTAGTTTGAAGAACACACGCAGCGGAAAAACAAAACACATTTTAAAACCAGAGGTTCAGTCGACTGCTCAGTCGACGGAAGAAGGCAGGGAGTTTTCAAAAGGTTTAATAGCAATTCCAGTCGACTGAGACTGGAGGTCCAGTCGACTGAGGCGGGGCCCAGTCGACTGCTTTTGCTATGATGAGAAGCAGTAGCTAACAGATACAGGGGTTCAGTCGACTGAACACAGGGCCAGTCGACTGCTCCCCTGACAGCAGCCCAATCTGCAGAATTTCAAGTTTAAAAGCTTTCTAACTTTCACCAATGATCAACCACTCAATCCAAACTCAAACCAAAGTAATCCTAGCTGTATTAAAACATTTCTAAAGCAGGATTACAACATGTCACTAACTATTACAATAGTTTAAAATTCATTCTTTCATACGAAGTTAAACATGGGTTAAAACCACCAAATTCTTACTACAACATTTCTAGGATCCCAAAACTACAAGATTATCATTCAAGTTGCCTTCCAAAAGAACTCCCAACCCACGTGCTCACTTCTCCGATTCCTCGCCAGCATTAACACCTGAAATGGTTGTTTGAATAACCACACATATTTCGATTTGTTTAAGCTAAAGCTTAGTGAATAAAACAACATATGTACATGAATGATAAACATGTCCGCATTCACATCTCTACATTTCATACTAGTCGCCGGAGACTCACGTGCCCGTCCATACTCCCAATCCGTGACTCCTCGCCAATAAGTCCACGCGAAAGGGTAAGACCCACGATTCTTCTCTTCAATCGTGTGACCTTAATGCCTATATCGGCTCCACAAAATGGCACGGTGACCACGTGCTCCTTCTGACCCACATAAGCAACTTAACATGCTCAAATACATATCACCATACTCGCGGTAATCAAAACATATCACCATGCTATTGAGCCTACTTATCAATATAAATGGCCAATATGAACTACACAATATATCTCTAAGAATTAATACATGCTATTCACACAAAACATGAATACATGTCAAGAAACCATTCCAAAAACATAGTTGAATCACTCACCTCCAAATAACGCTCCTATAATTCGATCCAAAGAAAACCCGTGTACAAAGAACGTGTAGAAGTCCGTCTAGTACAATTCCTATGAATCAAAATTCCATTTATCAACTTTTATGAAAAATTCTAGAAAACAACTTTTCGGAAATCTTAGCCAAACAGGCCCTAATAGGTATCAAAACGAAGCTCTTACCTCGAGGAGCTCGAATATGAAATCTGGGAGAAAATAAACTGACGAAAGGTCGTCGTTTGGCGTCGCAAAGCTTAAAGCAACTAAATCCCCCTTTGGCCTCCCTTTTGGCCTCCTCTTTGGAATTAGGTTAGAAGTTATGAAAAACCTAAAGTCATCACTTCCTATATATAGGCAAGACTATTAAGAATTTACGTTTACCTCCCCACGAGTTTTCCAAACTCCTAATCAGTCTCTGAAACTTTCTACATAGCTAATTTATAGCTTCACGAGTGAAACCTCAAAATTATAAAAGTTTTCGACTAAGTTTCGTTTGGTCGCTAAAACGCGAATTTCTACATGACGTTTTCGAAGTTGCTAATTAGCCTACCAAATTAATAGCGTGTTTATTCGTCCTCACCAGGATACTAAATCTAACAACAGAAATATATTCTAAAACATAAAATAATACAGATATTGAAATACACAGGTAAACATTTATTTTCAGATAAACATTTAAAGTGTTCCACAGTGACTGTCTCATACTCGGAGAGACTTCACAAACAATAAATCCTAAATTACAACAGTTTCAAAGGGTTCTCTAATACAGACACCCAAATCAACTCATGAGTCAAAACTCACTCAATCACGTGCCAAAATGCACAACACCTCACATTATCATGCATGACAAATGTAATGAAATGCAAAAGCAATAACACGAATGTGGGTGTTATAATGAGAACAATTACTTCGTGCAAAAGTGGTACATATAAGTTAGCCTAAGCATCTTGGTCAAACTGAACTTTTCGTGATCCTTTCATATTTGTTTTTGAGCAATGCTATGTGCACATAAAGATCTAGGCCGTTTATTTTGGTGGAGCTCGTGCTGATATACATAGGATCCACCGAAATGAATGACCCATATCTTTATGTGCACACTTTATGTGCATATTTCACGTACACCAATCATTACTCTTTACTTTCAACAAGGAAAGGTATTCGATATTTGTACCGACGATCTCATCTCGCTATCCTAAAATTTTGCACAAGGGGGACAATCATTAAGGGTGCGTTTAATAGACTTTTTTTTTCCATGGAAAATATTTTTCTCACAAAATTTTCATATTTTGTGGCGTTTGATTGCCTAAATTTGCCATAGACTATTTTGCCACAAACAGGTCACGTGACCATATTTTCCTCATTTTGAGGAAAATAATTCCCTTCCCACCCCCTGAAAAAACGATTTCCATGGAAAGATTTTGAGGGGTTTATCGTTCTCACTCCTCACGATCGTTCTTACTTCTCACAACTCTCTCTCTCTCTCCCTCTTTCGATTGAAGCTCCAAGCTGAACAAAGTTGATCCTTCTCGTGATCGAAGCTTCCACTGCCACCATCGCCTTCTCTGAATCGGTGCTCTCTCTCTCTCTCTCTCTCTCTCTCTCTCTCACATACACACTCATATAGCGATTTACAGATACATATACAGATTTTAAAACATATATACATATAGTTGTTGAAATACATATACATATACAAATACATACTGTATTGTGTTCTGTATTCAGACTAGACAATCAATTTCCTTCTTATCACTCTCGAATTTAGGGTTTGGAGTAGAACTACATTGATTTGTAAGCCTATTTGTGAATTGTTCATATTGTTTTTTGAATTGTTAAGGCTTTTAACTATTAGAAGTTGAGCTTCATTTGGTCCTTTTTCATTGCCTTTTTGAATTATTTTGGTTCATATTAAGAAAAAGGGTTTGGTGAATTGTTGTCGGAATTGGAATTTAGTGTGGGTTTAATGGGTAGACTAAAGTGTATTGGTTATAGATACTTAGTTGGGGGCCAGGGTGAGGATGAAAATGTGCTTAGTGGAGTGGTTAATATGCTGTCAGCCCAAGCTTTATCATTAGACACTTTTGTTTTTGAAGGAAATTGCATTTTATTTACAATTCATGGTAGCAATGGCCTTAAGGGTATACACTTCAGTTTATATTTCATTTTGTATGATTTAATGAAGGGCATAAGATTGATATTTATATTTGTCCAATTCTCAATCTATGCAAATGTCATACATAACATGTACACACACAAGCTGTAAATATATGTGTATGTGTGTGTGTGTGTGCCGGTGTTCTATGGTGGCTTGGATCACACTTTCTTGCCTAATTCTGTCCATTTGACAGTGAAGTGGGAGACCTTACATAACATGCTTTTGGTTTGTTTTTCTAGATTTATGTCTATAATTTCTTTATTATCTTTTTATAATTCAATGTATCATGTTTTTCCCTTTAATTACTAGTATTTGCATCCAAGCCTTCGAATTAATTCATATCAATAGTGTTTAAATTTACAATAGCTACAAAGTATATATATTATGATGGTGGAGAGATTGGCGGGATGGATTAAGCACTTTTTGAATGATGTGGGGAGGGAAAGGTAGCGCCTTTGAGGTTGGTTCATTTGCTTTTGGGAAAAGCTGTGTTTGTTTCAGATAATAATGATGGGTTTGGAGGATTTCAATTCCCTTCAAGCTATGTTTTTATTCCAAGTACTAGTGAGAAGGTCTTTTCAAATAAATCCATAAATTGTTTTAGTTTGAGTCTTGTCAAAGAAATCCATACATAGTTTTATCTTTCAAATATCTTTCATGTGCTTCTAAGTTGTATTTGATTAAATGTCACAGTCAACAGTTCATTGTAGTTGATTGATTCCATTTTTAAAGCATTTTCAGAGCATAATATTTCCTGAAAAACTACAAGAGCAAACAAATTGGTTAGTCAGCACTTCCTTTTCTCTAGCATATTGCTTTTTGTACATATATACACACAATTGTTTTTTTGGTTGCTGGACTTGTTACTGAGGAGGGGTGGTGGCCTTTTGCTATTTAATCTTATATTGAGTCTTGATAGTTCCCTTTCACATGTTAATGCTACCTTTATGTCAATTTTGTAGTAGCAGTATATTTCAAATTCACTTTCTTATCTATTTGGTAGTATGCTCCAAGCTTGATAGGTGTGTACTTGATGCTATTGCTTAGAGATAATTTAAGGACTTTCTTGAATTTATGGACTGAGGTAATTATACGGAATTTTAACATGTTAGCCTCTATTTATTGGAGTCTATATAGAACAAAATCGATTATTATCAAATTTATAGCATTGAGATTATGTATAACATAGCACATCTTGATTCAGAGCTTTCAGGATATTGGGCAAAGCTGACATTAATAAGAAAGCTCATGGTTTCACATCTTCCCTAGACCCCTCAAGAGTGGGAGTCTCGTGCACTGAGTTTACCCTTTTCTTGATGGTGGATAGCCGTATTAAGTTCAAATGAAATTTGGGTTGCTTAGGTATAGCCTTTATACATAATTTTGTACAACTAAATACAAAATAGCCTGCTTGGACGATGGCCGCCTCTCTACTGGGGCAGTTTTTGTACATTGCATTGCACCATGCCTATACTGTAAACATCGCTCTTCTCTGTTGCCTTTAAAGAATATGCATATTCTGAGACAATAAAAATAAAAATAAAAAGATGTTTCAACCCATCTCACCAAGTCCCTTAATATTTGGTTTGTTGTTTCAGTATTATATCGTATATTTTGCTATTGAAATTTGACGAAGCAGATGCGATTATTTGGACAGGAAGGGGGTATGATGAAGACTGTAGTTTACCTGGAACTTGCCACATGAGTTGGTGAAATAGCCATAGCTCATGTCAACAATTGCTCTAGCAACTATCGTCAACTTCGCGTGATCAAGCCTCTTTTTTTTTTTTTTTTTTTTTTTTGTGAGCACTTATAATTTTCCATTGGGCCATGAAGTTTGGAGCAAAAAAAAGTACTAATTTTCATGTTGTACTTCTATCATTTGTGAAATTGACTATTGATATGAGTAGTTGTCTCAATTATTTGAATTTGTATCATTTTCAAACTGTTTGTTTATGATTCATAGGTTAATTGCTTGAAAAAAATGTAAGTTTTCAATGGAAAATGTTAAGTTTTCATGGAAAATTATTGCAATCAAATAGCAAAAAAGTTATTTTTCATGGAAAATGATCATTTTCCACTGGAAAATAGTGACAATCAAACAGCAAAATTGGATTTTCTATGGAATATATTGGATTTTCTAGCTAGAAAATAATTACAATCAAACAGTCCCAAATTTTATTTTCATGAAAAAATTTCCCAAGTAAAATAATTCCATGGAAAATATTTCTTTTCAATCTATTTTCTATCTTACAATCAAACGCACCCTAAGTATCTAACAGACACCACTGTGAGACACCCTTACATAGGGATGGCAACGGGGCGGGTATGGGACGGGGCCCCCATACCCCGCCCCCGCCCCCGCCCTCGCCCCGTTTCAATAAACCCTCCCCCCGCCCCGCATAGTACCTCTCCCCGACCCCGCCCCACACTCGGGGTCCCCGACCCCGCCCCTCCTCGCCCCGTTTATGAATTTTTTTTTTGTTGGGGTACACAAATTGAATAAGTAGTTTTTTTAATGCATTTTTTTCCCCAATAGTGCAGTTTTTTTTTAACTTACCCAGTTAGTTCCCCAATAGTGCAGTTTTTTTTTAAAAATGGTAATACACATAACTATTGAGGGGTAAAAATGTAAATACAAGTATATTCAGGGCGGGTTCGGGTTTTTTTGTCCCTACCCCGACCCCGACCCGAACCCAACTCGGGTTTTGAAAACCTCCCCCATACCCGCCCCTAACCCTATTAAGCCCCCCCATACCCTACCTATTAAAGGCGGAGCGGGACGAAGAACCCGAAAAACCTGCCCCATTGTCATCCCTACCCTTACACTGACTAAGCTAATTTACTCTACGGGCCTACGGTTTCACACCACATCAATTGCTCTAACTCACTCTTTCCCTAGTAATACTAAATTAACATCGTAATCCTTTTTATGATGGAAAAGTGCCCCTAATTATTCGCATTATTTCGTTTGGCTAGAGATGAGAGAGAAAAAAAAAACACGTATAGATTCCAATGGAAGAGGTTCCCAAGGTCAAGCCCTAGGGCTTTGGGCTATGGGCAGCTATGTTTTTCTTTCGGCCATTACTGGTGACTTGCTCACCCCAGCTGTTATAATAACACATTAGAGTAAATAAATGCAACGCTACATTTCTCAGCAAAAAAAAAAATGCAACGCTACATGCTAGGACTAATTGTCCTATAGTATAGTAACCTATAAGAGCATCTACATGCTAGGACTAATTGTACAAATTATGCGCACTTGCAATGGTGTAGCTCTCAAACGGCACTCCCAAAGCCGTTAGAGACAAAAGGCGTCGTTTCATACGAAATGTAATATTTTTATTAAAAAAAAAAAAGGCCCCAAACGGCTCACACTGTATCGTTTAGAAATTGGACGACACAGTGTGTGCTCTGTGGGAGATTGCTTGGTGGCACACGGTTTTGTGTGTGGCGTTTGGCTCTCACGGCACACTCTGTGAACAACAAAAGTTAAGTTTCACTAAGTTTCTTCCCCTAAGTTAAGTGCTTGAGTGCTTGACCTACACCACTGAAAGTGTACAGTACAAAGTTTCTTTAAGTTTGTGGTATCAACCCACCCACTGCAGATGCTCTAAGAGGGGGGAAATATGCATCCTAATTATGTTCATTTATTTATATCGATTTTAGATTAAATCATTGAGAAAGGGTTTAGTTTGAATGCATCACCACATGGATTGGCCCAAAAATCGGGAATTATGTTTTTAACTGCGGTTTATCTGTACCTTGCTTCCCTGCTTCGACCTATTTGTTACCACATTACCATTAATGATCACATTTGAGTGCTGCTGTTATTGTGTCATGTGTTATTTTCACAGCAACAATGTTAGGGCACTAATAAATCTCATTAGCACTCACATCCACACTCTTGTAGGGTCAACTACGAACCCCACAATACCATTAAAAGAGAGATAAAATGTGAATATGAGTGTTAGTGAAATTTATTAGTACCCCAAATATTACTCTTTTCACAATGTTATTCTTTTACTATAGCCCTTCAAAATGTGAATTTTTTAAAGGTAATGTTTGGTGTGAACTCTCACTTAAATTATTACAATGAGCCTGGTGGTACAGTGACACTTGGTAGGTCTGATATGGTAGCACTTTCGACCTCCACGGGTACCTTTTAAGGAGAAGTTTTTGTATACCTTTAAGGTAGTGCTAATGTGATATCTCACACCCAATAAGTTAGTACCACACAAAATTATTGACATGCCACATGATACCTTGTGAGTACCCAAAAATTTCTCATCTTCAAGACCATTGCTCAACTGGCTTGGAAAAGCGTGTCCACTTGTGTAACATGCACAGGGTATTACTCACCACAACACCCATGCATAGAAGGCCACTTTTAGGTACCCCTCTTAACCGAAAATTTTGAGAAAATGGCGCCACCTCTTTAATAAAGAGAAGGTCTCTGTTTTATCCGTCAGATCGTGTTTAAAAACTGTGCAATGCCTCTTAACCATTTTGGTAAAAAAAAAAAACAATATATATATATATATATATATAGAGAGAGAGAGAGAGAGAGAGAGAGGGAGAGAGAGAGAGAGCGAGAGAGATATTTGAATGAAAAAAGTGAATTGAATAAAAATAAAATAAAACAACAATTAACTAGATCTCCATTAACCTTGTGCTGGGTTGGCTTTTGGGTCAATAGAACCAAAGGCCTGTCTTTAGGTGCAATTACAAAACCCTAGCATACCCTTTCTAAAGAATAGGAAGTTGTGAAAAGCTTAACAGAGGAGCAGTTTGAAATTTTGAACTCACAGGTAAAGGAATCAGATTAAGCCTTATGGAATTTAATATTTGACATCGTGGATAAATATAAAGACAAAAGACAAGACACATATTTAAAAATAGTATACACTTCTGCCATGATTTAATTCTCTAAAGTATCTAGTGTTTACTTGGCAGTCAATATTATTACAATAAACTAATTGCAAAGTTTACATAGTATTGAACAATCAGAAATGGACAGTCCAAATCGTCAGCGTTTAAAATGACAGAAATACCCATCCAAGTTTGTCCGATAGATTACAATTTACAAGGAACAAACAAGCCAGTTAGATACATAATCAAGTTTATTAAACTTTTTCAGGTGTGGGTTTTCAAATTCAATAGTTAGCAATGCCAAATTTCCTAACTGTTAGATTATAAAGAAACTGAATATAAAATTTTCTAATGATGGAAAACAAAATACTATAGAAATTTCAACTTTCCGGGAAAATTCTCATTAGTATTAACATTAGATTTATTTCTATGAAATGGGTGTTTCTCAGATAAGGATTATAAAAAAGAACTTAACTGATGTTTAAGTTATGGCCATATTATCAATTACAAAGACCAACTCTCACTGACTATATTGAGGAAAACAATGCAAGATCACATGGTCTACCAACAATGCCTTTACAAAAAATAATGAAAAAAACAGTGAGTGCAGAAGAGAACCCCGAGGTGAAGATGGTGGAGCTAGAGATGAAGGTGGTGTGGGTACTAATCTTTAATACACATACACATACATATATATACAAATGTATATATATATATATTCATCTTTCTTTATCTCTTCTTTTCTTGCTTGACAACAAAGCAAGTATAGTATAGCAATAGACTAATTGAATTAGCAGCAATAACAGAGAGTGGAGTTCAAGAAAAGAGAGAGCTAATAAGAGAAAGAGAGACCCAAGGCACAAAAAATAAAACCACCCAGTAGAGTGTTTTGGAATTTGAGGCCAATGCAAATGCCGATGCCGAGGCAAATCAAACCACCCTTCATCTTCATAGTCCTTGCACTTGTTTCTTTCTCTTCTTTTGCTTCAAAAGATGAAGTTTTTACATTACTTTCATGGCTTCACACCTCTCCTTCACCACCACACTCTTCTTTCTCAAGTTGGAACTCTTTAGATCCCAATCCTTGTAACTGGTCACACATCACTTGTTCTTCCCAAAATTTTGTAACCCAAATCAATATACAGTCTATACAGTTAGCTCTTCAATTCCCTTCTAATCTTTCTTCTCTTCTGTTCCTCGAAAAGCTCGTTGTTTCAGGAGCTAATCTCACTGGAACAATCCCATTTGACATTGGAGACTGCAATTCACTAACATCGATCGATGTTAGCTCAAACAGTCTTGTTGGTACAATTCCAACAAGTATCGGTATGCTCAAAAACCTCCAAGATTTGATTCTGAACTCAAACCAGCTCACTGGGAATATTCCGGTACAGATTGGTAATTGTACAAACCTCAGGAATCTCATACTGTTTGATAATCAGCTTAGTGGGAATTTTCCTGCTGAACTGGGAAAATTGTTGAGTTTGGAAGTTATAAGAGCTGGTGGGAACAAAGAGATTTCCGGGAAAATCCCAGATGAGCTCGGAAACTGTCCAAATTTGATGGTTTTAGGACTCGCGGATACAAAAATTTCCGGGTCTTTGCCATCTTCATTGGGAAAGCTAAGCAAGCTTGAAACTTTATCAGTCTACACAACTATGGTTTCAGGCGAAATACCACCAGCTTTAGGCAACTGTTCGGAGCTTATCGATTTGTATCTATATGAGAATAGTCTCTCAGGTTCGCTTCCACAAGAGTTGGGTAAGCTTCAGAAGCTAGAAAAAATGTTGCTGTGGCAAAACAATCTAGTTGGGGCTATTCCTGAAGAAATAGGAAACTGTAGAAACTTGAAGATCATCGATCTTTCCTTGAACTTTTTCTCGGGAATCATACCTTGGTCGTTTGGGAATCTCTCAAAACTCGAGGAATTGATGCTTAGTAACAATAACATATCTGGGTTCATCCCATCTGTTCTTTCCAATGCTACAAATCTCATTCAGTTGCAGATTGATACTAATCAGATTTCTGGTTCGATTCCTTCAGAGCTCGGGATGTTGAAAGAGCTTTCAGTCCTCTTTGCTTGGCAGAACAAGCTTGAAGGAACCATTCCTGAATCATTGATGGGCTGCAAAGGCCTTCAAGCTCTTGATTTATCGCATAATTTTCTTACTGGAACCTTACCTGCAGGCCTATTTCAGCTTCAAAATCTAACAAAACTTCTCATAATCTCCAACGAAATCACGGGTTCAATCCCAAAAGAGGTTGGTAATTGCAGCTCTTTGATTCGGCTTAGGCTGGTCGGAAATAGAATCAGTGGGATGATTCCGGAAGAGATTGGTTACCTCAGTAGCCTCAGTTTTCTTGATCTCTCTGATAACCGTTTGGCCGGATCAGTACCCGCTGAGATTGGAAACTGCACAGAATTGCAATTGCTGAATCTAAGCAATAACACCATTGGAGGTGCTATGCCTAGTTCTCTATCTTCTCTCAATAAGCTTCAAGTATTGGATGTTTCATTAAACCAGCTTGGTGGTGCTATTCCAGAGAGTTTTGGTCATCTTAGTTCTCTTAATAGGCTCATTCTTAGTAGAAATTCCTTCTCTGGGTCAATACCTGCATCCCTTGGCGGGTGTTCAAGTCTTCAGCTTATTGATCTTAGCGGCAACATGCTCTCTGAAACCATACCTAAGGAACTGTTTGGCATAGAAGGTCTTGACATAGCTCTGAATGTAAGTTGGAATGCACTTATTGGGACAATCCCACCTGAAATTTCTGCTCTAAACAAGCTGTCCGTATTAGACCTTTCACACAACAAACTTGAAGGCGATTTAATGGCTCTTTCGGGACTTGAAAACCTCGTGTCCCTTAACATATCATACAACAACTTCACCGGTTATCTCCCCGATAACAAGCTTTTCCGACAGCTAACAGAAACCGAGTTAGCTGGAAACCAAGGCTTATGTCCTAATAGTCACAATTCATGTTTCTTGAGCAATACTGCAAAAATGGGATTGACAAAGAATGCTGATTTGAGGAGGTCCTGGAGACTTAAATTGGGCATTTCTCTGCTCACTTTTGTGGCTATCACGATGGCGATTCTTGGGTTAATAGCAGTTTTTCAACTAAGGAAAATGGATGGAAATGAAAATGACTCTGAAATGGGAGGTGGGTATTCACTTTCTTGGCAATTCACTCCATTCCAGAAGCTGAATTTTTCAGTTGATCAAGTTCTGACATGCTTGGTTGAAGCTAATGCGATTGGAAAAGGCTGTTCTGGGATTGTTTATCGCGCAGAACTCGAAAATGGTGAAGTCATCGCGGTGAAGAAACTGTGGCCTACAACAATGGCTGCTGGATATAACCGTAAAAATGACCAGTTGGGACTCAATTCAGAAATTCGCGATTCATTCTCAACCGAGGTAAAAACTCTTGGCTCGATTCGTCACAAGAACATTGTTAGGTTCTTGGGTTGTTGTTGGAATCAAAACATAAGATTGCTTATGTATGATTATATGCCTAATGGGAGCTTAGGTAGTGTCCTTCATGAAAGAAGTGGGAGCTGTTTGGATTGGGACTTGAGGTATAGGATTGTCTTAGGGGCAGCTCAAGGTTTGGCTTATTTACACCATGACTGTGTGCCCCCAATTGTTCATAGGGACATCAAGGCTAATAATATACTCATTGGTCTTGAATATGAACCCTACATTGCTGATTTCGGGATTGCTAAGCTAGTTGATGATGGGGATTTTGCTAAATCTTCCAACACTGTTGCTGGCTCCTACGGTTATATTGCTCCAGGTTAGTTCAACTTTCTCAAGACATGCTTATCTTATTAATGTTATTTGATCTAAATTCAGATTTTAAGGTAGTAGAGTAACATGTTCCATACATTTCATACATAAAGTTCCAAACAGATCTATCCATTGTCAATCCATGTGCCTGATAAGTGTTTTCGGGTTACTTGCCTCAGAGAGGGGGAAAAAACTCAAAACTATACCAAATTTTTGTACCCATACTATTCTCAAGTCTAAAGGGTTGTTTAGGAAGGCTCATAACTGTTTTTGGGGTTCTTAAATGAACTGGTTCTATTTATTCAGGTGTTGGTAGATAACCTTTGTTACATGAGAGACAATGTTCAATTTAAAGTCATTCTAAGTTTTTGTCTGTCCAACATGATACAGGTTTTCATAAAACTAGATGGAAAATGAGAGTGAGACTGAACCTGATCCTATTTTATGTGTTCCTAAACAAACAATAAGTCCCGTAAGGCTTTGTCCTTAATTTGAGTGTTAATGTTCATCCCAGCAGCCATTAATGTTGTCTCAATTTGTTTATGCAGAATATGGTTACATGATGAAGATCACAGAGAAGAGTGATGTGTACAGCTACGGTGTTGTAGTCTTAGAAGTCTTAACAGGGAAGCAACCAATTGATCCAACAATCCCAGATGGGCTACACATTGTGGACTGGGTAAGGCAAAAAAGAGGTGGGATTGAGGTCTTGGACCAAACCTTATGTGCTCACCCAGAATCTGAAATTGAAGAGATGATACAAACACTTGGAGTGGCTTTGCTTTGTGTAAATTCTTCCCCAGAGGACAGGCCTACAATGAAGGATGTGGCCGCAATGCTCCAGGAGATAAGGCAAGATAGAGAAGAGAATGCGAAAAACGATATGATTCTTAAAGGAAACAGAACAGATGATGGAGAAGATAACAAGAATTCAAGTGGTGGGTCATCGACAAAAATGGAGTGCTTGTATTCAGGAGGAAGTAATAATACGAGCTTTTCTGGGTCTTCGCTGCTTTACTCTTCTTCTTCTAATACTAAAGTTGGTTTCAAAAAATAGGGGGAGTTGTGTTTTCAAGCAGAGTTTCTCTGTTGAAGAGTTACTAAGATGGACATATTTGTTTTCTTACCCTTTTAAGTAGTTTCTTTTAATTTGGTATATTAGAATTATTTGAAGTTGAATAGGATTTTAATGGTTGTTTAGTGTTTACATTCATGGTAGTGAACAATTTATTAGCTGTACAATAAACCAAAAGGATGGTTAGAGGCTAATTAAGGGATTATTAGTCAACTGATAATATCACTTAGTTTCATCATTCATGGTATGTCAAAGTTCTTCAGTGCAGTTTTCTTAATTAAGCAACCTCAGTAATTCTAACAGTTTTAATGACCTTTTGACCTTTCAAACTCTTCCACTTTCATATCCTGCATTCTAATATGATTCAAAGTTTCAGCACATTGTTTGGCTACTTAATTGAATAGTTCTTGTATTGTACTTATAGCTTAGTGACACCTAGCCAGGACTTTGCCAAACAAAAAAAAAAAAGAAGAAGAAGAGGAAGAAAAGCTGAAGCCCAAGAAGATGTTGAAGGTGTAATTCTAGGCCCATTAAAGTAACTAGGTTCAAGGATGTGGGCTTTATATTTATGCAGCCCAAAGAGGTGTCCTGCTTTACTTAACTTGGATAGCCTGGCTATGGAAGTGCCCTTTTTGATCAGTTTGGTTCATAACTTTTGGTGATTGTACAACTGCTAATATACTGCCGAATTTAAATATGGATAACTCAAAGTTTTATCTTAATTTTCTGAAGAATAATGATATTCTTCCCAAATTTCGCATCTCAAATAGTTCCCAAATTAACGCGTGTAGCAATGAGACAATCTTCAATAATGGTGAGACCACTTCAACATATTTCAATCAAAATCAAGTGGACCAATTACTATTTTTGGTCTATTCTGGCTCAACTCGAGTTTTAATGTAGTTTGCTCAAGCGCGAGCCCGAGCCCGACCAACCCAACCCAAGCTCAAGTCCGAGTTGCAATAAAGAAACAATTTCTATAATCAAACCTAGTTTTTGTTTCAAATTTGAGAAAAAAATATTCACTATTAATTTAATTTTCCAAGAGAATCTAATAGGATATATTTGTCACAAAAAAAATAGCATGATCCTACGGCTAAAAATGATATATTGATAAAATTTAATACAACTATAATACATAAATATATAAACGCATAGACATAAATTCGGGCTCAGGTTACTTGAGGTATTAACCTCCCTACCCAAGCCCAACCCAAATTCAGTTTGGACTTAGACATTTCTTACTCAAGTCCATCCAAGATACAGTAAAACAAAAAGTTACCCAAACCCGAATGAATTACGGATTGGACTCAGACCGGGATGAATTATCTAAGAAACAAATTAAATAGGCATTCATCTTGAACTAGAGTTTTATAATAAGTCCAGCTCATGTTTTTCAAATAGCCATCTCTCAATTACCTCCCTCTTCAGTTCTCAGAGAGACACTAAAATTGTATCATCCTCCAAATATGTAGCTTTTAGGAACTCCTTGCTTAATTAATTAGTTGGAATACGATCTGTGCTTAATTAGCTAGCTAGCGACAAAGATGATGTGATCACCATTACTGTCTTCACCAAGCAACTAGTATGCATCATCGCATTTTTTCGTAAATTTGAGTTGCATATATATGATGCAACTCTGTTGTCTCTTGACACTCTGGAAAAGAAATGACAGACAAGTACTATTTGGGGAGAGATTATCTCAGGTGACCGTCGTCACATCGAAGGATCGCCAATCATGTCATCATCCAATCTTTTCATCACCGTAAAACTCACAAAGTACTCTAATAAGAGTGACCGTCAGAAAATATTCAAATCATAGTGATTATTTCACTTCACCGTCACATTGTGCGACAGCCACTTGCACACCTTTGTTAGTAAAAACACACAATACTCACAACCCTTGAGAGAGTTTGACTCCTAGGATACTCAAATCATAGTCATAGGTCCTTGAGAGAGTGGACTCCTAGAGGCTAGAATACTCGAATAACAGTAACCATCACACCCATTCACTTGAGACAGTTTCCAATCCCATCCATCTCGCATGTTTGGCCATTTTGGATGTCTTTTAGGCTCCTTTTCTCTCCATCAAGTCGATTTAAAAGGTTGCATTAATTGTTGATCACCCGACCCCCATCAATCTCAATGTTTCATTCTCCCACACTGTGACATATAACCACATATACATATATAAGACCCAAGAAATATTATGCTAATCATAACTTGGAACATTTTGAGTACTAAATAAGAAAGTTGCATTCTCCACAAATGTTTAAATCTTACATAACCAAATACATTTGGAGATTCTTATCTCTACAAAGTAACAACACTATGTGACAAAAGAACAATCAACACAATTACATATTCATGTTATTAATTGGCAGATCGAGTACATTAGCTACTAAAAACCCTAAAACACATACAATTTTAATGTTGTCAACTTGTGTATATCGATCTCCATATCTGCTATAGGTCTAAAACCAAGCAATGAAAACTGAACTGATTGTTATCCATGAGTCAAGGTCTGTGCTTATGATCCAAAACTCTGGACTGAGAATCCAGACTGTACAATTTAGGATAGCATATATAAACTTAAAAGTACTAGGCAATGGTTTGATGTTTCTTTGTTTTGCTACACTTCACACAGAGTCTTTTGTGATTATGGGTGAGTTAGAGGATCAACCATTACCCGCTGCCAGGGAAGTTATAAATCGCAAGTTTCTTGAACCCTTTGACGGCCTCTTCCCCTCGGGTTTAGGTCCTGGCTGCCGGACTTTCACTCCCCTTATTAACTGCAAAATCATTCAACTATTTTTTAATCACATCAGATACGTACACTCACTGTCACCCACAAACAAACAAAACACACACACACACACGGGCAAACCCCACAATCTCGGTGTCTGGGAGGTTTACACCGTTAGCCCACATGCAGAGAGGTGGTGTCTGGGAGGTTTACACCGTTAGCCCACATGCAGAGAGGTTGTTTCGAGTCATTGTTTTGAGGTATATACATATGTATGTATATTTTACAAAATATCATAGAGGGAAGAGAAATCAAGAAAGTTTGCTTACATATTTGTCACACTTGATATCCAAGTATATCACAATGAAGTCTCCTTCTTCGAGTCCATTTGCTTTTACAAAATCTCCTGAAACAAAGACGGATCAATTTGAATAAGAAAATTTTTCCAGGGCCCCCAAATTAAGATGACATTTGAGTGATTAAGTACTACCTGCGTTTTCGAGAAGGTACATCCTGCTTTTGTTGTTTGGCCAAAATCTGAAACTCCCAATAAAAATAAATACTTCGTAAACCAGTTAATCTGTTTGGCATATATATCGGATGAAATAACAACAATTGGAAATTCTACGAGACTCCCATTTAATGCTAATTAAATGTTGTACCATTGAATTACTAGAGTGTTAAATCAGTTCAATTCAGGAAAGGGCAAGTCTATAGTGAGCAGTTTCTCATATGAGAAGGCGGATTTTAACCGTTAGATGAGCATCTGGCAATAAATGCATCTCCAAATTCTTGGAAATCGTATGGCCAGATTCTCATCCAATGGTTAAAACTCGCCTTCTCATATGAGAAACTTCTCACAATAGACTTACCATTTCTGGAAAAAAATTCTATGTCGCATCCTATTGGCTTCGCATGTATTAAACATGCTAGTGTTTTGGTGCCAAAATGTTGTACCAATTCAAAAATAGTGGTTACAAAACCGCAATAGTTCGTTTTCAAAGTTAATACAATATTTTGGCACCATTCGGATGTATGATATACATATCTTAATCACTAGGATCGATGCTTCATACACACCTGTATCGCATATTCCATACACGAGAAGTTCCAATGTCCTCCATGGCAATTGGTATGCCATCTCTTGCATCCAGCTCTGGGAGATGGGTTTCTGCTTCTTTCTGATTAAAGAACATTTGTTCAGTCAAAATCTAATCAGAACTGTCGAACCCAAATCACTGGTTTTTAATTTCATAACAATGCAAGAATATCCATAACATAAATATGATCAGAGCGTACTTTTGGCAACACTATCCTTCCGAGATTATTCACATCGCTCTGCTTCAACACTTTCTGCAGCAGAAACTTCAAATTCTTCTCACATTTCCATCCCTAACCACACACAAAACCACATAAATAAACACACACACATATATACTGATTCACCACTTCAAGTAGTGTACACTCTAAAGAATTAAATCAAGAACCCACCTGCCGCCGATCCGATGAACTGTGCCGCTGAGAGTTTTGTGAAAGCATGTGTGTCCGGTCCACCAGTTGTGGTGGTGGTGGTGGTGGCGGCGGCAGAGCATTCGAAGGCGGCATCATCGTCGCCACTGATGAAGAAGAAGAAGGCCAGTACACCCAATTCCCAGAGTTGGGTTGAGCTGCATTGTTACAACGCTCAGTCTGATTTTGATTTTGACGGTTATGGTTCTGATGATGTTGATTGTGATTCTGATGTCGATGATACGAGAAAACCCGTCTCTGCCGCGCCATTCTCTTCTTTCTAGCCTCTTTAGTTGCAGAAGCACCCAATCTCACAAACTTCTGATCACCTTCCCCTTGATAATACTGATATGGTAATTGATTTCCATAGCCACATGGCAAACCTTGTAGTTGAGCCTGAGCCTGAGCCTGAGAAAAATTGTTGTTTTCTTCAAATGAGTTATATTGAGAAGCCATAGCAAAAGAGTCAACCATGTTATAATCCGTTGGATGAGGGTAAGATTGTCCATTCACAATTTGGTTAGAGTAAGGATCAGTACCTATGTAGCCAACCATCGGAAAAGCCGGCGGCGGCAGCACCGCAATCATGGTGTCTGGATTAGCCACATAAGGCAGTGGAAGCAGCGGTGGAGGAGGAATACATGGTGTGGGTGAGATACAATTTTTTGGATCATGAGGAATAGAATTAGGGTTAGGGTTTTGAAATTGCTGTTCTTGATATTGAAAAGGAAATTGAGAAGCTTCCTCTTTAAATCTATTCTTTTGAAGTTGGTGTTGTTCAACCCATTCGAGAATGAGTTTCAACAATTGCTTTTGACCTTCTTTAGTAGTGCCCAAACGCTTAGAAGCAGACTCAATCGTGGCACGTTTGATCTTGATAGACCTCATATCTTCAGCAGAAATGTACTCTTTATTACACTTAAGCCACTCAAAAAACACTGCCCCCATTTCATCTAAACTTTGAACTACTACTCCTCCAGTACTAGTACTGTTCCCCTGTAACTCCCCACACTCTAATTCATGTGATGGACCAGCTTGTTGAAGATTTACACCTTCAAAGATTGAAGATGGATCCCATATATCATTACTGTCTATCAGATCCATGTACTCCAAATTCTCAATCACATCCATGCAATCGGGCGACGGAGGGGTCTCCATGGAGGAGGTGGATGATAAGGCTGATGGGTGCGAATGCACCTGATCATGATTCTGGCTCTGGAAACTGTTCCTCTTTTCCACTACACGATCAGGATCTCCGTTGGACTTTAAAACTGCCCACGAAGTGGACGACGATGGAATTGAATTCGCCGGCGCCGGCGGAGATGATGAGGATGAAGAGGACATGCATGGGAAGTCAGGGAGAGGAGGGTAGAACATGGTGGATGTGTTGTCAATCAGATTTTCTTGATCAACATCAAGAAGCGGCCAGATCTCCCTCTCACCGATAGTTCTTCCCATAGCATTATCTTCATGACCGTCCACGTAGTACTCATCATCCTCCATCTCTTTTTGAAAATTCCCAGAGAAAGTGTTGAAACCCTATCTATCTATCTATATATATAGTTGGTGGGGGTTTCCGTTGATTCCAGCAGGTAGATTTTTTTTAGAGAGAGAAAGAGAAGGGTTTTGTGTGTGTATGCGTGTGTACGGATAAGGGAGATCGATCAGTAGTAGTGTTAAAAGCAACATAAAGCATCTGGAGGATATATACTATATACTATATCTCTCTCTACCAAAAACATTAACTTCTCTCACATAAGATTGCTATATATATATATATAGAACTTGATCAGATATGTAAATAACATAGATAAAATTATCATCTACAGTACTGATACAATTAAAGAGATCTAGCGAGTTATAAGTATGAATTGATCATAATCTATGAGATAAATGATTAATTAATTAATTAATTAATGTTTACTAACTGATCATTGTGGAAGAAGTCGAACCCTCCAAAAGAACCCCTAGAAGACAAACCGGTTTATATATAAGTGGACAACCATCACCTACTTAAAATTGTCTGGAACTCGAACAAACCATTTATGATCTGTTCTCGGTACTAGCTTCCATCTCCTTTTAAAAAAAAAAAAAAAAAAACCCTATGTATCTTTTGGAGATAAGTTTCAAAAGTTCAAATCGTTTTAGTGGGGGTTAGAGAGAGAGAGAGAGAGAGAGAGAGAGAGAGAGATCAAAACAACTTCTCTCCGGATTGTACACCACTGCCCATATGTTCTCACCTGAGTGGTGTTCTCAGCGGTGCAACAGCCTTTCTATATACTAGCGAGAGAGAGAGATATATATATATATATATACATCTCATGACTCATACCATATACTACACATTTTTTTTTTATCTATCTAAAACTATTGAGAGAGAGAGAATGGACCGACTCACTCTTTTATATATATATATATATATATATATATATTCACACGGTTTGTCTGGATTCGTGGGAGACACGGCGGAGGGCTTTGTTTAGTGCTACGTGTCCATGCAATCTGACGTCACTATACACTTTCTCTCTCCTAACTTCCCTCTTTCAGTCTTTTTATCTCTCCTCTCAGCCAATACCCGTAGCACGTCCGTTTCAATTCCTCCATCTACTTCTACATCAGCGTTTTTGAAGCTCAAACGGAGTTCTTGTAACCCACATCACGTAGACAAACAGGCACAAGAAGCTAAGAAGTTGTAGTCACAGCTGGCACAGCGAAAAAGCACGTTGAAAGACCTGTAAGGGTTAGTTTGGCCCCATTTTGATGTTTTTTTTTTAAAGCACATTTTTATGTTAATTTATTTGGTCTAATTTACTCTGACCCTTTATAATACTTAGAGTACCCGTGCCCGACATAACATCCGGATAAGGGTACTTCTCATTCCGACTCTTCAAAATAGTGTAAAATCTTTGAAAATTGGACGAACCCGACACCCGTACTCGAGTCTAGATAACGTAACATTTGGTAACTAATTTATGAGTTTTACAAAATTTGAACTTAGGGTTTTTTGGAGAGAACTTTTAAAAGCTCTAGAATAGAGTTTTTAAAAGCTTTAGAGGTTGTTTTTTTAATTTCATGATGTTTTTTTTAAGATTAATGTGTTACTTGTACAAAATTATAAAATAACTTAATAATAAATTTCATAAACTACTTTTAAAAAGGAGCAATGATAGATGCACAACAAAAACCCACAACCAATTGCACAATCTGCTTAAAATTGTTGGACTTAGTGCTGAAAAAGCTGTACACACAAAAAGACAAAAAAAAAAGAGTGTACAGCTTTTTCAGCACAAAGTCCAACATTTTTAAGCAGGTTGTGCAATTTGTTGTGGGTTTTTGTTGTGCATCTATCATTTCTCTTTAAAAAGTCATAAGAGAACAAACTAAGCCATTGACTATGCCACGTAGGCAAATTCCACTGATTCAGCGTTTTTGAAGCTCAAACGGAGTTCTTGTAACCCACATCACGTAGACTAACAGGCACGTAGAAAAAAGTTATAGGTCCTCTTCCGTTCGGAGCAAAAGAGCAACGTCATTAGTTGTTAAAACCTTTCACAAAACGACAAGTTTTGGGTACTTCAAAGGTTCTAACGTGCTATGGTAATATAGAGTAATATTTGGGATACAACCTTCATACAACTTTCATACAATTTCTCTAAAAGATGTGTCTATCTCTCTCCTGTGATGTCACTGGACCCCACAGTGACACAAGAAAGAGATAAACACATCTTTTGGGAAGATTGTATGAAAATTGTATGAAGGTTGTGTCCCAAGTATTACCCGGTAATATAATAGTACGTACTCTGGAGTCGGTGGGAGTAAATTATTTAGGTGAGATCAACGAGTCCCAAGACGTAAACAGGTTTATCCTAAATTTTTCGAGGCTCAAATCAAATTTCAACACCAGGGCTCCTATTTTTTTGGAACCTACATCAAATTATATGCAAAATCTTGTCCTCTATGGAGGAAATAGCCCATGCAACTGGCTCGAGGGTGCTGAGTCAGGTGGAAACGATTGTGACTCTTAAAAACCCACATCAAATTATATGCAAAAACTTGTTCTGTATGAATGAAATAGCCTATGCAAATGGCTGGAGGGTGCTGAGTTAGGTGGGAACGATTGTAACTCTTCAATAAAACAGCGACTAAACTTAAAGATCGAAACACGTATGAATATGTTGTCCGAAAAATAAGTTTATATCCCACACATCCCACACTATGTTGTTTTGTGGACTACAACGCCTTGTTCTTAAGAATACTACGATCTAATAATTGAAGTACAACTCAACTTCAATTGTTCTGCAGAATTGTACATATATATATATATATATATATGAATTGCTCTCAATTGACTTTAGATTAGATGAAGAAAAGAAGATAAAAATCTGTGAAAAGTACATCAAAACTACCCAACTTTATTGTATATCTAGATGTGTCTATTGGGTAAGAGATGTGTCTCTACACAAATGATTGTGTCCTAACACCTATACACTACATATATAACAATATATATACGTTTATCAGCCATTAGAACAGATGAAGTTCAAACAAATTCAAATTTCTACATGAAAAGTTGCAAATATTCACAAATTGGGTCCGGTCGAACGGGGCAGATCGACCGGTTGAATACCCCTCTTCCAGAACATGTTTAAAACTTCATATAGTCGTTGACCCAGTCGACCAGTCGAAGGGACTTGGTCGACCGGTCGAAAACCCCTCTGCTAGAATCTTAAAACTTAATGTTCCAAGCCATTTCTTGAGTATTAAGCCGGTCCATAATTAACGATCCTAACGATCCCCGGCCTTGAGCTTACATAAGCTCTCATTCACACCCCGGAACCTAACGTACAGTGACCTCCTCGGTGCACTGGACATCAATAGTACCAGTGGGATTGTTGAAGCTTAATGTTGACGGAACAATTTTTGTTGACTTGAATGCTTCTGAAGCAGGGGTTGTTTTGAGGAATTTTGATGGCCAAAGTGGTTATGGCATATATGGAGCTCTTTTCCGATGTCTTTGATGCTACCATGTGTTTACACCTTAAAATATAAAAATATATTTTTATATTCATGACCGGTTATTTTTTACACAAGTGGCAAATTAACTGCAATAGTGGGGAAGTTATCTTGTAGTGGGGTACCAACTTAGTGGAAAAGTGGCCAACAACTTAGTGGGGAAGTGGACAACTTAGTGGAGAAGTTATTTTCAGCACCCCTATATATACACAATGTCATGCAACATTCAAAGGGCTGACACACCGGCCAAAGCCCCCAGCGGCTCAAACCAGTCCCTCACTGTTTATTCATTCTTCCATGCTTTTTGCTTTTTGTTTTTTTTCTTGCTTTATAGTCTAGCAGTAGGCAGTGTCTTTTGTCCATTCATTTTCGAGATTTGTACTTTTGGTTTGTTTAATCCACTTTGAATCTCAACATATGGTTGTTATTTTGTGCTATGATTTTGATTGAATTTCTATTCTTGTTCTTCATTTGTTTCATCACTCAATCAAATTACTTTTTTTTTTTTTTTTTTTGAACGGCAAATGTCATTGATATAGTTAATTACAAAGCGATAAGCATCGCCATTTACATTTTCCTCCAAAATCTGGAGACCAAGAAAAACAGCCCAAATTGAGACAAACTCCCTTCTACTAGTTTCAGGGAGGAAACTACCAAAAATAGGATAAAAAAGTCAGCAAACAAAAGAACACCCCCAAACCAATGCAAAAACAGAATGATAGCAAAAGCCCAAGTAACAAATCTGCAGGCCATATTCCAAAAAGCTCCTCCCATGATGGTCTAGGATTTTCACATGTATTTTCCTTCAACTTTCACAAACCTTTGTTTGTTTCAGCTAGCATTTGCACCCTTCCTTTGAAGGTCAGCAAGCTAATCCAGCATAGATTGAGTCCTTGCTGAGTCTGATTTGTTTCAGTGACATCTCTAGTTTTTTCTCAAGCTCCTCAAGCTCCTTTATATTTAATGACTCCAATTCTTCCCCAAGAAGGTTGCTCTGAGAATGTTGTAGTATCTTAAGTCTTGCCTTAAGCCTCAGATATTCATGGTACCCATTCTGCTAGCTATCACTTACTGGTTGACTGGCTTCCAGAGAACCATAACTGCACTTCTGGTACCTTTCAAGTGTTTTTGGCATGCCTTGCCTATCTCAAATCAAAAGTCATCTATAATCACAAGTAAAATTAAGCATTACGAAGACCATGTGCAGGCCAAGCTCCTTCATGACGCAGAATCATGGCTGAAAGAGCCCGAGACTTCCCCTGATAAGAACACCTTAAACACAAAGCATGGTCCACATAGACACTGTACAAAAACTAAACCAAACAAGACGGCCCAGTCAAGAGCACCACTGTGATAAGAATAAATTAAACCCCAACCCCTAGTTACCCCCCACATACACCAAATGGGATGTCCAAAGAAACCAAGTCAGAAGCCCCACAAAGATAGACTAAAATATAAAACCCCATGCCCACTTCAGCACATTAATAGTAGACAAAAAGAGAACTAGCAGTATAGTAGCAGACAGATCTCAGAAAACGGGAGTTTCGGGTCAAGCACAAAGGACAGCACCACAAAGACCTCCAATTTTCACAGCATTGAAGTTAAAAATAAAGAATGACGCCCACGACAGAAAGATCCGTAGCAGGAATCTTGAAACCCCCCACCATTCATATCAGGCAACAGGTATCCTCAAAGAATTGCAGCAGTTCGGTAACCTAAAAGATCCATCCGGTTTAATAGTTTCAAAGTACGGAGCATCCCACAGATGTGGAATCTTCAAACTAGAAATAAGCCTCAAACGGGACAGACCTCGAGACTCCAGATTTAGCTAGGGAGTCAGCTAATGAATTATCATTTCTGGACACATGAATCAATTTCACCTCTTTATCCCTTGCAATTCTATTCCACAAATCATCAAATTTGAAAAAGAACCCTCTGTATTTCCATGGTCTGATATCTTTGTTTAGAATCCACGACACCACCACTTTTGAATCACTCTCTATAATTAAATTGTCCTCACCCACATTAAAAGAGTTGATGACCAACTTAATACCTTCCATTGCCGCTATCAATTCCGCAAAATTTGATTCATTGATGCCAATGGACTTCGATAACAGGGCTATAATTGCACCAGTAGAATTTCTCAACGCCGCGCCGATGCCTGACGGCCCTGGCTTACCTCTGGCCGCTCCATCCACATTTAGTTTGATCCAACCCTGGGGTGGAGTTGTCCAAATAGCTTGGGCTGGAGATTTATGGAACCTTGGAATCACAGTTGAAAGTTGGGGCTGTTGAAACATGATAGAAATAGGATACGAACACCCGGGCATCATTGCTTTAAACCACCACGCGGCCCTCAGTTTTATCATCTCACAAATACCTTCCATGTTCACCAGTTTATCAGAAAAAATGACTTCATTTCTATGCAGCCAGATTGACCAAACTGTGGCCATAAAAATCAATCTCCACATTTTGATGTTTCTAATGTTGGGACACAACTTTGTCCACTGAACCCACCATTGGGATATTGAATTTGGGACACAACCTTGCACATTCCATGCAGCCAAACTTTGCACCCATATTTTCCAAACCCGCACACACCTCAAGAAAAGGTGGTCGACTGATTCCGGAGCCTCGTTACACCAAACACAATAATTAAGTGTAGGGTCTTGAGCTTCTGCATTTATAATATTTATCTTCACTGGCAGCCTTTTTAACAAAAGTTGCCAACAAAAAAGCTCCACTTTAGGGGGAGCCCACCCTTTCCAAATTGCATGGAGATCCAATTTCATATTGAGGTTCAAATTGTCGATTGCTCTGCAAAAAGATTTCACCGAAAAAGTTCCATGTAAATCATGCTTCCATATCATTATGTCTTTGGCCTGGTATCTCAACGGGTGTTGTCGGAGTAGGTGAAAGAGTGCAGTCCTCTGCTCTACTTCCCAGTCGAAGCATCTTCTTCGAAGTGGCAGGTCCCATATCCACTGCCCATCAACCCATGCCCCCATCTCTGCTACGAAACCTGTTTTGTTTATAGCAAGAGCATACATGCGTGGGAACTCTTGTTTTAGGGCAGGCCTACCTGTCCATTTATCATCCCAGAACTTGATTCTTGATCCATCTCCTGGTAGCATCAAAAACCCATCTCTCATCGTTCTTGAGAATTTGTCTTCCCCCGTACGGAAATTCTGAATCATTTTCATGAAGTGGGACCGCCTAGTCGCTGTTGTCTCCATTAGGATTAGGCTTTCGGCCTCAATTTGGTATTTAGCACAAATAACTCTTTTCCACAGAGGGCTCTCCTCCCTACTGAAGCGCCATATCCACTTTGTAATGAATGCAAAATTCTTGGATAGAATCCTACCAATGCCCAGCCCCCCATATTGTTTCACTCAATCAAATTACTTGCTTCAAAGTAATAGAACCTAAAGGGAAGGGTCATCCCTACTTCCCAACCATCGCTTGATCCCTCTCAAACCACATTTAGGGATAGTTTTGGTTACACGTTTGGGTCTTCGTACAAAGCCCCTGGCACGCCCGGTCACATAATTAATTTTTAGCCAAAACAATTTGGCACGCCCGGTGGGACAACCGAGTGATGATGGAAAATCGCTTATCAAGTGATTCGGGTGACATTTTCAACGTGATAATTCACAAGCTTGAAGAATTAATCCGTAATCAGAAGGAATTCTCTCTCCAACTTGAAGAGACACGGAGATCCCTTGTAGCGGACGTGGAAACAACTTTTCAAGAGGCCGCGGAAAAATATAGACGGCCAAAAGTGGCCGATGTCACTTCCACAAATCAAGAGATCAATCTTGGTTCTACACCGTCTAACCCACTCGGGGGGCAAGGCGGCGAAAAAATAATTGTTCGTAATAAGCCGATAATTTCTGTTTCGGTTAATACTTCTCCCGCTAGTGCTGGCGACGACGAGAAGGCGGTTGGGGGGCAAGTTTCACATAGGCCGAGTGATTTTATTTCGGCCCCCAAATTTATTAAATATGAACAACCTCCGTTGAGAAAAATGATGGCCGAGGAGTTGTTCAATTTTTTTGGCATTATTGCCAAAAATTACTTACACAATGAGCCAATTAATCATTTGGCTTTGGTAAATGTAAGTCCTCATTGGATTTGTGGACCCCATCAAAAATGAGATTTAGTTTGGTGGATTTTTCTACAAGATTATTATTATAAAAAAAAAAATTAATAAGAGAATATTGACCGAATTCAATGCTAATTTCGGTCTTCATTTAATCTAGCTACCAAGCCGATGTGAAAAGAAAAGCAATGGATGATTGGTTAGTTTTGTGGCCATGGTTAGTAAGTGGGGCCATCTCAGTAAATTGCTAAGGTTAAATGCACCAGTTTCAACTCCATTCCAACCATGATGGCCCGAGGTGAAAAGCTAAGCCCGAGGAGTATAGTTGAGCTCGAGGAAATCAACGTTGACGAGCAGTTGCCAACAGTTGTTGTCAACAGTTGTTTCAACTTATGTGAAAGTGTTTCTAATCCGATAACTGTGTACACGTGGTCACAATAAAAGTCAGTTTGTCAGACTATCGGGCTTTGATTTAAGACCGATGTTGCACTCAAAATATATATAATACATATATATCGGCCTTCAACTTTTTGAAAGAAAAAAAAAAATCGGCCTATGATATATATATCGGTCTTCTTCACTTTTTGAAAAATTGCTGCTGACTTGATGCCCGATGCACAGTCCAAGACCGAAAAAATTTAAAATTCACAATGCTACAAGTTGGTTCATCGGTCTGCGCAGGCCGATATTATCAGTCTGATTTTATGAAGTTCTGGTGTTGATCCACATTTCAATCAACGGGGTACACACGTAGCCACAGAAATCGGTCTTTGAGGCCGATAATAACCACAAAAATCGGTCGAGTTGTATACATGGTTCTTCAAAAATTACATTACATTTCATTTTCAAAGAACCAGGGGGGCAATGTTTACACCCTAAAATATAAAAATATATTTTTATATTCATGACCGGTTATTTTTTACACAAGTGGCAAATTAACTGCAATAGTGGGGAAGTTATCTTGTAGTGGGGTACCAACTTAGTGGAAAAGTGGCCAACAACTTAGTGGGGAAGTGGACAACTTAGTGGAGGAGTTATTTTCAGCACCCCTATATATACACAATGTCATGCAACATTCAAAGGGCTGACACACCGGCCAAAGCCCCCAGCGGCTCAAACCAGTCCCTCACTGTTTATTCATTCTTCCATGCTTTTTGCTTTTTGTTTTTTTTCTTGCTTTATAGTCTAGCAGTAGGCAGTGTCTTTTGTCCATTCATTTTCGAGATTTGTACTTTTGGTTTGTTTAATCCACTTTGAATCTCAACATATGGTTGTTATTTTGTGCTATGATTTTGATTGAATTTCTATTCTTGTTCTTCATTTGTTTCATCACTCAATCAAATTACTTGCTTCAAAGTAATAGAACCTAAAGGGAAGGGTCATCCCTACTTTCCAACCATCGCTTGATCCCTCTCAAACCACATTTAGGGATAGTTTTGGTTACACGTTTGGGTCTTCGTACAAAGCCCCTGGCACGCCCGGTCACATAATTAATTTTTAGCCAAAACACCATGGTGGAAGCATCTGCTTTAATGAGGGCATTGGAGGTGACTACAGAGGCGGGTTTTGCACACTTTGTTGCGGAGGTTGATTCAGTTACGATAGTCCATGGCACCAACTAATGTGCTTATGACTTGTCCAGCTATATAGGCAATTGCCTTATGGTTATTAAAAGATTCATGATGCAGAGTATTGAAGTTCAATCATGCAAACATAGTTAGCGTGAGGCAAATATGGTTGCTCACCATCTAGTTAGGAATGCTAAATTAAATATTGTGTTGATGTTAATGTTTGGTTGGATATCTTCCCAACTTATATCTCACGGATTCCCCTGAGTTGCTGTTTGGTTAATGAGAAATCCTTCAATCTTTCCATCAAAATAAATAAATAAATACATTAAATCACAAATATAAAATTTTCAATGTTGCTTTTAAGTTCAAAAAAATGCAGTATACAGCAAGAAAAAAAAACCTATAAATAAAATCCAAAGCAAAAAACTAAAAACAATTGAACTAAGTCGCTGCTGGACGATGAATTAATTTCGCTAATTAAAAAACTTAGGGTAAATTGCATTTTGCACCCTCAAACTATACCATATTTTGCACTTTGGTCCCTAAACTATCATTTTTCGCATTTTGGTCCCTCAACTATCATTTTGTGGCAGCTTGCCCCCTCCCTCACTTTTAGCGTCACTTTGGTGTCACTAAAAAGTGACTTTTTTCGTCACTGAAAGTAAAGGAGGGGGCAAACTGCCACAAAATGATAGTTGAAGGACCAAAATGCGAAAAATGATAGTTTAGGGACCAAAGTACAAAACATGATATAGTTTAAGGGTGCAAAATGCAATTTACCCAAAAACTTAAAAAAAAAATGATCTAATCTAGGGTTAATTCTTTTAAGTGAGTTTGGACTTTGGACCCTTTGGTTTTTGGGACGTGGGTGACCTAAGCTGGGGTGATTCTTTTAAGGGTAATGCTAGGGGCACTAACAACATCCACTAACACACTCTATCTCTCTCCTAGTAGTACAGCGGGGTCCACTGCGGACCCCACAGTGCCACTAGGAGAGAGATAGAGTGTGTTAGTAAGTGTTAGTGGACCCCACAGTGCCACTAGGAGAGAGATAGAGTGTGTTAGTGGATATTGTTAGTGCCCCAAATATTACTCTTCTTTTAAAGTGAGTTTGGACCTTTTGGTCTTTGGTAGGTGGGGCCCTCAATTATTTTAGAATTTAATAAATGTATTTTTTGTTGGGAGGCTTGGCTTAAGGTACTTAAAGTTGGGCATAATTGGATTAAAAGACAGCTCATTAACAATAAACTTACTAAGGACAAAAGTCCAGGCCCATTTTTAACCTACATCCACAATATTAAAACATCACTTTTCAAATCCATTTTACTCTTTTCATCAGACCAAACTACCCTTAAAGGAATTATAAAAATAGTCAAGTCAAACGCCACCAAAGCGTGCCCAACGCGCCCAAATTTTTCCCCACTGCCCAACACGCGCACATGCGCAGGATCACGCCTCCCCAGGCGCGCCTCACGCGACTCACGCGCTTGCTTTTGTCCAAAGACTGCTCACATGGTGTGAGCATTGTACCATATACTTTTCAATTTCGAAAAAATGTTTTTAAACTTTAAACCTCCATAACTTTTGTTCTACAACTCCATTTTTTGTAAATTTTATACCGTTGGAATCGTGTCGACGAGATCTACAAAACTAGTACCATTGTTGATATGTTTTGAGCAAAAAAAAAAATTCAAAATTTTACATATATAAATAATAAGTGAAAATTTTCACTTAATAAGTAAAAAATTCACTAACTACATGAAATATTAAGTGAAATTTCACTAAATATTTATATAGATTGAAATTTTCTCTATTGTAAGATTTCTTAGTTTAAAAAGGGGCAAATTGAGAGGGGTCGCAAATGCTTTAAGTATAGATTAGGGCCTAGTTTGGCCCCCAAACGGTTTTTAAAAGTAGCTAATGAAATTATTTTAAAGTTGTTTGATAATTTTGTACAAGTAGCACATTACTCTTCAAAAAAACATCATGAAGCCAAAAGGCAACCTTGAGCTTTTAAAAGCTCCATTCTAGAGTTTTAAAATCTCCTCACAATAAGCCCTAAGTTCAATTTTTACATATATGAATAATAAGTGAAATTTCACTTATTAAGTGAAATCATTCATATATGTAAAAAAAAATTCAAGTTTTACATATATGAATAATAAGTGAAATTTCACTGAGTACATGAAATATTAAGTGAAATTTCACTTAAAATTTATGGAGGTTGAACTAGTTATGCACTTAATATTTATGTAGTAAACTTGAACTCGACCATCAGATGTTATGATCACTTAATATTTATGGAGATTGAAATATTAAGTGAAAATTCACTTAACATTTATGTAGTAAACTTGAACTGGACCATCAGATGCTATGATTACAAGAAAGAAGAAATATAAGATCGACTTGAGTAAGATTAAGTTGGTAGTTAGTTCATCAAGTAAGGATCTTGTGGAGTAAAGTTAAATACTGCAATTTATAAAGTGTCGTCTTAAACTGGGTCCATTACTGCTCCAATGCCCCAATGTTCAAGTGAGGGAACTGTACTTCTAAGTTCTATTGTGCGCATAAATTCGAAGTTAGGAAATTTGACATAATATCCAGTGAAAAGTGGGACATAATAAGTGAAATTTCACTTATTATTCATACACATAAAAACTTTAAAAAAATTTTTGCTCAAAACATATCAACAATGGTACTAGTTTTGTAGATCTCGTTGACACGATTCCAACGGTATAAAATTTACAAAAAATGGAGTTGTAAAACAAAAGTTATGGAGGTTTAAAGTTTAAAAACATTTTTTCAAAATTGAAAAGTATATGGTACAATGCTCACACCATGTGAGCAGTTTTTGGACAAAAGCAAGCGCGTGAGGCGCGTGGCACGCTTGGGCAGCGTGATCCAGCGCATGTGACGCGCTGACGCGTGTGTTTCAATGTGTATTTTTTTGTCTTTTTATCATTGGCTGGACTTAGTTTCAATATGTATTTTAAATTGTCTTTAATCCCAATAAAACTCCTTTTAATACCCTTTTCACCAATTTTCCCTTTTTTGTTTTAGGTCTGTAAACATATTGAGAGTGGGCTCTAAAAGTTGGACTTACAAAAGAGCCCTTAAATTCACCAAAAAAAATTGGGGGTTTAAAATTGTTGCTTTGCTCTGTGCCCGGGCCGGCTCGGATCGTAATTCTTTAAAAAAAAATTATTTTTATTGACTTATAAAGTACTCCTTTTGTCCTATTTTTTTAGGCCATATTTGAAAAGTCTAACTTATTAAGGGGATAAAAAAAATTTTACACATACTATTTACAATTCTTTTAATTTTGTTTTAGTGTGGATTTCAAGAAAGGGTAGTTATAGAAAGTAGCTAAAAATTGAACACCAATTTAAAAAAAGTGAATATTAATTTTGAGACATCTCAAAAATAGAATATAAAACTCAAAAAAATTGGACAAAGGAAGTAATGAATATGTATCAAATAGACATATATGTATCACGTTTCACTTACAACCTCAATATATCGATCTCGGAACGATCATATTGTAGTGTTTTACTATTCATGTCTATATAATATCTTTGCTCAGTCTTTATGACAAAAACGAATCTTGACCGTCCATTTAGGTAGACACTTTCAGCCGTTAGATGATGTTCGAAATCCACAATCCATGAGCTATTTTTGGTAAACACCCCCAGTCAGCTTTTCACTCCCTCCCACAGTACACACGCTGACACAGTCTCCTTTTCAGTCAATTTTGAATTTTGAAAACAATCCAATATTCTCATAAAAAAAATAAGAAGACCCATACAGTCTCTCTCCTTCACTCATACAGTCATACTGCCCCCTCTTCCCTCTAATAAACACCATCCCCTATTTCTCTCTCTAAAACACAACGACCACTACCTCTCTCTCTCTCTCTCTCTCTCTCTCTCTCTCTCTCTTCCGACCACCTCTCTCTCATCTTGGAGATTTTTGCAGCCCAAAATTTGATTTTAATTTGCTCATGGAAATTGTTTGGCCTCCATTTTCATTTCGAGATCGCAGGTGCTAATTGTGGTGGATCTTGGATTGAGTCGGTTGGTTCGTTTTCTCTGCATCTCTATTTTTTTTTCCTCTGGGTCACAAACTCTCTCAGTCCTCATATTTTTTTGTGATACATTTTGTGAATCTCTGTTTTTTCAGTTATTAAGGGTCTCATATTTTTCAGGTAGAAGCTGCGCTCATGCTGGGTTACATCATCTGAGGTGTAGCTTTTCTCAGTTTTAAGGTAGAAGCTACGATCATGTTTTTGTTTTGATTGGTTGGGTTTCCCTCTGTTCCAAATAATGTGGTATGTGGCTTTATTCTTTATTTAGTTGATAGGGAAGCAACAGGTGAGTAATGGACCAAATGGGAATCTTCACTTTGAATTTTCCAATTGTTCTTTACTCGGATGTTAATTTTTCTTCATTTTGCATAATTTCTCACTTTCATCCTGTTTGTTTTTCTTTGGGCAGTAACCTAACATACTTTGATGTAAAAACATTGTATTAGAAGCAAGAGAAGTAATTCCAGTTGTGCTCATGTCCAGTGGCTTTTACCCTCTCCTTCCTTTTTGTTTTGCTTGATAGAGTTTCTACTTTTTTCTATGTACACACAAGAATGGTTTTACAATCCAAGTTGGATTTTATTTTATTTTATTTTATTTTTCTCTTCTCTTTTGCATACCATTTCTTTCACCCTTTGTGAAGTTGGTCTAAAAAATTGAATCGTTGTATTCAAACTTAATGCAACTTTGTAGGTAATGTGTTGGAGGTTGTTAGCCAGGAAGTAGAAGTAGAAGTATGTCAAAAACATTATTTTCCTTAATTGATCTCATTAGATCAGTTCCAAGGACCAATTAAGGAATTTTGTTTTTAGGAAATGATCAATTGATATTGTATTTTCTAAGGACCAATTAGGCTTTTATATTTAGGGTATGTTTGATAACCCAATTAAGTGCTAGAAATGAAAAGATTCAGTACTTATTCTTTTTTAGTGCGTTTAATAACGTATCACTTAATTGAAAACTTTAAGTGAAAAATTTCTACTGAAAATAATCACGGAATGTTTTTTATTTCAGAAGCATTTTTTTCAGGATTACAAATTCATTTACTTACAATTTTCAGTACTAAAAATCTAGCACTTAATTTTCAATTTTATCAAACGCACCTAGACTTTGGCAACTGCTTTCCTATTTTTTCAGGTCGTTTCATATTCAGACTTTGCCAACTACTCCTTTATTTTTTTCAACCCGTGCCCCCGGGCACGGGCAATTTCTAGTTTTGAATAAAGTGCGTCCTCCTCCTCGTGGCTATGGTTTTTTACATGAGGTACTTGCGAATAGAGGCTTGCCATGTAATAATCATCATGATCCATACAAGTGTCATGATCTTAATTACGGATAAGTTTCTAAAATATGCAATTTTTTTAAGCCAATGGTTGATTCAACAGAAATTATTTATCCGTTAGATTAGTCAATTTCAAAAAGATCGTTTGAACGACATTATCTTCTTCGGTTATTCATTATAGGTGCGAGTGTACGTAAAAAATTAAAAATGAAAAATTGACCAGAATCGATTAATCAAAAATTTGATTGGCCGGTTTTTTAAATATATGTTCAAGTTAAAATCGATTAAAAAATTGACTGAATGTTTCAAAAATCGACCGATCACCATCATTGATCAATTTTTTTATTTTTTATCATGAAAAAATAGACCGAAATCGACCAGTTACACCCTTAATTACAGGACTGTATGAGTTTTTTAAAAATCTAACATTTCTTTGCCACTTCCTCAAAGCCACATGACAACCATGCAAGTTAAAGATGCGTAACTCCCCCCCCCCCCCCCCCCCCCACAAACCCAAAAGACAAAAAAAAAAAAAAAAAAAAAAAACATTAATGCTACACCCACTCCTCCAACCACACTCCAAACCACATCCTTACTTTAAATGCATGTACCCTGTGCTGTAAAAATTTTACAGCACAGGGTACATGCATTTAAAGCAATTGGTGTAATTTGGGGTGTGATTAGAGGAGTGAGTGTAGCATTTTTTTTCAAAAAAAAAAAAAAAGTCCAAACAGAATACTCCATATAATAGTACTCTGTACATGAACTAAACAGTGCAATGTCGGGCCATCTTTATTTCACGGGATTGAAATTGGGATTGGAGTAATTGTACATCTTGATTGGATAATTGGAATATTGGATGTTTTGGATACTTTTTAACCCAAAATATTAATAGCCTATTTTAATTAATCAGTTCTTAAATTATTTTATTTTGCGAGAGTGTGATATTAATAATTTTGGGACTATTCAATTAAAATAGACTAATAGTTCAGCTCCATGTCAGCCAATTAATATAACCCTAATACCCTATAGTAATGTTGTAGTCACAAATCTGTTTGCTCAATTTGAATCACAAGTGATTATCAAGCAGTGAAAGATTAATTTTAAAAAGAGATTATTAATTTTAATAAAACTCAGGCAGTGTACTACATGTTGAGGCAGTCTCACTGTTACATTGGTTAAAAATAAAGTGATGAATGACACTTTAATAGTGTAAACAATTTTAATCGATCTATAATCATAAAATGCATATAATTGCACTTAACTCGATTAACAAACATGGAAACAATACAATTAGTAAATCCTACTCGTCAAGATCCAAAATGGGTTTCTCATTTATCAATGAAATCTTGCATTGTTAAAAAAAATGTTCAAAGTGGGTAGCACAAATCAGGATAAGAACTTAGAGAGACGATTGAAAAAAAAAAAAAATTATCTGATGAATAGGAAAGGATAAAACGAAATTAGTTCTTGGTGTTCATGCTGTGCTTGACCGTCTCGGCGTTTTCTTTGACGACCTCTTTGGTTTCTTCAGCCTTGCCAGCCACTGTCTCTTTGATCTTCTGTGTTGTGTCCTTAACTGTACCCCATGCATCTTGTGCAGTTTGCTTCGCTTTCTCAGCTAAATCTTGCGCAGTCTCGGTCACCTTTCCAGTTACATCTTTTGTTTTTTGGGTTACCTTAAAGCACATGCGTACATATATATATATAGTAGCATCAAAAATATAATAAAAACATCTACTTCATCCGTCTTAAATAAAGGAGCACTTTTTTGAAATTCCTAGTCTTTTTAATGAAACTTATTTTATAGTACTGGTTAATTTTTCACTTTCTATTAATTATTATCCTTATTTAAGTTTGAATTTCAATGTCGCATCACAATTCTCATGATAAATTAGGCAATTTTATATAACAAGGGATAAAGTTGAAAAGTATGTAGTAAAAAAATATTGATATGCCATATAGAATTCTTAAAATAGGATATTCCAAAATCGGATAAAGATCTCTTAAAATGGGACGACGTGAGTATGAATTAAGATGTGAATTGTAATAACAGCTCAAGAGAAGGAAGAAAAAAAAAAAAAAAAAAAAAAAAAAAAACCGAAATCTCACTTCTTCTGTAGTAGAAGCAGCCTTGTTTTTCAAATCTTGGACGGCATTCACTGCCTCATTAGCACTATGTTTCGCTGCATCCGAAGTCGTCTCATATGCAGCTCTACCCTGTTGTCGTGAAATTGCCTGCAATTATATAAATTAATAATTATGTTTGGTTTGGTTTTCGAATTTAGTGGGAAAAAAATTAAGAGAAAGGAAAGGAAAAAAAAAAAAAAAAAGATTTTTTTGATTTTAATAGCAAAATCATACTATCATAAATGAGAGGGAAGAAAAGAAAATTTTAACTTGCCGGAAAAGGCCGCGGTGCAAGGCCAACAAAAACCCTAGAGCTCCATGGGCTGCACACTACTATTGCTCTGGTGTGTTGAAATTTTGAAAATGTGGTTGCTAGGGCCATACTTGTCATTTTGGTCTTGTCTTGTTATGTATTAATTCGAAGAGCTAGCTTTGTTTGGATTTTGAATTTTCTCTTCACTCAGGTGGTAGGCATTTAAGAAGGTGAAGGACTTTAACTGAATTTCTAGGTGGCTTTCATTATAAGGCAGAGAGCTATTTTCTCTCATTTATGCGGTTAACAAAACTTGGAAGTGTTTCAATTAAGTGATCGATCAAGATATGACCCAGTATTTGAGGCTGGTTTGTTTCTTTGTTTACCGCTTTTCATGTTATGTGGTTGACTGTTGACAATGTATTTATTGTGCTATATAGAGAAGTTATTCAGTGAGCTTGTCACAGTACATCATAATGCTGATGTGGTATGATATTTTTAATTTAACCTGTAAATGTGATCCCTACTTTCAGGGGATCATAATAAGTACGTAGTTGGCATATTTGAAATTTGAAATCTTGATAATTTTAACCACATGTCATGATAATCTATTGGATATTAGGGGATAAGTGTATGAGTCTGACTTAGATTAAATTGTCACACCACTTTAGCATGGTGACGTGATATGACGGGCTCACTAAACAATTTCTCACGAAGATCAGGTAGGTCTTTTTTTTTTTTTTTTTTTTTATGACAGATCAGGTAGGTCTTAATTTCATTCAAAATTTGTAGAAGTTTGTCGTGCTCTATGTTCAGGTTGAGTGTGAGTTACTGTCTTGTAAAAATCCTTTGTAATTGCAATTTTTTGGAGAATTTAAACATGTTTTTGGCATTGTATTTTAGCCTTGTAGGTGAAGTTTTCTACCATGAATTAATTTTTCTTTTACTTTTTGATATGCTCAGAATTATCCAGCATGGGCCCAACGGCCACGTCAGCATCGAAGACCAAGCAGAACCCTGGGGTCCACACCCAGGGCTTGCCAGCGTCACCGCTCGGAGTGCCCGCACTGCCCGGGCGTGACCTTCGGCGGCTCTCCCGGACGCGCGGCTCAACTCCAGCAGTTTCCTTGTGCGGCCAGAGTCCTATTAGGAATAAAACTCAATAGGTTCCTAATCTGATAAGGATCTTCCCTTAACTTGTGCACATCAAATTGTGATTGATATAGGCTTCCTAATGGATCTAAGTTTCCATGTAGAGGTGGACTCTTGCATCTATAAAAGAGCCCACCCATACCCTTCTAAAGGGGAGAAAAACAACGATCTTGAGAAACCTAATAACTAGAGCATACACTGAAACGCATATACCCGGACGGTATTACTGGTAGTGCCGCCCACCATTGTTGGCTCACCAGGCCGCCGGTGATCTGCTACTATAGCGCCTAGACGCACACGTGGACGTAGGTCACCTCATTAACGGGGCCGAACCACATACAACTCCTTGGTGTTTCTTTGTCTCTCTCTGAATCCTCTCTTACCAATTCTAGGCACCATCAGTTTGGCGCCGTCTGTGGGAATCGACAGTTTCCTTACCAAAACAAATCTTGACTGATCGATATGGCCGCCAAGAAGGGTAAGAAGACCGCCGCTCAGAGTGGCCAGGAGACCTCGCACCAGGCAGACGGTGCGGAAGTACCACGACAAGAGGTGCCGGCCACTTCCATAAATTCTGAGCAAGTTGCCGACACGCTCGCTCAACTCCTGGAGGGACAACAACGAACCCAGCAGCAGATCCAAATGTTGCTGGCCCTGCAGGAGAAGCCCCTGGCGAGCGAGCCACCTCCAGAGAAGAGCGTGCGCGACCGTGAAGTCTCGCAAGGTAAACAGCACACCCACTCTCAGCCGGCGTCCCAGCCGGGAGAGAAACGCCCCGGAGATGGCGATCGCAGCCGAACATCCAGGCGTACCCGAGCAGGGGCATCAAGAAAACCCCGCCGGGTGCAGGATGCCAGAGACATCATCAACAACCGACGTGCCGCCCGAGGGGAGGGGTCAGGCCAGAAAACTCGGGGATCGGCTAAGGACCCCCCGGTCAGGAACCGGAGGGACCTCCGGCATACGATTACCCAGAGTAGGAGCCGGGTTCTATCCCCAAGGACGACACACTTCGAGGAGGAGGCCTCGACATCAGATCCGTCCTATCGCCCGGAAGAGTGCAAAAATACCGGGCAGGAAGACGTCAAGGCCCAGATTGAGAACCTCCAGAAGCAGATTGAGAGGTTGAGCCGCAAGTCTCGGCATGATCTCACCAATGCGGAAACGGAATCCCCTTACACAGTTCGGGTAACGCAGTTTCCCATTCCTCGCAAATTCAAGCCGCCACACCTCAGCTCCTACGACGGCACGGGAAGCCCCGTGGACCATGTCCGCACTTACAAGGCTCAAATGGCACTCGTAACGACCACCGACGAACTGCTGTGCTTGGCCTTCCCCAGCACCTTAAAGGGATCGGCCGCGCAATGGTTCCATTCGCTGAGGCCCCGGACGGTCGACGACTTCAAATCTCTGAGCAAGCTCTTCATCAGCCAGTTCGTGGGGATGCTTGACCGATCGCAGCCGGACACCCAGCTGCTCACTGTGAAGCAGCGCAAAGGAGAGTCTCTGAGAGAATACGTGGACCGCTTCAATCAGCAGAGGCTCCAGATCCGTAATCTCAATGAGACAGCAGCAATCATGGCCTTTTGTTCGGGGGTCCAACACACCAAGGTTGCCACGTCGTTCCATCGTGACCGACCGACAACCCTGGTGGAACTCTCAGACAGGGTCGGCAAGCACATTGATACCGAGGAATTCCTAAGGGCAAAGCGCTCCGGAACCGTGGGAGATGAGTCTCCGAGGTCCAAGCGCAAGCACGAAGGGCCGGACAAAGGCTTGGGCAAGAAGCCCAGACAGGATCAGCAGCGAGGCAGTCGGGACCAACAGCGGGGTGGCCGGGATCAGCCCCAAGCCAACTTCACGCCGCTCTCCCGACCTATCCAGGAAGTAATGGCCGCTGCCGAGGCTCAGAGGCTACTCCCGCAGCCAGCAAAGCTTAGAGCATCCCCCGGCAAAAGAAACCGGGACAAATTCTGCCGTTTTCACAGGGACCACGGCCACGACACGGACGACTGCTTCAAGTTGAAGATGGCCATAGAGAAGCTGATTGAGCAGGGGCACCTAGCCGAGTTTGTCACAACAGACAGACAATCCCGACAAGGTAACCGAACTCCGGATCAGCCTCCACCTCTCGGCCAGATCAATGTGATTTCCGGCGGCACCTCGGGCGGAGGGGATTCGCAGTCGGCAAGGAAGAGGCATGCTCGGGCATCCCGGGCGGATGTCTGGCACGTCCAATCCACCGACTCCCCGCCGTCCGACGTGTTGACCTTTTCTTCCGACGATGTGCAGGATCTCCACTGCCCCCACGATGACCCGCTGGTTGTAACGCTCTCCATCGCCAATTATGTGGTCAAGAGGGTACTAGTGGATACGGGCAGTTCATCGGACATTATGTTCATCTCAGCGTTCGAGCAGCTAGGGATATCCCGGGATCGATTACGACCGGTGACGACCCCACTGGTAGGCTTCAATGGGTCCAGCACATTGCCGCTCGGCACCATCGACCTTCCAATCCTCATGGGAACTTACCCTCAGCAAGCCTCTGTGCTGGCGAACTTTGTTATCGTGGAAACACCATCCGCCTACAATGTCATCCTCGGTAGGCCAACCCTCAACAAAGCCAAGGCGGTCGTCTCGACGTACAGTCTGACAGTTAAGTTCCCGACCCCCCAGGGGCCCGGGAGCCTACGCGGAGATCAGATGACCGCACGGAGTTGTTACGTCAGCTCCCTGCGAAAGGGCGCCGTCGCAGAATCCTTCAGCGTCCAGGAGATGGATCCGAGGGACCCAAGCGACAAAGTCGGCCCGGTAGAGGAGTTGGAAAGAGTGGTCCTGGACCCTCAACTCCCAGACCGGACTGTCAGCGTCGGTACCCTCCTTGAGCCTAGCCTCCGGGAAAGACTCATCCAGTTCCTGCGCCAAAGCCAGGACGTCTTCGCGTGGTGCCACGAAGACATGCCCGGGATTGACTCACGGGTTATGTCTCACCGCCTCAATGTCAACCCGGACTCTCGGCCGGTGAAGCAGAAAAGACGAGGCATGGCCCCCGAAAGGCAAATTGCGGTCTCTGAGGAAGTAGAGAAGCTCCTCAAGGCGGGCTCAATCCGGGAAGTCCTCTATCCCGACTGGTTGGCCAACGTCGTATTGGTCAAAAAGAGTAACGGAAAATGGAGGATGTGCGTGGACTTTACGGACCTGAACAAAGCTTGTCCCAAGGATTGCTATCCACTGCCTAGAATAGACCTCCTTGTGGACTCCACCGCCGGCCATTCGCTCCTCTCCTTCATGGACGCCTACTCCGGGTACAACCAGATAAGCATGCACCCTGGAGACGAAGAAAAAACTGCCTTCATCACAGATCAAGGCACGTATTGTTACAAGGTGATGCCCTTCGGCCTCAAGAACGCCGGGGCAACCTACCAGCGGTTAGTCAACCACATGTTCAAAGATCTAATTGGTAAAACTATGGAAGTATACGTTGACGATCTGCTGGTCAAGAGTCGCGAGGAGACCGACCACTTGGACCATCTGGCCGGAGCCTTCAGCATTTTGAGAAAGTTCGGAATGAGGTTGAACCCGGCCAAATGCACATTCGGAGTCTCGTCCGGAAAATTCCTTGGCCACCTTGTCAGCAGGCGGGGAATCGAGGCTAACCCCGAGAAAATACAGGCCATCATCAACATGAGGTCCCCCCGATCAACCAAAGAAGTCCAAAGTTTGGCCGGACGGGTAGCCGCACTGAACAGATTCGTCTCCCGAGCCACCGATCGTTGCCTGCCATTCTTCAAAATCCTCCGAAAGGCGTTTCAATGGTCGGAGGAGTGCGAGGGGGCATTCCAGGAACTCAAAAAGTACTTGGCCTCTCCCCCTCTGCTCTCAACGCCAGCGCCGGGGGAAGAACTGATCCTATACTTGGCGGTGTCACCTTCAGCGGTCAGTTCAGCTTTAGTTCGGGAAGAGCACGGGATACAGTTCCCCGTGTACTACACAAGCCGAGCACTCCAGGGCGCCGAAAGCAGATATTCCCGGATCGAGAAGCTCGCTTTTGCGCTCGTGACATCTGCTCGAAGGCTCCGCCCATACTTCCAGGCCCACACAATTGCAGTGCTCACAGACCAGCCGTTGCGCCGGATCCTGAGCAGACCCGAAACATCGGGAAGACTCGTCAAGTGGGCCCTGGAATTGGAAGAATTTGAAGTGGTCTACCGACCCCGGACAGCCCTCAAGGGGCAGGCAGTGGCAGATTTCCTGGTCGAGTTTACCTATGCAGAGGATCAGACCGAAGAGCTCGACCCACCAGTCTTGCCGCCCGGGTTGCAGATCAACATCCCGACCTGGATACTCTACGTCGACGGTTCTTCCAACAACCAGGGCAGCGGAGCAGGAATCATCCTGACCTCTCCTGACGGAATCCAGCTCGAGTACGCGCTGCGGTTCGGATTCCGCGCTTCAAACAATGAAGCCGAGTACGAAGCCCTACTGGCAGGGTTACAGTTAGCTACATCTATGGGAGCACAGCAGGTCCAAGGGTACAGTGATTCCCAGCTCGTGGTTAACCAAATCAGTCAGGAGTATGAGGCCCGAGAAGACAACATGGTGGCCTACCTGGCCCTTGTCCGAGCGGTTTCGAAGAGACTCAAAGGACTGGCCATCACGCAGATACCGCGGGAGGAGAACACCAGGGCCGACCGGTTGGCCCGCCTAGCTTCATCCTCTGAGTCAGACTTGCCCGGGATAAGGATAGAATACCTGCCCGAGCCAAGTGTGATCAATTCAGAAGGAATGGAGGTGGACCCGGTGGACCTGGGACCCAGTTGGATGGACCCCATAGTTACATTCTTAGCGACCGGCGTGTTACCGGACGGAAAAGATGAGGCCCGCCGCACCAAATACCGTGCAGCCAGGTACCATTTAATTGAAGGCATACCCGGTGTATTATAGGACTTGTCCTGTTTTACCGTCCGGGTTATTTATCTCTGATCACTGTTAGTACTTGGGAATGCTAGGACTCCAAGTACTGTTAATGACCGGTGTGATTTCCTGTTTAAGGCTGCATTCCCCTGCCCCCCAGGCATTTAATGCATGCGCCTTTTGAGGCGGCGTATGGTATGCCCGATGTGACAGCCGTCAGTCGCCAAGAGCGGGAAAACGTCCTGACCGTCCGATCTGATTCAATCTGAGCCGTCCTTTGTTTTTATAAAAGGAGCGTCAGTTCATTCTACATATTCACCACTGTTTGAAGATCAATAATCGCCGAGCGGGTTTTCAGAGCAAAGCACTCCCGACCCCTTTTCCTCTGCCCATACTACTTCAATCTTCCTTCCAATGGCTTCCAACATCGACCTGTCGTCTGACGAAGGGCTCAGAGCCTTCCGAGAGGACTGCCAAATTCCGGACGGCGTAGTAGTTCGTCCACACATTGAGGGAGAGGAAGTGGCCTTCCCTTTCGTCCTTATTAGCAGCTATCTGCTGCTAATTGTGGGACTGCGCTTTCCTCTTCCAGTCTCCTTTTGTGACCTGCTCGTGGGGCTGCGCATTCCGCTCCACAGATGCCGCCCGAATGTCGCCCGCCTCCTCTGGGGTATTTCGGTACTGAACGAGCGACTGAGGTTGTTCCTCCGGTCCGCCGACGTCGCAAGGTGCTACATAATGGGGATCGACAACGGAGGTCCCTACTTCCGCCCCAAGACTGAGGGAAAGGACCTTGTCCGAGGCCTGGATTTTGCAAATAAGAACTGGCAGCAATACCCCTGGGTTATGGTTGATGGCAACTGGCTGGAAGATGGCGTTCTCTGCCCCCCCGAGACTTTTGATCCTGACCTCTGCAGGCGAACGTTTGCCGCCTCCCGTGGCATTGCCCCCACCGCTGATGAAACGGAGGCGATTGACCGAGCTATCGAGGCCGGGCTTTCGTTTTCTGATCTGGTTGGGGGACCAGTAGACGATGCGGGCGCTGGACCCTCCTCTGCCGCTGTGGCTTCGGGGTCACGCCGCTATACTCGATCCATGGCCTCTGGTTCACGGGCCACGGGCATGGCCGGGCCGTCCAAGGGGCCGGTCACCTTGTCCACCAGCAGTGATTCAGTCTCATCTTCATCTGAGGACGCGAGCCCGCCACCTGCCCCGCCCGGGAAAGGGAAGGGAAAAGCTGTTGGTGAAGTCTCTGGACCTTCGCCGAAAAGGAGCAAGCTTGACACCCCGAGCGGTCTCCGTGTGCCCACCTGGACGGACCTCTCTCTTGCTAACATGGAGGGCCGCCTGCAGGAAGTGGAAAAGCAGACCGCTCACCTGGAGACGAACTTTGTCATGCGGGAGGTGGATGTCCACGCCCTAGAGTTGACCGTCCAAGGGCTGGTGGAGAGGATGGCTGCCCTGGAGGAGGAGATCAAGGCCTTGAAGGATAAGGGCACTTGAAGTTTGCCGTCTTTCTCTTTTTTTTTTTTTTTTTGAAATAAAGCAATTACCTTTCTGCAAAGTTCCTACTCAAGTGTTCCACCCCAGCACAAAAAGACCTCGGGCCTAACCCCGAGGCACCTTCAAAGACCTTGGCTAAACACCAAGGCACAAAAAGACCTCGGGCCTAACCCCGAGGCGCAGGCTTCGCCTAGGTCCAGCCAACGATGGGGCCTAACCCCCTAGGCAGCCAATGATGGCAAGTCTCAAAGGACCCTGCAACCACCCATGTTCCAGGTCGGTTTCCTACGGTCGGTATTCCCGTCCATCTCCCTAACAAAGCGCTTGGGGGGCAAGGGAATGCAGGCTTAAACAGGAAATTAAACAAGGTTTAACCTAGGTCCAACCGACAATGGGGGCAAACCCCCTAGGTGACCCACGATGGCTAAACCCCAAAAGACCCTGCAACCACCCATGTTCCAGGTCGGTTTCCTACGGTCGGTATTCCCGTCCATCTCCCTAACAAAGCGCTTGGGGGGCAAGGGAATGCAGGCTTAAACAGGAAATTAAACAAGGTTTAACCTAGGTCCAACCGACAATGGGGGCAAACCCCCTAGGTGACCCACAATGGCTAAACCCCAAAAGACCCTGCAACCACCCATGTTCCAGGTCGATTTCCTAAGGTTGCTCGCTACTACGCACCCGCCTTACCAAAATGCTTGGGGGGCAGGGGAATGCAGCCTTAAACAGGAAATCACACCGGTCATTAACAGTACTTGGAGTCCTAGCATTCCCAAGTACTAACAGTGATCAGAGATAAATAACCCGGACGGTAAAACAGGACAAGTCCTATAATACACCGGGTATGCCTTCAAAAACAGGTCGAGAAGACCAGGCGTTCTACCAGTTACGGTCCTAAACCATTTTGCTAAGGCAGTGTTCGGTTCGACTAAAACTGGTCAGATACTGGCAGAAGACCAATTATTCAACCGGTTGCAACCCTAATCCATGTGCTAAGTGAAGGGTCTTGCAATTGAAAACTGGTCGGGGATTGGCAATCACATGGGCATGCAAGTACAAAATGTAAACAGTTAATGGAAAGGAAAGTGGCCTCAGGGGCCTTGCCATTGATTAAAAGCAGACTTGTACAGACCCTAGGGTGAGCAGTTGTAGTAGCTCACCCCCCCACAAAACAAAAAAAAATACTACAACAGTAAAAGAAGAAAAAGAAAGGGCATAAAAGCCCTACTGGTCACCCACAACGTCCAGCTCTTCCTCCGCAGCAGGAGCGGCTCCAACTGGCGCAGCCTCCGCAGGCCCCCCGCCAGCAGCCCGGTCCTCTTTCCAGTAATTGGATTCGGCCCAGGAATAGCCGGAGATGTCCCAGTCCGGGTGATCCGCCATAACACGGGCAATCAGGTCCTTGTAGCCCTTGAGGAATCCAGCCTCGAATTCCTCCTCGGCATCTTTCGTCTCTGCTTCAAGGGTGGCGGTCGCTTCGGACAGAGTGGCGGTCAGAGCCTCAACTTCCTTCTCGGCAGCAACCCGACCGGCCTCCGCGGCAGCAAGCTTGGCCTCTAAAGCAGCGAGCTGGGCCTCAGCAGCCGTTCGGGAAGCCCGCTCGGTTAAAACCACAGCTCGAGCCTCCCCCAGCTCCTGGCCCAAAGCCCTAGCCTTCTCCGCCTCAGCCTCCCGGGCCGTCTTTTCCATGGAGAGGGCCTCCTCAGCAGCCGCCAGCTTCCCGGTCAGCGCGGGGAAGGTCGCCTCGGACCCCGCTGCTATACAACCGACCTGCAAACGAAAACAGCTATAAGCATTATGAGCGAAACAAGCAATAAGCACCTATGAGAAGTACGAAATATGGACGCACCATATGGCTAATGCTGTAGAGCCAAGCGGTCACGTCCTCCGGGCTTAACAAGGAGCACTTGTCCACCTGACCCGGCAGCAGAGCGGGGCGGATCCTCCCGCGTACCTCATCCGCCCTCTCAACCGGCGGCACTGCAGGAAGCCCTCTATGCACGGTCTCCTCCACAGTAGGGAAGGAGACACCAGCTGTTTTGGAAGCAGCGGGCGTCTTGGGGGGCACGGCAATGGTCACCCCGGGCGCCGAGGTGCCTACCCCCTCCTTGTCAGGGCGGATGACGATGCCCCGGGTGAGCCTCTTGAGCTTCTGGCCCTCGGTGGGCTCCAGCCTCTTCCTCTTTGGTCCAGCTCGGGCAAGCAGGGCCTCCTCTTTCTCCTTCAGCGCCGCCGCGTCCTTGGGAGCCATTGCTGCAAAACAACCGGAAAGATATTAGGCCGCGAAGAAAGATGTAAGAGGAAACAGTGGAATAAATAGAACGCTGACCGGGAACAGTAGGAGAGGAAGCCGGGACTTCTGAGGGCTCCGCGGGGGAATAAGACACCACTATGTCTCCCGTCGGGGACAGAACATTCCGAATGTTGGTGGGCAACTGTGCTAAGCCCCAAATCCTGGCCTGGGACGCCTCGGAGATCTCAGGAATGTCTGCCGACCCAGCTGCAAGTAGAAGCATAAAACCGGTTAACAGGTCAATAAATCCATAAAACCGAAAGAGACAAACAAAAGAAAGACAGGTAGCCTTACCCCTCAGCTCCTTCACCCAGGATGTCCTCGGCCGGGTCCCCGCGGCCTCGTCACAAAGGAGAAGGGTGGACACTTGGAAGAACTTGCTCTTCCACCCCTTGTTGTTACTGGGGCACTTGTCGATAATCTTTCTGCCCGGCCGGGCGGAGAAAGAAAAGAACCCCAGTTCCCCGTGTACGGGAAACGGCCGATGGGCCCATAGAAACTCCTCGAGGGTCACCTCACACCCGAACGCCTGGGGCCACAGAGATATACAACCCATCAGGAATCTCCACCCGTTGGGGGCCAGTTGCCCGGGAGCAATCCCAAGGTGAATCAGGATGGCCCTGGCTACTGGGTGGAGCGGAAGGCGGAGACCTGCCATCATTGCATCCTCGAAAAGAGTCGTGAAGCCCGGATAGTAAAGGTGCGCTCCCCCGGAATTCACCGCCAAAGAGCAACTACCCGGGAAGGAGTATCTCTTCCTAATCCGGATAAGGTCCTCGGAACGCAAAATCGAGAACACTGACTCACAAGCAAACGCAACGCCGGGATCGGACTCCCCGGGCGCCTCGTCGCCCAAGCCCCTAGAGACGGAGGCAACGGGGGCCCCCTCGGCGGATTCGTCATCAGACTGATGGGCTGGAATCAAGCCCTCACTCTGGTGGTCAGAAGGAGGGTCCAAAACCGGGTCGGAGCCATCCGACCGGAACATCTCGCTAATCGAACGGGACGCAGAATTGAAGCCAGAATGCTCCATCTCGGATGCCCCTGGGGAAGGAAGAGGGAGTAGATCGCGACCTAAATACGGATCGGAAACCCCGAGCCTGAGGTACAGGGAAGGCAATGTCACTAACCTAAAAGGCAGAGAGTAGATGGCCCTAAACGTCAGAAGGCACTCTCTCAGTGAAACTACGGAGACACCGGTCCGGCTCAACTGGCCTGAGTCTCCACCCGACCGGAAAAACGAGCAGAATCTAAGGAAGAAAAAATCCCACTCCCGCTCGAACCCTACCGGACTCACTCTCTCCAGTTTCGCTACGAAAAGAAGGGAAGATGGGGAAAGGGAAGAAGGGAGCAACAGACGAAAGCTCGGAAAGAAGAGGACTTACAAAGCTTGCGCAGAAAAGAGAACTCGAGAATCTTGCTCGGACTAGCTTCTGCTCTCAGGACGTTCGGCGATCTCTCTGCAGTAAAGGGCCAGAGAAGTGGACAAGCATTCATTTTATAGAAACTGGGAACGGCCCAGATCAAAACGTATCCAACGGTCCGCGTGATCCCCCGCCCGAAGTTGCTGACAGTTGTCTCCTCGGGCGCATGAAACGTTGCCTAGAAAGGCGTGCGCATTAAAGGCCTGACATGACTGTTCGGATGGCGCGCAAGTGGCTTGGTTGCGTCCGCGCTGGCGTAGTTCGAACCTAACCAGGTCAACGACCAGCGAACACGTGGCAGCAGCGACTCCCGAACCAACGGATCGCCCGCTCGGGGAAATGCCCCGACCGACGCCTTCCTCCGGCCCCGCCCGAAGGACAAAATCCCGGTCTACTACCGAACGGTTCCCAGGGAAAATTTCAGTTTTCAACCCTCATCAGACGGAGCGTCCAATCAGCTTTGAAAATGGGGGGCAGGTGGTACGTGCACGAGAATCTCGGCGTAACCACACAGCAAGTCCACGAGGTCTATTGGACGCTGGTTGGAATTTTGGAACTCCAACCGAATAAACCAGTGTCAAAATAGAAATCGAAAATACCGATAGGTCAACAACAGTTCGAGTATTAACAGCTACAACAAAGTGCAATTAACGCGAAAGGGATGGCCTCAAGGACCTTGTTCATTGATTAAAAAAAAAAAAACTGTACAAGTTCGGGGGGCAGTTGTAGTAGCCTCCCCAAAAAAAAAAAAAAAAAAAAAGAGAAAGACGGCAGACTTCAAGTGCCCTTATCCTTCAAGGCCTTGATCTCCTCCTCCAGGGCAGCCATCCTCTCCACCAGCCCTTGGACGGTCAACTCTAGGGCGTGGACATCCACCTCCCGCATGACAAAGTTCGTCTCCAGGTGAGCGGTCTGCTTTTCCACTTCCTGCAGGCGGCCCTCCATGTTAGCAAGAGAGAGGTCCGTCCAGGTGGGCACACGGAGACCGCTCGGGGTGTCAAGCTTGCTCCTTTTCGGCGAAGGTCCAGAGACTTCACCAACAGCTTTTCCCTTCCCTTTCCCGGGCGGGGCAGGTGGCGGGCTCGCGTCCTCAGATGAAGATGAGACTGAATCACTGCTGGTGGACAAGGTGACCGGCCCCTTGGACGGCCCGGCCATGCCCGTGGCCCGTGAACCAGAGGCCATGGATCGAGTATAGCGGCGTGACCCCGAAGCCACAGCGGCAGAGGAGGGTCCAGCGCCCGCATCGTCTACTGGTCCCCCAACCAGATCAGAAAACGAAAGCCCGGCCTCGATAGCTCGGTCAATCGCCTCCGTTTCATCAGCGGTGGGGGCAATGCCACGGGAGGCGGCAAACGTTCGCCTGCAGAGGTCAGGATCAAAAGTCTCGGGGGGGCAGAGAACGCCATCTTCCAGCCAGTTGCCGGCAACCATAACCCAGGGGTATTGCTGCCAGTTCTTATTTGCAAAATCCAGGCCTCGGACAAGGTCCTTTCCCTCAGTCTTGGGGCGGAAGTAGGGACCTCCGTTGTCGATCCCCATTATGTAGCACCTTGCGACGTCGGCGGACCGGAGGAACAACCTCAGTCGCTCGTTCAGTACCGAAATCCCCCAGAGGAGGCGGGCGACATTCGGGCGGCATCTGTGAAGCGGAATGCGCAGCCCCACGAGCAGGTCACAAAAGGAGACTGGAAGAGGAAAGCGCAGTCCCACAATTAGCAGCAGATAGCTGCTAATAAGGACGAAAGGGAAGGCCACTTCCTCTCCCTCAATGTGTGGACGAACTACTACGCCGTCCGGAATTTGGCAGTCCTCTCGGAAGGCTCTGAGCCCTTCGTCAGACGACAGGTCGATGTTGGAAGCCATTGGAAGGAAGATTGAAGTAGTATGGGCAGAGGAAAAGGGGTCGGGAGTGCTTTGCTCTGAAAACCCGCTCGGTGATTATTGATCTTCAAACAGTGGTGAATATGTAGAATGAACTGACGCTCCTTTTATAAAGATAAAGGACGGCTCAGATTGAATCAGATCGGACGGTCAGGACATTTTCCCGCTCTTGGCGACTGACGGCTGTCACATCGGGCATACCATACGCCGCCTCAAAAGGCGCATGCATTAAATGCACGACGTGACGGTTTAGTCCCAGCGCAAACTGTTCGGTTACCTCCACGATGGCCCCGTCGCATCCCAACTAGGCCTGCAAGCAGCTGACACGTGGCCCTGGGCAATACCGGACCCTCCAGGCTCCCGCTCGGTCCTTTCCCGGAAAGATAACCCCGGGTCAGCCTTACCTCGGGGAAGGCCTCGGCTTCTTCCCGAACGGTTTCTCGTGAACAGCTCTGATTTCCAAACCTCATCAGATATGGCATCCAATTAGCTCTGGAAATGGGGGGCAGCTGATATGCTCAGAATTATCCAGCATGGGCCCAACGGCCACGTCAGCATCGAAGACCAAGCAGAACCCTGGGGTCCACACCCAGGGCTTGCCAGCGTCACCGCTCGGAGTGCCCGCACTGCCCGGGCGTGACCTTCGGCGGCTCTCCCGGACGCGCGGCTCAACTCCAGCAGTTTCCTTGTGCGGCCAGAGTCCTATTAGGAATAAAACTCAATAGGTTCCTAATCTGATAAGGATCTTCCCTTAACTTGTGCACATCAAATTGTGATTGATATAGGCTTCCTAATGGATCTAAGTTTCCATGTAGAGGTGGACTCTTGCATCTATAAAAGAGCCCACCCATACCCTTCTAAAGGGGAGAAAAACAACGATCTTGAGAAACCTAATAACTAGAGCATACACTGAAACGCATATACCCGGACGGTATTACTGGTAGTGCCGCCCACCATTGTTGGCTCACCAGGCCGCCGGTGATCTGCTACTATAGCGCCTAGACGCACACGTGGACGTAGGTCACCTCATTAACGGGGCCGAACCACATACAACTCCTTGGTGTTTCTTTGTCTCTCTCTGAATCCTCTCTTACCAATTCTAGGCACCATCACTTTTTTTTATTTATTTTAGGTTGAAAGTTCATAATTAGAATCTTTCTCCACAATGTCCCCACAGTAATATCATCCGGGCATGTTGGTCTTAGTTTCAAATTTGTCTTAAAATCCTACTCTTGAGTTTTATTTTACAAAGTTTATCCAGGACCTCTAGGCTCTAGCATGACAAAAACACCCCAAACGCACTGTTGGCCCATGTAACTACATGGGGCTCTAAGTTGTTTTTTTTTTTTTTTTTTTCCCTTTTTATTTATTATTATTTTTTATTATTTTATGCCTAGGCCCTCACCAAAATCAGGTGGGCTTGTCCCAAAATTTATACATAGATAATCCAGCGCAGTCTAAGCTCGTATTGGGCTCTAAATGGACTAGGCTTAGCCTGCCTGAGTTCTAAATATTTTTATTTTTTTCAATCAAGTAATATAATAAGGCTGTTTGTTATTGTTTGTTTATTTATTTTAAGAAGTTTTGGTGGGCCAATTTATTTATTGATTTATTTGTTTTCGTAAAAATATAAATAGATTTGGTTCAAAAAGCAGTCAGGCAATAAGCAAGTTGGGGGTTTTCAAATTATTTAACCAACCACCCAAACTATAGTAAGCAATTCTATCAATCACGATCAAACTCGCATAAGCATAAGCACAAATAAACTGGATCGATAAGTCTTCTAGGTTGGATTGGACGTTCATAATTTGATTCTGCACTACAATGGCTATCACTATTGTCAAAGTAAATTGACTATGTGTATTAGTTTGCTTTGACAATAACCACTATTGTTTTGTCAATAGTAGCAGCCCACTACAATACAAGGGCCTGTTTAGAAATGATATCATGACAAAAACAAAAACAAAAAAAAAAAAAAGAAAACAAATTCAGACTCTTTTTTATTTTTTATTTTTTATTTTTATCGGTTTCGTGTAAGGGTATTGTGCGACGACATAAGTGTCGGAATCTGAGGAGAGGGGAGGGGGAGATCAGGGTCAGGGTTTGAACCCCTGTAATAAGTGTGGATTGTGGCATGGAGCGCAGTTTTACCAACTGGCTAAACCGTTGCTAGGAACATATTCAAACTAAGGGTGTGTTTGATAAAACTGAAAATTAAGTGCTGAATATTAAGTATTGAAAATTTTAAGTGGTTGAATTTGTAATACTGAAAACAGTGCTTCAACTACTGAAATAGAATGCATTCAACGATTATTTTCAGTAGAAAATTTTCACTTAAAGTTTTTAGTGGTTTTTTGGCTACTTTTTCAATTAAGTGATATGTTATCAAATGCACTGAAAAAGAATAAGTGCTGAATCTTTTCATTTTTAGCACTTAATTGGGTTATCAAACATACCCTAAGTATCACTTTTATTGATTTTTATGAAAACTAATGGGAGTATTGTTATATGAGTTTAATAAAGAACAATTACCATATTATTTAAAAATTATTTTTAAAATAAAAATTTGGAAAACAAAATATTACAACTCGACAATTCCTCACCATGAAATGAGTGTATGTATGTGGTTGGAGATTAAAAAGACGTACGAAGCTGGTTATGAAAATTTACAACTCCCCAGCAAACTGGCTGACATTTCATTTATTTCCTCCCTCCCAACCATAGATCCATGACAGTAAATATAGGTCTATACACATATCTACGTACTCCTTGTCAGAGCCTCTGCCTCCTGCTTGCAATCTGTCCATCAAACATTGCACCCTCTCTTTCCTTCTATGCCCTTCCCTTTATTTATTATTATTATTTTTTTTTGGTTGGTTGGGGGGGTGTGTGTGTGTGTTTAAAATTCTATGCCATTCACTTATTGTGCTCGATCAGTCGTTTGCACAATAAACCAAATCCATGTAGCCCGGTGGTAGAGGGATTAAAATAGTGGTGTTCTAAGATTCTAGTATTCTACTCTATTAATTGTGGCTTTTGGTTCAAGATTTTATATGGGTAAATATAAAGGATTTGGCCGGGACTTTTTGTTACTTTAAGGGAGTTTTGGAGTTTGAGACCTCGCAGGGGTCGTGGAAGCTATTTTTCAACTTGGTTTACATTCAGATTCGCAGAAGACATGTTGGGAGATTTATCCTCTTATCTAAGAGAGAGAGAGGGAGAGAAAAGAAAAGGAAAAAAAAAAAAGTCATTTGCACAAGGGTGATTTAGCGATAAATCCCTACATACTGCAATTAAATAGCTTTAGATTCTTGAGTTAAAACAAGTTTATAATTAAGTCCCTGAAAAATTACAGGGACTATAATACCCCTTCCTCATCAAGTTTGGTATTCTTAAAAATGGTAACCTCCTCCATTAATGTTTTCAACCAAAATTTCTCCCCAAAAATTAAGAGAATAAAAAATTATGGGGATCAAAATTTGAAAGTCATTATTACTCATAATGACAGCTATTTTCAACCACAATCATGTCCAACAACATGATTTGTGGAACACATTCTGAATTGAAAAGGCACATGTTGTGGAAAAATGGGAATGGAAGAGAGAGTTCCAACATGTTTTTGTGAATTTCACAACATGTTCTGGAAAATGAAAATGAGAGAGAGAGAGAATCACATGATTTGTGAATTTCCCAACATGTTCTAGAAAAATGGGAATGGAAGAGAGAGTCCCACATAATTTGTGAATTTCACACGTTTTAGAAAAATGATTTGTGAATTTCACAATATGTTCTGGAAAATGAGAATGGAATAGAAAGACACAACATAATTTATGAGTTTCATATGTTCTAGAAAAATGGAAATGGAAGAGAGAGTCCCAACATGATTTGTGAATTTCACAACATGTTTTGGAAAACAAAAATGAAAGCGACGTAAAGTCACAACATAATTTGTGAATTTCACAACATGTTCTGTAAAATGAAAATGGAAGAGAAAGTCACAACATGATTTGTAAATTTCACAACATATTCTGAAAAAAGAAAATGAAAGCGACAAAGAGTCACAACATGATTTGTGAATTTCACAACATGTTCTGGAAAAAACGGAAATGAAATAGAGAGACACAACATGATTTGTGAATAATCTCATAACTTGTTATGGAAGATGGGAACAGGGAGGGAGAGAGAGAGAGAGAGAGACCACCACTATTAAGCACCATCGCATCCACCACCAATCTTAACCACCATCATCGCCATTGCACCCACCACCAAGTAGTCTATTAACCTGCCCCCTATATATATATATATATATATATGTGTGTACATATATCTATATGTATACATCTTTGAACAATTTGGCAGAGGCATTGAACGAGGGTGCTGCTCAGATGCTTCATGTCGTCGATTTGTCTGGATCTACGATCCACCCAGTCACCATAGCTCAAAAAACACAAAACTCCAAAAGCATTTTCAAGGGTACCATAAGAGTTTTAGTCTAGAATTTTATGATTTAATATCGGAGTGAAAGTGAGGGCAGAACTTGATGGACGGAGAGGACGAAATCAATAAGTGAATTCAATCCAATGCAAATGCCCCTACAATGTTTGGTTACTTTATTTATAAAAATGATGATGTGTCAATTCTTGGTAGGGTGCTGTAAAACACATTCTTTGATTATGTTCCATAAATGATACAACAATCATGCGAAAGTTTTTTCTTTTTTGCAAGCAATGTGCATCATCAAGGCACAGATTATGGAGAATGGTCTACCACATTTAACCTCTCATTCACCTTTCTATTTCCATGTATGGAAGTTATTTGTGATAAATGTCAACATAAAATAAATGATTTATTGAATGCAGATTATATATGTATATGTATATGTATATATCTTACAAAAGTATATGTATAGGGGTATTTAGGTCATATAAAAATCTTTAACCATAATTAGCTGTGTTAACGAGGATTCTAGGGATCTAATATTAAATTAGAACATTAGTTATCCTTTATCCATAAAAGTACAAGACTAAGGGATTTATTGACAATTGTCTATTTGCACAATGATACACTAGGTTTATATATCTGAAGAGGGGTAAAAGTGACCTTAATTCCAAAAACATTGGTCTTCCTTGTTCCTTTTAGAATATTTAGTCTAGGTTTATATTCTCTATGTTCTATGTACCTCTAATTATACCCCTAATTCTTCTCCTTCTTAATTAGGTTTATCTCTCCTTATTAGAATCATCTCTAAACCTATATAAATGCATCATATTGTAATATTTCATACAAACTTTAATACAATCTTCTTCCAATTCTCTCAACTATTTTATCATGGTATCAGAGTTATAAGCTCCAATATCAGAGCTATAAGCTCCTGGACCTTGGCTACAACTCTATCGCATTCCGCCACCACCGGCAGGTGACGATCATGTCACCCACCGGAGCACGGTCAAGATAAAATCATACCTAATCAACACCATCACGGTCCAGTCTGATCATCACCATCACACATTCTGCTAATCACCACTAAACCCACCACCACCATTGTCCCTCATCACCAACATACTACACTTTGTCCATACAACTCCTTGTCACATATTGATTATCATCCTCGCTATTACCTCCTGCCAAAAAAAAATGGACCACCTTTCACCAACTGGCCTCTTTCGTCAAACGTCCGACCAGCTAGACCTACCTCATCAAACCAGCCTCTCTATTGGACTCCCGATCGGCCGGTCATCAACCGACCTCTCTATCGGACCTTCCGATCAGCCGGATCTCAACCTATCAAACCGGACTCTCTATCAAACATCCCAATTGGCCGGAGCTCTACCTCATCAAACCGCCTCTCAAGAACCTCCCGATCGACCGAATCCCAACCTCATCAACCGGCCCCTTTCGGACCACTGATCGACCGGATCTCACAGCGCCTGGCCTCTTTTTCCGTCAGACCTCCGACCAGCCGGACGGACCTTAATTCACCACCTCCACCACTCGACCACTACTCTGTCAGACCTTCGTCTACCACCTCCTGACCACCACTCCCTCAAGCACCCTCTACAGCCAGACCATCAACTGCACCGTCCGACTCACTTCGTTGTTCTTCACAAGGCTCTGCCTCCAAGCCGATTCACAATTCAATTTTCAAACTCAAGTTGTTTCCATTTTCCACCTTGAGTTTGAGGGGCTGTTAGAATATTTAGTCTATGTTCATATTGTCTATATATGTTAAATATACTTCTAATTATACCCCTAGTTCTTCGTCTTCTTAATTAGGTTTATCTCTCCTTATTAGAATCATCTCTAAGCCTATGTAAAGGCACCACAGGGCCGGTCCTGGGGGAAAGCCGGCAAAGCGGTCGCTTTGGGCCTCCAGATATTTAGCTAATTTAAGGGCCCCATTTTTGGTACTAACTTTGCATTTCTATATTGGGCCTTTATAAAAAGCTTACTATAACCTAGCTTAATAAAGGCTCCAACCTAAACTAAAATGACCTAAAATTTTCACATATAAAACTACAAAGCTAAGCCCAAACAAACCCTCTAGAATAAGACTATATTTTTTTTGCTGGAGAGAATAAGACTATAATTTATTTTACTATTAAATAAAAGACTAATTGATCAACTCATAGTGTGATACACTTTTAAAAATATATACACATATATATATATATCAGTGTACCAAAAAAATGTAAGAAAATTAGGTTTTTCTCAATTCCCCAATTCCTTTTAAGTTTAGCCCAAACAAACCCTCCAGTTGTAAGTTGTTTTCAAATTATTGGTTGGTCAAATAAGTATTTAATTATGCTGCAAGTTGTTAATTAGAACATTCAATGTGACATTGAAAACCAATATATACACATAATTATGTATATGTAAACTCCAAAAAAAATCGTCGGAGGCGCTGCCCCCGAACGCCCGTATAGCCCCGGACCCCATTTTAAAAGTTCGCTTTGAGCCCCCTAAAGCTCTAAGGCCGGCCCTGAGGCACCATATTCTAATGTTTTTTTGTCAAAGATATGCATCTAAGTCCCCCCCACCCATCTTATGACACTAGAACTCACCCCATCTTATGAGACTAGAACTGGCAACACTGCAAACGATAGTAATAATCCATCATATATATGTGATACATATAATTAATATTCTACTATTCTGACATGATAAAACGCATAAAAATAATTTCATTGCAAAACATATGAAAAAAACAAAAGGAATTAATCTTATCCTCTTTGTGTGAAAATTTTCAGTTTTTCATTATGATATATATTACAAAGGGTGAAATTTGAAAAATGAATAATTAATGAAATAGACTTTTAATTTGGGACATTCAAAGATGAAGAAAATTTTAGGTACCCTAGAGTACTACATGGTACCCTTTAACCAAAGAGCTAGAGTGGACTATTTAGGTGGGACTCAAGTCTCGAAACCTACTAATAATTGGACCCCTTGTAATTTGTATGTATGGCTATGGGTTCCACCCAAATAGTACGTCCACCGTCACTGAGTAAAGAGTACCACATTAACATGCCACCAAATTATCTAAAAATGGAACAAATTAATGATTCTAAAGTTGGGAAGAGAGGGAGTAATGTCGTAAGCTAGGAATGCATGACCTTAGGACTCCTTTGGATACCACAAAATTAGCCACAACACCAAAGATATTTATATTCCCATTTAACTCCATTCAATACTACCACCTACCTATACCCCTTCCATTTCTCTATTTAAAAACAGATTCACAACAGTACTCTCTCAAGCATCAAGGTGGGAAAGAAAGATACACTTCCACAAAAAAGAGAGAGACAAATAGGAGGGAGAGAGAGAGAGAGAGAGAGAGAGAGAGAGAGAGAGAGAGAGATGGCAAAGTGGTACGTGGTGTTACTTGTTGCACTAGCAATAGTAGTAATTCACTCTAATGGTAGAGATGTGCCTAGTGACAAGGGCCTCAATGACCAAAAAAATGTTGTAACCTTCGGTGGCATCGGTGGCTACTCCGGCATTGGCAATAATGGGTTGCCAATTGGCGGCGTTGGAGGTGTAGTCGGAGTAGGCGGCAATATTGGTGGGGTCACTGGGGTTAGCGGCATCGGCAGTGCAATTGGAACTGGCGGACCTGGTGGCAGCTTGAACGGCGGTACATGGACTTTTGGAGGCGTTGGTGGCGGCGCAGGTGGTGGTGTTGGTGGCCTCCCAGGTGGTGGCACCGGTGTTCTTCCATTCCCTTGAAGTTAGTTTACTTATGGTACTTTTGTGTTCACTTATTTAGCCTTCAACTAGCTAGTAGCTAGTCCTTGTGTGTGTGTGTGTGTGTGTAAGTTAGAAGGTTAGTTTGGGAGAGGGTGTGTTAATTTGTTTGTGTCTTAACTCTGTTTCTTTCAGGACTCTGTTGTTTAATTTGGTTTTCTATATATGTCATGTTGTTAGATAAAAATGTGACATATTAATTGTGTTAGGTTTGTTTGTGTGCTACTTTTAAGGTTGGAATGTTCACTCTTTTCATATAAATCTTTTATCAGTTTGAGCTTCAATCAACATATTAACAACAAAAGTCAAGTAATTAAGCGAAGGTGTAGTTTTTCTACAAGCTCAATCTTTTTAAAAAGAGTAATGCTGTCACAAAGGGCCAAAACATGAACCAAACGGTTTGTTATAAGAGTTTTTCTATATATCATTAGGCAAATATGGATGAAGAAAGAAGAAACATAAAATAGAGTATATACATGTGAATGTGACCATTTTGTGAATTATACAACAATTAATAAATTACAAAGGGTATTTGATTGCGGTAAATTTTAGACTTTTTATTTTTGTATTTATTAAATTTTCAGTATCACATCAAATGAAAAGTACGAGACTATGTGTAAAATTAATTGAAAAAAATCAAGTCAAAACTACCACACTAACAAACTCTAATATCTTCACTCACTTGCTACTCCTTACTCCTGGTCACATGTTTCCAAGATTAATTTTGATATCCTATTTAGGTGAAAATATTTGTTAGTAATTTTGTTGACGTGATATCACAAAAAGAATAAATGTCACTATTCAAGCATATGTGAGTTCTAATTTTAATGACGAGTTATAACTGATGGATTAATTTAACTCTATTGATATACACGAGACTGAGTCCGTATACCAAAGCTCTAACAAGGATTTTGAACTTTATTAGCTCTTTTTCCTAAGCTTGGCAATATATAAATGACGTCCGATCCGTATATCAAAGCTCAAATGATCTGCAACGAAGGTTGGAGTTTCTGGTATAAAACCAAAAACACACATAAGAGATGAAAATATTTCAATTCAATCACCTTTTAAAGTAAAGTCCGGTAGGAATTTACCTATCAGTATCTGGTGTACAAACTCAAACAATTGCCCACTAGATATATTTTGAGATGTAAAATGGTCTAATGTAAAAGAATGTGCATGAGGGTGCGACTCACTGAAATTAACAATAATGTTACACCCACTCCTCCAATCACACCCCAAACTATACCCTTATTTTAAGTGCATATATTTTGTACTGTGTAAGTGATGCACAAAAAAAGTGTGGAAAAATTCAAACAACACAAGGTACATGCATTTAAAACAATGAGTGTGATTTGAGGTGTGGTTGGAAGAGTGATATAAGATTTCTCCTGAAATTAATGATATCTTTAAGCTCTCCAACCAATATGTGGATTCCCAATCTATTTTAGCCAAGTCTGGTCCATACGAGGTGGCTGAATCTTGAAATCAAGACTCAAAAAATAGACTGGTCATGACATATGAGAAAAAAAAATATATGTCACATTAGGATGTATCTTAGTAATCCCACATCCATTTTCGGGTGCCATTGTGATAATTTTGGTGCCACGCCCAAGTGATGGTAACTTATTGTGCTGAAATTTAAGGAATACAATTTTGCTCATCTTAAAATTATTTAAATTTGTTCACTTTCATCTCTCATTGGCTAATATAATATGACTCATGATTAAATAAGAATCAATTAATTAATAATGTAAAGTATTGGACCCCACTGCATTAGCCAATTAAAAAAAAAGAGTGGACAAAAAATAAACAATTTCGAAATGAGCAAAACTGCACTCAAATTTAATACGGGATACTAACAATGTGTTATTTACTAGTTTTTTTTTTTTTAGGGCACTATTTAGTCCTAACAATTGTTTCATTCCAGAGTAGTAATCAAGTCCCAAAGTATACTCTGGAGTGAAGTCCCAATGTTTCATTCCAGAGTAATCAAGTCCCAATGTATTAACCAAATCCCTTATAGTGAAGTGGTAGGCGGATTAAGATAGGGGAGTGTTCTACCTCCTTGATTTTGGGTACGAGATTTCACATGAATAAATATAAGGGATTTGACCAAGGCCTTTGTTTTCATAAGGGAGGTTAGCTGGTCAAGGGTTCGAATCCTCCAAAGGTCGTATAAACTAGTTGAAGGGATGGATCTTAAAATAGACAATGTTCAATTTAGTGTATTGTTTGGTTGTATCGTAAAAAGACCCCTGAATTGGATGCATTTAAGAAGGTGAACCACATCTTTTGCCTGGATAATAGCATGGTCATGTAAGGCTAGCTAATTGCTAGGACAAAGATATCAGTGGAAATCAATGCTTTCAATTGACCACTAGTAGGGGAGGACATACGGTAGGTTCAGCTTGGAACCAACGAACTAAAATTGAATTGAAATACAATTCGGTTATTTCGGTTTGGTTAATCGAAATTTCAGTTTGATTCGATTTGGTAATTTTGTTAACCGGATTATAAAAAAGTCCAAAATTCATTTTTTATTTTTATTTTTTATTTTTCATTTTTCAATTTTCACAACTTTTTTGTGTTTTTTTGTCTTTTACTTTCATATTGCAAAGAAAGCATATTTTTCTTTGTTTTCAATTGTAAAAATACTAATATTTTTATTATGTATAATTATATATAAAGTATATTAATAATATACAAAATAAAAAAATAAAATTCAATTTTTCAGTTCGGTTCGGTTTGCCTATAGGCTACCAAAAACCGAACTGAAAATTTTAATTTTTTTTTTGTTTTTAACCGAACTAAAATTTTTAACTGCATAACCGAACTAAAATTTGAAATTCTGTTCGGTTTGGTTTGATTTTCGGTTAACCAAACTATATGTCCACCCCTAATCACTAGTACACTGTCACGCCCCGGAGCAGCAGAAATTAGTAGGAAATAAAATTTTCTTTTCTGGGTCCGTAAGCCATGACTAGTTACATTAACTGATTGTCCACAAACACACTAGATAAATAAAAGAGTAACTTAATGGAAGTGCAAACTGAATATATACAACAACAGATTACTAGCTATTACATCAGAATTTGTAGTTATCAAAAGATAAAGAACAAAAGAGCTTAAGGCGTTAGATGCAGTTACAACTTAGCACGAAAGGACAAAAGTCTATAAAGAACAACTAAGTCTTCTTTCTTGAAGCCGCGCCTCTAACTGGCGTAGCCGTGACCTTCAGCGTAGTAGGCTTCCCCTTCGTAGGCTCCTTCCAAATAGTCCTCCTCTGGACAATCATATTCTGTATAGTCTAGACATGGGAATGTCCAGGGCGTAGTATGTCGTTAGCTTTAATAAAAGCTAAGTGAGCGTTCTAACCGAACACTCCTAATATAAAATATGTATCCAAAAGTACACAACGGCTGGTTATGACGATTGAATGAATTATAATTAGACCGTGCGTGAAACTATGCATCATCGATATATTCGACTTCACTCGACTTAACATCCGACTTACTTAACTTTGTTACATTACCAGTGTAACGCCGTTGGCTTAGAGTGACTCGCCCAGTGGGTCGAGCTATAGTTACTTTACTATCGTTGTCTGTCTCTCCGTGGCCATAGTAGTAATCTCCCTTTACAAGCTAATCATGTACTCTAGGTTCTAGGGACCTTGCCTTATGAATATCGTCGCCGATTTGCGAAACGGTTACTTTACTTTCGTTGGTCGTCTCGACCGCAGTAGTAATCTCGCCTTACAGGCTAACCGTGTTTATTCATTTCTCGATGTATTCATATCAACATGGTTACTTTGCTATCGTATTTGCCTCTTCGTGGCCATAGTAGCAATCATCGCCGGCATGCGATCCTGTAATTCCATTTGACAGTACCAACTCACTACATATCAACGTTCGGACCTCCGCGGTCGACTACACGTATTTCCAAATGCATACGGACTTGGTCTCCGTGACCGTTCGACTCTATACTCGTACACGTCGACTTGACGTTACGACACCGACTTCTACATGAGGTGTATCATATGTTATGCACGAGGTACAAGTTAATTAAACATGTACTATTTTATTCTAGAAATAAAGTACGGATCTGAAATTCATAGTACTGCATGTTAAAGCATGAGGTTAACCGGAATAAATAATAATAATAATAAACAGAAAGAATTACCACATGTTAAAGCATGGAGTTAACCGGACTGATAATAATAACGAACAGAAATATTAATAATAATAATAATAATAATAATAATAATGCAGATAATATGTTCGGGGTACAACATATTAACATGAGGTTAACCGGAAAGTGATATCAATAATATTAACAATACTATTAGTAATATTAGTAATAATATTAATAATAGTAATGGGATAATATGTTCAGGGTACAACATATTAAAGACTGAAGTTAAATCAATAATAATAATAATAATAACAATAATAATATCATTATTATTAATGGGATAACAAAACGGATATTAATATGTTCAGGTACATATACTAATCACGAGGTTAACTGAACCATAATAATAATAAGCGGAAAATAATAATCATAATAATAATAATAAATATTATTATAATAACAATAATTATAATAAGGACCTGGGTTAAGGACACCACATGTTAAGTACAAAATTTCTAAATAATAATACTAATAATAATAATTAGAAAATAATAACACGGACATAAATCTAGTGAGTTAGGAACTCACCGTGGGTTTGAGGTCTCTCTTCTCTCTCTCTCGGACTAACTCTCTCTTCTTTTCTTCCTAACACTAATGGGGAGGGGGTTTATATAGAGGTGGAATTGGGTTAAAATATTATATATATATACATATATATATATATATATATATATGACAGACACAAAAGCCAAACACACAACACTACACCACACAACCTTACTCACTCCACTGCTATTCCACGCCACACACACATACACATACACACATACACTACACTCAACACATGACACCTCACCACTCATAATTACACTACCCCTATGCTACCACACACATCACCACTCTACACACTCATCACATGACACCACACCACCCCTCACTCACTCTCTCTCCCTCCCCAAGTCGGCGCACACACATACACAATTTGTAGGGGTTGTTTGGGGAGTTGGTTTAGGATACACACATGGTTGGGCAACACAAGTATAATTATGGGTTCAAAAATAATATTAATGGCAGTGAAAATCTTATAATTACTGTTTGGGACTGAAAATTATATAAATAAAATATAATAAAAATACAGGTATTACATACACTATCTCTATACATCCCATTAATTTGTTTCGAGCTCCATATAATGGGCTTTCACCTACCACATGAACTGCTATATTTACTCTCTCCCTCTCTGTTGGTGTTTTTGTGAGATTTATCATTTTTTTAAGTGTAATGCTATGCTTTCCAAATTTTAATTCCAAAAGTGCTTCCCAAATGATATGGCAAAGGAGCCGACCATTTGAATTTTGATCGGAAGTTAAGTACCTGACCCCACTGTCACATCATTTGGGAATCAATTTTGGAAAGAAAATTTGGGAAGCATAGCATTACTCTTTTTTTAATGTCTTTAACACCCACGGGCAAACATTTCCACGAACACAAACAATAGATTGTGAAAGGTCCCAAAGGTTTAAAATTTGCAAAAATGGATTGGTCGCCTAAATTTATTGTTTAGGTCAAGTGCAAGCTATCAACTTAAGTAGTAAAGCTCGAGAAGTCCAAGATCGATTTCATAAAGACTAACGAGCAAACAACGTGTTGACGGGTTTAATGACCATTTAAAATGCTGAGAAAAAGTATAAAAAGATAAAGAAAATTAGATGATAATTTGATTGTTTGGGATTTAGTGAGATAAAATTGACAAGTGGGATATAATTGGAGCAAGTGAGTAAAATTTGGGGTTTATAGACTAGGAAAGATAGATATTGAGGAGCATTCTCCTACCTTGGATAACACAAAATGACAGTGTTTGTGTCTCATCACTGCACCAGATTGACCGATTTGTCATTACTCTGAGAGGTAACAAACATCATTTGTCACTGTTTTGAGCAATGACTATTTTGAGGGTGACAAATAAATTTGTCACCTCCACCAACAGTGACAATTTTGTTTGTCACCGCCCATTTATGTACCCCTAAAAGGGGTATTTGCCTTAAATTTGTCACCTCCTTAGACAGTGACCTAATATAAATTAGTCACCTCCCTATACAGTGACCAAATATACATTTGTCACCTCCCTAGATAGTGACCAAACATACATTTCTCACCTCCCTAGACAGTTACCAATTGGTTAAAACACAGAGAGAGAGAGAGAGAGAGAGAGGGAGAGAGAGCCGGACACACATACACACAAAGACACTCACACTTGCGCACACACAGACACATACACACACAAAATCGCACAGACACACATGCACACAAAATCGCACACACACACATAAAATCGCACAGACACATATGCCCACAAAATTGCAAACACATACACACACACACAAAATCACACAAACACACACACACACATACACACACACACACACACACACATAGTCGAACAGACACAGTCTAGAGTACATACACACACAGACTCACACACACACCGAGAGAGAGAGGGAGAGAGAGAGAGAGAGAGTTAGAGTTAGAGTTTTACCTAGAAAAGATCTGGAATCGACAGGGGTTTTGGGGGTGGGGTTTACGACGGGGTGGGCTGGGTGTAGGTGGTGGTGGTGAGGGCGTTGGAGAAGGGGCGATAGAGGGCGATTTTGGGCTGTAAGTTTAGGGGAAAAATAGGTTCACAAGAGAATGAGTGAGTGACATTTGGTGGGTGTGTTGTAAGTTTAGGGGGGAAAGATTTTTCGCCCCAAAAAAAAATGGAGGGGGGAAAGAGTGAGACTGTGAAAGAGTTTTTCAGGGTTTTTTTAGTTAAAAAGTGACAATATTTGTCACCTCTCCTGACAGTGACCATATATTGTCACTGTATTTTGTCACAGCTTAAACAGTGACAAATTTAGTCACTCTCTAGAGTGGTGACAAAGTTAATATTGGTCATAGTTTATAACAGTGACTAAATATGTCACGGTTCTGTGCAGTGACAATAGAAATTGTCACCGTTTAAAACGGTGACAAAATTTGTCACGGTTATGAGCGATGACAAATGGCGTGAAAAAAAAAGGGGTGACAATTCAGCCAATGTGGTGTAGTGTGCACACTCTAGGGTAAACAATCTCATTTTGACAAACTATCAAATATGTAGAGTGCATCTCTCAATGCTAGATGAAACCCATTAGATGAGGTTTTGAATTAAGGGTTACAATAATTTATAATGCTTGACATCATAGATGAAGAATCTATGTTCACCTTAAATAAATGAACCCTAGAAATTCATAGAGACATTAGAAACCTAACATTTTAGCAAAAGAGGTCCAATGGTGGGTTTATGATCTCAACCTACATAATCTAGCTTCTCATGATAAGGAAAACATAATTAACAAGGAGAGTGAGAAGATAAGTATATCAGACCATTGAGAACCTCATTAAATACTTCAATAAAAGCTTGAACTTCAACATAAACTTCAATGTAGCAAGATTACAAAACCACAATTCCATCTTGAGTATTAACTACAACTAATGGTGGTTGTTGATGGTAGTAAATGCAAGAAAATCCCTAGGAGAGAGAAGAGAGGGGAAAGCTCTAAAGTGCGGAAAATTTAAGATAAGATATAAACAATGACCTAAGTGTCATATTTATACAAGGTACAAAGATGACAAACATGTAAATAACCAAAGAAGAATCTAGGCACATTCGACCGGTCGAAAGGGTCTCTAACTGTGAATAGTGACAGCTTCTCTTCTAACTTGCACGCTGATGGCAAAATTGCTATATCTTCTTACTCTGACCTCCGATTTATATGCACAAGTGAAGCTAACTCGTTAAACTACATCTTTCATGTTTTTAACAACTTCAAAAAATGAGGTCTTGAATATTGAAAATGGACAAGAAGTGACTGCATCTGCTTTATATTCAATTGAGACTTCACTTTCCGACTCAAAGTGTATTATTGACCTACAAAATACTCACTAATTCCGTAAAAATGATAAAAAAAATTATAGACATGAGGGTTGTGTGAGAAATGTGTATTAATTACGTACTTAGAAGCTTTGGGAATGGGATTTTTCATAAATAAAAGATTACACGTATGCAAAATACGAGACTAATTAGGGGAAAATTGTATTAATCCACCATGAATTATGATGTGGTGGTGACCATTGTGCCGCTAAAGGTATTTGGACCACACGTTTGTAGTGGCGTGGGTCATAGCTAGGCGCGTGGACTCATGGGTATGGAGTCGCGGGCTAGCGGGTAGTGGTGGAAATATGCTTGTTTCTCCGAAGACTATTATTACTTGTAATAAGATGAATATGAATATCTTGATATCCATATTCTTGATTATTAGATTAAACAAAATTTGTGGTTACTGTATAACTATTTCAGGTGAACATGTCGGAGAGGGATCGGAGAAGTAGACGGGGTTCATGAGAACTTGTTTATACAGTAGTTCCACATTTATAACTTAGAACTGGTGATAGCTGGGATTTTAACGTAATTATTTATGATATCCACATCATTTTGTGGGACCCATGTGTAACATTAATTGGTACATTTTATTAAGTCATACATTATTAAATACATTTTGGTACTTGAAAAAGGGTTCATATAGCCAACCCCATTTGATTGGGATACAAGGTTTAAAATTCGGTTGGGTGGTTATGCGACAATTATGTAACACCCTGAACTTAAATTACTTAATAGAATAAATAAAAGTAGTGTTTGTGTGTGGGGTCAAAGTATAATATGATATACTTGTCGGGTACTATTTGAATTAAAGAAAAAGAATACAAAACACTTCAGTGATGTTATCTTTAAACATAAACAAATGATTATGTATTTGAAAGTGTGTGCATGTGATGTACATGTATATATCTAGTACAGATTGGATTTAGTAAAATAATATAGACAATGACACATTGTATTAGGTGGTTTATTTGCTTGACACCACAACCTATGGCTCACCAAAATGGAGTTGACTCACTAAGGTTAGTAAGTGAATTCCTTTTTGATTGACAGTATATATATAGGATAAATAAAAAGAGGGGGTAGCAGAGAGACAGAGGAAGAAAAACGAAAGAAAAGAAATAAAGAGGATCGAGGGGGGCTGCTCATGTATTTTAGGGAGCTAGTCTGGCTAAGGATCATGAGGAAATTCTATTTTATGTATACGGAATTGGGATGTGACAGAACTTGTAGTTACGGTTGAAATTCCGCGTTTATAAACCTATGTTATGCTTGTAAATCTGTGTTTGTGACAAGAGTTGTACATAGGTTGCAATTCGTATACTTTGTGTTTAATTAGGGTTGAGCCTAGAATGTCCAATACTCGGAACTTATGTATGTTTGTCGAATCAATCGTTGGGTACGAGAACTTGTATATTAGTGTCATACCCAGAAATGGCACATACGATTCTAGGACAAATGACACGCCACCAAGGCTCCCACTGCACTCCTAAGGTCCATTATTAACCATAAAATCAGAATTATATGAAGATTACCCATTTAAAACACTTATAAAAACATTTGATTTAAAACAGGGCATTCCAGTCGACTGATCAGTGAACCCAGCTAACTGAACAAAAAATTACAGTGAGCTGAAATATCATAATTCCCGATCCGGTCGACTGACCACAAGTCCGGTCTACTGAAGATGTCGAAGACCGGTCGACAGGTACCTGTTCGGTCGACTGAACAATGCTGAAACAGAATGTCTCATTTCTGGAACACAATCCGGTCGACTGAACTAGGACCCCAGTCGATTGGATTGATGCAGCAGAACCCATTCTGCAACAATCACAAGTGGTAAAACCAAAATCTGTCAAACTCACACAACACTTGATAAAAACGATCAATCCCAGAGTAGCCAACATGATAACACTTTACATTACAAAAGTTTAGCTTATTAATCAACCAACATTTGATCGATCCAAAATCCTTTTACTACCTATTAGCACTTTTAAAGTTGCAAAGCCATAATACAACCAAAGTTTGAAGCCAAACTACTAATTTTACAAAACATAAACCAAGAGTTAACCAACCACAAGCATTTCCCAATTACAAACTGAAACCTAACATGTTACAAGTTTTAGTACTAAACATGAAATTATCTACATTATGAATGCCAAATCCCCAAAACCCACGTTGCCTTGCTAATTCCATTTCTTCATTTCCTTGAGCCCTCTCATTTATCACCTACAATGGTTATTCAATAACCTCTACATTATATCAGCTATATGCTGGTGAATGCCAACAATTGTAAACATGAATAATATACATGCTCAATCTCATCTTTTACACATAACTATGGTCTCCAGGAACGCAAGTACCGACCATCCTTTCACATTAGCCCGCGACTACTCCATTTGTCCGCACCACTAACCGAGATCCACACCTCTTTCTTTCAGGCATACAACGTCATGGCCAATTTGGCACCTGGTCTCACTTCGATGCCAAGTACAAGTTCCCCCTTTGACCCACATTAACAACTCAACATGCTCACATAAATTCATCACATCATGTTATTGCCATACAATTGGGTCTTATTAACCACATGAGTTTGTCCAATAATAACTAAACAAGCTAAACTACGCAAGTAGACATGCTTATCATCATAAATTCATTACATAATTATTGTCACTCACCTCTTGCTTATCGCTCCTAAATACCAGATTGAGACCCTAGCAAGTCCCACGTATAATTCCTATACAAAAATATACAAGTGATGAGCTAAGCCCCCGAATTGGGTCGCGGAAAAATTGTCTCAGAATTCAATAAAACTAGTACTATCGCGTTAGACTCACCTCCAGGAGTTCAAATATGTGGCCTATTTTAAAATTGCACGTCGTTAAGCGCGTCAATCGGCGTTGTGAACGTCGGTGTCAATTCCATCGTAATTCTCATTTTCTCTCTGAAACTCCTAACCGAAAATGAAGAAGAATGTGTGTATGAGGACATATGTCTCCTATGACACATGTCACCCAGCATGTCTTATACCTCATTCATGAAATTGTTATTACCTTCCCACAAGTTTTAGTATTTTACGATTATACCCCTACAAGTTAATAAACTTATAAAACTATCCCAAACTTAAATGGGTATTTGTCTATGTCAAACATGGGTCCCATGAGTGGTCCCACATAATTTTATAAAGTTTCTAATTAACCTACTAATTATGCAGCGTGTCCAATTCGCTCTCACAAAGGTACCCCTAACAGACCGCAAAAGTGGTCTCTAACTAATAACATGTTATTAAAACAACATAATATAATAACCATATATGCCTTAATAAACATTACATTTAAGCACATAAAAATTACCCCACGACGTATCTGTCCTAGCACACGGGGACCTCTCATAACTGTCCCAAGCTGAGACTGTCACATTGGCCTATCTCTGGGTTCCAAATTGGACACCCCTAATCATCTTAGTGAGTTAATACTCACTTAACATATATAATCATATCATTAATTTAATGTTAATGATGCATGCTAAATGCAATTAAATACAGTCCACGAAAGCGGGTGTTATATCTCTCCCCTCCTTAAAAAGGAGTTTGTCCCCAAACTCGTTGTACCTCAAGTGTCGAACAAGTATGGGTATTGCTCTCGCATCTCTTTCTCTGTTTCCCACATGGCTTCCTCAATCGAATGATTCCGCCACAAGACCATGACTAATAGGATAGTCTTTGTTCTCAATACTTGCTCTTTTCTGTCAAGAATCTTGATAGGATGCTCAATATTAGTCAAATCTTCTCTAATTTCCAACGGCTCTAGTTCGATCACTTGACTCGAATCTAATACACATCTTTGTAGCATTGATACATGGAAAACATGTGCACATTGGCTAACTCTTGCGTCAAATCTAATCGATATGCCACTAGTCGAACTCTTCATATAACCTCGAATGGTCCGACATACCTCGAATTCAATTTCCCTTACTTCCAAATTGTACCACTCGCTTTGTAGGTGATACTTTCAAGAATACATAGTCCCCTACCTCGAACTCTATTGATCTTCTTTTTCAAATCCGCGTAAGTCTTATAACGACTTTGAGCTATGTGTAGCCATTGTTGTATCATTGAACTAACTCAGGCCCTATTAGTTTCCATTCTCCTACCTCAATCCAGCAAACTAGCAAATGACATTCCCCCTGTATGAAGCCTCAAAAGGCATCATTCCAATATTAGACTAGAAACTATTATTGTAAGCAAATTTTGCTAGAGGCAAATGTTCCTCCTAATCACCCTTGAAATCTAATACACACAATCATAGCAAATCTTCCAATATCTGAATTACTCGCTCTGACTGGCCATCACTCTAAGGATAAAATGTCGTACTAAAACTCAGTTTAATACCCATAGCTCATTGTAATCCTTGCCAAAATCGCGATGTGAACTTACTATCTCTGTCAGAAATAATATGTTGGCCCAAATATGGAAACCTTAGAGGGGGGGTGAATAAGGTTTTAGCGGAAATTAACCTTTTAAAAATAAAATTGCAAATTAAAACACAATTACAAGCAATTAAGTAAAGAGATAAGGGAAGAGAAACTTGCAAACCAATTTTTCAAGTGGTTCAGCAATCGCACCCCGCGGCCTACGTCCACCCCTCAAGAACGCCTCTTAAGGATTCCTTTAATCCGATCTACTTTACGGGTGTAGACCAAACCGTTCTCGGAGCACTTATGGGTGTGCACCAAACCGTTACAAGAGCCTCCAATCTCTCCCAAAGAAGAAAACCTCTTCTTTGCAATCAAGGGTTACTAACCCTCACTCTTTACAATTGATTTGGATACAAATTGAAACTCTCTCTCTAGAGTGGATAATACAATTAAAGCCCATACAACAACTCCTTAGTGAGTAGATAATACAAATGAAAGCTCACTATAATTTACTCTTAAAAAAATACAAATCAAGAACTAGAGCAAATTGATAAACTCACACAACTAGGGCTCAAATGATAATGTTTAAAGATCAAAGAGATGTGTGATCAATACTAAGTTTTCCAATCAAAATCTCTACCCCAAATAGCTTGGGAAAACATGTATTTATAGGCCTTGGAAGATTATAGCCGTTGGTGGCAAGTTTGGTAATTAAAAACCCCTTTAAAAACTAGCCATTATTGCCTTTCAGGTCGATTCAGTCGACTGGACCTTAAAGCAGTCAACTGGGCCTTGAAGCAGTTGACTGAGATGTGTTTACAGAGGGTTCTGTTTGTATTCTGCTCACTTCAGTCTACTGCATCGGGCAGTCAGTCGACTGCCCCTCCCTGTTTGACAGCCTGACACATCTCCACTAAAATGGCCATAACTCCCTCTACAAAAATCGGATTTGTGATCCGTTTGATGTTTTGGAAACTAGATTAAAATACCTTTCCAACCATATAAGATTCAACATTTAATTATTTTCCAATTGGTTGGGGCATTGCTTTAAAGATGTCCCATTTAAAATTTATTTCCAAAACTTTAACTTTTAGAATATGTTTGAGCCCCTATGAGTGTGAGATCAAGATGCCTTACAATGAAGGTCCTAGACTTCAACCAAGGATGAAATATCTTCAAGTCTTCAAGCTTGATCCTTGTTGAGCTCCTTGTAATTTTGATCTACATCAATTAAATCTCAAGCACACAAAGATGTTAAAACATTAATACAAAATTAATACATGAGATTATATATGAGCATAAAAATGACTATGATAATAACAAGGAATGAATCAATATGAATCATGTAATTATCATAGCATATTTGACATCATCAAAACATAATTAAATATATCTTAATATACCTTAAGGCTAACACAATAGATATTGGAGCTTCATGCAACCTCACAATCTCTTGGACATAAAACTCCGCTAGTTTCATCGGATCATTGGTTTTGATTGGCAAGAAGTGTGCTGACTTGGTCAACCAATTAATAATTACCCAAACGGTGTCATTCGACAACCCCGAAACAAAATCTATTGCAATATTCTCCCATTTCCATTCCGGTATAGGTAATGACATTAATTATCCTATTGGTCTCTGATCGGGAGAGAACAACTCCTAATTATACGCCTTAACTCACATTTGTTAGTCGTTTTTATCCTGTTTTTATGTAATTTTACTTTATTTTCTATTTTCTATCAGGTTTTAGAAGAAAACAAGGAGATCGGGTTAAAATAGGTGAAAAAACAGGAAGAAAGAAGCAGAAAAAGTCACATCGCGCGCGCGGTCCGCGGGCGCGAAAATCAGAGAATCGCTCGCGCGATCCGCTCGCGCGAGACCCCCAATAACTCGCTCGCGCGATCCGCGCGCGCGAGGTACCCAATGTCGCGCTCTCGCGACCCGCGCGCGCGATATGTGTAAAAACCAAAGTTGCGTATTTCAGTATTCTAAGGAGTCCTGCGCAGACGAAATCACTGGAAGACGTCCAGATTGGAAATAACTGCTGTTTCAGTGCAATACGAATTGAAAGAGGCTTCTAAAAACCCTTGTAAACTATATATATATATCTAGTTTTGATGATTTTCAAGGGTTACACACCTTGAGAGCAATTCACCAATACATTCATTCAGCACTTTTTGAAGGCAAGAGGAAGGTTTCTAATGGCTTACATCAACTCCATCTTCGTGTTTTCACCTATCATGAGCAACTAAACTCCTCATCTAGGGTTTCAATGAAACCCTAGCTATGTAAAGGGGGATTCTACGCTTCTTTATTCTAAGATTTCATGTTTATGGATAGTGATTGTATGTTGGTGGATTTTATATAATCAGTTTTTAATGTTAATAATCAAGAGTACTTTGGATCTATTCTTGTCTTAGATTTTTCCTTATACTTATTGAACTCAATAGTCCTTGATATCTGTGATTGATAGGAGTATTTACATACAATGGTGCTTATGTGATTGTGATGTTTACTTCTTTTATAATCCATGCTTAGGAAAGATGAGTTATGCTACACCCTAATTATAGGTAGATGATTCATGTAAACCGTAGATGGATTATGTTTAGATTAAACTAACGATATCTTCTTGACGATACTATTGGGCTTGTAGCTACAATAGATCATAACTATCCAAACATAGAACTTAGAATAAGAAGTATAGACCCTCAATGCATAGTTAGTGGTGGATTTGTAATCCTAGATCTCATCTCCATATATTTAAACCAATTTCCAATTTTGCATTTAAGTTTACTTAGATTTAATTCTAGATCTTAATTCTAAAATTTCATAGTTTAAAGTAGTAGTGATAATAAGAACTTAAATCAATTCAACTTCCGATTTTCTTATAACTAGCTAGATTAGATTTTAATAATTATAGGATTAAAAGTTAACAATCTCTGTGGGTTCGACCTGTACTTTCCACACTACAATCTTTTGAAAGTAGAGCATAAATAAGCATACTTTTATATCTTGATTTTGACGAGATCAATTTTTGGCGCCGTTGCCGGGGATTGAAATAACTTTTGCCGTTAATTATTAGAATCGTAATTTACTTAGTTAGTAAATATTAGTTTCCTTTTTATTTTCTTTGTTTTAGTTTCATTTTAGAGTCGCTAAAATTATTCTTGTTCTACAGATCTCAAACCGTCAATTCTAGCAAGATCGAGTGGAGCAGCTGTGCACGTCAACGGAGCTTACGCGAACCTGAAAAGAAAATTGCAATAAAAATAAAAAAAACAAGTAAATTCGCTAAGTTTTTAAATTTCGCATCAACCACTGTAAGTCAGGGCGCTGAGACGCAATACTTGCATTAGGGTAGGTGTGGAGTGAGCACTGCATTAGCTAGGAAACCCGGGGCGCTGGGCTTGACGCGGTCATTGCATTACAGGATAATTTCATGCATCATATTAGTCTTGTGTGCTTGCATGCTTGGTTATTAGCGTAGCTATTTTTGTTTTTATTGTTTTATTGAGTCAACCCTTAGTGTATGTTTGGAACTCGTTCAACTAATCCTAAATTAAACCCACTTGATCTCGAACTTGAACGAACACTTAGAGGCTTTAGGTCATCAGCCCAAGCTTCGAGAGCTTGGTTGATGTTGGACGACGAGTCCACACCTGAACCGTCATCTTCATTTGAATTAGAAATCCGTAGTACGCGTAATCGTTTAAGAAAAACTAAAACAATAAAAATCGAACCGATTCCGATGGCCGATTTTGGAAATAACCAGAATAATGGGAATAATCGGAATGAGGAGGGTAATCTGAACATACCCCCACCACCACCATTAAAGGACTATTTCACTCCTACGGCCTACACGCCACCGTCGTGTATTGCATTGCCGGAAGTGATGGCAGCTCATTTTGAAATTAAATCCTCAACTATTGCGCTCCTGCCGTCATTTCACGGGCGTGTTAAGGAAGACCCTTATAATCATCTAGGCGAATTTCAGGGTATTTGTGCGACTTTAAAGATTCAGAACTTAACAGATGATGAATTGAAAATGCGCCTGTTTCTGTTTTCACTCAAAGATAAAGCGAAGTATTGGCTCCAATCGTTGGAGCCAAATTCAATAAGAACATGGGATGAGTTGCAAACTGCGTTCCTACAAAAGTTTTTCCCCATAACTAGAACGAATCAGATTAGAAAATCAATAACTAATTTTACAATGCAAGATGGGGAGACACTTTACGATACTTGGGAACAGTTTAAAGAACTCTTACGTTCTTGCCCTCATCACCAGATACCTAAATGGCAGCTGGTGCAAGTCTTTTATGAAGGATTGATTCCTGCCGTTAGAAATACCGTCGATGCTATTTGTGCGGGGACGTTCCTCCACAAAAGTGCCGATGAGGCATGGAAGATATTTGAAACATTAAGTGAAAACTCTATGCATCAAGCGGTATCCGTACGACCTGAAGGACACCTTCTACCTAATCCAAAGAGAGAGGCGAAAGTTGAGTCTAATCATTCATATGAAATTCAAGAACTAAATAGAAAAATGGACCAACTTATGATGATGGGCCGCATGCAAGGCCCACCTCCGTCTACTGAAGTATGCCAGTTATGCTCAGATTCGTCACATTCAACATTAGCATGTCCGTCCGCATCCCAGTTTCCAGAATTTGTAGAACAGCATATAAATGCGGTTCAACAGTTCCAACGACCGAATTATAACCCCACGGGGTATAAACCAAACACGACATGGGGAACTCATCTGAACCTGTCATGGAACTCCAATAGTGAGAAGCCGTATTCGAAACCTGATACAACCAATTTTCCTAATGCGTACAAACCACAATCTAATCAGTATCAGCCGCCTCCGAATCAACCAAATCAATACCAACAGCCCTCCTTCCGTGCTAATCCTTCGAGGGATAAAACTTTCGAAGAGAGCGTGTTGGCATCATTAAAGACCTTAGAGGCCCAATCACAATCGCAGTCTCAACTGGTAAATTCTCATACGCAATCTATAGCAAAATTAGAGTCCCAAATGGGACAATTAGCTAATACATTGAATCGACGTAATGAGGGAAAATTACCAAGTCAACCTGTGCAAAATCCTAAGGGTCAGTACGAGGTGAGTTCGGCGAGTGATCAGGTTAACGCTGTCTCAACAAGGACAACTGAACGTCCCGAGGAGGTCGTACCTCCTCCCGAGGCTAGGAAAGATAAAGATAAAGAAAAGGAAAAGGGTGAAAAGGAAGAGAGTTCTACTCCAGTTTCAAAAGACGCTAACCCTTTGATATCAAATACAACATCTAAAGCGGTAAACCCTTCCGATTATGTGCCTAGGATGCCATTTCCACCGAGCGGGGAAGCCCCGGCTCACTTCACTAGAAAAAGCACGAAACCGGAAGATATACTTGAAATATTCAAAGAAGTCAAAATCAATATTCCACTACTAGATGCGATTAAACAGATACCCCCGTATGCTAAGTTCTTAAAGGATCTATGCACTCAGAAAAGGAAGTCTAGAAACCATCTATCTAAGAAAGTGTTCCTAACAGAAAAGGTTAGTTCCCTGTTTACCACTAACACTCTCAAATATAAAGACCCGGGTACTCCAACCATCGCTTGTCACATAGGTGATAAATACATTCAATGGGCTCTTCTTGATTTAGGTGCGAGTGTGAATTTGATACCCTATTCAGTTTATGAACATTTGGGTTTAGGAGAACTGAAACCGACTGCGGCCACCTTACAATTAGCCGATAGGTCAATTAAAGTGCCACGGGGGGTAGTAGAGGATGTATTGGTCAAAGTTGATAGATGTTATTATCCGGTCGATTTTATTGTACTAGACACCGAACCTGTCCTAGATGCTAGTAAACAAGTTCCAGTCATTCTAGGACGCCCTTTCCTAGCTACGGCTAATTCAATTATCAACTGTAGGACTGGTGTGATGGATATAACTTTTGGTAACATGACCGTGCGTCTTAACGTCTTCAATGCATCTAATCAACCATATAGAGATGATGAAGAGGCAGACTGCTATGCCATAGACTTAATAGACGAATTAGTTGAAGAGGCAGCGCCTTTTATGTTAACTAAGGAAGCGTTGGAAGCATGCTTATCACATTTCAATTTTAATGATTTCAACATTGACACAAATATTGAAGATGTAAATACTCTATTGGAATCAGTAAATACGACTAATGCGCTTCCATGGAAACCTAAAGTAGAGGCTTTACCACCTCTTTCACATGAACCGGCATTACCATCCATTGAGTGTCCTCCGACACTCGAACTTAAGCCGTTGCCGGATTCTTTAAAATATGCATTCCTAGGAACGAACGCAACCCTTCCTGTTATAATCGCGTCAAATTTAACTGAAAGTCAGGAAGTACAACTAATAAAGGTTCTAGGTAATCATAAAAAGGCGATTGGATGGACGGTCGCTGATCTAAAAGGAATTGACCCGTCAGTTTGCATGCATAGAATAAATTTAGAAGAAAATGCTAAACCATCTAGGGAAATGCAACGACGTCTCAACCCTAACATGAAAGAAGTGGTTATGAAGGAAGTGATTAAACTCTTAGATGCCGGTATTATATACCCGATTTCCGATAGTAAATGGGTCAGCCCAACTCAGGTTGTCCCAAAGAAATCAGGTATCACGGTTGTACCCAACGAAAAGGGAGTCCTTATACCCACCCGTCAAACTACCGGTTGGCGGGTTTGCATTGACTATAGAAAACTTAACATGATGACGCGTAAGGATCATTTCCCTCTCCCATTTATTGATCAAATCCTAGAACGTCTGTCCGGTCAGAGTTATTATTGCTTCTTAGATGGATACTCTGGTTACAACCAGGTGCCCGTTTACCCCGATGACCAAGAAAAGACAACGTTCACCTGTCCTTTCGGAACCTTTGCTTACCGACGTATGCCGTTTGGCTTGTGCAATGCACCGGCAACCTTTCAACGGTGTATGATGGCAATTTTCTCGGACATGGTTGAGAAATTTCTCGAGGTATTCATGGACGATTTCTCCGTTTTCGGACCCACATTCGATGAATGCCTCCAAAATCTGACAAAAGTCCTCGCCCGGTGCGAGGAAGCAAATTTGGTATTAAGTTGGGAGAAGAGCCACTTTATGGTTCAAGAAGGGATCGTATTGGGTCACGTTGTATCCAAACGGGGTATTGAGGTAGACAAGGCGAAAATTGAACTAATTGATAAACTTCCACCGCCGTCGTCCATTCGTCAAATTCGGTCTTTCCTCGGTCATGCCGGCTTTTACCGACGATTTATAAAAGATTTTAGTAAGATCTCAAGACCTTTGTGCAATCTGCTCGCCAAGGATGTGCCTTTTGTATTTGATAATGAGTGCCTCAAGGCATTTGAAACGTTGCGAACATTATTGTCCACGGCTCCGGTAATCCAATCCCCTGATTGGTCATTACCGTTTGAATTGATGTGTGATGCTTCCGATTATGCCGTAGGGGCCGTGTTAGGTCAAAAGGTCAATAAAATCCCTCATGTGATCTATTATGCAAGTAAAACACTAAATGATGCGCAATTGAACTACACAACAACGGAAAAAGAATTACTTGCGGTTGTATTTGCCCTCGACAAATTCCGTTCTTATTTATTGGGTTCAAAAGTCATCGTTTATACTGATCATGCGGCATTGCGACATTTGCTGAATAAGAAAGAAACGAAACCTAGGTTAATCCGATGGATTTTACTCCTGCAAGAGTTTAATTATGAAATACGGGATAAAAAGGGTTCTGAAAACGTTGTAGCTGACCACTTGTCACGAATCTATATAGAATCTAACGATATAACCCCTCTCCAGGATTCATTTCCTGACGAGCAATTATTTGCATTATCTGCCGTAAATCGTCCATGGTTCAGCGACATCGTTAATTTCTTAGCTACGGGATATATCCCGCATACGTGGTCTCGTTTAGATAAAGATCGGTTCTTTTCTCAAATTAAACACTATTACTGGGATGACCCGTTGTTATTTAAACACTGTTCTGATCAAATTATACGACGTTGTGTTCCGGAGAGTGAGTTCAAATCCATATTAAATTTTTGTCATTCTCTAGAATGCGGAGGACACTTTGGTGGCCGTTGTACGGCCGCTAAAGTCCTCCAAAGTGGGTTATATTGGCCAACATTGTTTAAAGATGCACATGAATTCTGTCAGAACTGCGTACGTTGTCAACAAACAGGGAATATGTCACATCGTGATGCGATGCCCATGACCCCAATTCTTATTATAGAAATATTTGACGTTTGGGGCATCGATTTTATGGGTCCGTTTCCCTCATCTTGTGGTTTTGAATATATTTTAGTCGCGGTCGACTATGTTTCTAAGTGGGTGGAGGCAGTGGCGTCGAGAACCAACGACCACAAAGTTGTGGTTTCATTTATTAAAGATAATATATTTTGTCGATTCGGTACGCCACGAGCGATTATAAGTGACGGGGGGAAACATTTCTGTAATCGTTATTTCGAAGCCCTCGTCCGAAAATATTCTGTCACCCATAAAGTAGGAACCGCATACCATCCGCAAACCCAAGGCCAAGTTGAAGTGACTAATAGAGAGGTCAAAAGTATATTAGAAAAAATGGTACGTCCAGACCGTAAAGATTGGTCACAACGACTGCCCGATGCGCTTTGGGCTTATCGTACAGCGTTTAAAACCCCTATTGGGATGTCTCCTTACCGCCTAGTGTTTGGAAAAGCGTGCCACCTACCGGTGGAACTCGAACATCGATCCTATTGGGCCGTAAAAACGTTTAACCAAGATATAAAAGCGGCAGGATGTCATCGTAAACTTCAGTTACAAGAACTTGAAGAATTGAGAAATGAAGCGTATGAAAATTCGAAAATCTATAAAGAACGATCTAAAGCTTTTCACGATAAAATGATTATAAGAAAGAATTTTGAGGTCGGACAACGCGTCTGGTTGTTTAATTCAAAATTAAGATTATTCCCGGGAAAGCTACGGTCCCGATGGGACGGTCCGTTCACTATAACGCAAGTGTTCCAGCATGGAGCGATTGAGATCCAAGATATGAATGGTGGGGCACCTTTTAAAGTAAATGGACAACGGCTTAAGCCGTATCGAACCGAGGAAACAGAAGAGAGAGAAATTGAGTCTATAGATCTGGTTGATCCGGTCTATCTCGATTGAGCACATGCATCGGTCGAGCTAGCGACGTAAAATTTAGCGCTTCTTGGGAGGCAACCCAAGCATTAGTTAGAATTTTTTTGAATTTTGTACACTATTTAGTAGTTTTTGGCCATTGTCTGAACATCTAAATGCCCAGAAGATGCAAAGTTTAAAGTTTATAACATATATACAAGAAAACAGAAAAGATAATTGAGAAATTAGCATCTCGCGCGCGCGGCCCGCTCGCGCGAGGTATCGCTCGCGCGGACCGCTCGCGCGAGATATCCCCTTGGAAAAAAATTCTTTTAGCCTCTCAAAAGAAGCCGCAGCTTCTGTTCGCGCTTGAAATCGCACGAGCGAGGTCCTCGCTGGCGCGGCCCGCTCGAGCGAAGATGAGACTTAGAAAAAATTCTTACCAGCTATAAAATGAAACCTCAGCTTTTCCTCGCGGAGGGATTCGCGCCCGCGAGTGTCGCTCGCGCGAGGTACCCCTCCCTTTAAATAGAGGGCTGTGCCCTAATTTCTCTGAACGTTTCTCTCTCCCTCTTTATCTGCGTCTCTTTCTCCCTCTCGGCGATTTTTCTCTTTTCTCTCTCCACTCCCAACCACCACCTCCGGCGACCCTCTGACTCCCATACATCAACAATCACCACCACAGTTTCGCCGACCATTGTCGGCCTGCCTCCTCACACGATCACAATCAGACCCCCGCCATTCTTCGTGATCACTTCCCATTAACACCACGCCGCCGGAACACCATACTCACCGCCGCCGCCACATCCACACGAAACCGAGGCCAAAATCCCCCTTCCTCATCTTGAATCGTCAATCGCAGGTACACTTGTACCCCTATGTATATATATATATATACGTATACGGTATATACATAACCCTATATACTCATATTTACACACAAACACAACTTAAATTTCAAAGTCCTGCACACTGAACCCTAATTTCATATTAGATTGATATATGTCAAGAAATAGATATACATTGATATAGATGCAGACAGATCCATTGTGAGTAAAGGATCCACTTATACCCAGTTTTGCTCACATAGTTCATAATTACACATGATCTTCTCCTGTGTACCCTCTCCATACAGGTATCACACATACCAACACTCACATACCCACTGCTTAGAGTTAGGGTTTGAGATTTTGGGGATTTCTTGATTTTTATACACATAACCTTTTATTCATGATCTCATAATCTAAAAATTTTAAATTTAATTGTCCCCGGCTTTGAATCAGATTGGCTTCCTCTATAAGTACAATTTCAGAATGGTTGTACCTTAATGTTTATTTAGTTACATATATCTAGGGTTTGAAATTTGGGATCTTATTTATCTACATCGGTAAGTTTACATATTTTCTATGAATAGTCAGATTCTAGATCATCTGCCTATACGTGTTGATGTAATTGTAAAGTCCCAGTTTTTAAAGTCTCTGGAGTACATGTAATCAACACTAGCACTGGGGAAGTCCAATTTGAAATTAAAAGCAGTTTTAAATCATAATTGCAGTACGTTAATCAAATAGGCACCTTCGAATGCACACATGCGCTTAAGCCTTCATCAGAGCAGATTCGAATTACACCATTATACTTACATCTTGAATTCACGTAAGGATACTACTTTGGCAGTTAGTGCATATACTTTCTTCGTTCTAATTTCATGGTAATATAGTTAGGCAATTCAGTGTTTAGATATTCCACGATCAAATTTCATACGGTTAATCTATTGTTTGGATAATACCTAATTTCATGAAATTCGACGGTCAAATTTACATGTTCCCATAATTATGGCACTAATTTGTTGTTTAGATACAAAGTAACGTAGTCCACCTGTTGTCGATTGACGTTTTAACTTACCAATAATAGATTTCCATGTTTTATCATGGTTTCACAATCTAGACCTTGAATTCCTTCAAACGAGCTTGAATAAACATTTAAAACCATAGAGTTCGATTCACCTTGTGCAATCTTAAAAGCCCCGTTTCGAAACATCGAGTTTATTGTTGAAAGTTCTTTACTATGCCCTACACTGAATGAATTTGACAATCGACGTAACATAACACACACTCGAAAACACAAGATCTTTATAGTACAATTTATTGTTTCAGCAAATGAGTTAATGTATATATTTACAATATTGCTGAACACGCGGCAAGTACCCCGTGACTTGCCGTAACGTGTGTGCCCTAGCTGGGACGATGAGTGGGAAGGGGCTGACTCTTCTCACAGTTGCTGGGTGTTCCCCCGTGAACCCCAATTTCGTTTGAAATGTTGAATATATGTTGATTGTGTCCCTTGCCGGGATTGTTTTTCTTGCAGGTGACCCCTTCCCCCTATCCCTTTCTTTTTCTTTTTCTGGGCACAGTCCTATTTTAAAGCCGACATTTTCAATTTTTTTTCTAAAAATCCGTACCTTCTTTTTAAAATATGACCAAAAGAACCGTACGTTCTGCTTCTTCTTCACAACCGCCACAGAAAAAAGCTAAAGGCAAGGAAAAACAGACTGACCCACCTCCACCACCTCCCCCAGACGACCCTAACCCAAACGAATTACGTCCTAAGTATGTTACCCGCGGCCTCAATTATGAGGCCGCTATAGATGCTGAGTACTTCGCGTCTGATAAAGACACGAAGTGGGGCCATAGTAACCTAGTAGCCCGCAAGCTGGCCCCACAGCTCTATTTTAGAAACCCAGACCTAATTAGTTATCCCCGATTTGTCCGCCTCTTCTACCAAAACCTCCGCTATCATAAACAATCTTTAAGCCAGCACGCCTTCTTGTCCACCACCATAGATGGCCACGACATTACCCTCAACCCAGACAACATCGCTGAAATCCTGCAACTCCCCTCCCACTCATACCAAGTTCCCAAATTAACCGTCCTCAACAAAGCCCACTCCTTCATTCATATCATTCAGGACATGTGTGGCGGTCGCTCTGGTTCGGGCCAATCTATTCGCCGATCTCATATGCCCCGCCAGATGTGGTTCGTCGACCATGTCTTTAAACGAAACCTGTACCCCCTTGGTCATGAGCAAGAACGGACCAAGGAAATTCACCATGCCCTCCACGCTGTTTACAGCAGCGATTGGTTTCACCCTGGCTTGATTATTATGGAGGGCATGCGTCTTGCGGCTCATGCCATTGACCACTCCCTTGATTCTAAACTTCTTTTGCCCTATCCTCGCACGATCACCGCTATTCTCCGGGCTAAGGCCTTTCCTATTCCTGCCGATGAGCCTATTGACGCACATATTCCAGACTTCGCTTCCGCTGATTGGAAGCTGAGTTTGGATCGACTAGACCTAGAGGTTAGGAGAGCCCGAGAGCAGGCCCAGGCCCGTCGTGAGCAGGCAGCCCATCGTCCACCCCCTCCTGAGGATTCCCCGTACGCTTGGACGTATGGGGATGTGTGCGCTTTCCGAGGTGAGACGCTGCGCTTGCAGTCCTACATGAGGTCCTTTTTCCAGCTTCATCACCCTGATCAGCTGGAGGACATTCTTGCTCGGGAGAGGCAGCTTACCAGTCCGCATTTTTGCGACAGGCGCAGCAGGTGGCTGAGGAGGGAGTTGAGGAGCAGGGGGAGGTACAGGGTGAGGAGGAGGCTGGGGATGCTGGTGACGATGACGATGGGAGTGACGGTGATGGGGATGGTGATGATACTACTGGCCAGGGGAGTACTGGGTTGGAGTTGGTTTTGATTGAGGGTGGTGATGACTGAGTAGGTTTTGGTTGGGGGGGTTAGACATTTATTTTCCCTTTTCTTGTATTTGTTGGGAGATTTAGACATTTTCAGACATTCGGGCCTGTATATTATTTTATTTTGTTGCTTTTCCTGTTTATTTAGTCTTTTGGTTATTGTTAGGATTTTACTGTACCCGGCTTCGACCGGTTTAGATTATTTCCTTTTATTTTATTTCCTTTGGGTCTGTAAATAATTTATTTTGCACTTTTCTTTTGTGTTGTGGTTTGCTATATGTCTGGAACATAGTCATTTCACTGATCTTATTGTCATGTACTGCTTATGATGCTTTACTTCATTTCTGATCACAACTTCACAAGCAGTCAATTAGTAATTAGTAATTATCAAACCCATTGCACGCTAACAGGAATTGCTTAGACTCAGGTTTGGGGGAAATTATGCTGAAATGTCCATTAACTATTCCGAATTATTAATTAAAAGTGAATATGATTTAATTTTGATCAATATGATTCTACATTAACCTATTCACTACATTGACTCTCAGCGCATGTAACGGCTTAATAATTTAGGTTTATACATTCAAGGGTAGTTCTTTTTGGTATACATTATTATAATCCTGAATAGCACCTATGTCTTTCATGACTAATAACTTGCGCTAATTATATTTCAGTTGTGACGTTTTTATTTTTTATTTTTTTGGTTTCAGGACATATCGCTACCACATATACATATAGTTATCCAAATCCTCCTTTCTCCTTATCATATTTTCACTATGGATCACCCGATGTCTCCTCCTACGTCACCTGATAGGTCTCCCAGTCAGTCGAGTTACTGTTCTGAATCTAGTTCATCTTCTGATACTTCTATATTTAGTCCTAGGATAGCCAAACCTGACGACCCGGTCGGTCGTCCCGGCTGGTGTCGTCGTCGTCCTTGTAGGCCCATTCTTAGTTGTTCCGATTATTCTGACGAGGATGACATGTTTGGCGATGACCCTACTTCTCTTGATGGCCCTTATGGCGCTTCTCCTACATCTTCTGAGTCGTCATCGTCTGAATCGGTCGAGTCCTCGACTGATGATGACGATGAGGGTGTTGTCTCAGAATTCGTTGATATTTCTATATCTGACCCTATTGAGTCTAGTCCAGAGGTTACCTATCCATATAGGAACCTACCTGATTATGTGCCGGACGTTGTTCGACAGCGTCCGGGTCACCCTGACTGGTCCCCTGAGGACATTGCCTCGATATTCGCGCCATATTCCGGTCCGGAGGATGATTGGGTGGATTTGGGTCCGAGTGTCGTTGAGGAGATTGTGGAGGGTCAGAGTTTGGATGTACGTGATGATTTTGATGGGGTAGGTCCACCGTTCGACCCTGCGGAGCACCCAGAGTTGGAGCTTGTGGATTGGTACGTTCGATCTGGAGTACAGCCTCCATCAGGCATTTTCCGTGGAGTGGACGTCCTGGTGATATTCTATGAGGATTACATCCATGTCATTGTCATGTTCCCCTCTGCATAGGGACATGCAGTGATTTGGTTTGGGGGGAGTATATGGATATTTTCATTTTCATTTTAGTGTTTTTGTTTAGTTTTATTAGTTTTATTCGTATAGTTTCTTGTTTTCGTACTTCAGTTTATTTTTGTTAGTTTTCTTTTATTCGTTATTTCATTCAGTTGTTAGTTCTTTTAATTCTTTGTAAAACATAATAAAAAAAAATAATAATAATAGAGAAACAAATATTTTAGTAGTTCTGTAAATAAATAAAAATCAGTTTCTTAATACTGTTCAATATTGCGTTCCTTTTGATTATAATTACATTTCGTTGAAATTTTGAGAATTAAAAGAGTATATAATCAAATGTTTACCGAATCTATGAGAAGATGTTTTGAGAATTTTATATTATCGGAATCATTGTTTTATATCTTATACTTGCATATCTTGTCGCACTGCACGTAGTCATATGGATGTATATTAACCTTGAACTGTAATATGCCTTGGATTCCTAAATAGTAATATTGTGGAGACTAGAACCCGGTGAGCGTCAGAGCCTATCATCCCTTTGAGGGTTTTATTATGTTTATCGAATCTCTTTGACACATCGCACTATCTCGTTGATTGGTCTCATTATTCCTTCATTTTGATTGAAAGTCGAGTGAATATTAGAATTACCATGTTTAAAAAAATATATTAAAAGCAGAGAAATTCTATTTCCTTTTATATCATAACATTGAAAAATCATGTAACCTTAGAAAACTAGTAATTGCCCGTGCCTGTGGGCACGGAGCAAGGAAAAACAAAAGGCTAAACCCCAAATACAAAAAATCAAATTTTTTTTTTTTTTTTAAAAACATTGTTTTTACTTCCAATCTATGCCTCGATGTGGTTTATTAGGGGTGTTCATTGGTCGGTTCGGTCGGTTATTTTCCGATTTTTTCATGTTTTAAAAACTGACCAAATCGGTCGAATTTTGGTCGAATTCCATCGCTCGGTTCGATTTTCAACTTAGGGTATTTTTTTTAAAATCGACCAATCAGATTGGTCAGTCGGTTCAGTTTCAGTGTTGGTTTAACACCCCTATGGTTTATAGAACTCTCCAAACCATTGTGGATGTCGTAAAAAGTTTGCTAAACAAACAAATTTGAAAAAAAAAATACAATGCATTTATGTCATGTTGTACAAAGAAATAAATAACAATGTATTTACACGAAGTGTAGAGCTGATTACTAATCAACCTCCAAAATCACATTATTTTCAACTAATTAATGTCTCTCAATAATAGTAAAAACAATTACAATAATAGCAAAAACCTAAAAAAAATCCAATGCAAAGAAGAAAAAAAAGTGTCATCTTTCAAGTAAATTTTCAAATCCTCCAACACGTACTCTAATCTCGTGTTCCTAGCCTTAGAACTCCTAGTTGTAGTAGCCTACAATATTGATGAAATGTGGAGTAAAAGCCAGACCTGTTGAATTGTCCCCATTCACCTGCCCATTTAAAAATCTTGTTAAAAACTGCAATAAAGTGGCAAATCCCATTCACCTAGCCAATGAATAGCTTGCTTTCGTGAATTTATTAAGGGAATGGAAAGAATATAAAAAAAAAAATTGAAGGAAAAGTCTGAGCGCTCTCTCTCTCTCTCTCTCTCTCCCCCTCTCTCTCTCTCTCTCTCTCAAGAAACTGATCCTTATTCAATTAGCCGCAAATGACGAAGAAAATGAGAATTCTTCATACAAAAACTTCATTCACCCTTTTTTTTTTCGCCTTGCCCAAGTTAAAACAAAACTGAAATAAATAAATAAATTTATCTTACATGCTCTGTTAAGTACCAAGAAACCGATGATAGACAAAGAATCAATTCAAATAAGAGAATGGAATAAGATTCAAATGCAAACAATTAAAATCTTGAATAAAGAGAATTGTTTGAATAGATGATAGGCAAAGAATCAATTCATTCACAAACACCATTAAGTTTCCGAGTGCATAAATGATAAGCTTTTGACTCTCACCAACTAAACTAAATGCTTTTACTAATAATCACTGAACAAAAGTGTTTGCCAAAGTAACCCAAAATCATGACTAAAACTAAATGCTTTCACATTCACTATAATTCAAACCGGTAATACTCACAATCATAGTCATGAAATAAAAAAACCCAAAATTTCCTGTTCAAGCTGCCACATTGAGATTTTTAATGCTCCAATTTTCAACCCCACATTTACTATAAGAATGAATCATGAGCTTTGGAGTGAAATATACTAACTTGGGACATTACAAATTTTAAAATAACACTATTACCTTATTTATAGGGGACTGCCTCTATTCTAAGGCAAGAGCTGATCCTTATTAGGTGGCTTTGCTAGTACTTCAATACCAAACAAAATCATGGCTTGGAGACTATATCTATTTCCGTGAATAGCTTCACGGGTTCTGCAAGCGCAAGCAAAATCAAAAACGAAACAAACATATAACGAAGCTCAGACCCCAAAACATCTGTCATGTCAAAATTGTAAGCACTTTCATCCACCATTAAAGCATTTAAGAACCAATTTTGGGAACCATAACCCTGCAGTTTGCTGAATGCATAAGGAGTGTTGGAGTTTAAATGCTTTTTGATTATGAAGCTTAATGTTGATATTACTTCCAGATTAGTTTTATTGAAGTAAGAAGAATTTCAAAATTCGAAATTTTTATAACATCTTGAAACTCTCAAAAATGAAAGTGGCTAAAGACCTTTCGAAAAACCTTAATCATTAAGGATGAAAATACACCAATGCTTGAGCCTCGTGTTTAAATTTATCACAAGATAGTGAACCCGTTCATTGCACGGGAAATATTTTTTTTGAAAAAATATAAAATATTGGAGTATTATAAAAAAAAAATTGGTGAAGCTAAGTGTATATATAATTTAATACATAAAGATGCATGCACATTATTAAGATATGGTATGTTGTCATAATATATAATTAATTCTTACGTAACTATTTTTTAAAAATGAAATGTATTAAAATTTTATTATATCAGTAGACATTAATTTTGAGTTTAGTTTAATTAAATTTTTGTATACCCCCCAAAAAAAATGGTTGTCATGATATACCTTTGGATTTCATCTTACCCATTAAGAATTTTGAATTATATACTACAATGTGATTATATATCATAAGATTCATAACCTACAAATATGTTTTAATATCTAAACGCAAAAAAAAAAAAAAAAAAAAAAAAAACACACACACACACTAAACTTACAATGATTTTAACGTTGATTTTACAACATCCAATCAATACTCGTCCAATGTAAAAAAAAAAAGTAAACAAATAAATAAATAAATAAGATACTTTTCTGATACACAAAATAGATTTTAAACAAAAACATGTAGAAAAAACTACAGAAAAATGAAAAACAAAAATACCAACAAATACACATTCAACAAAATCAAATTGATCTTCTCCACAAACTCCCAAAGTATACTCATACATGATTAAATTTTGTGTAAGGGTCATATTTAACTTTGGATTAAACTTTAGTACTCTTGCACAGTTAGCAAAGGTGTTTAGTTGCGGTAAAGTCTGGATTGGTTCTTACCCCACTGAGTATCATCACTTAGTGTTGGCTGAGATTGTACCCACTCATGATGAATTCTGGGGACTTTCTTATCAAAAAAAAAAATTTACCTTTAATACTCTGCATAACTGAAAAGTGACCAGAGAAAATTCTAGTGGATTGATCAAAGCATGCAAATAATGTACATAATCAACACACACTTACATGATCAATGCCCACCTATGCCATTTATCCATTTGTGTTTTTTAGATCCAGATAGGTCATTAAGAAATCTTATATATATATATAGTGGTAGTGAAATGTGCTTTGGCTGAGTAACAAAAGTCAGAAAAAAATGGTGTTAGTTTCAGTTGGGATCTTCTCAATTGTATGTTAGTCATAGTAAAAATATGTTTTAATTTAACAATACGAATAAAAACTAAAAATTAAATTTCAAATTCTAACCTTATCTTTCAGATGGATATCTAAAATGACTAAATGTTAAATTAGAATAAATAGTATTGAGTAATGCTATGTTTCCCACATTTACTATAAGAATGAATCATGAGCTTTGGAGTGAAATATACCAACTTGGGACATTACAAATTTTAAAATAGCACTATTACCTTATTTATAGGGGACTGCCTCTATTCTAAGGCAAGAGCTGATCCATGTTTGGGGGCTTTGCTAGTACTTCAATACCAAACAAAATCATGGCTTGGAGACTATATCTATTTCTGTGAATAGCTTCAGGAGTTCTGCAAAAGCAAACAAAATAAAAAATGAAACAAACATATAACGAAGCTCAGACCCCAAAACATCCGCCATGTCAAAATTGTAAGCACTTTCATCCACCTTTAAAGCATTTAAGAACCAATTTTGGGAACCATAACCGTGCAGTTTGCTGAATGCATAAGGAGTGTTCGAGTTTAAATGCTTTTTGATTATGAAGCTTAATGTTGATATTACTTCCAGATTAGTTTTATTGAAGTAAGAAGATTTTCAAATTTCGAAATTTTTATAACATCTTGAAACTCTAAAAAATGAAAGTGGGTAAAGACCTTTCGAAAAACCTTAATCTTTAAGGATGAAAATACACCAATGCTTGAGCCTCGTGTTTAAATTTATCATAAGGGCTAATAGCTAATAGAAACAGTTAAAAGTACCTGAAAAGTTCAATATGATATGTGCAATGGCGAGTTTGCTTCTCATTGCCTGAAAAATCATTGTTTAGAGCTGGAACAACATAGAGAGAGTGGTAAGAAGAACTAATGATAGAGAGAGCCCAAACTTTTAACAAATCAAATTCAAAGCACCGGTTGTGCCTAGAGTTGAACATTAGTTTTAAGGGGAAAAAAATCTAGGAAGGTGGTAGAAAGAGATCAAATGTGTTCAAGATTGATACAAAGAAAAATCACACCCAACAAACGAACATGCAAATAAAATAAATTTGGGTGAGTAGCATGGGTACCCAAATAAATACTTTTTTTTTCTTCATGTTGACAGATAGAAAAAGTCATTATCACCAACTTGTATCGAGTTCAATCAAAATATTAACAATGTTATCTTGCTAAATAATGATAATTAAAAAAAAAATTTAAAATTTAAAACTCTGCTACAAAAATAGTTCAACTGGACCCTTAACAAAAGATGCTTAGTGCCTTGAACAAAACACGCTTTAACAAAATATTCATATTGTAACCAAAAAGTAAGTTGGGGACAAAAAAAATTGGACAGCTACATATGAAGAAAAATCTCCAGCAGGCATCACCTACGACAGTAGTGGTATATTAGCCGGGGTGGATTTCAACTGCCTTCAAAATTGGATGTTTAAAAGTGTTGAAATATACAATCAAATACCCAGTCAAGATAACACACTGAAGCAAACACACAAAGAAATTTCAGCTATTCAGAGATTAAAGACAATAGTAGTCATAGAAAAAGTAGAGTTTGAACTTACCCCCAATCACTACTAATTCAAACCTTGCCGACGATGTTTTTGCACAAAACCCTCTTTATAGTTCTTGCTCTTGTTCAAAGAACATAGTAGTCGAAGAAAAACAGAGAGAAAATGTTCCTTAATCAAATGGATTTTTGATGTGTGTTTGGTCGAACAAATCTCCTTGTGCATGTGTATCGACTGTGGACTGGGGGGGGGGGGGGGGGGGAGAGAGAGAGAGAGAGAGAGAGAGAGAGAGATAGAGTGTGTGTGTGTGTGTGTGTGTGTGTGTGTGTAATTGAGGCAGTGAAAAAAAAAATCAAACTTTAGATGTAATCTTGTGTGTGAGCACAGAGTAAGAGGTTAAGAATAGAGAGAGCGATTATCAACGGCGACAATAAGGCGGTAACGTCGATAATAATGCGGTGAACTCAACTTTGATGAATCAATTGCCAAATAACATAACTATAGACTTAACAACTAACTCCATCAACTAATGAATTTTCATTCAACCTTTAGTGGGTTATTATAAAAACAGAAATTTCATTGTAACTTCATTATACTGATTGGTTAATAAGATCACAACCCTCAATGATAAATTGATCCACAAACGATTACAAAGTAGATTTCAAAGAAAATAAAGCCATCCACAACTTATACACGTGTTCAAATGTTCACATATGGCTACACAATGTATGTGTAAAGAGAAGAGTAAAATAAAATACAAATCAAGAATTAGGAACCAAATAAGCATTTCCATGAAGAAAAGAGAATGGGAGCTACATGGAGGAAAAAACACAAACAAAACAAAAAAAATTGGGAAATGAGAGAATAAGTATTGGCAAATGAAGTGTGTCATATGTATGGAGTCAGAATAGTAAAGGTGTAATATCATTTGACAAAAAAAAAACATGTAGGAATTTAGCATTTCAGCGAATCGAAGTTAAGCCGAGAAATATTGAAAAACGAATTGGAAAAGAAGACATTGCTCACAAACCAAATGTCTACAAAATTCTCCAAAGTGTAAGTAGACAGATAATGGTGAAACAATTCTAAAACATAGTTGTACCTCATTTTGCTCAATCTATTCCCTTCCACACCAAAGCTTCAAAGATTTTTATCTTGACCATCATTGTCAAATGGTTTTGGAATTCACACTCTCTCATCCCCTGCAATACAATGAAACAACACGATTACCAAACAGATTTTAAAATGAATTTTTTTTTATTAAAGAAAATGAAAGGTGCATATAAATAAAAAGAAATAAGAAGGTGAAGGGTGCATATACCAACAACAAATGAACCATGCCTGCTAAGAACAAATTGAGAGCATGTTAAAAATCAGTCACTAAGAAATTAACCATGATATACTGAATTTTAGAATTGAAAATAAATAAATCCAGGCGGTGGCCATGATAACACTCACACTTAATTTCATAATTGGGGGCTAGGGTTAAGGTTAGGGAGCTAGGGATGAATAAGGGTTAGGGATTGGAAGTGAGGGATAAGAGAGGCGAAGTTGCCGGTGGTGGTGCGCCAATCGGTGGTCGTGGTGGTACCCATAGTCCGCGACTTTCGTGGAAAGCGATGCCTGAAATCTCGAGAGGCAGAGAGAGATAAAGCGAGAACTCTGGAATTATTGGGATGTTTGATTTCTCTTACATGATAATCTGATTATATGATTTGTAATTTTTGATTTGTTATTCATTTGAAAAAATTAATGACTTTCCTATGATTGGGTTCCTATATATAACGAAAGAATAAATTATCAGGGTTGATTGAGGAGAGAGAGAGAGGAGGAGGTGAGAAGGGTTGCGTGAGAGAGGGAGTTGATTGAGAGAGCGAGAGAATTGAACCTCTTAAGAAATTTTCATTTTCATTTACACAGATTTACACAGATGGGTTTTGAAAGTTGATTGCCACGTGGCAAATTTCAGATCCTCCGGTTTCATATATATATATTAGATGACACTAGGCCGTTTGTTCTAATAAACCTTTTTGACCTTTGGCCTACCTATTATAATTTTTTTTATATCCCTTGTTAACCCATTTGAGCCGTTTTTAATTAAGCCATTTCTTTGTTCACCTATTATCTTACCCACTCCGATATGGAGTTTGCCAATATTAAATAGTACCTACCCTATGTCCGAAAGTAGTTAGAGAATAGTTTTCATAAAGAAATTGGGCTATTAAACGACTAGAAGAAAAATATGATGTATCGAGTAGTAAAATAAAAGGATCTAAAAAAAATATTAATAGTTATTAAAAAAATAATAATAATAAATATAGTTAAAAAAAAAAAAAAAAAAAAAAAAAAAAGGAAAAAAGGATATGATCCTCTTGAAAAAAAAAGTGATATAACTAGTCGTTGTAGTAAAGCCCTTGTGTTCCATGTTAAGGCGGCTATTTCTAGATACTTACGGACATTTTGAATCCCTTTTACCTTTCTTTTCTAAGCCTTAACCCTTGACCAATATTACAACCCGTGTAAAGTCCTAGTTGATTCTATAAAAACATGATTTGATATGTGACCGATAAGGAAAAGGAAGTAAAAGCATGGTGGTGATGATATTTACTTGACGATCGATATCTATTCGTGAGACTATTTTATTTCTGTCGTGTCGTACGTTGTTGAGAGTCATATGCGAATTTATTTGTTTTGCACAATAATTCTTTCTCGCATATATATGTATATATTTACAGATGAGTGTTTACACCTGTTTCAGAATGATTTTATGTTAGAGTGTAATAACAACGTGAGATTTGTAGTCGAGGCATCACTAGATAGTTATCTGATTTATATTCCAAGTTCATAGTTGCAGTGTATCCACTTGACTACCAGTTCACACACATGCGAGTCTTCGATATATGCTATTGATTCTAGTGGTATATGTTTTCAGATTATTTTTCATAATGTCGGAGGGCATCTGATTGTTTTACTCTTGATAGTTTTAGAATTTCATTTGAGCTTGATTTTATCTAAAAAGGAATGTGACATTGAAATATTTAAATTTTGAATAAAATCTTTACAAGTTAATAAATATGGTTGTGGGTGACTTGTTGACGAGAACCCTCACGAGACTTCACTCGTCCGACTAGGGACACCTAGAGGTTTAAAAGGCTTGTTGCACAGGCTAAGTGCAATCGTTATCCATACGAAAATGGATTAGGAATTTTATTATTAGTAGTTTATATTATTCTTTTTGCTCGAGGACTAGCAAAATGTAGGTTTGGGGGTGTGATCGGGAGAGAACAACTCCTAATTATACGCCTTAACTCACATTTGTTAGTCGTTTTTATCCTGTTTTTATGTAATTTTACTTTATTTTCTATTTTCTATCAGGTTTTAGAAGAAACAAGGAGATCGGGTTAAAATAGGTGAAAAAACAGGAAGAAAGAAGCAGAAAAAGTCACATCGCGCGCGCGGTCCGCGGGCGCGAAAATCAGAGAATCGCTCGCGCGAGACCCCCAATAACTCGCTCGCGCGATCCGCGCGCGCGAGGTACCCAATGTCGCGCTCTCGCGACCCGCGCGCGCGATATGTGTAAAAACCAAAGTTGCGTATTTCAGTATTCTAAGGAGTCCTGCGCAGACGAAATCACTGGAAGACGTCCAGATTGGAAATAACTGCTGTTTCAGTGCAATACGAATTGAAAGAGGCTTCTAAAAACCCTTGTAAACTATATATATATATCTAGTTTTGATGATTTTCAAGGGTTACACACCTTGAGAGCAATTCACCAATACATTCATTCAGCACTTTTTGAAGGCAAGTGGAAGGTTTCTAATGGCTTACATCAACTCCATCTTCGTGTTTTCACCTATCATGAGCAACTAAACTCCTCATCTAGGGTTTCAATGAAACCCTAGCTATGTAAAGGGGGATTCTACGCTTCTTTATTCTAAGATTTCATGTTTATGGATAGTGATTGTATGTTGGTGGATTTTATATAATCAGTTTTTAATGTTAATAATCAAGAGTACTTTGGATCTATTCTTGTCTTAGATTTTTCCTTATACTTATTGAACTCAATAGTCCTTGATATCTATGATTGATAGGAGTATTTACATACAATGGTGCTTATGTGATTGTGATGTTTACTTCTTTTATAATCCATGCTTAGGAAAGATGAGTTATGCTACACCCTAATTATAGGTAGATGATTCATGTGAACCGTAGATGGATTATGTTTAGATTAAACTAACGATATCTTCTTGACGATACTATTGGGCTTGTAGCTACAATAGATCATAACTATCCAAACATAGAACTAAGAATAAGAAGTATAGACCCTCAATGCATAGTTAGTGGTGGATTTGTAATTCTAGATCTCATCTCCATATATTTAAACCAATTTCCAATTTTGCATTTAAGTTTACTTAGATTTAATTCTAGATCTTAATTCTAAAATTTCATAGTTTAAAGTAGTAGTGATAATAAGAACTTAAATCAATTCAACTTCCGATTTTCTTATAACTAGCTAGATTAGATTTTAATAATTATAGGATTAAAAGTTAACAATCTCTGTGGGTTCGACCTGTACTTTCCACACTACAATCTTTTGAAAGTAGAGCATAAATAAGCATACTTTTATATCTTGATTTTGACGAGATCAGTCTCTGATGTTCTACATTTACTTGTTGACATACCACACATTTAGCTACATACTCTGCTACTTTTCGTTTCATTCTCGACCACCAATAGACTTCCCGTAGATCACGATATATTTTCGTGCTTCCCGGATGAATCAAATACTTGGTATTATGTGCCTCTTCTAGAACTGTTTCTTTGATCCAAACTACATTGGGTACACAAACCCGATTCCTGAACTTCAATACACCATATATTCTCAAAGGTGAATTCCAGTTGCCTACCCTTAGGTATACCATCATAAATCTTCTTTAGAGCTGGGTCTTGAAGTTGCTTGTCTCGAATCTCATCAACTAAGGATGGTTGTGCAATGATAGCTAACATTAAGGCACCTCTAGTGTCCAGAATTACCTCCAGTTTCGGTTGTTCCATTTCCCGTATAAGTTTTTCTTGAATAGTCAAGGCATAAATCAAATTACTTGTTGACTTTCGGCTTAGTGCATCAACCACTACATTGGCCTTTCTCAGATGATAATGAATAGTCACGTCGTAGTCTTTCATTAATTCCAACCAACGCCTCTGTCTCATATTCAAATCTCTCTGAGTGAAGAGGCACTTCAAACTTTTGTGATCGGTGTAAATTTTACACTTTTTCGCGTATAGATAATGTGGCTAAATCTTCAAAGAAAATATTACAGTCGCTAATTCCAAGTTATGTGTTGGGTAGTTGATCTAATGTGGTCTTAACTGTCGTGAAGCATATGCAATTACTTTGTCATTTTGCATCAAGACACATCCCAATCCTCAATGTGAAGCATCACTGTATATATTAAATCCCTTAGTTTTTAATGGAATAGTCAAGATCGACGCTGACATCAATCGAGTCTTCAACTCCATAAAGCTCTCCTCACATTCCGGACTCCAAACAAATGGTATCGAAAATGAAGAAGAATGTGTGTATGAGGACATGTGTCTCCTATGACACATGTCACCTAACATGTCTTCCACCTCATTCATGAAATTGTTATTACCTCCCCACAAGGTTTAGTGTTTTGTGATTATATCCTTACAAGTTAATAAACTTATAAAACTATCCCAAACTTAAATGGGTATTTGTTTATGTCACGCATGGGTCCCATAAGTGGTTCCACATAATTTTATGAAGTTGCTAATTAACCTACTAATTATGCAACGTGTCCAATTCGCACTTACAAAGGTACCCCTAACAGACCACAGAAGCGATCTCTAACTAATAACATGTTATTAAAATAACATAATATAATAACCATATATACCTTAATAAACATTACATTTAAGCACATAAAAATTACCCCACGACATATCTGTCCCATCACACGGGACCTCTCATAATTGTCCCAAGCTGGGACTGCCACATTGGCCTATCTCTGGGTTTCAAACCGGAAGCCCCTAATCATCTTAGTGAGTTAATACTCACTTAACACATATAATCACATCATTAATTTAATGTTAATGATGCATGCTAAATACAATTAAATACTATCCGCGGGAGCAGGTGTTACAACTTGTAATATCCTGTATTTTTAATAATTATTTATGCAGAGAGATATCATATACTTTCCTTAACCTTCATTGGAATCCAACCTTCGAGTGATCGACGCTTTCGAGCGATCGAGCATTTCTAAAGTTTAAGCAATCGAACCTTTCTCGAGCGATTGAAACCCTACCGACATAAATTTATGACGTGGTCCCCACTTTAATCGATCAAACTATTTTCAATCGATCTAACTTGACCGATCTGCTCTTGAGCGATCGAATATACTTCGATCGATCGAACGTGTAATCATCAGAATTCCCAAGTTTTACGCAAAAACAGCCACCTACACTCCTACCCCCTCTACATATACACTGTTTCGTGTATGTGTGTGAGAGTTTTTGCTGACCTTTATGAGTTTAAGAGAGTGTGTGATTGTGTGTATATGTATACACACTTACCTATATTATACGCACACATCCATATTTATATACTCCCACCGTCCCATTTTATGTGTCCATCTTTCCTTTTTGGGATGTCCCAAAATTGTTGTCCACTTTTCAAAATTAGTATGCAAATTTTACATAGTTTTCCAAACTACCATTTCTTGCAATCAACACCAAAACAAAACAAAAAAAAAAGTGCAATGATTATGGGCAATTGTGGAAAGTAGGTGTAGATTCTTTTTGTCCCCTTAAATAGTTGGATTCCCCAAGATGGACACATAAAATGGGAAGGAGGGAGTATATTCTGTCATAAAGAGATAACCAGAAGGAATAGAAGGAGACAGAGAGAAAAAGAAGGCAAAGAGAGACAAAGGAGCAGAGAGAGAAGGATGAGGACTCACCATTAAAGCTCGGAAGTTCAAACTTTGCCAAACGTACCCTAAGTGAGATTTTACTCACTTGGTCTCTTTATTATAATGTTTTATAAGTTCTTGGTATGATTAGGCGTATTTAGCACATCCTTACGATGTTTATATATGCTGTTTTTATAATCTGCTGGAGAAGACGACTCTCGAGCGATTGAACTGAGTTCAATCGATCGAAAAGACTTCGATCGCTCGAACATTATTTTCCCTCAATCGATCGAAATGGTTTCAATTGATCGAGACATGTAAAACATGGTTTAGTCCTCTGGTTTATTATATAAGAGGTTCGGATGTTCGATTCTAGATTTGGACTTCTATTATGACATTATGGATTAATCAGGGATAATGTGACAACATAGATAAGTGATTAAGAATAATGGATTAACATAATGACGTTAGATAATTACGGTTCATCTATGAGTTTGATATCTATTCATTTCAATCAATGTAGTCAGGCAGGCCACATGGGAATTATCATGTATCGATAGTAGTACTGAGTTAAGTAGGTTTGATAAGTTTTGGGAATAGTATGTGGGCGGACGCCTGGTCATGATATGCTTTCACATGCGGTGGATGGTTTATATCCTTAACGAGCAGTGAGCAGGACCATGTAGTCCTAGGATAGCCAGATGATCCATGTTATATCCTTAATGAGCAGTGGATGATTTATATCCTTAACGAGTGGTAGATAGGGATCACTGGTATAATACGAGGACTCATGGCAATAGTTTTGATGTGTTGTTGTTCAAAGCGTTATATTCCTGACATGCGGTGGATGGACTGACGTGGTGTCCATGAATACAGTGGATGGTTTATATCCTTAACGAGCAATGGACATAATGATGGTATGTCTATATATATTAAACGATTGAGTCTGTTCTTTCTAGAAAAAGTATGTTGATTATCGGTCTCAGGATAACAAAACGATAAGGGTTGAGTTCCGACATTGGAATACAGAGGAGATATTATTTAGTAGAACTATATCTTAGGCACTTCAATAACTTGTTATACGTTATATCATTGATACCATGCAAGTTTCTATTCACTCAGCTCTCAGTAAGCTGATGGCCGTTATTGCCTAGACATTCTCCCGTCCAGACTACCCTCTCCTTAATAATGTAGGTAATGAAGCTTTTGACGATGGCTACTACCCTAAAGGGGAATATACAGAGGATGGCCCCACTGATGTTGGTTATACCGGAGAAGACTGTCACGCTGACGACTACCCTTACGCCAGCTGAAGATTTAAAGATAGATAGTAGTTTATAGCTTTATATTACTGTTGAACTTTGTTAGTTAATGGGTACTTGGGCATATGTTGTCTCCAGACCTGTTGTGATCCTGTGGACCACACTCTGATGTTTGTAATAGTGTTTTTGTTATTATTATTCAGTTATTTCCTATTCCTATTTACTTTGTAGACTAGTACTGTATGGTGTAGATATTTAGTGACTTTCACTTGTCATTCCCTATGGACCCAAAAAGGAAATTTATTTTTCTCTATCTTTGCTGTTCCGGGGCGTGACACAACTAGTTAGCTTACGAGTTGGGTTTGATGCGATCTTGTTCGTAATTGAACCTTGATTCATCTTCTAACACTTTTAAACACTTGTAATGGTTCCCAATGATTTGGAATTGTAAACCTCAAATGTATCGGATGTCTGGGTTGAAACTTTTTCTAGCATCCTACTCTATTGTATGGGTTTTTGATGGATTTTTTTATGTGTTTATAAAGGAAAAATAGAGCAGGAGTAGCAAGGAATACATTATGTGTTCCTCTCGGCTAGTCCAAAAGGACTACTCGACTGGTTGAAAGGTACATAGTCTATAATCCTTTGTTGTCGAGGTACATTCAACCGGCCCAAAGGGATTGTTCGCACAACCAGTCGAAAGTCCCTCTACCAGAGTTTTAAACTTTATTTATTTTCGTGAAAAGGTACCTCGTGGGATCTTTTATCCCATAAATATTGCATATTTGGAATTCGACTTCTAAAAGGTGTCTTTAAGTAAGGTTTGTCCAAACATTTGAAGACCATGTCGGTTGAGATACTTTGCTTTAAACTTGTTTTCCACTTAATTTTTGGAACTTTAATCACTTGATACGTGCCTTGGTGGAATGTCACGTGTCTTAGATTCATATGGGTGGATCCAGGGGCGTGACACGTGTATTGTGAACCAATTTGAGATAAAATTTTGGGGATGCGTAGCATTAATCTTTACATTGAAGTCAAAGGGTGTCGTAATTCTTCAAAAAGTCTAGGGGCACACGCGTTAATTCACAACCATATTAACTAGCTGCTTAGCCGCTTGGTCCTTTAAGTTGGGTTAGCTCAGATTGCTCAAATCACCAATCAATTGTGCCCAAATTGAGGCTTACCACGTTTGCAATCAAACCTAATGCCCCCAAACAGTTTGCGTTTGGCTTTTGGACTTATACAGAATGCAGCTTAAACACTGCCCCAAACAGCCTCTATATTTTTGGAGTGAGTTGCAATTTCACTTTATTTTTGGAGTGAGACAGACACTTCCAAAGGGCATGCATGTTAATTAACTTTTATACTTATTTGTAAATTTAAATCTAAATAAAAGTCTTTTTAAGAAAAGTGATTATCAAAAGCATTGTGTTTCTACAAAGCAAATTAATTATTTAATTATGAATGGGTCTGAACTTTGGAGCATAGATGTGTAATAATTCCCAATAATCCTTCAAAAGGGTGGTCTTATTCTTTGGAATTTTTTACCCCAAGCTTCAAAATGGGGCGAATATCTCCCTGACCCATCATTGTTTCAACTTATTTCCCAAACCCATCACTTTTTCAACTTATTTACCAAACCCATCACTTTCTAGAAGTCGCTACTCCAACTAGCGACTTTAGACCAAAACATTCCAACTTGTAATCGCTACTTCAAGTAACGACGTCAGTGAATACTAGAAGTCGCTACTTGAAATAGGGACTTTAGTCCAAGGTAGAAGTCACTACTTGAAGTAACGACTTTAATAGCAGCTAAAATTCCCAACAGTCCCTTTTAGCAGCAGCCCCTGCAATACACATAACGTACCAACATATTTTTATTTTCAGAAGTCAACCACCAAGAATAATAATCCAACAATATCAACATAATCAATCCACTAAGATGTGTATTTGTAAAAAGCGAGAGAGATAGAGAGTGGGAGAGAGATGGACAGAGTAGGAGAGAGAGACAGAGAGAGATAGTAGAAGAGTGAGGGGGAGAAAAATATAGATGTACACAATAAAAAAAATTATATATATACAAATGTGTAATTATTTGTTTATAATACATGAAAAAAAACAAAATGTTGTTGTGGATCCTATGGACTATTTTTGTTATAATGTGTCCCACACCACGGAACCTTCTTCGTTCTCTTAGGCCTACCCTCTTTCTGTGGTGGATCTTCCACTAGTGGAATGTCCTCATGCGGCTGGATGACCTACGATACCCCTCTGCACAACGACTTTTACCCCTAGCGTAAACTTCACTTACCGGAGGTCATCGCTGAGACTCGGCTTGTGTCAAACCCTAATCCTGTGTCTTTGCCATGGGGGTATCATGTCCAGTCGTCTCTCTCGCCTCCACCTGCATCTCATCTGCCTCTATCTGCGTCAAACTCTCCACCATCGCCTCGAACTGTTAAGCTGGAGGTGGTGATATAGGATCATGTGGTGACGGGATCGACGATGACAACGGTGCATCTTTATATGTGTACTATGGGATGGAGAAGTCATGGATCGGAGATATAAGGAACTCAGAGCCCTCTAGAGTGAGAGGCCTATAAAAGACAGTTGTATCATCATATGCATACACAGTAGGACGCTGATCATGTGGTGTATGTGGCTCAGACTCAGAGTGTATAGATGGGTCTGTCTACTCATGAGATTGAGGCTGAGACTGAGGATGTGTCTAAGGCTAAGGTTGTGGCTGTAGTTGTAGCTGAGGCTGAGGCTGAGTCCCTGAGACATGGGGCACGAATATTGTGGAAGATGGAACATCCCCGTCTAAACTTCAGTCCTCATGAACAACCTATAATGAAAGCTTACTAATAGTACGAATCTCTTCTAATGCCGCCACCACCTCTGGAGGGATGGAATGAGGGCCCCCTGCTGCTAATCTAGCTAACACCAATTGCGCAACCTCATACACACGAGTCACACCATCCTCCTAAAAAAATGGAAAGTTTAATTAAGTGAAGTTATTTTATGGCATGTGTAGAATGGAAAATTTATATATTGTACGATAAGGAAAACATCTCACCAGAACACAGCAAATTGTACCGACTGGCTGGAAGCCAACTGTCGATGGATCTCTAACTGGTCCAATAAGTATACGGGTAATGCGGCTATACCATCTCATATATGGGTCTGAGTCAAGCAGCTGAGCTGTATCAGGAATACTTGCAACAACATGCTGCAGCTAATGGTCCCAGAGCTCAATATACTCCATATGTCGGTGACTCCAATCGGTATTCGCATGATCACGTTGATCAATGCGATGTAATGTCGTCACAGTGTTATATAGCTCTAGGACTACCTGTCTCATGCCGAACTGTCTCATCACTCTGTCAGGATGATGCTATTTAACCACGGCGTACATGATCAATGGCCATCTGGCCATCCATGTGCCCTGCCCAGCCTGATAGTACTGAGGTAACGACGCGACTAGCTCAACACTGTACGGCTGCCAAATCATCTATGAAAATAATATATAAAAGATTAGCAATTTTAACAATAATGCAAATCACGGTTTAACTCTATCATTATTTACCTGCACGGGCCTCATCTGGTCCAATTGGTCCCGAAAGTGACGTTGGATATGAGTAGGCACATCCCGAATTGAGAATCGGGCCATCAACCTAAAGTAATGACAGAATTTTTAGTACTTAAATGAATATATGAGTAATGAATAAAAAAATAATGTATAAAACAATGTAAGTATACATACAACCCAATGAACCATCCTGTAGTACAGTTGCTAGTAAGGGGACTGGTCGAATATGGGTTAATCTCTCCCATGCCCAAAACTGCGATTGATAATAGTTGAGTTAAGTTATTTATGATAGAATGAACAATCGTAAAATATACGTAATTCACAGAATTGACATAACATATAACCTGTAAAAGTATAAGCGGGCCAAATATCTCTACTGCGGTACGATGAGAGGCAGCACACAACTCATGGTACAAATAAACCAATGCTGCACTACCCCAGCTGTAGCCAGCATCAAAGTGCCTCAGATGTGGTAGATATATGAGGCTAACCTTGTTCCCAGACTTGTTTGGGAACAACGACCCTCCTATCAACATTATACAATAACATTGAGCCATTTGCTGAATAGTGGAGTCGTCGGCATGCTGGGCAAATTGTGCTATGAAATGGTCCCATATCATAGTCAGTCGCAGTGTCGATCCAGAGATAGTGGCTAGGGTGGCGTGAAACCGAGCAACTCCTGACATAGCTCTTGCCATTGCCTCTTGGAGCGTGACTCATCAATGTCAGTAACTGCATGCCCATCGACCGGTAAGCCCAATAGAATGCCAACGTCCTGCAACGTGATCGTAGTCTCGCTGACAGGTAGGTGAAACGTGTGAGTCTCAACATGCCACCTCTCTACTAGGGCAGCGATCAAACCTCAATCATACTGCATAAAGCCCAGTCTATATGCACTGTAGAACCCGATCTGTCTGATGTAATCTAGTATGCGCTGATCTGGATCAAGACCTCGACGTAAAACCGCCTCAGAGCGTCGATAATGAAGCTCACCCAAGATCTCACCATCCCAAATAGCCGATGATCGGTGTACATCCTGCGATGACAATACAGATGGATCATCAGGGTCAGGGTGGACATCCATGGTAAGCAGGATGTTCAAACATTACGGTTAGTCAAAATAATGATGAGTAAATTTAATGAAGTGACAACATGATATTAAACAGTGGTTCATTTAAATACGTTAAACTACGTGGTGAAAAAAGAGTTAAAGCATCAGACCGAGTGAATTGTCGCATCAACTGTTGGGTTGTCAAAAGCAGTGACTTGTTGCATCAACTGCTGGGCATTAGACCTAGTGAATTATCTCGTCATCTGTTGGGTTGTCAGAAGCAGTGACTTGTCGCCTCAACTGCTGGGCGTCAGACCCAGTGAATTGTCGTGTCAACTGTTGGGTTGTCAGAAGTAGTGACTTATCGCGTCAATTGCTGGGCGTCAGACCAAGTGACTTGTCGCATCAACTGTTGTGTTGTTAGAAGCAGTGACTTGTCGCGTCAACTGTTTGGTTGTCATGGCATATGATATCCCAGGCATTCCATGGTCTATATATTCTGTGGTTTTAAGTTTCAATATAATATCCCAAGCATTCCTTCTTCTCATTCTCCTTCTTCACTGCATTATTTTTTAGTATGGCAAACAAGTATACACCTACGTACTACCCACATTTTTTTAAAACAAGGATATTGAGTATTGAGGAGAATGGTGTTCTACTAGAAGCACTCATGGATTTTGCTACTCCGAAATGGAAACATGAAGATGGGAATTTTAAATATGTTGCTTTCGAAGCTTTGCAGACCATCTTTGCTGAGCCAATCTATGGATGTGATCTTCCAATTGATGCAATTGCGACTCAGGTTTGAAACTGGCAGAAGGAATATGAACTCCTTCAAGAGTTGTTAACGATGAGAGGTGTTCGTTTTACCGAAGAAAGCTTGCTAGAAGTTCCTGACCAGACTTGGTAAAAATGGTATGCTAAGGTTAGAACCAACACCTCTCATCGTTTTCATTTCAATTGTTATGATCATATGTATCTTATGAAAATTGTTTTCATGAATAATATGTGTAGAAAAGCTATGACGGTATTACAACATCGTTGAGGTATTGTACACTGAACCGCTATCATAGATGTTGTACAAAATGGGTTTAAGCTTTCGCCTTCTTGTGTCAACAGAGAGGTGTACGACTCAATCCAGTCATCTAATGTTTGATGGGCCTCGGAAAGATTCTCTGTCTCGACATGTAGATCCATAGAGTTTATAACTGTATTGGCAGATGCTGTTTCTAGTATTACTTGCAGACTTTTGTCATCATTTACTTCAAACGGTATAAACTTGGAAACTTGATATCCAAGAACCGACGAAAACCTATAAGTGAACTTCAATCAAACACTTTTATGATGAATCCCCATTTTCTTGCAGACATTTCTAACAAGTTCAGTGTATTGAGCGTCTGTTCTCAAGCGAATGAAACTTCAACAGTTACTATCGTAGTATAGACCATCCACTCTAATGCATATGTTCCCCTCCAATACAGCATTATAGTCATAACACTAGCCATTTTAATACCTTCACATTTGCAAATTCAAGTGTAAGTAATCAATGATCCATCGTGTCGTTGATGTGTCTCATGGTTAGGTACCCTTTCAAATTTTTGTTTATCTAAAGTTTTAAAATTAGTGGTCATCATATTTTGTTTGGTTCATTAATTTCATAACATTTCAAAATTTGGGGGAGCATAGCATTTCAAAATTGGGGGAGCATAGTATTTTAAAATTAAAGGGGGGAGCATGGCATTTCAAAATTGGGGGAGCATTACAATCTCTGTGTGTGTGATATATATATATATATATATATATATTGTGGCTCTGTATATGTGTGTATGTGTGTGTATTGTGTATCTGTGTGTATATACATTGTGTTTGTGTGTGTACTGTGTATCTGTGTGTATATACATTATGTGTCTGTGTGTATTGTGTATCTGTGTGTGTATGTGTTTGTGTATATATATTGTGTATATTTGTGTGTATATACATTATGTGTGCATATATACATACATTATTCTGTGTCTGTGTGTGTGCGTGTGTCTGTGTGTACGCGCGTGTGTGTGTAACAGAGAGAGAGAGAGATTAAGAGAGGCACCTGTGTGAGAGAGAGATTGCAGAAAGAGAGAGAAAGAGCAGATCTGGTGGTAGTGAAGGAAGAAGAAGATGCGAGTTTTTTTAATGTAAACATGAAATCGCTACTTCAAGTAGCGATTTCTACTTTACTGAAATCGCTACTTGAAGTAACGATTTCTACTTTACTGAAATCGCAACTTAAAGTAACGACTTCTCCAATGATTAAAATCGTTACTTGAAGTAGCGATTTCTTGTTAGGAATATTTTGGTATGAAGTCGGTAGTTGGAGTAGCGACTTCTAAGAAAGTGATAAATTTAAAATATAAATTGAAACAACGATGGATACATATTTGCCCAATTTTAAAACTTCGGGTAAAAAATTCTATACTTTGAGCCAAGAGACTTTTTAACAAAAAGAAAGCGAAAGAGGTGTGGGCTTAACTTTGGGCCAAATAAATGGGCTAACATATTAATTTGCCAACATTTACATTGTTTCTTTCACAAGAAACACACTTGAAATACCTATCCCAGTTCTCTCTCTCTCTCTCTCTCTCACACACACACAGCATGGGCCAGGGAACTCCCGGCGGACTCAACCGGCAAGGCCAACCAGGGGACCGGAAAAACGACGGCGACAAGAAGGAGAAGAAATTCGAGCCGGCGGCGCCACCCGCTCGAGTCGGCCGCAAGCAGAGGAAGCAGAAAGGACCGGAGGCGGCGGCGCGGCTTCCGACGGTGACGCCGGTGACTAAGTGCAAGCTGAGGTTGCTGAAGCTCGAGCGAATCAAAGACTACCTTCTTATGGAAGAAGAGTTCGTGGCCAATCAGGAGCGATTGAAGCCCCAGGAAGAGAAGACCGAGGAGGATCGATCCAAGGTCGACGATCTACGCGGATCGCCAATGAGCGTCGGCAATCTTGAAGAATTGATCGATGAGAATCACGCGATCGTGTCGTCGTCGGTGGGGCCGGAGTACTATGTTGGGATTTTGTCCTTCGTGGATAAGGATCAGCTTGAGCCTGGTTGTGCGATTTTGATGCACAATAAGGTAACTTTGTTCTTGTTTTGTTCTTATTTACTTTGATGATTGAGAAATTAGGGTTTTGAAATACCGAGTTATGGTTTATTTTGTTTGTTTAACTTTGATTTGATTGGAGATTGAGAAGCTAGGGTTCCATATTCTCAATGTGTGTTGGAATTACTCTTTCTGTTGATGTGCTTCTGAGGAATCTACAGTAGGTTGAGTGTAAAGATCCCACTTATGCCTAGCTGTGGGTAATAACCCTTGGGCACCCTCCCTTGCAAGCCGGTTTTTAGGGGTGAGTTCGACCTTGGTAACACCGCGTGGGCAAGAGTGGGCCGATGTCGATGTCGGTTGCGGAGCCTGGTGGAATGTTAGGATTCCGTCATTGCCCAGAAATGGGGCTGGGTGGTGGGTAACCCATAGTCACCCTCCCCTTCCATAAGTCGCCCCTCTCGCGACCCGGCTGCGGAACCGCATCCCATACTACTTACGTGGTGCTAGCTCTGATACCATTTGTAAGAACCCACTTAGTAGAACTCACTCCTGAAAACCGGCTTACAAGTGGAGGGTGCCTAGGGGGTTATTACCCACCACCCAACCCCATATCTGGGCGATGTGGGATGTATGTTTTCGGGAGTTTGGAGCTGAGATTCATAATTTCTTTTTGTAGGATTTTGGTTAGAAAATTTAGGCTAACAGTACGACCTTCCTTGTATGGACTCCTATGTAGGATTTGCAAAGAATGTGTTTCTTAATGAACTATTTGACGGAATTATAGTTTGGGAATGCATGCTTATAGCGTTTTAGCTTTGAATTTCTATTTTCATTGCCGGGACTGTAGGTTTTGATGGAACGATAGTTTGGGAATGTATGCTTATGGTGTTTTAGCTTTGAATTTATATTTTCATTGTGAGCGCAGTTATGCTCATCACAAAATTGCTCACCAAAAGCTCACCCTCCTTTCCCATTGGCTAATGCAGTGGTCTAGTACTTTACATCGTTAATTAACTAGTAATAACCCGTGCCCGTGGGCACGAAACGGGAAAAAAGAAAAAGAAGAAATTCATTACTTTGAAAGATCAAATTTTGCGTAAAATTGTCCATGTCATTCAAACTCATGTGATGTTTAAGTGAAGACATTGGTTTCACGGGCACAACAATATAAATGCTTAAAGCATTAATTAGATGTTTTTTATTACTTTTTTCTTTTGTAAGATTCCTAGAAAGTGTAGGAAGCATAGCTTTCATTTATAATGTTTTTTTAATCCTCTCTTCTAATTTTCTTTTTTTATTTTTAGGTTCCTCGACGTAAATTAAGATAAACTGTCAAAAGAAATCAAAGGATTACAATACGTACGTAGTGGGTATTGCACGCAAACACCAAAACTCACAACTTTCAAACAGTGTAAAAAAATATCATGGTATAACTGTAGTTTTTCTAATACAAAACATGTATAAAATATGTATGAAATTGGGCTAAAAAAAACGCAAGAAACATACATGTAACCCATTGCTATAGGCTATAGCCTTTAGGCACGAATTACAATTCTTTGTACCCCTACCCCATAAATCACTTCTGGCCTATTGAATAAAACCCCACATGCAGTTTGACATTTTTGCTTATTGAATAAAACCCCACTGAAACTCTTTAAGTGTCATGGTATTGTGCTCAAATACCAAAACTCTCAACTCTCAAACAGTGTAAAAAATATCATGGTATAATTGTAGTTTTCCTAATACAAAACACGTATAAAATAGGATAAGAAAAAATCACACCCTAAAATATGTATGATTGGGGAGAGAGAATGATTGAGAGAAATAATGGAAGATTTAATTTTGATTGAGAAAAATAGCCACAAACTGATTCTAAGATAGTGTACATTTGTGAACCATAATGTCTTAAAACCATGAATGCACTGGAGTTAAAAAGGAAGGCTAAGGAAGGTGTACACTTTTCCACAGAGAGAGAGAGAACCGAGAAATCAAACATATGGGTAATCAAGTTTTGAATTTAATTTCATGCAGTAGGTGTGATTGAGAGAAATAAGGGAAGATATATATAGAATACCATTTTGAATTTGGATAGGATTAAGTTAAGGGAAGATTTCGTCAGTCTCACAAATCACACAGTAGGATTAAATTAAGGGAAGTTTTATTTTTGGTAAGTTTTAAATAAAGTTTCTCTCAAAATGAAAGTAACATGAGTTGATCTCTCAAAACGAAAGTAACGTGAGTTTTTCGTATAAAAGAAAAGGGTTTTTCTTTTCCTCACCAAAAAAAAAAAAAAAAGAAAAGAAAAGAAGAGAAACAATTACGGAATTTTTCTTTTGACCCCAACCATGCATGGTAAAAAAAAAAAAAAGCAATGGCAATTACTTATAACTTATAAGTAATTTATCCAAGCAATTATTTGACCCCAACCATGCTCAAAATCAATATTATATACGAATGGGATTGAGGATACTAAAATATTAATCCATTCATCTATCAATATTTTATTTCCATTTGAGTTAGGTGAGAGAGGATTATTGTGAGGGTGAGATTAAATCCGACGGTCTGAAATATCTAAACTTGTCTCAATGGTCAAGATTGAAAGTTGTTAATTTGGGAGGGACCTACACCGCTCTAACTTATTATATAGATTTTTATTTAATCTTGGGTCCCACTGCATTAGCCAATGGGAGAGGAGGGTGAGCAATTTTGGGATGAGCAAAAATGTATTCTTTCATTGCCGTGACTGCAGTTTTGGGGTTATCCTTGTTTTTCTCTTTTCGGTTATAACAGGAAAGAGGGTTATCCTTGTTATTTAACCCATAATATGCAATGAGAACAAAGAATAGTATGAGAGTAAGTTCTTATGTCACAGCTCATTTTCAGCTTATATAATCACTTATGAGGTCAAGATTAGGCCCTGCAAACAAAGGAGCAAGGCTATTTGGTCATTTGTGGGTATCAATTACCATAAATTTTTGCCATTGAAAATTACCATCCATCTATCATGCTATTTAGCTATTCTGCTTTGCTTGAAGTTCTCTAATTTATGAATGGGGAAAGAAGTTTTACTTATTTTTAGAACAAGAAATTCAGGCAGGAGAATTTGAAAGTTGTTGTAATACCTCTTCTCCCTTCTCAGGTTCTGTCTGTTGTTGGCCTCCTTCAAGATGAAGTCGATCCGATGGTTTCTGTAATGAAGGTTGAGAAGGCTCCATTAGAGTCGTATGCTGACATAGGTGGGTTAGATGCCCAGATACAGGAAATCAAAGAAGCGGTGGAGCTCCCTCTGACACACCCTGAATTATATGAAGATATTGGTATTAAGCCTCCCAAGGGGGTCATACTTTATGGGGAGCCTGGAACGGGAAAGACCTTACTTGCTAAGGTTTGTATTAATTTGTTCTTCATCTTGAATTTCTTGGTTGTCATGTATAATCAGTATTTGTTTATTGTAATATTGTGGTATTTGTGCTTGCTCATGTCCGTAATACGTCTTTGTATTTTTTTAAATCCACGAAAGGCAAAAAATATGTCTTTTGTAATACCTCTTGTATGACAATTACTAATATTTACTACAGATGGCGCATACAGTAAATACCTCATCTATAACAGTTGGATGGACACTAATTGCAAACATTGTAGTAAATAGCGCCCCCCCTCCTCTTTTCATTTATTAAGTGAGGGGCGAGGTTCGAATTCTTTACCTCAGGACTATCACAGAGATGTCTTTCTTTGCAACAATTTGTACAGATATGCAATTGTTGAAGAATGGATTTTTGTTCTTATCTGACATTGATAAGGATCCATCATCTGGTGCTATTGCAAAAGTTCAGGCTGACAAAATTTTAAACTTTGGTTCACATTTGAGAGCAGCCCCTTTGTGCATGAATAACAATGCCAAATGCTAGGTTTGTTCTCAGTCTTACCACTTCCAACTTTCCATCTAAGTCGAACCACCGTTTGGTAATGACATTTTCATCCAACATATGTCGTCATGCATTTTGTGCCCAGGGAGGGAGTCGCAGTATCAATTTTTAGCGTACTTTGCTTGTAAGTGCCGTGTTTCTGTTTGTTTTGTTGCTTTTTCCACGATCAATTTTTTTTTTTATTGTTAGGTGATTACCTCGTGCTCTGCACCAGCATGAGTGTGTGGTGGTTTGAAAGTAATTCTTAGTTTCGAGCATCTTTTGTGTTCTTTCAGGCAGTGGCAAACTCTACATCAGCAACTTTCTTGCGTGTTGTTGGCAGTGAATTGATCCAAAAATACCTGGGAGATGGTCCAAAGTTAGTGAGGGAACTCTTCAGAGTTGCTGATGATCTCTCACCTTCAATTGTCTTCATTGACGAAATTGATGCAGTTGGTACAAAAAGGTAAATCAGTAACATTAGTCACTGGAAAGCAATAAACCAATAGTATTTGGGGTTCTTTATCTAGGTATGATCTACAGGTATGATGCCCACTCTGGTGGTGAGCGTGAAATCCAGAGGACTATGTTGGAACTGTTGAACCAGTTAGATGGTTTCGATTCAAGAGGAGATGTCAAGGTGATTCTTGCTACAAACAAAATTGAGAACCTTGATCCAGCACTGCTCCGGCCTGGTCGAATAGATAGGAAGATTGAATTCCCTCTTCCTGATATTAAAACGAGGCGGCGCATTTTCCAGGTACACGTACTGCACGAAGTGAATACAAATACAAATAAAAAGGGCAAACCCAGTGCATGAGGCTCCCGTCACTGTCAGTATGGGGTCTAGGGACTGGGGAGGCTTAGATATACACAGCCTTACCCCCCAGCATGCGAAGAGGTTGTTTCCGTGATTCAGACCCCCACCTTCGGGTCACAATGGAGCAACCATTGCACAGGGTTCACCCCCCATGTTGTAAATACAAATATTTCTGTGAAATTTTCACTCAAGACATGACTTTTTGACCTGTAGATACACACATCAAGGATGACACTGTCTGATGATGTCAACTTAGAAGAATTTGTTATGACTAAGGATGAGTTTTCTGGAGCCGATATCAAGGCAATATGTACTGAAGCTGGTTTGCTTGCTTTAAGAGAGCGCCGTATGAAGGTGAGACAATTTCACTGTTGAATTTACTACATAAGGTCCCTAATGGTTTTCATCTCTTATGCTTTATATGGTTAATTCCATGTTAACTACCATTGAAGAAGTTAAACAAATTGTAAAATTGATCATTCAGCCTGTAGAATAATGGACACCCACTATGCTATTTAGTGGTGAAGTTGGTAGCCAACAGTCTGCCCATTTTATGTGCATTTCATTTGGAAAATGGTGGAAGCTGCCTTCACGTGGCTTATACGAATACATCATCTTCTGTCGGTGAAGCTTGAAAATGAAATCTCACTTTTTTTCTACTTCATAGACAGAAGAAAGGCTGAGTTCATATGTGGGAAGCCCTGTAAATTTTCTCCTCCCCTGCGTGAGTGCACAGTAATACAGAACATGAAAATGAAGAAAAAGAAACAATAGAATGGAAGGAAGGAAGCTAGAAAAAGTTGAGGTGGATTATTTTCCTGTGGGCTGAGATAGAAGATTGTGAAGGTTGATTTCTATTCGTAGACAGGATCCTAGCAATGCTTCCCTCTTCTCGCGCCCCCAACCCAAGATAACGAAAAGGAAAAAAATTAAATAAAATGAGGAACCTCAAAGATCTACTTTACCATTTTTTGAAATTCTTAAATTAACCATGTCAGACCCCTTCTATTGGGAACTGGGATTTTTGTAAAGAAATGTATTAATATTTTGATACATTTGGGATTGAGATTTAGCCCTGATTTCCTTATAAATCTGTGCTTCCCCTGCAATATTGCGTCAATGTTAGTGACCTTAAGTTGTTCAAAGTTTTGCTGCTGGACGAGAGGGAAGAGAAAACAAACAATACTGATGATGATGGTATTTAACTGCTGAAGTTGTCTGAGTTTGCTACAGCCTACAGCACATTAAACCATACCATATAAGCCATACAAATATGTTTCCTTTTGTTCCTTTTTGGTGTGGGTCGGTGTTAAAAATTGTCACTTTTTGTATGACTGCATGTTTATCTAGACTCGGTTCTCTAACAAAAATGTTTCAATCTTTCCTCAGGTGACACATCCAGACTTCAAAAAGGCAAAAGATAAGGTTATGTTCAAGAAGAAAGAGGGGGTGCCAGAAGGACTATATATGTGAAAATGCTCTCCCATTTGTATGGGCAAGTTCATATTTATTGCTTCTCTCAAAATTTAACGTCTTCGTTACATTTTTTTACTTGGAACTTTTCTGTATGCACAAGTTCATGTGTATTGCTTATTTATCTAAATTTGACATCATTATTTGGTGGATGAATTGAAGTTGGAGGTCATGGAATGAAAAGGGGAAGTGCAATATGGAGGTTAAGCTCTTTTTAATTGGTCAGATGAGGATGAATGGTGTTTTTATTTTTCAGTTCTTCATATTTTATCACAACATTTCGGATGAAACCTTTCATGCAATATATGGAGGTTAAGCTCTTTTTAATTGGTCAGATGAGGATGAATGGTGTTTTTATTTTTCAGTTCTTCATATTTTATCACAACATTTCGGATGAAACCTTTCATGCAATATATGGATCATAGTGTATGCTGTAAATATACGTGATTGAACAACCAGACAGGTCTGAGATGTTGGGCGATTAGAAGTAAACTAGTCGACACCCCGTGCTATTCACAAACTCTATGTTAGATAAGTCTATTGCCAAATACTATACCAACTCTTGACTTTACAGTCAATAAAGCTAATAGTTTCAGTGCTTGTAGTTGTAATTTAAAACTGCCATAACATCCCTCCAAAATGTATTTAAACTAGTGTACTTAATAAGCTATTGTGCTGATGAATTGCGAGTATCCAACTATGTTGGTGTTGCATCAATATTGTCTTGTTCGAGCTGACTTGCATCTCTCTTCTATTGCTGTCATTCACTGTTTGAGGCTTTTCCAGTACAGTAAGGCTTAGTTTGGCCCCCATGTAGCTTTTTAAAAGGAGCTTATGAAATTTACTACTAAGTTGTTTGATAATTTTGTACAAGTGACACACTGTTCTTCAAAAATATATCATGAAACCAAAAAGTCACCTTGAGCTTTTAAAAGCTCCATTCTAGAGCTTTTAAAAGCTCCCCAAAAAAAATCCTAAGTTCAATTTTTACAAAGCGCATAAACTAATTACCAAATGAATTAATATGAAATTGTGCTTTAAAAAAGGAGAAGCACCAAAAGGGGGGCCAAACTAAGCCTAAGACAGTAAGACTCTGCCTGTTTAGAATACTCTGCCTGTTTAGAATACATTAGTCAGATTAGTGATTGCCCGTGCCTGTAAAATTGATAAAAAAAAAAAAGCTACAGTAACTATAAATCTGGGCACGGGCATAAAACTGTAAAGGAGCAATCAGAATCACCAAATGATCTTTGGAAAAATTGGCTTGCCCCAATAATTAGTAAGAGTATATAAATCTTTGCACCGACATGTATCATAATAACGGTATATCATAATTATAGTTTTACTTATCATAAAACACACTCTTATTGAACAACAGCTTATTCTAGTTGGTAAAAAGATTCTCAATATCATGCTCGTATCAGGGTTCAAACCTTGCCACCTCCCCCAAACCTTGCCACTTATGTCCCCGCAAGAGACCACTACACTAAATATGATAATTTTTTAAAAAAATAATACACTCACACACACACTTGAATCATCTTTTCTATCTATAAATTAAGACCTGCATCATTTGTCTTTGACATATTGGGCTCAAAGTCCTTTGTGAAAGCATCTACATTTAAGAATTTGTTATTTCTTACAAATGAAAATAATTAAAAGTTTAATTTGAAGAATGTACACAACAAAGCCAAAGATTCTGGTTTATGTTGATCAGTAAGCAGTGCTCAACTAAAGCTAAGCCAAGAATGGAAAGTTTAATTTGAAGAATGTACACAACAAAGCCAAAGATTCTTCTCTCCTAATGGTGGTACAAAGAGAGCTCTCACACCATACTCTCATATCCCAATCCAAAAAAAATTGAAAGGCCTTAACTCCCTTGTAATTCCACAGAATATCTCAGTCCAAAACTTTGAACCAAAACAAACCGTCCCTGAAGGAATTCCCAACTACAGAGCAGGCCAAGACAGGAAGAAGAGGAACTTCTTACCTAAAGGGACTCCAGGTTCTGCGGAATGTCTATTGGTTTCTAATATTCAAGAAGGGGTGAGCCTCCCCTTAGAAGTAGATATCGGTGCTACCGAGGTGTGTTCTACTTTTGAATCTAATGCTTATTCTGTTGCCGAAGAGGAGGGCGAAATGCCCCCTATCGGCCAATGATAATCCTTTCTTGGAACTGCCGTGGCTTGGCCCGGGCCGCGGCAGGTAGGTCTCTTAGGACTTAGATAAGGGAGCACAAGCCTGAGTGTCTCTTTTATCGGAAACAAAAATCTCTTCTCTAAAAATGGCAGCTGTTTTGAGTAGCTTAGGTTTCCCCAATTTTACTTTCATCCCGGTGTCTGGGAAAGCTGGGGGTCTTTGTTTTGCTTGGCAAATGGAGTGGATCTTGTCACAACTGTCACGGATGATAACCTGATTAGTGCAACCATTTTCTCGGACCCTCCGTCTTCCTCTTGGGTTCTTACAGCAGCTTATGGTCCTCCGTACTGGGCAAAAAAAGAGAAATTCTGGAATAACTTGGAGAATTTTGCTGAATCTGCAAGTGGCCCCTGGATGACAATCGGTGATCTCAACTGTATAACCAACCAGTCGGAAAAAAGGGGCGGTCAACCTTTCGCTAGTTCTTCAAGTGGTGGGCTTTCTGGCTTGATGAGAAAGTGCGGTTGTTCGCTCTCGGGATAAGTATGATTCAAGTGCAAATCAATCGTAACAAGTAATACTCGGGTAGGTACGAGGTCGATTTCTACGGGGACTAGACTGGAAGATTATAGTTTCGAGATACGAATACACTACTACCGTAACCAAAAAGAAAGAAAAGGTGGTTGATTTGAGGTTGTCAAACTCTAAATCTAAAACTAACATGCAATTGGAACTAAAGTAAATAAGGCAACTAATTAAGCTAACTAATTAAACGACGGGTAAAAATTAACTACAACAAGCAAGCGAGAATAATGAGTTGATTTACTAAAGAGGAAAAGGGCTAGGGGTCATGCTACCAACCTTGGATCATTCAAAGATAGATCATAGGGATTTGGAGGGAACTTCTCAAGTGAACAAAGTTCCTTGGAAGCCAACAATCAAACATGTAGGTTGTCAATCAATCCTACTATGAAAGATGAAAGTTTGAGGGGACTAAGGACAAATGTTGGATTGGTAATATATATTCAATAACCTCCATTGCATGACAATGGAGGTAAAGAAACAAGCATATTACAAACCCAACACTCTTCAATCACTCAAGAAGATCCAAAACCTTTAGACTTTCAGGAAACACAAAGATCCATAGGTGGGTTCATGACCCCTAACTTAGAAAACTAGCTACACATGGATTTAATTAAATAGACATTAACACAAACATTGAAAGAGTAGAGAGACATCACCATAAATGCAATCAACTACTACAAGGAAGAGAGAATCCACTAAATAGCTTCAATAAATGCTCCAAAAGAAGAAACCAAGCTTGCAAGTTGAAGAATCTCTCACAATCTCACTTACAAGCCCTAAATCTAGCTAATCTATGAACAAAACAAGAAGAAATCCTAAAGAGATACAAGAGGATTAAGAGAGAGAATCTATACTACTGTAAGAATTAGGTCCAACCCTAAAACACGAGTTATAATGGGGTATATAAACAAAATCCTCAGAGTGGCAAACTTGTAAAACAAAGGATGCAGACACAGGGTCAATCGACCAGTCGAGCGGGGCCATTCGACCGGTCGAATGCCCCTCTGCAGGATGATTGAAAAGAACACAAAAGGGTGGACCGGTCGAATGGGGCAATTCGACCGGTCGAATGCCCCTCTGCCTGGAATCTTCACAGCTTCACAACAAGGTTGCACACAGATCACTAAAATCGCCATAACTCCTCGCTCCGGCTTCCGATTGAGGTGCAATTCGCGGCCACGCGGAGAAGACTCGCAGGGCTATCTTAATCAAGTTAGGAACACTCTTCCAAAACGAGGTTTTGGAATCTGAAATTGAGCTTGACGAGGCGGCAATGGAGGTGATCTTCAGCCGAGGCTTTGCCTCCCGACTTGGATTGTCAAAAAGACCTACAAAACACAAAAATAACCCGTGTAAAGGATGTAAACAGTAGAAATGAGGGTTATGCGTGAAAGGTGCGTAAATAATGTGCTTAGAAGCTCCGGGAGCGGTATTTTGAGCAATTATAAATCCATACTCAAGCAAAATATGTGATAAATCACACCCCCCTACTAGCACATTGCTAGTCTCTAGCAATTAAGAGGAGAAGAGATAGCTCTAAGGACATTATTCAATCGCTTTATTTAAAAACTGTAAAGATAAACCATTTTCGTGGGGAGCACGGTTGCATTGAGCCATTACAACAAGCCGTTAAACCTCTAGGTTACCCCTAGAGGCGGAGTTTTGTCTCCGGAGGGTTCTTAGAATGATACCCACAAACATACGCTTCCTCAAGATAGCTGCCAACGAATCGAAGTGCACAAAGCTCAACATAAATAAGAGGTTTTCAATGGATTTTAGCAAAGTGACACTCAAGTTCCCAAAAGTTCCCAAACTATCAAGGTTATTTGAAAACTTCATTTATTCCAACTCTCGGTCGTTATTGGTAAAGGTTGCATGCCCCCAAGTATCGGCACGGTGCAATGCATTCGTAATCCAAATATCGATCGAAACCGCGCTTCAACGCAATTCTCACCAGTGAAACCCTCAGAAATGAATCTCTCGGAGTGGGTGACACTCTCAAGACATGCGGGCGAAGAGTAATGGAAATGGGATGCAAAGCCACGCACATGTCATGTGTGAAAAACGTTAATCAATGTAAAACAGGTAAAATAAATCTCATGAAAGATACCATGCATTGGAGGTCGTAAAAACAAACTCTACTTGCTAGTCAAGGTCGTCTCAAACTCTGAATCGTAATACCAAGGGTCAATCAGGACTAGGTAAGATCAAGAAGTGAAACGGGGTGGTGAGATATCCGGAAATGGGGTCGAGAAGTGTTTAGGGAATACTCTCGGACTAAAGGGTTCGCACAAGGGCTCACAATGCTAGGGACGAGTCGGGAATGATTAATTTCAATGAGGAACGATGGAGAAGTGCTTTTCACATGAAGCTCCTTTTTTTTTTTTAGATTTTCTTTGCTTGCACAAGCCTCCCCACTGATCACGACTCAATCCCTTCAGATTTTAAGGACAACCTCTTATGCAAACAACTTCCGGAGAACATACTTTAAACACCAGAAATGGGGGAAAGTATGGTGTAATGGAGTGATGGTGTAACACCCAAAAATCCACAACACGTGGCGGGCCAAAGAGTCAAAGAAAGAGGTTAAGAAGAAGGAAAGATCCTACGTGGACCGACCAAATAGTGCGGAAAATCACAAAGAAATCCTACGTGGATTCCAAAGAAAAGTCAGAAGTCAAAGGACAAGAATTGACGCATGAGGACCAAACGGGCCAAATAGGATCCGTCAACATTACTCGATTTTCAAAGAAGTTTTTAAAATGACAGAAATAAGAAGTATCGAGAGTGGGAGAAAAGAAGACGAGGTTTGATTGAAAGTTTTTATGAAATCAAGGTTTGAGAATTTATAACCAAACGATCCCTTAGAAATCAAAAGCAGTATTTTTCCCATAGACTATCCACAGGCTAAGTATAACCAAATTAGATTTCGAAAGTTTAGAAGTTTTAGAAATTTTCCAAGTATAGAATCTGTGTAGCCATGCCATAAACTTACCAAAACGACTCAAAGGAACAATGGTACATCCGAATCAATATGAACACGATTTAAAAAAAAAAGATCTAAGTTAAAGGACTAACAAGTGTCCGAATCAAGTGTTAAATAAATTGAACTAAGAGATTTAAATCTAATACAATTTCTTTTCAAACTAAAATAGAAGTTTAAAATATTTTCAAAACTAATATTCTTCTTGAAAGAAATCTTCAAAGTGCGACTTCATGCGTCGAGTAACTCTTGGGCCTTACCCCGACTTGATAAAACCTAAAAAAATGGTTTGTCGTTTTTATGAGAACGACGGCTCGTAGAAAATATTGTAGAGATTCAACATGGATCCCATAACTAATATGCAACATGTGGTGCCATGAATGCCACCTAGGCAATGCAACTAATGAGCCCTCGGGCTATGCACACATGATCACTCGCCTCATTACCGGACTGTGAGCCACCCCCACTGGGAATGTAGCATACCAACTTTCTGATAGCTAGTCGAATATAAGTTGGAGTTTGGCACGTTCTTAGGTACGTCCACCCTGTCTCACCACACAGCCCACATCCGGATTTTCTTATCCACTTTTATCCCCCTTCATTGGGGTCAGATTCACATTTATCCCCTCTTAGGGATTACTCAAAATGCCACCCATGCTAATGCTATGTGGTGTGCCCACTTGACAACAATGCACGTGAACTATATGATTCCAATGCAAATGTTCTCAATTCACAAAAATGACAATTTACATTGTTGTCAAAATTTAGTGAGTCTCATTACTTCAACATTAACCTTGATGATATATGATTTCACATTTCATAGGAGTAATAACATTTAAACATATAAACTCCTATTAGCAAGAATTTAGTTTCTAGGCACAATAACTACTCCAAACAATAATAAGTAGTCCATGTAGGGAACTAAGCAATTTACCAACACTTAGCCAAATAATTTACAACTAAGCATGTAATCACATTTAAACTATTAATCAACCATTAGGCAATTAATTTAATCTAATCAACCTTTGATAACAATTTTAACAATTCATCCCACTTAGGCAACTTTGATAACAACTTAGCATCTAAACAAATTAGTTTACTCCACACACACATTTAAGGGAAATAAATCAAGATTATTTTCTATATTTTAATCCCTAGCATTTCTATCACAAATCACACATTAGAGATAAGAGACATAGTGAATCAAGACAACAAAATCTACCTTTGATTTAGGTGAAGAAAAGCACAAGAGAAGAAGAATCCAAGAAGGAAATAAGAAAGCCCCAAGTTGTAGAGCTCCAAGAGACACCATGGCAAGATCCCTTTCTTTGCCATAGCCCAAACCTTGTATTAGAGATCACCAATGGAAGAAAACAAAAGCACCAATAGAAAACCCTAGATGAGATGGTCACTTTTGCTACAAATAGCTATGTTCCAACAATGAGTTTTTGGCGTACAAAAGGAAGGTGAAAGTTTGGACCACCATGGGGGTTTCTTCCAAACCATAGAAAGAGATATAGAGAGAGGAAGAGTAAAGACAATGAAAGAAAAAGAAAAAAAAAAAGAAATGTAAGGGAGAGAGAGAGAGAGATACATCCGGATGTGAGGGAGGGGAGGAGAGAGAAAAGTGAAGCTTCCTAGGGAAGCTTTGGGGTTGGTTGGGAGTGGGCCCCACACATGTGTCATATACACACACTCACAAATATACACCCACAAGTGTACCAAATTAAATGCAAATGTGATATTACAAAATCAAATGTTAGGCATTAAAAAAAAATGTACAAGTCCAAATTGGGTCCACTCATTGACCACCAAATTACTACAATACCCTTAATTAAAATTTCAAAACATTACAGATGGGCTAAAGTAAACGAGATGTATGCGGAGGGGTAAGAGAGAATGGTGTGAGATGTGGCCTAATATCATTTCCGTGGTGTAATACAATTCATTGTTCTCCACTGTGACGACAAGCAAGTAAAAGTTTTTAAATTCACACGATGATCCTCTAATGCATGATCAAACAAGAAGATGAGATTGTCAACGACTTTAGTGTGCTTTTCGATCAAGAGAGAAGTAGTGCATATAACGCTCAAGAATGGAGGGTGGCTCAAAAATCTCTCAAGGTTTGAGTCTCCACAAGTGTTTCGCCGATACGCGGATTATAAATGCATTAAACATCATCCTGTTACAAGCGTTTGAGCAATGTGCACCAATAGTCCAAGATTTAAAATTCATGAAGTTCACAATAACCGGAGTAGTTCTAGGACTTATGGGATTCAATGAGTGTCACATGCTAAAAACACAAGAACAAATCAAGACAAGCGTCATCACTTGGCACCTTGCATGGGCAACTATGCAACAATCATAAGAGGCGTGGACTAAGGGTCCAAGAAAAAGAAAGAAAAAGGGATTTTTTTTTTAAAACTTAAAGCATTACTTTGCAAGGAACATTGAAGTTCAAACAATGGATTAGCGAGTGACTGTTACACCCCCCTACTAGATCCATGCATTGTCCGCAATGTATGAGCATTGAAACAAGCATGAAAACTATGAGAGAGAAGAGTATATCACCAATTTTGGGGCGATCCCGGAAAAACTCAGAGAAAATCATGCACAGGTAAGCACTACAAGCACAACAAAGAAGTAAAGAAGGCTAGATATAAAGAAAAAACAAAAGAAAACATGAACTTCCATTAAAAATGAACATCAAAAGTTATAGAAGTACATGAAAAGCCTAAACGACGCCCAAATACCAAAGAACAATAAGAAAATAACTAAACTAAGCGGCCGAACATGGCTCTAAACATCTAAAGCAAGAAAAAACCGACAATAAAACAAGAATCTAGCAACTACAGAGGCGAAGCCAAGTGAGCTCGCTGCTAGTCTAAGAAGCGCCAAAAAGTCGGTATCCAAGGAAAACGGCCTCAAGGTGGCGGTGCAGAAGGACCAGCACCACCGGCGCGTGCAATAGCATGATTCAAGTGCAAATCAATCGTAACAAGTAATACTCGGGTAGGTACGAGGTCAATTTCCACGAGGACTAGACTGGAAGATTATAGTTTCGAGATACGAATACACTACTACCGTAACCGAAAAGAAAGAAAAGGTGGTTGATTTGAGGTTGTCAAACTCTAAATATAAAACTAACATGCAATTGGAACTAGAGTAAATAAGGCAACTAATTAAGCTAACTAATTAAACGACGGGTAAAAATTAACTACAACAAGCAAGCGAGAACAATGAGTTGATTTACTAAAGAGGAAAAGGGCTAGGGGTCATGCTACCAACCTTGGATCATTCAAAGATAGATCTTAGGGATTTGGAGGGAACTTCTCAAGTGAACAAAATTCCTTGGAGGCCAATAATCAAACATGTAGGTTGTCAATCCTACTATGAAAGATGAAAGCTTAAGGGGACTAAGGACAAATGTTGGATTGGTAATATATATTCAATAACCTCCATTGCATGACAATGGAGGTAAAGAAACAAACATATTACAAACCCAACACTCTTCAATCACTCAAGAAGATCCAAAACCTTTAGACTTTCAGGAAACACAAAGATCCATAGGTGGGTTCATGACCCCTAACTTAGAAAACTAGCTACACATGGATTTAATTAAATAGACATTAACACAAACATTGAAAGAGTAGAGAGACATCACCATAAATGCAATCAACTACTACAAGGAAGAGAGAATCCACTAAATAGCTTCAATAAATGCTCCAAAAGAAGAAACCAAGCTTGCAAGTTGAAGAATCTCTCACAATCTCACTTACAAGCCCTAAATCTAGCTAATCTATGAACAAAACAAGAAGAAATCCTAAAGAGATACAAGAGGATTAAGAGAGAGAATCTATACTACTGTAAGAATTAGGTCCAACCCTAAAACACGAGTTATAATGGGGTATATAAACAAAATCCTCAGAGTGGCAAACTTGTAAAACAAAGGATGCAGACACAGGGTCATTCGACCGGTCGAGCGGGGCCATTCGACCGGTCGAATGCCCCTCTGCAGGATGATTGAAAAGAACACAAAAGGGTGGACCGGTCGAATGGGGCAATTCGACCGGTCGAATGCCCCTCTGCCTGGAATCTTCACAGCTTCACAACAAGGTTGCACACAGATCACTAAAATCACCATAACTCCTCGCTCCGGCTTACGATTGAGGTGCAATTCGCGGCCACGCGGAGAAGACTCGCAGGGCTATCTTAATCAAGTTAGGAACACTCTTCTAAAATGAGGTTTTGGAATCCAAAATTGAGCTTGACGAGGCGGCAATGGAGGTGATCTTTAGCCGAGGCTTTGCCTCCCGACTTGGATTGTCAAAAAGACCTACAAAACACAAAAATAACCCGTGTAAAGGATGTAAACAGTAGAAATGAGGGTTATGCGAGAAAGGTGCGTAAATAATGTACTTAGAAGCTCCGGGAGCGGTATTTTGCGCAATTATAAATCCATACTCAAGCAAAATATGTGATAAATCAGCGGTCTTGTGGACCTGGATTTCTCGGGGAACATCTTTCTTGGGACAACGGGAGGAAAAGGACGACAAACATTAGGCAACGTCTCGATAGAGGTATAGCTAATGTAGAATGGCGTGTCTTATTTCCAAAAGCTACTATCCGGCACCTTCCGATAACTGGATCCGACCATTCACCTATTGTCCTTAATACTTTGGGGGAAAAGATTCGGAAGACCGAGATCTTTCAAATTTGAAGCCATGTGGACTAGAGATGAGAGTTGTGCCTTTGTGGTGGAAAATGTTTGGCACACGACTTATACCAGCGGATCTCCTTCAAACCGTCTTTGTCAGAAGCTACTTGCTGTGAAAAAAGCTCTTAGAATCTGGAATAAGAACCACTTTGGCAAAGTTCAGACCAATATCTCTGTGGACTATAGAAATATTGAAGTTCTCCAATCTCAAGATCCAACAGACAAAAATATGGGGAATATTGAAGCCCTTAAACTGAATTTGGATGAGAATTTGAAGAGGGAGGAGATCCTTTGGTGCCAAAAGTCTCGGATCCAATGGTTGAAGGAGGGAGACAAAAATACCCGCTTCTTCCATCTTTCTACGATCATTCGAAGAAGAAGAAATGCTATTGATGCTCTTTTACTTGAAAACAACACTTGGACGGAGGATTTCAACACTATCTCCAAGGCTTTTATCGAAAAATTCCAAAAAACGTTCACTTCCTCGAACCCGATGGTCCCGGCGAATCTGGAAGGTCTAGTGCCAAACCTTATCACGGCTGAGGAAAATGAGTCTCTTTGTTGTATCCCGGGGGAAAAGAAATCAAAGATGCTATTTTTCAAATTGGGGCCACAAAAGCCCCGGGCCCCAATGGTATGTCTTCCGTCTTTTACAAAACTTTCTGAAATATCGTAAAGGATGATGTGGTGGCCACTGTCAAAGGTTTTTACGTGGGGGGTTGTCTGTTAAAAAGCCTAAACCACACAAACATTGCCCTCATCCCAAAAGTGGCCTGCCCTACTACCACAAACCATTTTAGACCGATTAGTCTTTGCAATGTGATTTACAAAGTTATTTCAAAAATTCTTTCTTCCCGTTTAAAACCTTTGCTGGATAAAATCATATGTCCTTTGCAATCAGCTTTTGTCTCGGGTAGACTTATCCAAGATAATAGTATTCTGGCTCATGAGATAGTTCACTCGATGAAACTCAAAAAAGGTAAAGGAGGTTTGATGGCTATTAAATTCGACATGGAAAAAGCTTATGACTGTATTGAATGGCCTTTTGTGACCACTGTCCTTCGATGCTTTGGTTTTAGTGATATTTGGTGCAAGTGGATTTATCAGTGGATCTCGTCTGTTTCATTCTCTGTTTTGATCAACGGTCACCCTTCCGGTTTCTTTAAGCCTAAGAGAGGGCATCGTCAAGGAGATCCTCTATCCCCTTTCCTTTTCATTTTGTGCTCTGATGTCCTGTCAAGGTCTCTTATCAGGGAAGCTGAGATGGGTAATTTAAAAGGCATCAAAGCTAGTAGAGGTTGTCCCCCGATCAATCATTTAATGTTTGCGGATGATCTTCTTGTGTTTGGTCAAGCAAATCCAATGGAAGCCAATCTTATTTTGGACTGTGTTGTAAAGTATGGGAAATGGTCTGGCCAAAAAATAAACCAGTCCAAAACAAAAATTCTTTTTAGTAAGAATCTCTGCCCGGATATTGCTAAATCTATCAGACGTGAGACTGGTCTCAAGCGGGCCCCTCTCAACACCAAGTACCTCGGCCTGCCTCTTTATGCCCCAGGTAATAGAAAGCAAATGTGTTTGGAGATCAAGGAAAAAATTGAAAATCGAATCCAGGGATGGAAGGCAAAAGCCTTATCACAAGCAGGGAGAGGGACTTTGATCAAATCAGTGGCACAAGCTGTCCCAATGTACTTTATGCCTACTCTCTCGCTGCCAGTTGCGATGTGCAACAAGATTGACTCAATGCTTCGTAATTTTTGGTGGGGTCATGGGGAAGGGGAAAAAAAGCTTTGTCTTAAAGCTTGGGACTCCATTTGTTTGCCAAAAGGTGTTGGGGCTTGGGTTTTTGACGTGTTAAAGATTTCAACTTGGCTCTTCTCGCAAAGATGGGTTGGTGTCTTATGACTCAAGGACACAAACCTTGGGTCCAAGTCATGAAGGCGAAGTACTTTAAAAATTCCACCTTGTTTTGAGCTTCAAAATCTCACAACTCTTCCTGGATTTGGCAAAGTATCTGCAAAACCATTGATCTCCTCCAACAAGGCACGTGTATTCTAATTGGGAAGGGGGACAATACTAATGTGTGGGCTGATCCATGGGTTTCGTCCCTCCAAAATTTTAAACCCCAGTGCAATCCTCAAATCCGTCCTACTCCTCTGATAGTCCAGGACCTCATTCTTAGTAATGGAGAAAGTTGGAACCTTCCTCTCTTGCGTGACACCTTTTCTGAGAAGTCAGTGGAGGCAATCCAAAATATCTCACTGCCCACTCGAAGGGGTTTGGACAGAGTGGCCTGGCTTCCGGACAAAAAAGGTACGTTCTCAGTCAAGTCGGTGTACCTTTTGCACCATAGATTCAGACTTTCAACTTTCAATGGTGCTCACTCAAATCTTTGGAAGTTAATTTGGAAGGCCAAATTTCATGAGAGATTTAAACTTTTTTTATGGAAAATTGTGGCGAATGTGCTCCCCACTAAGCAGCTGCTTCACTTTCGATTTCCCATTGACAATACAAGTTGCCCTCTGTGTGGTCACCAAGTGGAAAGTTCGAACCATCTTTTCCTGGAATGTATGGTCGCTAGAGTGATGTGGAGATCCTCGGTTTGGGCTCTTGATCCATCGTCTACTCTGCACCGTGGCATTGAGTCATGGGTCTGTGATATCCTGAATCCCTCCCAAAATTTGGGCATCCCTTGTGTGGAGGCTGCCGAATTCTCCAATTTTGCTGTGGTGGTTATGTATCATACTTGGTCTCTTCGAAACAAAGTCTTGTTCGAAAACCTGGTTGTTGACATCCCAGGTTGGTCCACCCAGACAAAGCTCCTTGCCTCAGAACATTGGAGGGCTCAATATCCAAGGTGATTTGCCCATCCAAAACAACTATCTCCTTGGCAGCCCCCCTCCCTCGGCTGGGTTAAGGCAAATTTTGACGTGGCTGTTCGCTCCAATTTAACGTCCCTGGTAGTCATTTTCAGGGATAATCTTTCCCGTGTCATGTATGCTGCAACTGTAAAGGACATGGTGATGTCCCCTCTGCTAGCTGAAGCTCAATCAGCGCTGTTAGCAATCAAGGAAGCCTATAAGTTGGTCTTTAAATGGCTAGTTTTCGAAGGAGATTCCTTAGTGGTGTGCTCTGCTCTCGCACGCTGGACCACCCAGCTGGAGTGGTCCATTAAACAACCAGTGTTGGAAGGGAGAGACTTGCTCTCTCGCCATTTTCTGTTTTGGAATGTGCGCCATGTTTGTAGATCAGCTAACCAAGTAGCTCATTGCTTAGCTCATTGGGCGGCAAATTGTAATTTTTTTGGGCCCCTAACGATTGACGATATTCCTCCCTTTGTTTTGGAGGAATATCCTTAAGAGTTGCATGCGGCTTCTGTAATTTCTGTTTTTCCTTAATGAATTGCCTTTTTTAGCCAAAAAAAAAATTAAAAGGTAGTGACCATTTGGATTAGTATTTTCACTAAGACAGCTCATTTTCAGACAATTTATCACAATATCTCAAATTTCACCAAACTACAACAATCCTAGGATATGAACCGAGCATACAATAGCCAAAACTATGAAAAGAGAAGCATTCTTACATTTACAATTCTGAATCTATTGTTGTGGATGTGGGTGTTCCACATTAATGAGTGTTTTTTCCTCTTAAAATTCCATTTTCATTGGTAATGAGAATGGAATTGTGATGCATACATATTAAAATACCACAAACTTGGATGCCTAGTTTCATGGTACCAAAAGACCACAAATATGTGAAGTACCTTGGGACCCAAAAATACAAAGACAATTAGGGAAGACAACAAAAATCTTATTACCTAATGAGAAAGCATATATAAAAACCGAATCAAACTCTCATTCCAAACACTCCATTAGTACCTAGACATGGAAATGTTATACATAATTAAACTGCTTAGATCTACCCAAGAAAAGTTTTACATAAACTCAAATGTGCAGTAAAACATGTATTTCATGTATTTAACCATATCACAATAACATTAAAATAATAAAGGAAGCTACAGAATACTGCTAACAATATCAATCATTGTAAAGATTATTATTTGCCTACAATAGATCAATTGTTCTTTTTTCTTGAGCATATGTAAAGATCATTTCCTGAAATCAAAAGAGAGAAATACAACATTTAGCAAGAACCCTTTGATTTCTCAAAGCAAGGCATTCAGAAATTTGACTACCCTTTTTTCACTTTCAAAGTGCAGTTGATTATGTTAGAATCAAGTATTTTTATTAACCCTATTGAAAACGTAATGTGTTGGAAGTAGGGTGTCGAGTCCACAGGGATTGATATAAGAACAACGTTTGGGAAGTTTAGAAACTAATTATAATGCTTAACAGAAAGAAATAACAAAAGATGATAAAAAAAAAGGGAAAAAAATTGACTTTGCATCTTTTGGGATTTTTGGAGGATAAAAGGTAAATAAAAACTAATCTAAAAAGCAATAGGTTGGGCTTCCCCCCCCCCCCCCCCCCCCCACCCCTCTCCCTCGGGTCACAACAAGATGAAATGGACTAATATTTCAAGCACTCTTTAAGGTAACATCTCATTATGGCATATTATCAAATACAAGGAGTGCATCTATGTGTTAGATGAAAGGAGCTTTGAGATTTCCATAGAAACTTATTTGAAGCTAACGTTTGATTATCAAGGATGCATGACATACAAGATGAAGCCTCCATGGCTTCTAATCCGAATGCTTTGTCCACCCTACACTAACTAATCTACTTGGCAGACAAATACCTATGAAGCCTTCAAAAGGTAGTATTTAAAACCCAAGAATTTAAACTATCAAGGATACTTGATATCAAAGATGAAGACTCCAAGTTTTAAATCTCACACACAACAATTATCAAACACATGGGGTGCAAAACACAAGGTTACATAATATTCCATATGAAATACATTAGGTAGGATTCGAAGTCTAAATTTTGACAATCAAAGATGCAAAGCAAATAAGATAAAGCCCCTAGTTTTGAATCCTACACAAATGCACCCTAGAAATGCTACAACATTAAATCCAAGAGTTTATGATCCACAACCTAAGTAAACCTAACTAATTAATGGAAAACATAGCAAAATCATCAAAGGAAAAGAGATAGAAGATATACCAAGCCATTAAAACTCCAATCCAAGCTTCAAGTTTACAACAATGAGGAGAAAATAGAAGGGGACCCAAGAGGATTTAAGAGAGAGAGAGAGAGAGAGAGAGAGAGAGAGAGAGAGAGAAAAAGAGAGGAAATACAACTAAAATCCTAAGAAAAATAAAAGCTCACCTAACAAAAATCTATCTCTTCCTATTTATACAACCCGTATTCAATGGCAAACTTGTAAAATAGAAAGAGGAAAAAATCTGCAGTGGCGGATTGATCCCAGGCAAAATGCCAGATCGATCCGATATAACATTGGGCCAACCGAATCTGCTTCGATACTTGCGGATCAATCCGTGTATAAAAGCCGGATCAATTTGACTTTCTGAGAACACTTCTCTAATCAACAGCGGATCGATCTGCCCTTTAGACCCGGATTGATCCGGCTTTACAGAACAGTGTTCTTTACCCTTTTTTGAGGTAAGAACCAAAATGCTTGGTTCCAACTTCTAGCAAACTCCCAAAATCTACAATAAATAGATTTTTATTAGCAACAAGTGAACAATAACTAAGATTAACAAAAGCACAATTTATCCATAAAATCTCCCAGTTTAGGTGATAATTTGTGTCCAATAACAGTAAAATCATGAAGTTAAGAGTGCAATATTGAACACGAATCAGCAGTACTTATTCCTCAAACAATAAGGTTTGAGCAAACCATTTAAGACTATGAGACCAAGCCACCATACTCTGTTTTTAAGCTGAGGACTGAAATCAATACCATGATCACCATCAAGGATCAACCAAGGTCAAAAGCGAAAGAACTGATGGAAAGAGGGAGGAGATGGCAGATTTACCCATTTATGAATCACAACGTAGGCCTCTATCATCAATTTCTCAAATAAGATAGAGCTATTGGCAGCTCTCTTTTTTTTCTTCTTCTACTACTTTTTTTATTATATATTTTTTAGAGGTATTATCAGGATACAATCAGCAAAAACTTTGCATTTGTCCTTTCATGCTTTTGTGTGCAGAAACAGAAACAATCGCTACAAGAAAACTTGAGATCACCAGAAACGCGGTTTTGAAAAAGGGAAGGAGAGCTGATAGAGAATGGCTTACTGATGGGCCCCTTCCAAACTAACTGCACACCTCAAAAAGCTCACTAATCAAGCAAAAAAAAAATTTAGAAACTTTTAGCTTTATGAGATGAAATTAGATAAACTGAAGCATGACAACACTTGCTTCTTTGAGATAGTTCCCAAGAATAACATACATGCCATTACTTCACTTTACTCCCATTTTAAATACCGATAGAGTAAGCTGGTAGAAATTAAACGAAACAAACCTTCATTTCAAACAAATAACCAACATTAACTACCACTGTCTAATCAATATTATTTATCATACGCACAACTATCTGTTGTCTTAAAAGGAATAAATGAAGAAACTTGGTGAAATTATTAAGAAAATTAAAAGCGGACCAACCCAAGTGCCTTGATGATATCGTCAATGTAGTTGTAGAGCAAATTTCCCATAACCTGGTACCCAATTGCTTCCCATACTGGGTTTTTGGATCACCCGATTGCAACAAATCAAAGGCAAAATCACATTATGTCAGAATCGAAATAAAAACTACATTCATAAATCACTCCTTTGAGTTTTCCATCAAAATCATATGAATCGGATATTTCCTAAAGGTGGAGAGAGAGAGAGAGAGAGAGAGGGGGGACCAGGGAAACGTGGTGGGTGGAGATAGTCAAATGACTTAGATGGTGTGTCAGCTTTTTTTTTTTTTTTTTTTGGAATTCCGCGTCCAAGGTTGGGAAAAAGATCGAACGGCCTAAAAGTGTCTCCCATAACGAACGGTTAAAGGTTTGATTTCATTTATTACCTGTGTCTGTGCTCATGGCTCAAAAAAGATCGTCTTTATAATTCCATTATTTGCTTCGTTCAATTTGAATCATTTTCAACTTACATAATTACATTGGACTAATCTTTTCTACCGATCGAGCATGCTTCTTTGTGCCTGTAGACATTATTTTTAGTTGTAGAAACTTAATTAGCTGGTCAAAAAGTTCAAGAAAAAAATAATAAAGAAGAGATAGGAGTAAGGAAGGGTTAGTTTTTGAGGAAAATGAAAAGAATGAGAGGATTAGACTATAGTCACCCCTGCTCTACATTGCATTCAACTACCAGTTTTCACCACCAATACCTCAGTTGTACCAGTTTTAGGCAATTGTTTTTCATCAAAAGGTCATATCATCATGAAATTTGTATTTCATATCTAAGAGCTTTTAGGAGACACCAAGCTATCTCAAACCTCATAAACTAAGATGAAAAAATAAAAACTTAAATAGGAAAAAAAATCTTAGCTTCAAATGCAATCAATTTCAAGCGATGACTCTGTACAAAATAAAACTTAACTGTAACTTTCTTTCCACATCAAACAGCAGGCGGACTGTTCAAATATCTAAAACACGTGGAGGTGGAATATATGTCAAAATATCAACCCAAGTTCACCTACTTTTGAGGAATAATTTCTTTAAATCAACCTCCCTCTTTAAGTTGATTTCTACAGTATTTGAAGAAAATAACCTGCCGAAATATGCCGAGGAAATATAACTTGCTGCCATGGGTTAAATAGAATGCAACTAATTTTTGGTGTATTAATGCCTACATGTAAGAGACAACTATATATCAAAATAGCAAGGACTGACTAAATTTACTCATGTGTGCAGACAAAGAAAGAGAAAGAAAGAAGGGTAAGAGAGAGCTTTAGGTATAATTCATATGTCCAAGAGATAGAATCGCTAAGAACAAAATACATGTTGGTTACAACTTCCTGTTAAAAGGGCTAAAAATAGTTGTAGATTCGAGAAAATTTCAGAAGTGACAATTGTCTGTTATGTCATTGTAATTCATGTAAGTTATAAACATGAGAGCACATAAGCATAATTCATACATAGTCAAAGCACTGAAAAGCAAAAAAAATCTAATTAGAAAATCTAATTCAAAGCACTGTGGTGCCTAGAGCTAACCATTAGTTTTAAGGGGGGGGGGGAATCTAAGAAGGCGGTAGAAAGAGATCAAATATATTGGGAAAAAATGAGAAGCAAGAAAGCCAACCATTTTCCCAACTAAAAACTAATTAAACCACTTTCAGTTATTTTCTAAAAAAAGGGGAAAAAGATCTAAACGTAATAAACGAAGGTATTCAAACTCACTCTGCTTAAAAATGAAAACAGAGAACAAAAAACTAAACGGATAAACTACTTTCTATCAAGCAGTCCACCATTCAAGACTTCTTGGTTCTCGATTTGGTTGCCAAGAGCATGCCTGTAAGGAAGAGGAATTAAATTTCATTGCTAACTTGCTCCAACTTCGATAACCCAATGATCGAATTCGCAGTTTCTTCCATTTTCTAGCTTAATTTATCAAATTACTCAGCAACCAAACAGAGCATATGAATGTCACAAAATCAATCAAATTGTAATTCACCTGTGGAGCTTCCATAGGGTAATGCTCAGGAAAATCAACTTGGAGCTGATAAGTTTCATTAGCATACAGAGTTCCAGGTGCACTGTTGACCTCAATTACCCATCTTTCATACCAAATACAGACAAATTATAAATATATATATATATATATGAAATTACAAAAGCAACCATATTTTCTTTTAGAGAAAAACAAAAAATCGATCAAAACTGATAAAAAGAAAATGAGAATACCTTTGTAGATTATCAATGACTTTGTGTTTGAAAACTGACGGTGGGTCAATTTTCCATTCCGAGAGCTCTTTCTAGAGCCGGTTGCAAGCGATCTTTGCTAAGAGCCTATTTACCATTAAAGTAAATTCACAAACAAAAATTAGAAGCTTTATTATTTGAAAATAAGTGGAGTCGCTACGTACTGTCGATGGTGTTCTTTTTCTTCCCGCCGCCTTTGATCTCTGCTGTCCATTTGTACTTTTGATCAAACCCGTGCTTCTCCGGGTCCTCGATCTAGCCGTCCACGTGTATTTTCGATCACCGACGAGGGCCTGTGCTTTGGTTAACCGGTCATAGCTAAGGTCGAATGCAGAGATTCGGTCGAAGAGGGTGAGGAAAAGGATAATGTGAGAGGATATGAGGCGATGGGTCTGGAAGGAGATGGGTTCATCTTTCTCTCTATGAGGCTCTGTTCTTAAAATAGAATGCTGCAACTTCTAGTTCTAGGTCTGGGTTAGCAAAAATGATACATACACCAAACCACCCACCGAATGACCCTCAGGCAGCCAAAAAAAATCTTGTGGGACCCACTATCCCACAAACTCAAATCTCTAGCATTTTATTTCCTTCCATTCTGAATTTCTTCCCAAAAAATCCCCAAATCCCTGCGAGTGAAACCCCAGCCCGCCCCCTACACACCCTAAGCCGGAGCCGTCACTCCTTGCCGTGGCCAACCGTCGCCGGTGCCGTCTCGCCGTCGTCCAGTAAGCTCTCTCTCTCTCTCTCTCTCTCTCTCTCTCTCTTCACCGGCGCAAGTTCCGGCTCCGGAATGTACAAGCTTCTCCCTCCCTCTCTCTCTCTTCCTAGTATGTATGTATCACTTTTGTGCCCCTAAAGGGGTTCAAAGTTTCAAGCTTTGAATACATCAAAGCAGCTCGTGGTTGGAAAATTAGCTAGCTGTTGAATAGACTTAAAACCCAACATTTCATTCCGGTACAAGATAACTGCTATATACACGAGATTTTATATCAAAGACTGCTTTAAACTTTCTCAGTAAAAACGCGTGTTTCGTATTTGAAGGTCCAGTGGACTCAAATACCCTTTGTTTATTCACATATATATATATATATATATATAGATATAAGGAGGGAAAGTGATCATAGACTTCATAGTCAGAGAAATCCTGTAATAAAATTTTCTCTTGAGAAGAAGTGGCAGATTTGAAAGCTTTTATTAGGTACTGGTCTTAACTATCTTTCAGTACCTTTTAATGATCGTTTCTAGGTGGTTGACTGGTGAATTTCTATGTTTAGTGGAGTACTTTGCATTATTGGTTGTTCATGGTGGATGGGTTTTCAATTTTCTGATTATTTAGTTTGGTGTTGGATTTGCTTGCCTTTTTTCAATTATAGTAGCCGAAAAGGTGTTTGAATTTGGGTCTCAAACAGTAATCTGGGTTAAAGGGTCTTTTTTATTTTTTTATTTTTTTACTCCTTTAGATCTTTTTATGGAAACCTTACAACAAATATGTTTGTATATCTAGATATTATTTTGTATATATGCATATCTCTACATCATATATGTGAGGGGAAGGGTGTAATTTATCAATTTGACATATCACTGAGAAATCTTTGATGAAAGTTAGAATATTGTGGCAATTTTTTTGGATGTCCATTATATATATATATATAAATTTTTTTTTGGCATTGAAGCCTCCATATTTAACATAAATTTCCTTATCCAAATGTGCAGATAGAGGTTTTCTTTCATCTATATCGAAAGTCGATTTGATGGGTTTATCCCTATCCTTACTTTCATCAGCCTAGGAAAAAATTGTGAGACATCAATTATTTGATTTGGCCTATAAGATCAATTACACTCCTAAAGATCAACATATAACCTTGAGTGCTGATAGCTTTAAGAAAACAGATTCAGAAACCATTATCAAGTCAAATGAATTGAACTTGAAGAACTCCAAACCCATGAACATATGCTATATTGTAGAGAAATGGAAGAAGAAGTTTCAAGTGGTTCGGTAATCATTGACGATGATACTATTGAAATTGATCAAGACAACTGATAAGGAGCAAATAGGAGACGAAGAAAACCAATATATGAGCTGAAGAAGGGGATGGAGTTAGATTCTTTTAACCGCCGAATGTGGGTTCAGACTTTATGGTTTTTTGCACCCAAACTGCTTTGATGAGACTTTAGTTTCGAGATGTTCAATCTTTCTATTCTTGGTTATTTGTAATGAATTTCTGTTATTTCTTCCGTAGATGTTGAAGCTTTGCTTTGTGCTTTAACATCCTACAGGAGTGCTTATACTATTTCTTTTGTTTGCTAGTCCATGATCCTTGGGCAAGATACATTCATGCACGCCCTTGAGCAATTATTTGTGTCCCATATGGGTGACTGCATTTGGGGCCCCTGCCAATGTTCATATGTATTTACTCTACGGTTGATGGTGATCTCACGGCTCACATTACTCAGTTGCTCATGGTATTCCACTGGCTTTGGGCACAGTTAGTGAGCCTAAGAGCTATTTACTTTTTTCTGTTGAGTATATGGCTTTGGACACAGTTAGTAAGCCAGAGCATCGTATCAACAGTTGTTTGGAGGACTGTAAGTACAACTTATAAGGAAAAAAGAAAAGCCTCAGCTCGATAAATGTTGTGGCAAATAATTTTCTACACTAATCTTCTAAATTCTGTCCAATTAACAAGTTATCTCAATCAACCACCAACTCAATTAAACTAGTCATTTCATATTTGGACAAAGTTGCCAAAACTTCTCCTAGTGTAGTTGTGCTACTAATAAGCAATGATTCAGCAAAATACAAAAATATAACAAGTGCTTCAAAAAATCACAAATCATCAAAAGAAACAGGTTATAACTACCAGATAATGTAATGTTAAGAGGACATACAAAAAGACACCATATTTTATTATTTGGCATATTGATAAGTTATATGTTAATTAACAAACCACGGAAAAGTAAAATCTCACACTTAAATTCACACTACTGAGAAAAACATAGCAAACAGATGCTATATGTACAACATCCAAAAGAAAGAGCTCCACTATATTCCAAATTGAGGCTTGAATCGGCATCTTACGCCATCAGCACAATTTCACCAAGTGAACCTATATATAGAAGAGAACGTGAATACAATGTTTAGTCTTGAATCTTCCTTATTATGATTCAAACAATTAGTGTTCAAATTATGAAATTTTCAAATTCAGCTTCAACCAATATGGGTTAAAATTAGAGCAAAAATGTGTCATCCTTGTTCTTTGCAAGGATGGCCATTTTTTATTCTTCTTCCCAACAATCAGTGAAAAATCATAGAGAGAGAGAGAGGGGGGGAGGGAGAGGGAGAAGTTTGTACAAGATTTCAGAGCCGGCGCCGACGAAGAGAGAGAGAGAGAGATAGAAGAGGGGGGGGGGGAGAGAGAGAGAGAGAGAGAGAGAGAGAGAACTTACTTGAACAAGGCGAGACTAAGCTCCGACGACAACAAGGAGGGACGGCTCCAGCTCAGGGTGTGCAGGGGGCGGGAAGGGCTGGAATTTCTATTGCAGGGTGGGGGGAATTGGGAGATTTGGGGGGAAATTTAGAGATTTAGGGCTCATTTGGTGTGAAAGATTTGTGGGTCCTACAGAAATTTTTTAATTTTTTTTTGCTTAGAAGGGCCTGTGGGTCATTTAGTGGGTAAATTGGTGGGTATACGTAGCATTGTTGCTGGGAGAGCGTTGAGGATTAATTAAACAACACAAATAATCAGAGAGCATAGGAGAGCATGCCATGTTGGATTTTTATTGTGTTTGAGTTGTTGCTGATGTGGAGGGCTGTAAAGGTTTTCTTTGCTTCAGCCTTGATATATACTAGCATAGTAGCATGTAACCCGCGCATTGCGCGGGTACGTTGCTTGTGATAACATTAACCTATACAAAATTTTCAGCATGCCTAAACATGTAGTAATAATTTACTCAGAGATATTAAAAGCAACAATGTCCAAAGGTGATCTCAAAGTGTAATAAAGCAAAAAAGTTCTTTTCTTATAACTTTTATACACAACAATCTGCTTAATAATGTACTAAGATATCAACACATCACTCCATTTACAGATGTTCATGTCTCATTTATAGCACTTATACGAACAATAATTTATAAATTTATAGATATTCATTTTGTCAGCAAGCTAACTTGCAACTTCAACCTATTTTTTATTCTCTTTCTCAAAGATTACATCTACTTCTTGACTTGCTTCTTAGATGCTACTTAAACCTACTTCTACATCTTCTACATCCCATAGGTTCCAACTTCCAAGGGATGCAGCAATCCCCACCTTATAGCCACACCATGGATGAGCTGATCTCTACCATTCAGCTACTTACAAACAATCACTGATAACAAAATAACAAAAAATAAAGGAGAGAACCTGGAGCCAAGTTGAATATTTTAGAGTGGTGTTGTCACGCAAGGGTGCATGACTATTAATTGGCAATGCAATCAAATGAATAGAAAAACAATTTTTAAAACAAAGTCACCAAATTCACAATCATTGTATACCTACTATATTTTTCGTTCGAAAAAATATCTCACTCATAAATCATTTTCAACCAATCAACATAACTAAAACATGAGTTTTGAACTTCTATTGTTTCAGACTGTAGTAGAGAGCACAAAATGATTTGCACACCTCTCCAATGAGATCGTATAGATTTCTTTCTTTAAAAACAACAATTCTACGTATCTTCTCATCTTCTCTTTACTCACCCAACTTGTATAATTGTGCATGCGAATGCTTAGTTATGTCTTAATTTATATATACTGATATGTGTATGTCGATTTACTTTCAATCGGTCTGCTGGTAATTGTTTTGTGTGCATCCAATCAACGTCCTCTGGTAATTGCTTTGTGATTTAATGTGCTTATATGAACATATATATATATATATATATCTATTGAGGATTTGAATTCTAAAACATTTTAACTCGGATCTTATATTAAATTTGGTATTTAGGATCTCTAGATCGACAAACCATTTTTTTAGATTTATCTTCTCTTTCCAACTTAAGAGCCTCTCCCTATGTGTGTGTGTACAGAGCACCTCTGTTTGGTTCAAATTGAAGAAAAAATAAAACATAAAAGAAAAATGTACATATATACTTGGAATGGAAATAATGACCATTCTTCCATTCCACTCTCTTCCCTTCGTTCTACTTTTCCAACCCTCATTCCAAACATAGCAAAAATGTCATCCGAATTAGAGACTGATTGAGTTCTATATAATTTAACTATTTTTAACGTACTCTCTATTCATTACCATAGTCTCATCATTGGTTTCCTTACTAAACAAATGAAGGAATGTGTTTTCATGTATGTTTCCTTACCAATGAATTAAACATAGCTCAAATAAAATAAATTGGTTGCTTATGATGTTATGCATTAGAAAATTGGTTCTTAGACTCCCCAACAAACCCTTAGTTCTAGTAGTGGTGTAGTCCAAATTGAACATCAACCCAGGTGGGTGAAATTGAGACCTAGGCAAACATCAAGATTTAGAGAACCTAATGAAGTTTTTTTTATTTGCAAGTGAAGAAATAACTACATAATGTAATAATTTTCTTACTCCAAAATAGAACAGTCAATAACTTAGAACTCACTCAAGACAAGAACATTGAGAAAATAAATAAAAGATTGAATATCATGAAAATATTCCTTCATAAGATAGCAAGTTTGGGCTCAATAGTTGTGATAAGCATATTTTATTCCATAAATTTGTGTAAGTAAAGCAACATGATCCCAAACTAGTGTACTTAGCATTTTTCAAACAACATATATCTATTGGAAACTAAAATTCAAATTAGATACTCTGGTATTGAAAATATATACAGCTTTCTCTAAACATTACATAGGATGAACATGACAAAAACAAAATCTAGTGATTGATGGCATAATTGCTTGCACATGTATTTATGAAAAATAAAGAAATCAAAGTTTTGGAAAGCCACATTAAAGATCCCAAAGCAGCAAGGGATATGCTTAAACCTGCGTTATGAAATGAAGTAACAGGGTCGCTTATTGTTTCAAGGCCACAATGATGTAACCCAGTTTGACACTTAATATTGTCCAGCCATGAAGTGGTCTTGATAAATCGACATCATTGTCAATATTTTTCATGTTCATATTAATTTCGGTACCCTACTTATTAGTAGCACACTATAGAAGCTAAAGGAAGGTTAAGATTGAGAGAGTTGCCCAAAAATAATAAATAATGAAAATGGCGACATTTACTGTTATTACATACCCAATTTTGATTGTGAATCACCATAGTCCAGATAATAGACCTCCTCCATGTTTTCATGTGTTTGTAGTGAGAAGCTTCCCTTAGTCCCTATTAAGGAAATCTAGTTAATGCCCATGAACATGAGTACTGATATAAGACTCCAACATCAATGGCTTCCAATGTTCGCATCGACGCCAAAAATACAAGTGTATTAACCTACGCACAATACAATATATATATATATATATATATATGCAGCATAAGCTGTTCCAAAGGTGAAACTCTCTACTACAATCGATCATCCCATTCCCAAGACTAAACAATTCATTGAATGCAAACAATAATGTCTGTCTCCATAATAGCAGAGTCAAAAGAACGATTCAGTTGTCCAAATAGAGTAAAACTAACCAGTCAAATAAGAGAACAAATCTTTGATTATCTGGATCCTCAACAGCTGCCTTGAATAACAACCACTCAGCTTAATTGAATCATAGTCGATTTTCCCCCAATCCACATGTTACAACACCCCCCCTATCAAATCAATTAGAAACATAACTATGAATTGTAATGCTTAAATCTTTTGGTAGGTGGAAACAAATAGAATGAAATCAAAAGCTCTTTCCAAACTGTCAATTTTGCAACTAATGAATGAAGCTCTTCAATTCCTTTAGGTTAATAGAACATGTAATGCAATACAGTGTTCCCTATTAACTCTTTCATTTTCCTCTCAGTATCAGCAGCTAAAGAATCCAAAATTGAATAATTCAAAGAAGAAAATTGAATTTGTTAACTTTTTTTTTGTATAGAAGATTCGAACATGAATTTCTGAAGACGTTTAAGACTACACCTTTTAAGTTTCTTATGTTGAAAAGCAAAATCTAGTAACTTATCATATTCGACAATGATTTATGTAACCGACACAATGACACAAATGAAGCAAAGTAGTTTCTGCCAGCCCACAATATATAATCAAAAGCAAACAAGTTTTGCAGAATAATTAGACAGATAATCAAATAATGTCACCAAATTAGAAAACAATTAAAAGCCTATTATCACCTACCGACATGGCTGATATAAAGACCACGATCAAATTCGCTTCCTATCTATCGTATCACCATCTTCCAAATTGATGCTCTAACCATTTACCTCCTCTTCTGGAAGCGTAGGTAGATAAAGAAAGAAAAAGATAAATATATTAGTGGCCATGAATATGGTGAAAATATGATCGAAAGAAGAAGAAATAGGAGAGAGAAACGGGGGACAGTGGCCATGAATATGGTGAAAGGGGAAAATGGAAATGGTAGAAGAAGATGAAAGATGAGAGGGAGAATTGGGGATGGTGCGTACAAATGAGGGGCTGTAAATTTGTAATGTTAATGGAAATGCAAAAGGTCATGTTTGGCTGTTTCTATTCATTTGTTACAAATAGGGGTGGACACGAACAGAGCCGCTCAACAAGGGTTCGAAGCTTGGCGTGATAAAGGCTAGGCTCGGCTCACTCATTTGAGCTCGTGAACACGATCGATTAAGACTAGCGAGCAAGCTCGTGAAAAAGCTCGTTAATAGATTTGATAAAGAGCTTGTATAGTGGTTTTTATATATACATTTATTATAAAACTATATAATTTTGGAGAAAATATGACAAACCTCGTAAATAGGCTTGATAAATGATTGATTTATCATTAAAATATATAGTTTTAAAGGGTGCGCGAAATAGCTCATTAAAAAGCTCGCGATCACTTGAAAGCTTGGCTCATTTGAGCTCGTGAGCAAACTCGTGAGCTCGTGAAAAAGCTCAGTTCGGCTTGACTCGTGTACACCTCTAGTTACAACCAATCTAAAAATAAGAAGAGTTTAAGTTTATAAATGTGTTCCACGTGTCAGCCTTAGAGTCATCCAAGGCTTACACTCTATGCTTTTAGATATAACATATATATATATATATATAATACTAGATAGATGACAATATATGTGACAACATTGGGGGCTTCAAAATTTTGAATTTGGAATGAAAATAAGACAGTGAAAAAGATATTGAAAATTTTGAATTTTGTAAGTAATTTTTTAATTTTATTTATTTATTTAGAACTTCGTTTTTTGAATTATATTGGTTAAAGTATGGGCTCCCGCTCCATGGAGGGGGTAAAAAAAAAATGAGAATTAGTTTTTCTTTTCCTTTTCTTTTTTTTTTCTTTTCAAATAAATGCAAATAAACAAGTCTATCTTGTGCCAAAAGCCCAAAAGAGAGGAGAATAAATACAATTCTTAGAAATTAACGGTGGAGGCACACGCGTTGCGAGTGTAACACACGATTGTCCTTGTTGTGTGGGAAAAAAGCACTTTAACTTACAAAGTATAACACATACAGTTTATAGTTGTCTTGAGTGTAAACACCAACATATATGAGAATATATACTGAAATTTGACAAATACATATACCCAGATTTGGTGCACGCGACCCATTTGTCCATTGCTCCATTCCCAGGGAATGCACTCTCTCAAACTTCTTGCTTTCACTTTTGCAGTAAATGTGACTCCTTGATTTGAATCTGAAGGGCGGTTGCCCTTTAGATATGGAAAGGGTTGGTTACTTTTTAATAGTTTCAGTTATTGGGTTTTGTGAAAAAGATGTTTAATGACACTTTGATACACTTGACATTATTTTTTATGAATAAAAATATAATGATTTTTATGTAAATATTAGTGATAATAAAGAGAGATTTGGTACCCCTACTTCTCCCTTTCTATAGTAGTATAGATACATATACAGATACGCATGGAAATAATTCCCAAATCTAGGAAATGGAAATAGATGGGCCAAATCCATTGTAAGCCCATAACAACGATGGATTAGGCAATTTAGGCCCAACTGAGTAACCAGAAAGAAGTAATTGAAAGTTTGGGTACCAAAAACCACTCCCTCTCCTCCATTCGATATCTCTTCACTTATCAAAATCGAAATCGAAATCGAAATCAATCCAGAAATCGTCGAACAAGAAAAAAGATTCAAACGTTTGAGAAAAATATTACTCATTAAAAGAAACGAAGAAAAAGAAAAGAATGGGATCGAAAAAGTGTAAGGTGTGCGAGGAAGCTCAATCCAAGTACAAATGTCCCTCATGTCTGATACCCTAGTAAGTTAATTAAATCAATCTCTCTCTCTCTCTCTCTCTCTCTCTCTCTCTCTCTCTCTAGGGTTTCAGATTCTCTCCGCTTCTTCTGATTGTTTTCTTTTTCAACTTGCAGTTGTTCTGTGTTTTGTTTCAAGAAACACAAAGGTATATGTAATCACTCTTATTCCTCATCTATGATGCTTTTACGACGTTTTTCTATAATATTTCTATGTGTGTATATAAATATATATATATATATATGTGTGTGTGTGGGTGTGTGCGCGATACTCACCACAGTCCGTTTGGTATGCCACAAACTAGAAAAGAATTGATTTACAATTCTTGTTTGTGGCAATTCTTGTGTTTGGTCTGACAAAAGAATTGATTTTCAATTCTAGTCAATTCTCACCGATTCTTGTTTTAGCCCAAAAACAAATCCTATCACTTTTGGTAGGATTCGGTGAGAAATGATTTCACTTTAAGTGAAATAATGTGATATACCAAACTTACCCCTATATATTTCACAACTCCTCTTTTTATATGAACAATGTAGTAAATAACGGTGAATCATTTCATTTCATTTCTCTTTCAAACCAAACATGAGAATTAGAATTGCAAATCAATTCTATTCATTTCTTTTCTATTCTATTCACTCCAATTCAATTCTATTCTATTTTAGAATCATACCAAACGGAGTTGAGTATTGCTCATTGGGCGTCATTTGGGGCCGAGCTGGGTCCTAGGACCCTTTCCCCTTGTAATTGAACATATATCCCTTAGCATCTCTTGACCAACACTTTCCCTCGTATATATATCAGAACCCTTCTTACGAGGGAGTCCTCAATTTTACAGCCGTTGGGTTCAATTTTTAGTCTGTGAAATTATTTCAGTACTCTTAATGAAAACTGGATCCAACGGCTGTGATAGAAGTCCTCAAATGAGGACTCCCTCATGAGAAATGTTATATATATATATATGTGTGTGTGTGTGTGTGTGTGTGTGTGTGTGTGTGTGTGAGTGTGTGTTGCACGCATTACTTATTTTGGATCTGTAAGTGCTTCAACTTCTATATCTTACTAAGGTTTAGTTTGGTCCCCATTTTGGTACTTCTCATTTTTTAAAGCATAATTTCATGTTAATTCATTTGGTAACTAGTTTATGAGCTTTGCAAAAATTAAACTTAGTGATTTTTTTGGGGGGAAAAGCTCTAGAATGAAGCTTTTAAAAGCTCAAGATTGCTTTTTGGTTTCATGATGTTTTTTTGAAGAGTATGTCACTTGTACAAAATTATCAAACAACTTAATAATAAATTTCAAAAGCTCCTTTTAAAAAGCCACGTGGGGGTCAAACTAGGCCTAATTAGTTGTGAATTTTTTTTCTTTCTAGTTGGGTTAAATTATGATGATGCTTTCATTGTATTTTGAAGTTTCTTGCAATCATTCAAAGAAATTTGTATTTCCAAATTCACGTCTGGATCAAATCACTATCATTTTTCTGTCTACAAGACTACTCCTGTATATATTTGTGTATGCCTTGGCAGTAGCCAAACCAACTATATTGAAATAATTGGTATTTTTATGACTCTTTTATTCTTTGTATGAATTTTAGAATAGCAAAGATAGAGGAGTGAGAGTATGCATCACCTTGAATTACATTGAACCTTTGGATTTTGACATTAAATCATCAACAGAATTTTTCACTAGTGTTCTTCATATGCCTAGATTGTTTCGAGTGAATTTGGGTTTCTAACCAGTTCGCTCGAATTTGATCTCCTATTACCACAAAGGATGATTCCTTTCTATACCATAAATAAAAAACAATTGTTTTTTTTTTTTTTGGGTTTTTGAGCAGGATGAAAAAATCTAAAAGGAAAACATGTGTTTTTGAAGAGACTAATGCTATGGTCACTCCCACTTCACACCCAAAAATCCACAAACACTCACAATCGCTCATGGGTGGCACTGTGGGGTCCACCAGGAGTGATTGTGAGTGTGAAGTGGGTGTGACAAAATCATTACTCTTTTGAAGAAGTCATGTTATACTCTTAAAAATTGATGCTTCCTTGGCATAGTTGTGTTGTTATTGCCACTGGTTAATGATGGATCTTTTTTCTTTTTCGTAGAAATTGAGTCTACGATGAAGTTGCTAAATGCTGGGATTGTTTCTGGTGCTTTTATTATTGAAATCTCGATTACTTGAAGAAATTATTATTGGGATTGTTTCATCACAAATGCATAATGAACGTCCTTGGATTTTATCATTAACTTGCTTAATTAATTTCAAGAAATATGATTTTCCTATAGACCTGGTTGTTCTAAAGGATCCCCTGTTCTTCTATCAATTATATATCTTGCGAATTTTTAAGTTCGAATGCTTCTTCTATTCCCCGTGAAATGATGTTTTTATTCTGAAATATTTGCGTCATTCGTCCATTTTGTTTGGAACTACATAGATCATGAGGGTTTTATCATCGTACCATTGTTGTTACGTATTTTGGTATGGGCCTTCTATATTTGGTTTGAAGAGGGAAGTTGACATGGGCTTATATGAATGGTGCAGAAATTCCATGTGTTAAGCCAGTATCTTCTTCTGAGGCAAAATTGAGTAAGGCTTCTTGTATTCTCTACTGTACTTCTTTTATCTAGATGCATTGGTCTAGTAAGCTGAATTTTTGTGGATCTTCTTTTGCGAAAAATACGCTTGCAAATATGTTCTGGTATGTAATTACATGTGTTAAGCTACGTATATACCACCACGTCAAAACTCTTTTTCAAAAGTGAGATCACCAACGGCTTTAAGAAGAGGGTAAAGTTTACTCCTAAATGCACATGTCCATCTTATGTTCCACTAGATGCTTCTTGGTCCTTCCATTATTATTAAGTATATCTTTGACAAATTTGCTGCCATGTCAACAATAATCGTCTCTGGTTTCAGTGATCCGTTTAACCATTGAAACACAGATTTTTTTCCCCCAGTAGTTTCATTGACGAAGTTTTGTTTAGTGCTTCTATAAGGCATGATGTAAGCTTAAGTTCTAGTTTTGGAGAGAGTAAGGTAACTTCTTTGGCTGCTATCTATCACTGAAAATTTTGCCTATCGCCGAGTAATATTGCTAAACTCTAATTTCTTTAAATTTGTAAAAACAAAATGGATTCAAATCTCATGATTTTCAAAGCTGAAAAAGGAGCAGCCAAGAAGTTTGACTTGATTAAGATGAGAATATGATTTCTATGTTACACTGACAGAAAAGAAGAGAAAATGAAGTGTATGTTGCTAATGGCATCTCATAATCATCACAAAATAATATATGGTCTGGAGAAATCAGATGCTGGAAAACCTCTTCTTGAAGTTGGAAGAACCCTAGGTTAAGACTAATGAAGTTAAGCAACTCAATTAGTTGTTCAAGCAAACTTACAAACTACAACAGTTATCTTTGTATCAATTACATCCATATTTTGGAGTTTTTTGCCTGGTTGTATGCAGTGTAGTTATGCATGTCAGGCTTCGAGTTAGGACGACATTTATTCTCTTTTGAGCACCATTGCTGAGCTTGGCACTCTGTTAGTTACCTTGTTGCACAGACTTAACTCATTATGTGATTTTATATGATAAACGTTGTAGGCATTTGTTACTATTTTGCCTCATTATCACCTTGTCTGAAAAAGATCATCCCTCAATTAATATCTTTTGCTTATAATGGGATACACGTCTTAGGTGATATTTTATGGAATTACTTCACTTCTTGCATGTGGAGGAGGATTTAAAATTTCTTGTCAACATCCATGTAATAGATATAGTTTCCTTTGCTTTGTGTAGTTCTTTACTTACAGCTCTCCTACCCTGCCGCCCCCCTCTCCTAAATTCGAGGTGCCAGATACCCCTTGTCATGGTGCAAGATGTTGATGTTTTATGATTGTGGTTATCTGTTCACATTTATCAGCTCCAGTACCTGCACCAAATGTTGAGAGAGCGTTTCATGTTGATGACCCAAGCCAGGTGCTGCAACAATTGCAATTACAGTCTATAGGTATGTTTTTTCAACTAGACAGAAGGCAATGTATTATGAGTTTCTCAGTAATATGTTCCCTAGTTGAGAGTTTGTGTTGGTTAGTGTAAATAGCATGCACACACGCATACGGGTCGGGTATAGGACATTCCCTGAAGAATAAACCCGACGGATCATCTTTCGGTGTTGTTACGAGCCCGGCGTTTTCACCCACGAACTGTTGCTACTCGATGCTTCCGTGTACATTCTTGTGCTTCGAACCGGTCGTAGGAATAGCTACTAGAGCGATTCTCTTTGCATCCACGCGCCAAATCCCAAGGCACGAAGGTGAACGCCGTAGAGAGAGAGAGAGAGAGAGAGAGAGAGGGGCCGGCTGCCTCTTTTTGTGCGGAGTGTGTAACCCTTTGTGTGTGTATCATATACATATACACACACACATATATTTTCCCTAGGACTCCAAAGCCTAATCCATGTAGAATTTCTTGGAGCCTAAGCAAGGCCCATTAGACCCGGTCCAACGATATGTGGGTGACCCGAATGACCCACAATTTATCTTCACTTATAAATATGAAATTTGAGTTAAATTTCAAATTGTATTTGATCTCTAAGTTATAGTAGTGACAATAGATATGTTAATCATCAATGCCCTCATTGGGATTAAGTGAAGAAGGTAAGATTATGGTGATTTCTGGAGAATTAAACTTTTCCATAATTCTTTAGAAAGAAAGGAATTCTTGAAAAAATTTTCATTTTATAAAGAATTAAAAAAAAAAGTTGTCAAAGTATAGGTGTCTGAATTCTCACTCGTGAGGCATTGACAGCAGTAGTAACAACTTCTTCTTATGTTCTTTCTAGAAATACGGTAACATCTACTTCTTATGTTCTCTCTAGAAATATGGTACAAGAAAATTACAAGGACCAACTAGAATAAATTTCTGATAAAACATTAGAGTTCATTATGGATCATCATTCATCAGACTATGGGTCGTTTGAGCATTTTAGGGATGAATATGCAGAAAGATATGTTTTAAGTTCTTAGGAAGGGGTTTTATTTATTATTGGATGGTCATGGTCTAGGAAGCACCGACACTGCACATGGAGTGTCGTATTTGTGTCCGACATCGACACGCAGGTGACATGTGTTGGACACACAAAAAACGTGTTTAGAAATTTTTAAACTATTTTTGAAATCCGACACACCATCGATACGGCTCCGACACTTTCCCGAGACGGTTCCGACACTTTCCCGACACAGGTTTTTTTTTTAAAGATATGTCTTGAATTTGGAGTGAAAACCCTAATATGTAAAATAAGGTTTCAAAGAGGGGTTTATTTTGAAAAGGTAAAACATTTTAGGATAAATAGAAAGTTGTAGGACTTATACTAAGTTGTGGTAGTATTGCAAAGATACTTTCATTTTGCAATGTTGTTTGGACGTAATTTACTTAACATCTTAATTTTTAGTTATTTCAAGAATATTGTAATTTTTTATGCTACATAGTTACATATGTATATATAAAATATTTCTGTGTCGCCGTTGTATCGTGTTGCTCTTTTTCTAGGATTTGCCGTGTCGCATTTCATGTCGTGTCGGTGTCGCCGTATTCGTGTCGGTGCTTCTTAGGTCATGGTCAAGGTCCCCTAATGGGGAAACTAGTAATGTATATGAGTGACAGTAAGTATTGAATCGCAAGGTTTTTTTTTTCTTTTCTTGATACATATAATGGATTTTAATGACTAGAAAAATGCTTGCTGAGTGGAGGAAGAGCATGCTAGTGCCTATATATAAGAGTAAAGGAGATGTACAATAATGCAACAACTATAGAGGTATTAAGTTGATGAGCCATACTATGAAGCTATGGGAGAGAGTGATGGAGCATCGCTTAAGAGGCGCAACATCAGTGTCAGAAAATCAATTTGGATGTATGCCTGGGAGATCAACTATGGAAGCAATTTATTTACTTAGAAGACTAATGGAAAAGTATAGAGAGAAGAAAAAAGATCTACATATGGTTTTTATTCATTTAGAGAAAGCTTATGATAGAGTGCCTAGAGATTTAATTTAGTGGGTGCTAGAGAAGAAAGGAGTGACCAAGGGTTATATTGACGTGGTGGAGGATATGTATGATGAAGCGGTTACTACAATTAGATCACCAGCCGGAGAAACAAGCGAATTCCCAATTACCGTAGGCCTACACCAGGGGTCTGCCTGCACCAGGGGTCTTCCTGCACCAGGGGTCGACCTTGAGCCCTTATTTGTTCGCCCTAATTATGGATGAATTGACTAGACACATTTAAGATGAGGTCCCATGGTGTATGTTGTTCGCAGATGATATTGTCTTAGTTTACGAGACTAAAAGGGGACTCAACACTAAACTAGAAGTTTGGAGAGAAGAACTGGAGACTAAGGGGCTAAAGATAAGTAGGACGAAAACAGAATACATGGAATGTACTTTTAGCAACAGTGGAAGTAGAGACAACGAAGAAGTGAAGATCGAAGATCAGGAGATCCCAAAGAGGGAACACTTTCGCTATCTAGGTTCAATGATCAGTAGAGACGGAGAGATTGGTGATGACGTGACCCATAGAATTAAAGTGAGCTGGCTTAAGTGGAGGAGTGCTTCTGGAGGATTATGTGACCGGAGAATACCAGCAAAATTGAAAGGAAAATTTTATAGGACAGCTATTAGGTCAGCTATGCTCTACGGGACAGAGCGTTGGGCAACTAAGAAACAACACATTAGCAAAGTGAGTGTAGCGGAGATGAGGATGCTAAGATGGATGTGTGGTAAGACTAGGAAAGATAGAATTAGAATTGAGTACATCCGAGAGACTGTAGGAGTGACACATATTGAGGATACGTTGAGGGTTAAAAGACTTAGATGGTTCGGCCATGTGCAACGAAGACCTGTAGATGCACCTGTGCGAAAGAGTGATAAGATCGTAGTGCCTGGAATGGTTAGAGGGAGAGGCAGACCTAGACTGACTTGAGAATATGTAGTGCAACAAGATATGAATATATATAATTTAAAAATGAGCATATAGCTCTTGATCGTGCAGAATGGAGAAAAAAGATTCATACAGCCGACCCCAATTGATTGGGACACAAGGCTTGGTTTGGTTTGGTTTGGTTTATATAATGGATTAAATGCATTCAAAAGCACCAATAGGGGGTGCACCGTAGCACCTGAGTACACCAAAATAATTCAATAGAACCTAAAAAGAAGATAACTCTATTGTGGTGAAAAGGAAAAATACTTCAATTTATCTCCGCCTTAGTTGCGCATTGATTACCTTATTTTGTGTTAATGCTATGCTGCCTGCCCTGAGCTGGTTAATTTGGTGTAGTTCATTTCTGCACACTTAACTTAAAGAGTCCCTCGGCCCTTGGTTTGTCGTGACATGACCTGCATGTATGTCTTTTTACATCATTATTCTGCATGTATTTATGAATTTGATCTGATAAAATTTCAAAATCATATTTTTCATGCCTATTCTGTTCATTTAGAACTGGATACACAAAACATCTTAGAAATTGAAGCTTTAGCTTTCATTTGGGGTTATATGGAGGTTTTGACGGTTCGATGGAGTTCAATTCAGTAACAAGTTGATGTAGAAGTGATGACATTTTCTAGGGATGGGAACTTTTCAGACAACTTGTCAACATACCTAACCAGTCTAGTAATTCTACGGGTTCATTAAAGTTGGGGTTGGGAGTTTTTTGACCCATTTACATAAGTGGATAGGATTTGAATCAGAATCTTCTAACCCTTTCTTAAGTGGCTAGCTCTGAATAAGCTTACACTATCATCAGTCCATTGGCTGGATAAATAGGGTCCGGTCCAGTTCAGTCTACTGCTTTCTTTCCACATTTTATGATCTATAAATTTGCCATATGCGAATGTTGGAGAAAAGTGCATAACAATTGAAACTGCTCATTTCCCATGCAGCTTCTTGTAGTGATATTCGTGATGCTTTAAAGGATGAAGAGCTTCAGAAACTCATACACAAGATAGATTGTTCCCCAGATGCCAAGAATGTAAGTTCGGTTAACACCTGCTTAAAGGAATAACGAACCCTGTTACATGGAAAATGGTATTGTAAACAAACCCGAAATTTTGAAGTTCTGAAAGAAAATTCTGCTCATTTCCTGCTAAATTTGTTCAGGAACTCAACAAAGCAATGGAAATGGAGGCATTCCGCATATTTGCCGACAAGGTATAAGCTCCAATTTTCATACCTTTCCAATATATTCATAATCCTGCTTGGATTGACTTAGAATCAGGGGCAGAGCATAAGAGAGACCAGGGGGAATGGCCACTCCAAAACTTTTAAAATTCTGATCTTGCCTGTAAAATTTTTAAAAATTGTAGATAACAATTAATTTACATATTGGCCGTGCTGAATTTTTAACTTTTACAAAACGGTCCATGTAAATATACATATTGCAACGCTAAGGGTGGGTTTGATAATCCAATTTTAAAATTCTCAATTTTAGCACTTGTTTTTTTTCCCCCCCCTAGTGTTTGATATTGTACCTTAACTAGAAACTTTTAAGTAAAAAAATTCTACTAAAAATAATCACTGAATGCAGTTTATTTCAGTCCTTAAAACACTAATTTCAGTATTGCAAATTCAGTAGCTTAAAACTTTCAGTTTTATGAAACGGTGATAAACGGATCCTAACTGTATTCCAACCCACCTAAACCATCAATTGAGTCATGGATTCCAAGAAGGAAGATCAAAATCTATTATACACAATACTGTAATTTTTTTGGTATAGAAAAATCCTACTCGAGAATGTCCATGAATAGATCCAATTTTTTTTTTTTTTTTGGGCGTTGGGGCACTGCCTCTGAACTCTCAAGTGAATCCTGTTTCAGGTGGACCCAGGCCAGTAAACTCCAGATCTGTTAGTGTTAACTTATTTTTCTCTTTTCTCAGATTTTATCAAGCATTAGTCTGTAACAGAGCCCTTTTAGCATCATGACGATTTTCTCTCGATCTCTCATCAAGGAAGCAGTTTCTGAAGCATTTTATTGTTAGTTCCTTTACTTAAATCTGGCTTTGTTTCTCAGAGAAACATTTTGCTGCATGGTCAAGAGGCACAGTGCTACGGCTATGAATTTTGGTCAACAATACTTCATGAGGAAGAAACAAGATTTTTCTTATACAAGCGTGTTGTGTGAATCTGGCTATGTACTGTGTGTTTGTAACTCAAGTGTGGCTAGCTAATTTGTGGTTCGTTCTTTGTGTTGTGCTGGTTTGTGCTACAAAATGTTTATATTTCTGACATTGTCTTGTTTATTACTACCCAGTGTACATCAAGTCATCAACTGAAAGTATGGTACAACTATTTACATGAGAAAATTCTCCTGGGTGTACAGCCAAAAAGATCCCAACAGAGATGATGCTCTGTGTGTGTGTGTGTGTGTGTGTGTGTGTGTGTGTGTAGATACATAAATACAGTTATAGAGGCAACAAAGCAGAGTTCCTAGATATCTGCCATGTTTGCTCCATTGGCAAGCTCCTCGGCCTTAAGTTTGCCTCCCAATTATACTGTATACATGTGAAGCACCTAATGAAGGAGATGCAGTCTTCAGAGAGGTATTGATGGTTTGGGTTCACTGCAGGTGACACAACCGAAGAGGTTTACTCAACACTGATTCTGAATTTCTGAGTCAAGAGACATATTCTCAGCTAGAAGTTGTTTTTGTATGTACTGCACAAAGAGCCATTTGGAATCCCCAAGAGAACGCCCAGCACCATCAAATATTTGATTTACTTGGCCCATAAGGTGTGCAGCAATTTTGTGCAAGATTACGAGGCTGTTTGGCGAAGATATAGACTTATAGTCGAGATCAGGAGGCTCTGATGGGGTGAAAAAATAAAGTGATTACAGGCAGGTGACTCGTGCCAAAGTTAAAAAAAGAAAAAAAGAAGAAAAAAAAAAGGATTTCATGATGTTCAAGTCATTGGAAATAGATGTAAAAGTAAACATAAATATTAATATCTTTAGGCACAAAAAAAAGAGAGGCCATTTTTGCAACTCTTTTGTGGTGCGTTGACAAGTGACACCTGAACCAGTCAATGCTGTATATATATATTATCCAAAAGAACATAAGCTGTCAGATCCTGCAACTTGCGAAGGCATAAGATTTGATGCCCACTAATATTAGTGTCCTAATGGGTTGAGAAACTCCCTATTGGTAGTGACCTGTCAATGAGTGCACTGAATTGCCTAAATATTCTCATAAATCCAACACTTCCAGATATAGATTCCCTACTCTAAAGTGAATTCCATGATATAACTCCATTCACTGGTCCTCTCCTTTTTGTGTCCAAAATGTACCCTTTTGAGTGGCATAGTATCTTTTGTGGACACAAATGGGTAAACAGTGATGCTGGATTCTCTGAATGAGACAGAGATACTGACTTCAGAGAATTCATATGTTTCAAATATTCAAAGAGAAGAAAAAGGCAGAGAGAGACAGAGATACTGACTTCAGAGAATTCATATGTATCAAAATATTCAAAGTGAAAAAAAGGTAGAGAGAGAGAGAGAGAGAGAGAGAGCGCTTATTCAATATCAGACGAATGAATGTGATTGGCAAAAACAAAACAATTATACTTACCAAGGACAAAAAAGGTGTGTTGTCTAGATCAACAAAAGAACTACACAATTCACAGAGCTTTTAACCCGTCTTACTTGAGACTTGCAGTAACTGGATGAGTAGAAGATGGACGAAAATAAAAGACGACGGACAAACCCATGCCCCAACCCCTCCCTACATGTTTACAGTCGAGAGCTCCTTACAGGCTTTTTTTTTTTTGCCACTTTGGGATCACAATACTCACATTGGAGCATATTCGATATAAATCAAAGAATATATAAATGATACAATGAGGGGTAAGAAGCGAAGATATATAAATGAAAACAGATACTGTGTGGGTTATAATTACATGTTAGCAGTGTTATATGGTATTAGCCAAACCGAAATTGACTGCACTTGCTTTGTTGTCTTGCTCTTACACTACCAAACTTAGCGGACAAGGGCCTTTCAGCACCCATCTTCCACAAATCAACCTGCAATACACATAGATTTCCAAATGAACAGTGCCCTTTTTTTTTTTTGGCTGGAGCTGTAAAATTTGTCTCCAAGCAACCCTTTATCCCAAACAAACCAATGTTGGTGTTCCATATCAACTGAAACCAGCAATTTAACACTCTCTCTCTCTCTCTCTCTCTCTCTCTCTCTCTCTCTCTCTCTCTCTCTCTCTCTCTCTCATATGTCGGTCCTCGCACTAAGTTATGGCCCTTTCAATATGTCCCATTTGGAATCATCCAAAGCTGGACTGTTCTGCTTTTTCCGTGTGTGTTCAACGATATGTCCCTTGTAGCACCAAATTAGGGTTCTCTCAATATCTCCCTCTTAGATGGTACAAAGTTGGACTCTTGTGATTTCTGTGTGACTCTGTGTGTTTCTCCACCTAAGTAGCACCAAGTAATGGACTTTCCAATGTCCCTCATATTGGGGGGGGGGGGGGGGGGGGGGGGGGGAAGTTGGACGGTCGGGCCTTCTGTGTGTGTGCATGTGCGTGTGTGTGAGAGAAGAGTTAATTTGACCCCAGCTAGCTCTGAGAAGGGTGTAGTCTGCTAACAGCTCACTTTTTAAAGGGTGCTGTGTTTCACACCTTATAACTCAAAACACTAAATCAACCATTTTATAACTTGTAACCAAAAAGAGAAATATGATTAGCTAACTTACCACATTGGCGATTCTCAAGATTTTCAACCTCATCCGCCACCTGGCTTGCTGCTATTTGGCTGCGGCATTGCTTGGCTCTAAACGAAGAATTCAAGGGTCATCACATACACAATGCTAACATTTACAAAACACGACATTCAGAAGGACTAAAAGCCACCGAGAACTTGAGCATATCCAACGTCCAATCTAAAGGTCAGATTTAACATACCTGAGGAAGTGGTACTTGCATTTGCTGCTGGAGACCATGATACTGCTGATACGGATCTGGAAAAGTCGGCATACGTGGCTGGTTTTGATTCTGTGCATTAAACGAGTTCAGCATATGATCTGACTGGGCAGTTTGTTGTTGCATTCTGGATGGATCAGGTAGAGGAACCTGAGGCATGTGAAAGGCTGGCATGGGAAATCTTGGACCCAAATGAGCTGCCGCTGCTGCAGAGGGAAATGGCATCATTGGTCGACTCATCCCCATTTCCATTCCCATTCCCATTCCCATTCCCATCCCCATACCCATACCCATTCCCATTGGTTGCATGTACTGCTGCATGCCCGGAAACATCATAGGCACCATGCTGCATCCCATTGACATCATCTGCATAAATTGATCACAACCTAAGTTCTCTAAGGAAAAAATATTGGGTGAAGAATTAGCCTAAGCATGAGCTGTAATTCAAGAACAGGAGGGTACACAGTGGCATCGTATGCAACTGGGAAGCATGCACACGAGTGAGTTGGGTGTGAGGGTTCATGCTAACAGACATATTATGGCCAAGATACAAGCTAGAAAAAAATGAGCCCAAAGTAAGTTAAAATATTTGAATGTGTACGAGGCCTTTGTTATATGTAGGCAATAAATTCAATGTTATTTGTACAGCTGCATGTGAATTCAATAGCAAACAACGCACTTTTCCTTGTGCAAATGGCATTACATAATTGCTCACGTTGAGCTACTGTGTCTTGGCATGAACTTAAAGCTTCCTGTGTTTCCATCGAAACAGCCAAAACATGAGTGGAAAATCGAAATTCACACGTTTCTTTAGAAGTGGAGTTGTTTCTATTGAAACTTGTCAAAATAGGGTCAACACATACAGAACGGTTCAAATGTGTCCTTCGTGTTGAAAACAGCTCAAAACTAACAAAAGTAAATATCCATATGTATTTCTAAACGAATGATGACTACATTATTGAAACCATTAAAGCAAGAAGGTAACTTTGATTTGTTTGATAAATAAGAAGTGAACAGAAGTGCAGTAAAGGGGAAAGGCAGGAACAAGAGTTCGCCGAAATGCTTAGTTAGCTAGTTACTAATGTAATAGCCTAATTGCTAAATGTTTTACTTATGTGGTTATTTCACATTGAAATCATGTGTCTAGTTTGAGCATATGAGTACTTTCTATAAAACGCAGTGTGTATTAATTTCTATAACACGAGATTTATCTTTGAAATCCATTAACTATTATACTAGCTTTACTACTTAAAATTAGCTTATCACTTATTCCTCTGTAGTATCCTGTATTGTGAATGCATAACGAGGAGTAAAAACATAGCCTTTTTTTTTCTTAAACGCCTAAAATATAACCACTAGTTCACTTTTTGGCTTATCATATATTATGTATGTCACTTTCCATTTCCATGTGTTTCCGACACAAACATGTTAGATGCCATTTTCAAAAAGTTTCAGAAACATTTCCGATTCCCAGCGGACTGATATGGTAATTTATCACACCATTTTTTTTATCCGTATTTATAGGTTAGTAGCAAGTCTTATAATCATTACCTTGGTGCTTGCAAGAAACTTGGCTGTCATAGGGACTTATGTTCAGTAACTAGTGTTTCTACCTCCAAAATACAGAAAAGAGTGCTCTAAAGTTCAGAAAGGTCCAGAGCTGCTTTTGGTTGGTTAAATCCTTAAATGAGGAAGACATTCAAATGTTCAATATGATATTAGAGAGCACAAAAGATAAATCACATTTCATCTCATCTCGAATTTTCACCCCGACAAGATGTGGCAACTCCTTGGAAAAAGGCTGCAATTAACTGAAGTATATTTGAAGAAATTTGTAGGAACAGAAACAGAGGTCAAGTAGGCTAAATGTTAGCTATCCCACCAAAAAAAAATGGCAGCTGAGTGTTCCTGAGAGAAAAGAAAAAAAATAAAAATATCCACACTGTCTGTCGGACAGAATGAGCTTTGATTTCCCAAGTCATGGTCTGGGATTTCGAGGATGCATAAAGATTACATTTTTCTAGACCAATGGAGTAAAACGCCTTTTAGAACAAGTGGAAAAATAAGATATGCACAATCAGGTAACGTGAAAGTTTAATAGAAATGACATGCTATTAAAAAGATTTATCTGCATTTTGGGTAACTGCAACAGTACTGAACTGAGAATAACATATAGGAAGGATATAGGGGGTTTAGCCTTTTAGCGTTGCTGGTTCTTTAAGATTTGGGTACAAGTCTTCTTGTAGCTTTTGCGCAAACAATCAATTTCTAAAATACAAGATGCATAACTAGTAAACCGAGAGGGGAAAAAGGAAAACACCTGCACTTGCAATTGAAGTGATTTCAAGTACTCAATAGCCTCATCCAGCATAGAAGCTTTGTCTGACTGAAATTAAAACAAGGAAAATAAAATTTCAGAAAAAGTAGAGCGTCTTATTCAGAAAATTGTTATTCTACTTTCACGAGAAACAGACAGATTAAAAAGAATACAATCTGGCAACCTTGTTACAACGAGGTATGAGTTCCTGCAAAGCCCTCATTTTCTCATTTATTCTATCTCGACGTCTCTGCATGAGATGCAATATTAAGACCCATTAGGGAAGAATAAAACCTAAAAGCAATCCAACTCAATATTGACCCTTTAAGAGAAAACCATGTCTGAAAGGAATCCAATTCATTAACAGTTCTACAATACGAGTACATCAGTAGAAGTACAAACCCTTTCTGAGAGATTATGGACCTCTGCAGCACGAGTTCTCTTTGTAGATGTTGATCCACGAACTTGCTTCTTTGCATCAGGTGATTCAAACTCAATATCCTGTGTTCAATCATTGGAGCACCAGAACTTCAGTATGGTCTAAAACTTAATGAAGCCAATAGAAAGAGAGTAATGCTATGCTTCCCACATTTTGTATCCCAAATGCTTCACAAAATACATGTGGCAGTGGGACTATGTCTAATAAGTGTCCTATAGGGACTAATGATAATCTATTGATTTATGCTTATGCATGTCCACGATTCTGAAAATCTTTGATATACCTCTCATATTATGTCATTTCTCTGCCTATGCCTGTAGTATAGAAGACTAGAACTATTGAATTGACTAACACATAAGCAACTGCTCATATATCACATCAACCCAGAAGTCTATTTTGACTCAGAAGATCACATTAGCTAGTGAATTCAGACTACCATTAACTTTAGACAAAAAATTCTTAGTTTCAGAGAGAAGATCCTTTTTACATGCTTTCTTTCTCCAACTTGTTAGAAGGAATTCAATATAATGTCTGCAAAAAGATTGCTGCATAATTTGTTGCTTTTGTCATTCAATCTATTATTTCCATAGCTACATACACACTCCCAATTATGTATCTTTCAGCAATTAATGAAGTTCTACCATTAAGCTCACAAAGTAGGATACACATTCTTAGCATATGAAAACGGACAGCATTTGATAGTGTTGATCTGAAACTGGATATCGAAACACTCCAGTATCAACACATTCTCTTTCAACCAAAAAGAAAGAAAAAAAAAAAGGCACATGCCTAGCAATATGAAATTAATAATTACGTCTTATACAGACCAGCAACGGAGCCAAAAAAAAAATATATACAAGTGATTTATTTTCATTGTATAAACGGTAGATTTAGAGTTGGCTGTTCGGATCTAGCAAGGGACATTTTACAGCAACTGAATGAACTTATTAGAATTTTGTTAAAAGTAAGGAGGTGACAGGTCTGTATACTACAGAGTACAGAGAGAGCAGAGAGTAAATGTACGTTGTCGAACCCAACAATTCAGCTATGAGTTATATTTGGGGCACTAACAATATCCACTAACACTTACTAACACACTCCATCTCTCTCCTAGTGGCATTGTGGGGTCCGCAGTGGACCCGCAGTGCCACTAGGAGAGAGATAGAGTGTGTTAGTAAGTGTTAGTGGATTTTGTTAGTGCCCCTAGCATTGCCCGCTATTACGTGTATCGGTGTATGTATGTACCAAAGAAGAAAATTATACTCCGTAGTAGTTAGTCCACACCGCACCACCTCCACATGTCAACATTCTCAATAATTTGCAGCAAAACAAAACGAAACAATAAACAACAAAACAAGAGATCCATGGGATAAGCTATACTGTGTATGTGCATAGATAGATATAGATAATATATATTATCGTACATCTATTTTGGGGGTATGGACAAAACTTGCGCAGCTATATATAACCCGACTGTGTGTGGGGGAACGTCCAAACCAAATAGAGCTTTAATAAAAATCCCAAATACTAAAAATATATTCGTCGGAAAACACGCCCCATGAGCAAGATGCAAAAATGACAAAGGCCAGGAAACTAGCATCGTCACTGGCCCAATTTGTGGTTTTCCCGCCATACACGTGGCAACGAATCCTATGAAGGAAAGTTGGAGCACTGCTGCTACTGCCACGTGTACGGCGTAGACAGATGCGATGCAAAATCACCAAAATGGTAACCAATATCTTATAGGGTGTGGGGTGGTGTGGTGTGGTATGGTGTGTTCACGCTAAACGACGTAACCGTACCTGCGCACGATAGACCAGACGATAAACATGGGGAAAGAGGAACTGGAACAATTTGCCGTAATAACTGACCTCACTGTGACACTCGGCTTCGTCGGCTTCGCTGCCCTTGCGCTTCCGATCCTCCGTCGTCATCGGCGCCGGCTCGGCTGTCGCGCTGACACTGGCGCCGGAGCCGTCGGGTGATGACGTCACTGTCACCTCACACGCCGCCGATTCTCTGCATCCACCGCCACCAGCTGTTGACGTACCCGCCGCCGCAGCACCGCTCGTGGTACTGCACCTCACGTTTGCGCTGGGCAACTGTGCCCTAGATTTGGGGCCCACTTCGGGCGTCTCGCTGGAGTCCACGACAGTTGATTCCCTCACCGCCTTGTTCGAATCCGACGGTCCTGATTCAATCCTCCCCTTGGGCCTCGTGAAGTGCACGAAATTGTTGTATCTCGCCGGAGGTATTGGCGGTCTAGGTGGCGCCGGCCTGGGGTCTGCTGTACGGACATCGGAAATCGGGGTGGTGCGGGAGGGAGGGGCGACGGGGGCACACGGCGCAGGATAGAGGAGATCAGCGTACAAGTCGCGATCGAAAGAAGAGTCGTCAATAGGGTAGTGTAACCAAGAGGCCATTTCATCTTCTTGCATGAACAGATGATCAGTCGCCGTTTCGTTGTCTGAACGGATATCTCTGACCGCCGCCGACTGATCGGGTGGTGTAATGGCGTCTCCGATGTGAGACTTTTTGATAGATCTCTGATTTTGGCTGTGCATAACCACTTGACCGTTTTGCCATAGTAGCTCCATGATGTCCTCCTCATCCCTATTCAGAGAGAGAGAGATTTAGCACAATCAATCAGACGAGAGAGAGAGAGAAATATTGAAAAAAAAAAAAAAAAAAGCAAATCGAAAATTACAAGAACTTACATTGATGGTTTCTTAGATCGAGTTAAACCTGAAGATGTCGGAATTGTTGTGTAGTCTTCTTCGTCGATTAAAAAATCTGGTACGCAGTGATTATTCATTGCTGTTACGATACAGAAGCAAGTTTATCAGCGAAGACGATGAATCAATTAAAATCCCTTTTCAACAGAACAATCGAGTAATTAAATTACATTACATTAATACTACAGGTGTTCGAACTCACTCACCGTTACAATTTCAGATGACTAATAAAGCTGTAAATTCATTGATTCCACATCTCACACACAAAATTGAGAGGCAGATGTTTCACACAGAATCATAGATTCACTGTTGCCCTATCAATAGCGCCTTCTCTCTCTCTCTCTCTCTTCCTTAATTGATACTATGCACTATAAAAGTGTGTGTGTATATATATATATATATATATACTCTTCCCTCTTCTTGTAAAAGTAAAACACAGTCGCGCTCTGTTTCCTCTGATCTTTTCCTTGTAAACACCTCTCTCTCTCTCTCTCTCTAGAACATAAATCCTCTTTGGTACATAGAAACACTCATTCGTGTGTGAAATTTTGGCAGGAGATGATATCTGAAATAGAAAAATTGATGTAGATTTTGCGTTTGGGAGTACTTTTTTTTTTTTTTTTTTTTTGCTACTCGTTTGGGAGTACTTTGGTTGGTTTCTTTTCTTTTGCCTTTTTCTTTTTTTTTGTTTTTTTTGTGTTAAATGTAAGATAAGACCCCGCTGTCTCTCTCTCTCTCTCTCTCTCTCTCTGCCCGAATAATAATAATGTGAAAGAAAAAGACGAAATTGATTTTGACGGTATTACGGGGCTGTCACACACATTTCCCACAATTATATGTATAATGTATGTAATCAAACTACCCCCAACTCTCCAATTTTTGATTTGCCCAATACAAAATGGAATTTATTAACTAAAACCTATTCTCAATCGCACCACTCACCACCGTCTTTTATATACTCCACTTGTCTTCATTCGCTGCCTCAATCTTAGCCCTTCATCACACTGGATATAATTCATTGCCTCAACAACACACACACCCCCCCCCCAGGTAATAATAATGTTAAAATACATGAATCTAACCTTATAATTTGCATAATTATACTCACATCTCTTGGGACACACTTTCGATTTTAAATCCTCGACTGTCAAAATAGACAGTACGTACTTATATGGTCACTTACAGTACTATAATATATATATATATATATATATTTTTTTTTCCACAATGACTGTCCACTTTAACTACCGAGGATCTGGACTCAATACTTTCTTAGACAACAATTGATTGACTTTAATAATCAATTTACTTTAACAACGTTATTAAAAATTTCACAATTTTTTCTTTAATATGATATGGAAATTTGTCCATCAATCATGTGTTTAAATTTTAAATTAATTAACTATGTTTAATTAGAGGGGTATGTAGGTAATTTTACGTGCATATTAATTTGGTTAGGTTTTCAACTGATCAATCTAATTATACAAAGCAAGGTCCTTGTATTTTTCTCTGAAATTCTGACCTTAAAGGATGCAAGTGTAATTCACTTTAATTCCTATTACAATGCGGGGGTCCACAAAAACATATCTCCACGTTTGACCTTTCACTTTCTCCATATAGAATTTGGATTTACGAGTTTAGTAAGTGACTAAGTGTGATAAATATGCCATATTTTGGATATAAAATAAGCTGATAAATAGATTTAACTTTAATCATTGTGTAAGTAACGATGATTGTTAGTTAAATATTATATTATGTGAGACTGGTACTACTTTTAAGGGGGAAAATGACAATTAACGGTAAACTGTCTGCTAATGAAAATTAGTTTAGTATCAACCTCTAAAAGTGTAAAATTAACCTATCTGACCGCAGCCCACGTCATAATTGTTAACATGGTAATGACGCATCCGTTAAACTCTTGTAGATTTAACAATTTAATTTATCAGACCTGAAAACCACACTAGCTTTAAAGGAGACAAAATTATTTAATTGAAATAAACCAGTTCTTTCTGAGGGATTAGTTTTAGGGTAAATTACAATAATCTCCCTTGAGTAGTTGATAAGAACATACACTCTTAATTCATTCTTAATTATAACCTTCAGGAATTTTAGTGTAATTTACTCTTATTAGTATAATGTTACGGAACGTATAATGTAGAGTTAGAACTCTAATGGTACTTGCCAAAGTGTCAATATACTATTGAAATAAAATTTCATTCTTAATCTAAATGTCAACAAATTATTCTTTAGATATTCCCTTGAAACGAGGAAAAATAAACTTAGCTGGGTGTGTGTGTGGGCGAGCGTTAAAAATAATTTTTTAAGCAAAATAATTAATAGAGAGCTCAAAGTGGAATAATAATAATCATACAACAAAGAGGTAAACTTTAAGAGGATCTTTAAAGTAGAAGGTAAAATTTATACATCAAATAATTCATTTGATGCAAGAATTTATATTTGCCTCGTGAATCAAACACATGTACTCCAAAGGATATACTAAATATTAATTATTTTAATATATTTTTAGTCTTCTATCTTTTTATATTCAAACTTTTTAATCATTTTTAATCATCCAACCAGCCTCTCTCTTTCCCCCACATTTTTTATTCTAAAAAAATAGATTTGATGCAATAGGCAAATGTAGCAAAGTTGCTACAATTAGCAAAGTTATTACTGTTATTTGATGCTCCATTTGAAATTCATTTTACTGATATGGCACAACAAATAATTTTAGTGCAATAATTTACTTCTATTGTTGGGTTGGAGATGGTCTAATCCAATTTAGTAGGCAATGGATTAAAAAACAATAATTTTGAAAAAGAAAAATCAGGACAAACAACACTCACATCACTGCCTTTCATTTATTGCCTTCTTGGGTTGGTTCTTTAAACTTGTTATGACAGGATGTCATTCATGCCTTGATTTGGTTTGATATGATCATATGAGAAAAGCTGAGGATCATAGTCTTTTGACAGAACGTACACCATGTTGATACCGAGAAATTTTTTGGTACTCCGTATTTAATAGAAGTGTGTCGTACAAATAATAGAACTCACTACAAAAAATCTAAATGTCCCAACAATTCTAGTGGCACTACCTCATTGGGTGTGGAATACCACATTAGCGCTACCTTAAAGATACACAAAAAATTCTCTGGTGATACCTCCTTTGGAGAAAGTTATTATTCCTGATCATGTGGACCATATACTCCCTCCGTCCCATTTTGAGAGTCCATTATTCCATTTTGGGATGTCCCAAAATAGTGTCCACTTTCCTGAAATTGATGTACAATTTTTACTTACTTTCCAAAATTATCCCTCCTTGAAATCTACACTAAGACAAAACTAAAAAAGTTGTTGTAATGATTAGGGGCAATTGTGGAAAGTAGGTGTAGATTCTTTTTGTCCCCTTAATAAGTTGAGTTCTCAAAGATGGACTCACAAAATGGGACGGAGGGAATATTAACTACGTGGTGGTCTCCCTAAGAAGTTATTACTGAATTACTTGATCGCATGACAATCTCTTATTATTAAAACGACTACGTGTTCAAATTTCAGGCCAATCTAATTATTTTTCACAGTATCAAAATTTCAAGGTTAAACTTTTGGTACTCAGGTTATTAAAATAATAGAAACCTAATGTTTAGTCCCTTATTATTTAGTTTTTGTAATTTGGGTGCATCTCAATTAGGTAGTTAAGAAATGTATCCCTTAATTAGTGTAGAAATCAGGAATTAGTCCTTTCACCCAATTTTTATATTTTTTTATTACGATTATAACCCTTATCTGCTTATTTAGGAAGTTATTTGAATTCGTATTTAATATTTTATATAACCCATGTTTGCAGAAGTGTAGGAGTCATAACATAATGGATCCCTAAAAATTAGGTAGTTGATTGGGAAGCATTAAATCTGCTATAAATTGATTCATAGGTGTATATAGATTAATTTTAATTTAAATTTTTTTTTAGATATAAAATTCATATCTCTTATTATCATCTATATAGAGCTTGGTGTTTCAGTAATTGTCGTAAGAGTATTTCTCAGCAGGTAAGAAATCATTGTGTATGTTTGGGAGAAATTTATCACACATACGAATTGTGATGTTAATCAATTGTTATATCTTTATTGATTGCAATAGTGATTTATAGCAATTCATAATCGTAATGTAACAGAGAGTTTCATGTTTACATGCAGATTGCTGTTTATTGTGGTGTTATGGAGAGTCAGATTCACTTGATATGTTCATTTGGTGGGGATAATTTTGTAGTTAGTGTTGATGATGGTTCCAGACTTGGTGATGTAATTACTTCCGTAATTGGAACACCGAACATGTGTTATTTTTAGTCATCATGTATTATAATAGAAGTGGAGGAGTTATGGGATCATGGCTTCCTAAAATTATGGTAGTTGATTGTGTGTGGTTTAAATGTTATTTTAAACTTAAACATATGTTGATATAGGGTAATCATAATTCAAAAATTTTTGAATTCTAGAATTTCTCACTGTTGAATTCATGTGATTAAGTAATATCTGTTTGTTTATTAGAGTATTCGTGTGTGACAAATTTATCACTGACATGTTTGTTTGCTATTTGACATTTATCTTGTGATTCTGGAGTCTATTGTAATTCAATGTGCTTGTGACAAATTTCTCACTAATATATGTCATGTAATCACTTTAATTGTGTGACAAATTCTAATGAGGCGTATATATAAATGCGAAGGTGACAAATTTCTCACTAGTCTGAAATAAGGTCAGACTCAAATGCTTAGATGCCAAAAATTTTCATATGAAATTATATGCATAAATTATCCATTAGTCCCAAAATACATCTATTTCGAGTAGTTGACCACCACATATATGATCCAAAATGCATCCATCTAAAGTAACGTGATCCACCACATATATGTACACTAGTGGTCTAATGTGATCTGGCCATAGTTTCAAATCATTCAAGGTCTTCCCGAAAGCTAAAAGACTGCATTTAATTTTTTTTCCATCTGGAAGCTTTCTCTTCTGGCTGCTTCTCCCTTTGTTTGAACGGACTGCAGCGTATAAAGACCATGTGTTAGAAATGGATAAATTTCATAAACTTAAAAACAGGGAGAAATTTCATACCCCCAAATACTGTGTGAAATTTCATACTCCCAAATAAGGTGAGAAATTTCAAACTCCCAAATTCAAGGAGGATTTTAATATCCAAAATTCAGTGAGAAATTTCACACTCCCAAATATAATGAGAAATTTCACAATCCCAAATACAGTGATAAATTTCACACTCCCAAATACATACCGTAAGAAATTTCATACTCCTAAATACTATGAGAAATTCCATACTCCCAAAATCAGAGATGAATGTAATACCCAAATTTCAGTGAGAAATTTCACACTCCCAATATAGCGAGAATTTTCACTTCTAAATACATTGAGAAGTGTCATACTACTAATTACAGTGACAAATTTCACACTTCCAAATACAGTGAGAAATTTCACACTCACAAACACACTGAGGAATTTCATACACTCATATTCATGGAGGAATATAACACCCAAAAGTCAGTGAGAAATTTCACACTCCCAATATAGTGAGAAATTTCACCCTTATAAATACATTGAGAAGTGTCACTCCTAAATACAATGAGAAATCTCCACACTAAAGACGATCACATGGTTTGTATATATCGTGAAGAAATTTACCACCTTCTTTAACAAACGATGATCTGTCTAGATGATTTTTACAGGCCATCACTGTTTTTTTGAAGTAAACCCTAATATTGACAATTTGCAAAATTAATATTGAAACGGAACAAATCGAAAAATGTCGCAGATGGAAAACTGTATACTGATGTATATACATTTTGAGACATATTTCTCAAGTTTTTAATGATTATTAACACTCTTGATACATTTTCTCACCTTTTTTCCCCATGGATGATCTAGAATCGTAGAACCGTCGGTTCGTCAATGGCCGCTTCAAAATATTCCAAAAATTCCCATGAATCTCTAATAATCACTGATGTTTATGAGATATGCAGAGCTTATGGAGTGAGATTTTTGGTGAGAAAATTGTAGTGGTTTGACAAGAATTTCAAACGGCGTTGCTTCGTTTAGGATACAATTTTGGTGATAAATATGGATGTATTTTGATCTCCTTGATTGTCGCGCAGATTGAGGGGTTTTAAATGCAGATCATGATCACATTTGAAAATTGATATTATATGAGTGACGTATGGTAAGCGCTTGAAACGAGTATATGAGGGTATTTCAGTCTATTTAAGGTGTGAGGGACTATTTACTAGGTTGTGTTTTGATAGGGTCCTATTTCTAATAAGGGTAACTATAATGGACTATTAATTAAGTATCCCTTAAAATAAAGGGGGGGGGGGGGGTGTTGGAACTTTATACCAAAATTCACTACTCTTCCTTGTAATTCACTGATTCCTTGTAATTCACTGAGGGAATCTAGCTTATACGATGTATCCTAGTGATTTTTGTTCTATCAGATATTCTAAATTGGTGGCAAAATATAGTAAATTAGTTTTAAAATATTATAAGTAGGTCCAACATGACAGGATGTTGTAACTATGAAAATTACTTTAAAATTAACCAAAGTAATTTTCAAAATTACAACATGTTAGGACCAAATTGCAATATATTGAGACTAGAATTACTAGGATTTATGATACATTCAAAACCACTAGGATCTATCATCGAATTTTCCTTCACCAGCATGAATATGGTTAAAAGATATAGTTGTCACACCCGTTCCAGAATTTCATGGTTTTAAAACATGCATAAATTGAGATTGTGGAATTATTAATGTTATTAATAATTTGATTGAGTTGAGTTGACGTGAGTCAACGGTGAGGTGTCTAGTGGAGACACGAGGAATTGGTAACACCTGTTGCATTGGCATGATTAAATGACATTTATATGACTTAAATGTTATTTGACTTTATCTGGTATTTTGTGAATAGTAAATTTTACCTGTGTTTGGTAAATTGTAGTAATCTTTGATATTGTTATATATTGATTTGAGAACTGTGGTGAGAACGTGAGTGTCACGCTAAATAAAAAGGTAGGTTGTGTAGAGATTCCACAGAATTTAGTTTACAGACGTTATTTGGACCCAAACGGAACTTAGTCAGAAACTTTTGAAATTTATAGTTTTTACTCGTAAAGGCATAAAATGGATGTGCGCGAAGTTTCGAGAACTAATTAGAAGTTTGAGGAACTCGTGGGGAGGTAAATGTAATTTCCCGGAAGTTTGCCTATATATATAGATTGAGAGGAGATGTCAATCTCATCCAAACCCCCAAATATCTAGAGAGAGAGGAGAGAGAAAGGAGATTGTTTCTTCGGGCTTTGCGACGCCGTTTGACGACTTTCCGTCCGTCAGTTTTTCTCCAGATTTCAGATTTGAACTCGTGGAGGTAAGACCTACGTTTTGGTACTACTTAGGTCATGTTTGGCCAAGTTTTTGTAAAATCTTAATTTTGGACTTTTGGGAAAAATCAGGTAAAACTTATAGGAATTGTACCAAATTCGAAATCCGACGATTAATTATTCCCCTAGACGATCCTTCAAAGTTTGAAGAGATTCGCACGAGGTATGAATTCTAGATCTATGAAATATATGGAACTTCATGTTTTGGACATCACTTTTGATATTCTTGGATCCGGGCAAAATTCATGTATTAGCTAGGCCCGTTAATTATGCACGTGAAATTATGATAAAAGCACGTATAACTGTTTATGTGAGCATGTTATGTGTCTACTTGGGTCAAAGGGGAGTTTGGTGCAAATTCATTCGGAGTAAGCTCCTCGAACCTTGAGGGTTGTGATCTTGTTGAAATTGGAATTTGTGGTGGTGTCTGGATTGGAGGTGGGCCCAACCAGTACACGGTACCTGGTATGGAGGAAGGCCCAACCAGTGTACGAGATGCGTGGGAGAGGTGGGCCTCCTACAGCATCGACCGGATGAATGCGTACCACTCACCCCAGAGACTATTTCTATGTGTTTTAGATGCTTAAACCATGAACTGTCATATAAGCATACATTTAGAATTGTACGCTCAGCATATAGCTGAGCAGTGGAGATGTACTCCATTGCAGGTAAAAAGAAAGACAAGAAGAAGTGTGCGGAGTGAGGCCGATGAACGCCGGGGAATCGCCTTTGTAAATGTTTTGTTTTTAAATCCTAAAACTTGTATAAGGATTTGAGTATTGTAGTATGTTGTAATAGAAACATGTATTAGCTTCTATAGTATTGTAATCGTGTAATTGAACATCTGTAGTTATGTTTTAATGCATTAAATCAGTTATGATTGTACCACGGTGGGTGTTGAGAGGTATGAGTTGTGAATATTTCAATACAGGGCTGGTAGCAGGGGAGCAGTCGACTGAACCCCCTGATCAGTCGACTGGATCTCGTGTATTTGGGATACTGTGAGTGAATATCAGAGAAGCAGTCGACTGAACCCCTTGGGCAGTCGACTGAACACTGTAGAATTTTAGCTACTGATCCAAATAGTAACCAATGCAGTCGACTGGGTTCCCTGAGCAGTCGACTGAACCCCTGATGAGAAATGTTAAATTTTAGTTCTGCATAACACAGCCGACTGGGGTTCTCTGAGCAGTCGACTGGACCCCTTTGCAATATGATGTATTTTTGGTTCTGCTTAACACAGTCGACGGAGCAGTCGACTGGTTTCTCGAAGCAGTCGACTGGGCAGTCGACCGGACCTCTGTTGTGGATTTAGGGTTTTAGTTTCTGTCAGACACAGTCGACGGAGCAGTCGACTGGACCCTAGTGCAGTCGACGGGGCAGTCGACTGAACCTCTGTTTTCAAAACTATTTCTTTTGAATGTGTTCTCAATGGCCAAAACTTTTTATAACTCAAATTTCAATGTATTTTACAACTCAGAGGGGAATGTTTCCTAAGTTTTAAACTACCAGGGTTGTTTTAAAGAAGTTCTTTCCGCTGTGTATTATTAGACGATGTTTGGATGAGCCTTGGTGGCGTGCCACGTGTCCTATTTCCACGCGTAGTGGGATGGGTCGTGACAATAGTCTCTTGAGATTTAAAAGATTGTTGTAGTACAATCGAGCTCTAAAACGCACTGGATTTGCGAACTAGAATTTAAAGCCTAAAAAAATAGCAGGCCGCCCCGCTGACCCGCGCCCCCATCCCACCACCCTCTGACTCGTGATTTTTTTAGTCTTAAAATCCCAGTGCATAAATCCACTCTGCTTTAGAACTTGAATGTGTTGTAGTAATATAAGAACATGCTTTATTTATATTTATTTTTTTTAAAACCATGCTTAATATTGTGGGTGTTCGTGAAAGGATATTTAGTTTGATATTGTCATGACCCATCCCGCTACGTGGCACGCCACCAAAGCTCATCCAATTCCATTACAGTAAAATTAGCAGCGTAAAACATAAGTCCCAACCTTAAAATCAGAGTTACAAAAAGGTTTGTCCATAGAAAAACTTAGAGAAACAATTCAGTTTTAAAAACAAGAGTCCAGTCGACTGGGTCGGGACTCCGGTCGACTGAACATCAAGCAGTAAGGTTTTTCAAAGAATCCACAGCCCGTCTAGTCGAGTGTGACTGGAGTCCAGTCGATTGGCGCCTAACATATTCAGTCGATTGACTTTTACCAGTCGACTGTGCCTCTAGCAGAATCAAAATTCACATTTCTCGCCAGGCATCCAGCCGACTGTATCAGGGACTCAGTCGACTGGTTTTCCACTATTCACTTTTAGTGTTTAAATCAACACAGGATTCAGTCGACTGATTTAGGATCCAGTTGACTGATCCTCTGCTGGACAGCCCTGTTCTGTGCTATCACAACCCATGCTTCTCCAAACCAAAACAACTATAACCATAACTGAATTGCAACATTTTAAAACATCATTACATGTATTTGAATACAAAATACGATACCGCCAACTAACTCCCAAGGTTCTAGTATAACATATTTTACAAATTCCAAAACCTTATACAAGTTCAGGATTAAACAAAAATATAAACAAGTGATTCCCCCGACATTCCATAACGACCTCACTCGTCACGCTTCTTCTTGTCTTTCTTCTTACCTGGAATGGAGTAAATCTCCACTGCTCAGCTATATGCTGAGTGCACAAGTTCTAGCATATGCAATATATGATAAAACATGCTCTAATCTCACAATTCATAACAAATAATCTCTCGGGAGAAAAATACGCATTCATCCGGTAGCGGCAAGTCCAACTCTTAAACCGGGATGCCAATGACAAGTCCAAGTCTATCAACCATTGCATCCCCAAGTGCCATGGCAAGTCTACGTCTATCAACCATGCACAGTAGCCGTCGCTACTAAATTCTCAAACATCGAGAAGCTTATTACTGCATGAAATTGCATAAATCTCCCCTTTGACCGATATAGACAACTCAACTTGCTCGCGCAAAAGTAGACCTGTTTTTCACATTTAATCGCGCGCATAATTAACGGGCCTAAGATTAACACATGAATTTTGTCCGGATCTCAATTTCGTCGTTGAAATTTAAAACATGTATATTCCCATATTTCATAAGTTAAGACTTCATACCTCGTGCGATTCTGTTCAAACTTTGAAGGGTCGACTAACGGGCCGATTAAATGTCGGATCTCGAATTTCAGGCGATTCCTACAAGTTTTATTAGGTTTTTCCCAAAAGTCTAGAAATTAGATTTTTACAAAAGTTTGCCAAACATGACCTAATGACTATCAAAACGTAGGTCTTACCTCCACGAGTTCAAATCTGGAATTTTGGAAGAATATGACGGACGAAAGGTCGCCGATCGTGGTCGCCAAGCACGTAGGATCAAATCTCCTTTTCTCTCTCCTCTCCCAAGATATTATATGAGTTTTACAACTAATGACAAAAACATCTACTCCTAAAAACTTTTCGGGAATCGCGTTTACCTCCCCGCAAGTTCTCAAAACTTGTAGTTAACTCCCGAAACGTCGCATACGTCCATTTTATGACTTTATGTGTGAAAATTATCAATTTCAATAGTTTTCGACTAAGTCTCGTTTAGGTCCAAAAATTACGTCTGAAAACTAAATTCTGTGGAATCTCTACACAACCTACCTTTTATATAACGTGTCACTCACGTTCTAACCACAGTTCTCAAAATAATATATAACAATATCGAGATTATCATAATTTACTCTACACAGGTAAATTCACTATTCATCAACAATAGCAGAAAGTCAAATAGCATTTAAATCACATAAATGTCATTTCATCGTGCCAAAGCAAAATGAACTTCCATGTTCCTGTGTCCTCACTGACATCTTACCGTTGACTCACAGTCAACCTCAACCCCATTATCAATTAACATTGATAAACTCACAGATTCAATTATGCATGATAAAACTTATGAAATTTTGGAACGGGTGTGACACATATAGCACCATGTGCCTTAACTAAAAAAAATTTAGCAAAAAAAAAAAAAAAATTAAAAATGTGCCTTAACTAAAAAGTACATCAAGACCTAGTTGTTTAGCATACCAACACATGTAATATTGAATTCATAAACCAATTCAAGAAAAAAAAAGAATTCATAAAACCAAATCAATGTCTTGTGTATCGGATCGATCGGTTTAAAGCTAGTATATATGTAGAGAAATGCAATTGTGATTCATGGGTGAATTGGAATAGTATTGTCCTATAGGTGTTAAATGCATTTAAAGATCAGTACTGCCTTATTGATATAATGATAGTAAAGTAATTTTATAATTGACAAAAGTAAAAGAAAAAAGAAAAAATATCCGGAGTAGCTAAATACCCCACCAAATTATCTCTTCACCCGTATGTACAAAATGAGATGCTTCATGTACTCCTTTTCACTTCATAAGATGGGTGTAGAAAGAAACTGATTGAGTAGATTTAACAGCTTGAATGGTGAAATTATCTTAATACTCTCTTTAACAACATAAGTTATGAAGACACAACTTCTATTATGCTTCTATAAATCCTGCCCTTCAAAAAATTTCTATACATATTGAAAAAAATACATAAATTTTGCTCTCTCTCTCTCTCTCTCTCCATTGAGTGGTGGGCTCCTCTGGTTCAATGGTATACATAATTGAGGAATTGCAACCAACATATGCATATGCACTGTCATTGTAGGCCGGGGCAGCTAATTTGTGATATTTAATTAATGTAATGTTTATTTTATTTTATTTATTTCTAAATTTCCATTCTCACTCGTCTTTTATCACGTTTCCTATTCTAAATGCCGCACACAAGACTGAAAATGGTGCTACGTCAATATGTAAAAACAGTTTGTTCCAGATACAGTGTTATAAGTATCTCACTAGACACTATAGGTTGCATGAACAATTAATAATGCTTTTAACATTCTCTATTCTCTTGCTGATATAAGCTTATTACTTAATTAATAGAAGTGTTTTTGTTTTGGTCTAATCAATTAGATAGCTGTTTTCAACTTGTGTGTGTATATATATATATATATAATTTTTTTTTTTTGCTAAGAGAAATATCATTAAGGGAGAAAAACTAAAAACCAAACAGAGTCACAATCGCCCTTAATTGATTCCACTTTAACGCATGGCAAGATATGTCATCAACCGGGATCGACTCAAAAACCCGAGAACTAGCTGTCCGATGGGCTACATTGTGGGCTAAAGAACTAGCCAATCTATGGATCTTAAGAATATGCTAAAACTCAAAGGAACCCGGTAACAACCTTCTATATATAATTCAGCACCACCACCACCACCGACTCAATAGTCCAGTTTGGGTTTTGAGACCAGTCCATGAGAGGGGAGAACACCAACAAGGAGTCCCCTTCGAACACCATACTTTTGAACCCTAGACGTACCGATTCTGTAAGACGTACCGATTCTGTAATAGCCAAACCAGCCAAAAAGGCCTCTGCTAAGAGAGGATCAAGAACCTTTCTTTCTTCTGTGCAAAGGTGCATGATGTTACCAAACGTGCATGATGTATAAATTAATACTTAATTGTTGTTTGAATGCCCCTCAAATTTGAATAACTACATTCTTGTAGATAATATGCACGCAAGCATACGAGACGGGTTTAGGTCACTTACCTAGCGGAATAACCCGACGGATCGCCGAACGGTGTTGTTAGAAGCCCGGCGTCTTCACCCACGAACTACTGCTCCATGTTGCCTCCGTGTACTCTCTTATGCTTCGCGTAGGTCGTGAAGATCACTAGTAGAGCGGTCCTCGTACGTATCACGTGCTAAATCCCATGGCTCCTTTGGTGATGGCCAAGAGAGAGATGAACCGTAGGGATAGAGAGAGAGAGAGAGAGACTAACGTGAGTTAGAGAGAGAGAGAGAGGCTGCTGTGAATATATGAAATATCCTTAGGTTTTCCATGTGATATACATGTATATATAGGCACATAAAAACCTATAAGGCTTAAGACTCCAAAAGCCCATTATTTGGCGTCCAAGCTAGCCCTCTCTGGACCCAGTCCAATATAATGTGGGTGCCCGTATGGCCCATCCACAATATTTGTTACATCTTCCACTCACCCACATAGGGTTGGTACTAAAAACCAATCTCTCAACACAATGGAACTTCTCAACTCTTCATACAGGGAAATAGAACGTGCGACCTTACGAAAAGAAAGTACAGCGACAGGAGTGTAATGCCAAATCATCACCATAACCAGCAAGACACATCACTCGAAAGCTTCTCGTGTATGCCTTGGACGATTCAACCACACCGGACACAGCATTCTCAATCCCTCGGTGAAAAGAATTGCTGCACCACCTCAATGTAATGTACTCATGACAAATCAGTAACAAATTACGATTGTCGCAGGCCTGCTAATGAGTCACAAAAACATGGTGTGTTATTGAATGGTCTTCCCTGAGCCCACATGTCAATCCGACTAACTTGACCGCTTGCCCAGACACACCCCATAGAACGGAATAATCTCATCGTCCTAGGATAGCATGCTAAAGTAACTATCATCAATCGTCCTCTTCATGACATAGTCTCAAGTTGTGAAGGCAACCAGTTTGTAGGATAACCAATGTCTTGGATATGCTACATGGCTCACACAACAATGAAGAGGAATCCATTCACTACTCCACAGTCGATCGCGAAAGCACATACAGTACGATATGTATGCTATGGCGTTCTTCCATCAAAATGGGCATGTCACTATGTGTTTGGAAAAACAAGTAACGCCATACGAATCTTAGTCTAGACGTTACACAAAACGTCTAACCTGAGTCTCCCAGCACAGTCGCTCCTCTTAGCGCCCGTCTGAAAACTCACATTCGGCTGTAAACAGGCTACATAGAGTCGTGGGATATCTCTATGTTCGGCCAAGTATAAGGTCTCATCTTAGATCCATCTAAGGCGACATATAGAAATAATAGGGTTTATATCTAGCTCGCTGTTCTTATATTGCGTAGATATAAGTGTTCAAGCTCGCTTTCTAAGCGCTATGGACACACATGTCCTAGCTAGCTATCTAAGCGCCATGAACACAAATGTCTCATCTTGCTCGCCATCTAAGCGCCGTAGACACGCATGTCCTACTTCGATATCTCGGCGCCAAGGTGAATCACCCGTGTGAGCAGGTCGATTCAAGCCCGGTGACATATAAGAAATGTGCATTCGTTCCACTTATAACAAATATATATATGGAAACCAACTAGTTTATAAAAACTTGAATAATAATGTCAATATTACAATAAAATGTCCAAGCACATCAAATCCCCAATTAGAGATATGCCTCAAGACAAATTCCCTTTGCGCAAACTACATCTCAAAATGTGACAAAAACGAATGTCTATGTGTTAAAATAATTTTTGAGATCTTTTGCATATGCTCAGGCTTATGTGTTATCACCATAGATAATCACAACCTCATCACTATGAGATAAAGAGCCTAGCCACTGCAAATAACTCTTAATCCAAAACAGCTTCTCTAACAGTTGCAGAGCACACCACATATTATGCTTCCATCGCGGACAGCATAAGGCAAGGTCCACAGTCCTCCTGCGAACATATCGCAATATACTCTTCACTACTCTCTAGTGACAGGACCATGGTTGCTACGGCAACGACTAATTAAACCAACCGTATAGCAGACATCTGACCGAGTACGCACATTAGCACACTTCAGATTCCCTATTGCGGGCGGATATGGCAAACTGGACATTTGTTTCCTCTTCTCATTATTCTTAAGACATTGATCTAAGGTCAAGGTGAGTCCCCCAAAAATGGGATGTCTATGGGTTTTCAGTTTTTTATGTGAAAACGTTCAAGAACCTACATCTTGTAAGTCCCTCGAGACAAATAGAGGAGCTTCTGAGAACAATATCTCACAGTCTAAACTTCCAACACATAGTTGGAATCACCCATGTCCTCAATCTCAAACTGAGAGGACAACCACTCTCAAGTGGCGACAATGGAACTCATCTCATTCCCAGCTAAAAGGACGTCATCAACATATAAAGAATTAAAACACTTTCCTTGGACCATTTAATGTACACACATTGTACCACTGCCTAGACGATTTGAGATAATAAATAGATCGTTTGAGACAGCACACTTTTGCGCTCATTCCCTTTGGTCACAACACCAATGGGATGATCCATATTTATCTCGTCGTCTTGTTTTCCATTGAGAAAAGAACAGTTTAAACATCCAACTAAAAAGGTTCAAAAACTAAATATGCGACAATTGCTAGGATAAGGCGTATGGAGTCAAATCTCACCCTTTGGGAGAACATGTTTCCATGGTCTATACCCTCTCTGGGTACAAACTATCGCCACAAGGCGCGCCTAATACTTGTCAATTGAACCATCTGCCTTGCATTAGATTTTGTAAACACACTTGTCTCCAATAGCCTTACGCACAAGCGGAATGTCAACTAACTCCTAGACCTTATTTACGTCCCTATGGCCCATCTCGTCTAGCATAGTAACTATCCACTCAGCTTCAGCAGACGAAGAAAAACGCTTCAACAAAAGAAGCAGGCTCATCCTCATCCACTTGTGCACACATTTGCACACATATGAAAATGTCTTCCTCAATTTCAAAATAGCGATAGGGAACATTTTCCTCATCACCATACAGTGTACTACCTGAGAATCTTGAGTGCCTAGTGGCGCACTCCTACTATCTGGTACACTCCCACGAGCGTCTAGCGGTGTACTCCCACTCGGGTGGAGACTAGTACCATTTTACAGCGATTATTGGATGTGGATTCTCAATCTCCCCACCCTCGCTTAAAGATGGTATGTTGTCTTCAACATCCTCCAACTCATAGAGGTCAAGATATCTCTTAGTAATACAAATCTTGGGAAGTCATTCTCAATATCATGTGGCACCATTTGTCATTCCTATACCCGTTTGTTCATTATACGTAACATAGGTTGTCGAGCTATTAGGATTCCTTATAAAGGTATGCTTTCTAGCTCTCGAGCATAATTTCTCGCACTTATGCGAGGTATAGTGAACATAGCCTCCTGAGCTCCACGGGCACAAATGCTCCAAAATGAGCTTTCCGCCTTTCCATAGCTCATAAGGGGGTAGAAGGAATTGACTGAGAAGAGGCACTCTAGTATGTAGGCAGCAAACATCCCCCCAAAATAACTTTGGAAGGTTGACTTATTCCATCATAGTCCTAGCCATATCTAGGAATGTCCTATTCCTTCTTTCTGCAACACCATATTGTTGCGGAGTTTCCGGAACAGAAAGTTGTCTGCGTTTCCCCTTTTTCCTCATATAGTTCCCAGAACTGATTAGATAAATACTCACAATCCTCATATCGCGCGAAATTATCTACGAAAGTGAGAAAATAAGGGACGCCATGACGTGCCTTTACAGCCATAGGTCCACAAATATGTGAGTGAACTAGCTCTAATGCTTGAGTAGCTCTATATAGCCTCTCTAAGAGGCTTTCGACATGCTTTGCCAACTAAGTAAGACTCACACATAGGGGGACCCACACTCACCGGAATCATGGTCGCCGGACCACCATAGATCGGCTAGTGGGTCCCACTCTCCCCGGCGCGAGTGGGCGAGGCCCTGCTGGGTCTTCTTCTTCACCTAAAAACGCAGCCCAGGGCTGCGCGAACCCCCAACTTTGCCGGCTTGTATCTCCTTCGTTATTGATCCAAAGTTTACAAATTTTATATCGTTGGAAAGCTCTCACGGAGTACTACAATTTTAAGCCAAAAAACAGAGACATTGATCGAGTAAATCTTCCAGAAAATTGGATCAAAGTTGAAAAAAAAATTCGTTTTTATTGATCCAAAAAATTAGGTTTCGCAATATCTCACTTGTTTGAGATAATCAGGCCATGAGACTTTATGGAGGGACTCTAGGGATTATATGGGACACAACCATGCCAAAAAATTGGACCCTTATTGGAGTTTCGATGTAGACCCACTTTAAAATCAAATTTTCAAAGTTTTCATAAAAGCTTGCTTGAAGCTTTAATGGCAGATTTAATTCGGGTGATCTAGGGGCGAATCAAACACCTATAGGCTCTGATACCAATGTAGATAATATGCACGCAAGCATACGAGACGGGTTTAGGTCACTTACCTAGCGGAATAACCCGACGGATCGCCGAACGGTATTGTTACAAGCCCGGCGTCTTCACCCACGAACTACTGCTCCATGTTGCCTCCGTGTACTCTCTTATGCTTCGCGTAGGTCGTGAAGATCACTACTAGAGCAGTTCTCGTACGTATCATGTGCTAAATCCCATGGCTCCTTTGGTGATGGCCAAGAGAGAGATGAACCGTAGGGATAGAGAGAGAGAGAGACTAACGTGAGTTAGAGAGAGAGGCTGCTGTGAATATATGAAATATCCTTAGGTTTTCCATGTGATATACATGTATATATAGGCACATAAAAACCTCTAAGGCTTAATACTCCAAAAGCCCATTATTTGGCGTCCAAGCTAGCCCTCTCTGGACCCAGTCCAATATAATGTGGGTGCCCGTATGGCCCAACCACAATATTTGTTACAATTCTCAATCTAAATTGAATAAATTAGTTTAAGTGTGAAGGATCGATTTGTTCGAGAATACTTTAAAACAAGATTGGATTCAGACTCAATCTCATTATTATCTGATTTGTATACCAATCAAAATTGTGTTGGTCTGACCAAGTGAGGTTTAGCTCAAGTGATAAAGAGTTTGAAATTTAAGTCCCCTCCAAAGTACTATTGGTTCAAAGTTCGAACGTCCCCCTCCTCGTGTCATAAAAAAAAAAAAAAAAATTGTGTTGGTTTGATAAAGAGTTTTTTTTAAAGATTTTTTCAGGTCAGGTAAGAGACTCGTATCCAACCAAAATGGCCTATAATAATACTGAACTATTTAAAATGGATAACTCTTGGGACACATAAGAATCTCACAAAAATAAGATACATAAACCACAATGAGTCTATTCTCTCCTGGTACGGTATACTGATATTGTGGGGTCTACAGATGAGAGAGATAGATACATAGAATTTATACATCTTATTTTTGTGAGATTCTTATGTGCCTCAAGAGTTATCTATTTAAAATTGGTCTTTTCTCCACAACTATAACTGATTTTTACATACAGCCTCTCAACGATTAAAAAAGTTGAAAATCAATATAAATGGTTAACACACAAAGGAAGTCAATGTAACCAAATAATTAACTATTTTCTTGGATTAATTATGAGTTTATTTCCATTAGTCATTTGATAAATAGGAAAAAAAGAAAAACAACAACAAAAAATTTTAAACTCTTTCGGGTGCACCAGCAAGTATGAGGCAGCCTATAAAAACAACAAAATTAAATTCACTCTTTTCTTTACTTTTTCCCTTTTTTTTTTTTTATTATCTATTATTTGAATTATAGTTGGACACATATAACCTCAACTCAATTCAATTTTAAAGTCACACAATGGTCCACAATAAAGTCCAACGAAGAATCCTAATTTCTAATGAAGAACAAGTAGGGGACAAAAACTCCCATAAGAAGAACCGAACCCTTCCCCTCTCCACTGCAGAGAGAAAAGTAATGTCACTGGATCAAATGGTCATTGGTTCACCCACCCACTCTTAAGGAGTACTTTGCTTTTGTCATGTCGGGGGGTGTGACCCAGGTGGGAATTTCCCTGTATTGGCTGGCTCCAAACTATAATTATATTGTCTATATATAGTATACTGTATATATTATACTCTCAATGAATTTTGGTAGCAGCGAACAGTGCAACTTTGGGTTCGTTTCAAACTACTTATGGGCTGGGCTGCTCCTGTTTTGCCTTTAAGCAAGCAACAATGCTAGACACTTACACTCTATCTCTCTCCTAGTAATACTCTGGGTCTACTGCGGATCCCATAATATTATTACGAGAGAGAGATAAAATGTGAGTGTAAGTGTTAGTGAAATTTATTAGTGTCCCAAATATTACTCTTAAGCAAGACAATTAATTTTTGTGTTCCCAATACAGCAAGTGCGTTGGATAAGAAGCTGTTCTAACTACTACTCCAGATGCTCAGCTTCTTCCCAACATAGATCACAGAAGCTAAATTTGTCTTCCCAAACAGGCCTTTTTTACTAGTCTTACTAGCTTCTATTACTTGAAGTCTCTACTCAAGCATTTATATACATAACCAAGTGCGGGCTCAGGATTTTGGGAGAGGTGGGCTGGAAATACAATAGTGGCGGGCTAACCGGGATTTGCGCCACCGATTATTTATTAATATTATTATTATTATTTTTTCCTTTCTTTGGGGAATATATTTTTTTTTCTTTGTGATTTTTGTATAAATAATCTTAGGTTTTGCTATGTAAGATATTCTGGTTGTCTTGAGAGTTGAGATGTTACTGTTTTATTTTAACTTTTAAACTTCTGTTCAGACTTCAAATTATAGTTTTGGATCTCATCTTGTCGTGATAATCCTACCTACATTATACAAAATAGGTTGACTACCCTGTAATTAAATTCAACAATGCTAGACACACAACACATTCCACAAATGGGCTTTAAACGTGTTGTACGCTGTGCTGTTAGAATTTTTCACACTTTTCTATGCACCACTTACATAGCACATAGTACATGCATTTAAAGCCCTATTGTGAAATGTGTTATAGAATATGTTATGTTCATGACATTTTTGAGTTAGATTATGGTTATAATGTAAATTTATCAGTGTTATTTTGGTTAATATAGTTCAGAGGCAGTTTGACCAGCTTGTGCTATCTAGCAAAAACAGGAATTGTCAACCCATTTGAAAATGCGATTATGGATACGGAAATGTTAGATGCACAAAAAATATGCATAATTAAATGTATAACCTGCTTAAAATTGTTGGATTTCGTGCTGAAAAGTCTGTACACACAAAAAGACAAAAAAAAAGGGGTGTACAATTTTTTCAACACGATGTCCAACAAATTTAAACTGGTTGTGCATTTAATTGTGCATTTTTGTTGTACATCTAGCATTACTCTTATGGATAATCGCACATACCAAAAGGAGTGGCTAGCATTACCCTTGTATTTGGTCCCACTTTCAATTTGATACACATTATTTTGAGTTTTTAAATCAAGCCTTTTTAATTGTACGATCAATGCAAATAAGTTATGAGCAATGATAGATGCACAACAAAAACCCACAACCAATTGCACAACCTGTTTAAAATTGTTGGACTTCGTGCTGAAAAAGCTGTACACACAAAAAGACAAAAAAAAATGGGTGTACAGCTTTTTCAGCACGAAGTCCAACATTTTTAAGCAGGTTGTGCAATTAGTTGTGAGTTTTTGTTGTGCATCTATCATTTCTCATAAGTTATCTACGTACTACTCCTCCTAAATTCAATTATTTACTGCTAGAATCCTTATTAAGAGTAAAGATTGAGACACATCCAAAAACATAATTTTTAGGACACAACTTAAAAGATGTGTCTATATCTCTCCTGTGATGTCACTAGACCCCACAGTGACACAGGAGAGAGATAAACACATCTCTTGGGTTGTGTCCCAAAAGTTGTCTTTGAATGTGCCCCAAGTATTACCCAATTATTAATATTCAGAGACTACTGTTGCACAAATAGGATTCCTATATCATCTTTTTTCTTCTTTTTTTTTTTAACTTCCTTGGATCCGGACTGTATACACACACGCACACCCCAGCTCTAACCCAATCCCAAGTCTCATACTTGCCCACACCAAAGTCCAACAAGGATCACTCATTCCAATTTAAGATAACTGGGGGGCAAGCAACTCGAATTTCTTATGGAGATTCGAACCCTCTCCTTCCCCACTGAAAAGATAGAGACTATACCAATTGAACTAGAGTCCGCTCAGCACTCCCATGTCATCTAAGCAAAGAAAAAGAAAAAGAAAAAGATAGCTTAAAAAGGCAATAAGCAACCATTGGATTTTGAGACATAAGTGCTAATAAAATGTCCCACATAATAGCGGATTGGGATCCTCAGTAACACTTTGGCTGACAGTATTTTGGGCAGCACCAATGTGGGTGTAGGTGTTGCATAAAAAAAATTGTAGTCCTACAATACCGACACGGTGTGTTGCCCCACTAGGGAGCCTAAGGATCCTCAGTCCATAACAGCATGATAGTTAATTGCAAAGGAAATTTAAAAACTAGATATTGAAAGCTGTTAACTTATAAAATATGATCTCCGATTGTCCATCATAGTTAGCAGTACGTAAAAACATTAAATTATTAGGAGTTGAAAATGAGTAAAAAAATGTTGAACCTCGCAGTTCCTTAAAATGGAATCCCAGTGATTAATTGCATTGACAATGACTTGTTTACACTGATGAAATGAGTTATGCTATACCTCTCAAATTTAATATCTCAAACAAGTAAAAATGTTGAACCTTGCAGTTCCTTAAAACAGATTGCCAGTGATCGCATTTGACAATGATTTTTTTTTCATTGACAATGACTTATTTACACAAATAAAATCACTTCAATATCCTCTAACGAAAATCAAGTGGGCCATTATTGCATGGATTGAGAACCATATTATAAAATAGACAAGTGTAAACGGTAAACCCGTAGAAAGGAACTAACTAAGGCTCTGTTTGGTTCATGAATTTAGTGAGAAAAATGATAATGAAAAGGGAAACTAGTTCTTTTTTTTTTTTTTTTTTTTTTTTTTTTTTTTCCCTAGTGTTTTTCTTTATCTTTATGCCTAAACAATATTAAAAATTACAAAAATCTAAAATATAATTGTAAAATAAATAAATAAATAAAAGGGCTAAGAGTTCTCCAAAAACAGTAAAGAAAAAGAAAAGAAGAGTTCTATAGGTCCCCACCCCAATACAAACAAACACCACAAGCATAATACCACTATGACTGACTAAAACAAACTCAAAGCGTGTGGACAAACTGCTGACCAATCCATTTTTCAGCTTTCTAAAAGACTGGAAATAAGAACAAATGTAAATCGGTGTGATAAAAGCCAACACTAATTTTTACATGAACCCCAGCCCCAGGATATAGGCCAGCCAAGCCAGTCAGGTCTTACCACGGGTCTCATGAGGCTTTACCAATACGCACTATCCACTTCAATTGTTGTACTTTCTAGTTTCTACAAAATAACTGTTATCAGATGTCTTACCAAAATCCCTCATTTTAAATTAATTAAGTTTAAAGAATATTTCTTTTTTCTTTTTTCTTTTTTTGTCAAAACTCCATGTCAAAACTTTATGTTCAAAAAGCTATGTGAAATTCACATCACATTTTTAATGTGAAATTTCACAAAACTTTTACAACTGTGAATTTCACATTTTTTTTTTTTTTACAACGTACAGACTTTTCACTAAAAAAACAAAAAGAGCCTATTTCAGAAGACTTTTAACTAAAAAAAGTATGTTATCGAAAGTCTTGTTAAAGTCTGTAGGGGCAAAAGAATTAATCCGCGTTGAGGAACAATCGACACTTGAGGTTTTCTTCATAACCGGGGAAAAAAAAAAAAAAAAACTCGGAATAACCTAAAAATAACAACCATAAGACCCTCAGGAGGGTAGATCAGTCATTTTACTTAATCACTATTCTGACTTAGTTGGTTATTATTTGGATAAGATGGTGATTGATACACTCATACAAGCCACAATTTACAATGAGGAACTGTATCTCCTTAGCATAAAGGATTTTGCACTCCCAGGCTAAAGGCAAAATCAGTGGCCTTTTAGCAAAGTAGAAAGTGGATAAGATAGCGACTAAAAAAGTTGGGAGGTCCAGCGAGTCCAAACAATAGAAATATACTCTTGAGCCCATAATTAAGAACCGGACCACAAATCCCAATAATCAGTAGGTCCACCCAAATAGGCGAAAATGAAATAAGTATCAAATGAACCATGAAGTTGGCGTTCGGAAAATTGTAACAAAGATAATGGAAAAACGATTTTCCAAGAACTTTTTCCAACCCCCGGAAGTAAGTTGGTTAGGTGACCTCAAGAGAGCAAACAATTTGTTCTCTACTCTTTCCCAAGTAAATGAAGGCAATGGTCAATGTTCTAGTGAATTAACAACAGATCCCCACAACACAAGGATTGCTTGTTCCGAGACCTATGAAGCACGGACACGGATACGCCGACACGGACACGATACGACACCGGTACGTCGACACGTTAAATCTTAAAAAGTGATGACACGACACGGCGGGGATACACATATTTTTTTTAAAAAAATTAAGTTTAATTTAAAATTCATTCTTATGTTCTCAGAAAATGTTATAAAAATGTTATCTACAGAATGCTTACTTCACATTTTTCGAGCGTTATTGTTTAATATTAACAAAATGAACAGAGTGAGATGGTCAAAGAAGATAGAGAGATAAATGAGATTGGACAAAGGAGGTCTTGGGAGACTAATGTCGGGAGAACGTGAGGAGATAAGTGATGTAATGCTTGACAAAAACAACTCTGTTTGGTTTTCGAAATATTTATAAAAAATAAAAAAATAAAAAAAAAACTAACAAAATACAGCTTTTTGGCAAAAAAAAGAGTTACCCTCCATGCCCCTTGAAGTGTCTCGCCGTGTGTCGGTGATGTGTCCGCCTCTAAACATTGCATATCAGAAACAAGACACGTATTTTCCGCGTCCGATACGTGTCGGAGGTGTGTCGGGCGAGTGTCGGTGTCCGATACGTGTCGGACACGGGTACGAAGCCCTTTTCAAAGTGTCGGTGCTTCCTAGTCTGAGACTTGTCTATCTAACCACGTCTCTATTCATGATGTTGATAGGAGGGCGAACTGGAACTCCTTTATTGTTGAAGATGATGAATTTGATGAGAATTTTCATACAGCGTGTTAAGAATGTGTCTGTGATGGTTGATAACTCTACCTCCTCTAAACAAAGGATAAAAGAACTTCAAAGGTAGTCACCGAGGATAGATTTTCTTTTGTTTTTGTTTTGTCTTGCTTTGATTGTCGTGTTTTGACTCTTGTTAGTAGGGTTAAACTTTCCTTCGTTTGTTGCTTTTGAATTTGAGCATTTTAGCCTCCTATTGTTAGCTTTGTTTCAACCTTTCAAATATCAACTTTAATATGCTTTTGAGCTTGTTAAACATCCTAGGCCCTTGTACACTTAGTACTCTCTTTTTGGATTTAATGAACCATTTTTCCGAAAAAATAATACCATGACTTCAAAATATTTACAAAAAGACAAAAAGAGTATGAGTAATAAAAAGCTACTACTTCTGTGCCCTGTGGCCCCTGTGTAATGATTGGGGACCATTTTGAAAAGCCTTAATCAGCAGTACGATTGTGACCGCAATGGCAAAGAAACCACAATTTACCAAACACGGCCTTTATATACGAGGAAACAATGTTATTAACGCAAGTGTCGATAAAATTATCCTCACACGTCACATCTTGCTGCTTGAGGAAACAAGAAAAAAATTTCTTCAGTGTTTCTTTTCTATTCCTATACTATGCTTGTACCAAACAGAGCCTAAAAAAAAACCAGAGATAAAAAAAGAAAAAAAATGCTAAGGCTAGTTTTAATCTTCTTGGGGAAGAGGTGGGAGGCCTCCATGGTGGTGTTGGGTCGACAAACATGATGCCAAGCATACGAAAAAAAGAAAGAAAAGGGAATCAATTTCTTTTTCATCAAATTTTATGATGAAACTAATGTCTGATTCTCTAATGTAACTGAGAAATAATAGTAGTTTAAAAATTGAATAATGTTAAGAAACTTCCTGCCCTCTGATCTCTCCTATGAATACACTGATGTTTTGGGTTTCCCGAGAGGAAAAGATATGAAAAGGAAAAACAAAATCTCAGAGAGCTTCAAATGAACTCGGGGGGTTAAGAGAAGGGAATCACCTTCTAACCCACAATCCTTCTAATTTTTTTTTTATGTTAATAGAAAATAATTTGAGGGACCGATAAGGAAATGCAATCTCTCCTCAATAATCCATGCCGCCCATGCCTCCACCCATTGACGGGGCAGCTTCCTTCTCATCCCTTGGTAGTTCAACGACTACAGCCTCCGTTGTCGTCAACAAAGAAGTTACACTATACATACGAATAAATACAATGTATCAGTGCTCCCTGAAAACTAAACAAGAAGAAGAAGAGGGGAAATTCTTATCAGGGGTTACAAAAACGACTGACCTTGCAGCATCGACCAAAGCTGTTCTAATGACCTTCAATGGATCAATGATTCCTTCCTTGACCATGTTTACATATGCACCTGATTGAACAAGTGAAGAAGAAAGGTACTCGGGTCAGATCTTGTAAAATTAAAGAAATCTGTGAATGCTCTTCTTCTGTGTGTGTGTGTGTGTGTGTGAGAGAGAGAGAGATTACAAACCTTTAGCTGCATCATAACCGAGGTCAGGATCATCCTGCTCCAATAGCTTGCCAACAACAACTGCCCCCTCAACTCCAGCATTCGAAGCAATTGTGTACACCGGTGCCTGTGGGAATACAGGTATATATGTTGGGATAGAATCGATAGATATCAAGAAATAGAGGCCTGAAGAGCCGTGCACAGGTTGCCTATGGTATAAAGCCAAATCTCTAATGAAATAACCAGTAGTTTCTGTTCTTACAGAACCTTAAAAATACAAGAAATTAAGTATTGAACAGAATGATTACGACTGATCGAAATGAGAAAAACAGTAGGATTGAATGCATTTAGGATTCCATGGCCTTCAAAACAACGAAGCACTAATTATGCTTTCGCTCAAGGTTACTTAGGTCGCGGATCGATTCAGTACGAGGAACAGGATCTGAAACGCAGATCGCCACATACAATAAAATGTGGTACGATGGGGTATACTTCTTCCGATCTTAAGAGGGAGAGTAATATGATAGATTAAAACGTAAAAATATTTTTTAATCATTTTATTGTCCAAGTAAAGTTCTAAATGAAAAAGTATAATCGATGTGAATTTTGTAGTGTTATAAGTTCACTAAATTTTGGTGGTGTTATAACAATATTAGGTGATTTAAGGCGGGAACACCCATATTGGCATTCCAATTCGCTAGTGTACCACATTTCGGAACGATCGTACCAAAACGGGGATCGCTAGGGTCTGATAGTTTTTTGGTAACACAGGTTTCGCTAAATATCACTCACTTTTTGTAATATATATTTCATTCGAGGTCCTTCCTAACCTAAAGAAAAGAATAATACAAAGGGGATAAAATAAAATAAATAAAAGAGGCTACTACATAAATGCTAAATAACCTAGCGGTCCAATATTCTACACCATGAGTCTCAAATTCATAGAACATTTTGAATAGGTTCAGCCAATCCTTCAGGAAAAATAACCTCACCATTTGTTTAAAAAATCAATGCATGAACTCGTGATGTTTCGGAACTATAATAGATGGCTAAGAGTTCAAGTTCAGACCTTGAGAGCGTTCTGGATAATCTGAACACCAATCTTTTGGTCAAAGTTAGCAGTCTCCAATTTTTCCAACTCCTTTGAAGCATAAAGAAGAGCGACACCACCACCTGCACATAAAAGCTTTAGCTCAACTGGATGCTATCACACCAGCTCCAAGAATGGAGAAGGCTTTCAAGGATTGACAAGCTTACCCGGCACAATTCCTTCTTCAACAGCTGCCTTGGTAGCATTTAAAGCATCGGTAACTCTATCTTTCTTCTCACCCACCTCGGCTTCACTGGCTCCTCCAATCTGGTAAAGAAACAGACTTCGATCGTTATTTTATTTCCCACAAATGCTCTCACCCACATAATGAAATTGGAATGCATTGAAGATTCCATAAAAGCCCATTTGGGTGGTGTTTATCGGGAACAACAATCACTTGTAAAGGATTGTTTAAAAAGATGTGACCGTTGGTTTAGCTTCACTTTGGAAAAATCTGATTCCTTTTTAAAGCTAATTTTTAGCTTTTAAAAAACCTGTTATAATAAGTGATTATTTGAAAAGTTTACCAAATGGGATCTAAGAAACTCAAGGAAAATGCTAAATTACTGCCCCGACAGGCTGACCTTCAAAACTGCAACCCCACCAGAAAGCTTTGCTAGTCTCTCTTGAAGCTTCTCTTTGTCGTACTCAGAAGTGCTCAACTCAATTGAAGATCTTATCTGTTAGCACGAAACGGTAGGTCACAAATCAAGTTGACTATAAATATAATGGATGAGTGACAGAATGTCAAGAGAATTTGTTCCAAGAGCTGATAGTAGAGACCTGGTCACATCTGTCTTCAATGCCTTTCTTGTCACCAGCTCCATCGAGAATAACGGTATCATCCTTTGATATAGTAACCTGTGATCCACCACATTATTTAGATCGAGAGAAAAGTGGAATGTTATTTCTATCCTTTTCTCCCTATTCTTTCTTTTCTGCTGTTGGGTGAGAGGGAAGTTAGGGTACAATATACAGCCCCAGTGGTAGCGGCAGGTAAAAAGTCACCCGCAGTGATAATAAAAGTTCGTTATTATGTCGCACCTTTTTGCATGTTCCAAGCATTTCTGCTCCCACCTTCTCAAGGTTCAATCCAAGTTCATCAGTTATAACCTACAATTGATTCAAAATAATCAGAGTTAGTCCTGCAATAAAAACATTACATAATTCAATATATATACATATATTACATGTAAAGATCTGGTAAAAGTAGAGAACCTACCTCGCCTCCAGTAAGGATGGCAAGGTCCTGCAAATTGGATTTCCTGCTTTCTCCAAATCCAGGAGCTTTAATGGCACAAACCTTCAACACAGTAAAATCAATTGGGATTAAGTAAAACTTGTACCCCGACACTAACCATAACTACAAAAGGTACTGGGTTCATAATATTTCTAATATGAAAAGACCTTGATTCCAGCACGAAGCTTGTTCAAAATGAGAGTGGCTAGTGCTTCACTTTCCACATCTTCAGAAACAATAAGCAAGGGCCTTTGCTTCTGCGAAAGCATAAGATATTCAGTTGCATAATTCAAACAGCATACTAGAAAGCTTTTATTACGCTATTATCCAACTGAAAATTTTGATTACCTTCAAGGCCAACTCTAATACTTTAACCACAGCATTTAAACTTGAGATTTTCTTCTCGTGAATTAGAATCAGCGGGTCATCTAGTTCCTGACAAAGGAAAATAGAGAACTTTGTTAAGATCTGATACGAAGCTTCTGATTACCATGCAGAAAATACACAATAGTTCCTATTAAGATAAATCTCCCAAAGAGGGTTCCTGTAAAATAAAGAAACCAGGTCACTAGTCCAGAAAAGATGAGAATGCTTACACATTTCTGGTTCTTCGGATTGGTGATAAAATAAGGGGAGATATAACCCCTGTCCAGCTTCATTCCCTCAACCACTTCCAATTCATTGTCCAATGTTTTCCCATCCTACAACAGTTTAACGCAAACAAAACGACATAATACATAAAGCTTAGTCACTAATCTCCTTTTTGTAATACAGTAATATTCCTCCTACTAAAAGCATCCACTGTTGTACTACAATGGTGTAGGTCATTCAGTAGGTGGTACAATAGTGTACCACAGTGAAACTTAGCGAAACCCAGCTTTGTGGTATAGCCAAGTTTCACTAATGTACAGCTAGACGACACACACTATGCCGTCCCACCAACACAAGGCACACATTGGGCCGGCCCACTCCCAAACGACACAGTGTGTGCCATCTGGTGCACTAGTGTGTTCTTTATTTTTATTTTTTGTTGTTTCTCATTTTGCAAAGCTTTCATTTTGTCCCAAACGGCTTTCGTTTGGGCATTACACCACTGATAATGTGGATGCTCTAAATATATTAGATGCACTACTGAAGGTAAAAACAAGGTAAAGTTAAACTTTCAAGTGGCCAACACACAACCTAAAAGGTTTACATTGCAAATAATGAGTAACAAAAAAATCGTCATGATAAAATGATGACATCAGCCCTCTGGTACTCGTGTCCTAATAGGGATGGTTTTCTTTTTAATTATTTATGCATGTAACAACCCAAATAAAACCAACCTATGAATAATTAAAACAGTAAAAGAACCTAACTACCTTAGTCCTAATAGGGATGGTTTTCTTTTTAATTATTTATGCATGTAACAACCCAAATAAAACCAACCTATGAATAATTAAAACAGTAAAAGAACCTAACTACCTTAGTAAGTAAAAGGGATTTAACATACATACAGTTTACAAGAACCATATAAGAGAGAAAGAGAAAAAGAAATAGAAGGAAAAAATCAAAATCACCACCAAATAATTACAACAAATACAATTTGGGTTAATAAAATCTAAATTGTAATACAAGATGCTTGAAAAAAGGAAAAACGAGCACCAAGGTCAATGAGAGACAATAAAAAAAAATGTTTACATTAATCAGAGGGAGCAAAAATATGTTCTCCACTAACAAATTGTGAGCACTAAGCACCTACATGACCTAATCAATTCGATCAAGCACTCGCCATCTATTGTCATTGCTCAACTTTTTGTAAATCTTTTTTTTATTGAAAGTGTTCATTCATTTTTACTACTTTATATTTTATATATTGTCAGATTTTTATCATACTACCTTAAGAGTAATGCTATGCTTCCCAAATCCAAATCCCAAATAGGCAAATACACATCTCAAATGATGTGGCAATGCCCAAACAATAAAATATGTTGACGTGAGGAGGAACGTACTTAAGGTGTGGAGTTTTCAATAAAATAAGCACATCAGTAACCCAGACTAACTCAAACAGAAAAAGAACAAATAAAAGAGGAGGCCACATACCGCAATGGTAATAACGCCCTCTTTGCCAACTTTCTCCATAGCCTTCGCTATAAGCTCACCAATCTCTCTTTCTCCATTTGCTGATATTGTGCCAACCTTTACGAAATGAGAGAGTATTAGTGGAATAGTACATCATTAACTAATGATTGCACATTATCACTCCAATTCCCGAGTAACTCTTAGAATTATGGGTCACAATTTCTTTCAACTTCAGGTGAAATTCAATAAATCAAACCTGCGCGATTTCTTCAGATGTGCTGATCATCCGTGCCCTGCTTTTCAAGTTTGTCACCACAGCATCAACAGCCATGTTAATCCCACGTCTTAAGTCCATGGCGTTCATTCCAGCTGCAACTGACTTGCACCCTTCAGCGTATATAGCACGAGTGAGAATTGTAGCGCAAGTGGTACCTAAAACAAGTCAAGCAAGTTCATGTCATCACCATTGCTACCTTTGAAGGACTCTTCAACTTTTCTGTAGATCTAGAACATGTGATGTGGGCACCATTCTGTATATCAATGCTTATATGACCAACAAATTCAATAACGAACTGCCTCAAGCTATGACACAATGACTATCCACGACCGAACAGTACAAAGCTCAAGTAATTGTTTTACAAATAGGTATAAAACCTCACCATCGCCTGCAACATCATTTGTAGCATTCGCAACCTGCTTTACGAGGCTAGCACCAATGTTTTTAACTCTGTCTTTGAACTCAATACTCTTTGCCACGGTGACACCATCTTTTGTCACTTTAGGGGCACCATAACTTTGCTCCAGCACAACATTCCGCCCCTTTGGAAAGTCAAACACGAAACACAAACAACACCAGTCAACCATAATTGTACGTGGGATAGGACTCGAAAAATCACAATAGAAAATAAACAAACCACATAAGCCTCTTCCCTACAATATAAAATAGACAAATACAAACCAAAAAAAGGCAAACCTAGAGGCATAACAAGCACATACATACGAGAAAATAATGAATAAAGAAATAAAAGAGAACAAATAAGAGCCGGAGCTTCAATCAATCACATCATATAAACTAAAAAATTATCCTTTAATTGGTAAATTGGAGAGAGAGAGAGAGAGAGAGAGAGAGAGAGAGAGAGAGAGAGAGAGAGTTCACTTAACCATAAGGGCAGTTAATCATATCAAACAACTATTGGCAGAAGTTAAATGAAAGTTTCCCATTTTAGAAAAGTATCCCAACCATTTAGGATCACTAACATGAATCATGTTTCTCCACTTTGCTCTATCCAAGGCCAAAGACACACTCAAATCTTGAGAGTACCTTTACATATTAGTAAAAATAACAGAAAGCATAAACAATTTCCCAATTGAAACAGTAGAAACGAAGGCAGGAAACGAAAACCCACATATATATATCTAGACACAAAGCTAATGCAATGACTTGGAACTACTCTACGTGGTGCTCCCCATAGAATGTAATATACACGCAGCACAGACACATAATTTCAAATGAAGGAGTGAAACAGTGGGAAAATGTAAACCTATCCAATTGACTACAGATTATGTAACACTCAAATTTGAGTGTTAACTACCATACAATTGAATAATGCAATACCGTAATACTAATTTGCTCGCAGAATACGTGTTTTTTTCCATGAGTATTGCTCTTAATTGACCTATTCTGGAGAATTATAGAATCAAGATCATGAAAGAACCCCTTCTTTTTTTTTACGTAGTTCACAATTTCATTGTCTCACAAGCAAAGACATTACACACACTCTGCTACAGACAATAAAATCAAACAATGACTTACTTTGGGCCCCATGGTTACTTTAACGGCATCGGCTAGCTCTTCAACACCCTTAAGCATCAAAGCCCGCGCTTCAACCCCAAATTTAATCTCTTTAGCGGCATAGTTTCTTTGCCAAGCTAACCTACCACCAATCTGAACATCAAACACACAATACATCATCAACGTCACATGTACAAAAAGATCGAACCTTTTTCATTTAAAAAAAAAAAAAAAGCACCAATTAAACTACTTAAATCAATCAATACCTGTTGATTAATGTTCCTAGCGATCCTATATAATGCGAAAAAACAAACAAATGAGTATATTAGTTTTAAAAAAACTAGAGGATATTTGAAAGAAGTGATCTCATTTTGTTCTTGTAGGACGTACCGGGCTTTGGAAGCAAAGTTGGCTGCAAAGCGATACATGTTGTAGGAGTTGCAGAGGCGCGCAGTCTGGAGAGAGAAAGAATGGAGAGAGAGAGAGAGAGAGAGGAGAGAGAGAGAATGTGTGTATGGGTTTAGGGTTTTTTTAGAGATAGAGAGAGAGAGAAGGGTCTAGAAGCCAGAAGGAACGTTTTCTAGGGTTTAGGGTTTTGGAGGTTCTTTTTGAGTCCCACCCGGCTGCTGAACCGAACGGCACGGACTCTCTTGTTTCGGATTGTTGGGCCTGCGTCAATATGGTAGGTCCTAGAACCTTCGTGGTCTCAAATGATATTGGGCCTAATGCTTTAGTTATTTGCCACCCGGACAGTAAAAGTATTTGGATTGGATACTTCAAATTCAGGAATAGGATCCAATGTCCCATCAAATGTACTTGGATTATATACTTGAGCACCCACTTGGGGTTATGATTTTCATTTTTTTTTTTTTTAGTCATGATCGACTCATATGAGAGATTTTACTCCAAAAACTGCAATGTTACTATAGATTTGAATTAGTGATCCTGAAGAGTTTGGGTCCGTTTAAATTGTCAAAAAATTGAGTTCATTTAGCAACTAATCTTTTACAATTTCTTAAAAATCAAAATTTTCAAAAAGAAAATAAAATAGATTAATAAAAAAAGGACTAGAATGAACTTTTAGTGAAAATGCCAATAAAATAGATTAATAAAAAAAGGACTAGTAGAAGACGTATCTCTTATGCAAGGGTGTGTGTTGAAGTTAGCCCTGAGCGTGACTTTATTAAGGAGTTTGATATTGAAGCTGGAGATGATAAGGGGGTTTCAATTCTGACTAAAATCAGAGTAGAATACCATTGGACCCCTATAAGATGTTCCAAATGCTCCAAATTTGGACACGATTGCTCTAAAATTGCGAAGCCGGCTTTTGTTCCTAAACACTCTATTTCAAAGCCATATCGTAGTAAATTCAGCCAGACACACAACATGAAAAAGACAAAAGCTGAGGTGGGGGTATGGAAAGTGGTCACTAATTCAGGTAAGGGGGAACGGATCAATGTAGAGCTCTCTCATAATCCCCAAGTTAAGGTCCCTCAGGCATCGCCCAAGGAGATGGGCAATAGGTTCTTAGTTCTGTCCCAAGAAAAAGAACCTGAAGAGGTTGTGGATAGGTCAGAGAAGAAAGAAGTGGTAATCCTCCATTCTGCAAGGATTGCATGTTCTGAGGCTAGTCCTTCTAGCCATACATCTATTGTGCATGAACCAGTTGGGGGGGTTGAAAACTTCCATGAAGTGGAGGATGAGTTTGACAAGGATGAGTTAGAGGAGGAGTTTGACAAGGATGAGTTAGAGGAGGAGGTTAATACGAATTATGAGGATGAGTCCTTCAATCCGGAATGCTCCATGTCTTCCAAACAGAAGAAAAAAGCGGCTAAGGCGAATTTCAGAGGTAGCCACCATAAGGGTCGCCGACGACAATAGATTTCTTTGATTTGAGTATGTTTGGTAGCCTTTTGGCTAATGGTAGCTTCGTTTGATGGTGTTTGTTTTTCTTTTTCCATTCTTGATGCCTTGCATTCGAAGCATGTTTTTGATCTTATTGTAACATCCTGGGGTATGGCCCTTTTTTGGATTGAATTAACCTTTTTTCCGAAAAAAAAAATGCCAAAAAAAATCTCTAATTCCAAAAGCAATACAAAATTCTAAACTTTTCAAAAAAATCTCTTTTGGAAATGTCTCTTAATCAAAATCTCTTATGGGACAAGGATTTCAAACGGTTGTTAAGGATGAACGTAGAACTTCTAAATTTAAATAGTCATACATCTTGATTCTCTCATTCAAATTTTGTTAGAATTTTCTTTCCGTACTTTTGTTTATTTTCTAGGAAACAATAATTATCCTTTAATCCAAACTGAGCTGGATAGGGTTAAAGAGCTTTATAATGGGTTACAATAGAAAGGGAAAAAAAAATTGTCAAAACTTAAGAAAATTTGAGCCAAATATTTTCAAGATAACCATATACTAGTAATTATGGACAACAATATAGTACTTTTCTTTAGGTACTTTACTACTTTTTGTCATATTCTAAAATGTTAATCCACCTGTGTACCACATAGTCACCCTTGCACGGTTGCACACATGGACCGATCAAACTTCAAGCCACTTGGAAAAATATCCAAGGAAAAATACCATGGTCTTCAGTATTATATAATGGTGAAAATTTTGTAGATCATCTATGTGGATATAACCTTGACAGGGAACTTTTTTAAATTCCTTCTGTTTTGTGGTAATTGTCAATAAATTCTTTGATCGTATTTCTGCCTACCAATTCACCGCAAAAGGTAGTTGCGAACTATGTGGAGCTTACCAGTCATTAGTAATACAATCATTGAACCTTAAAACATTAAGGTGCCGGACGAGTTTTGGGTTTAAATGCAAAACCCAACAATTGGAATTAGAAATAGCTGGTACACCAAAAGTAACAAACTTATGTACAATAGTACTTCTCAAAACCCAACAATTATAATAGTGCTTACAATGATGAAGATTTCATTACATGTGCAAACATTAATATAACACACCAAAAATAAATGAAGATTTGTTTTCCACCACAATCCCTCTCCTCAACTCCGAAAAAAATAAATGATACATAGGTAAAATTAATATAACACACCAAAAAAAAAAAAAAGGGGGGGGGGGGGGGGGGGGGGGGGGGGGGGGAGAAAACCCTTCAAATGTACATTTCACACTATACAAAATGCACAACAATGAATGACCAAACCAACACACTACCCCAACAATTTCTCATTCCAAACAAATAATAAGCTATGACCATTGCCAGCATACCAAACCCCACACCAACAATAACAACAATTAATCGCATAAAACAAATTTTAACTAATCATGGTTAGCATCGATTGCAGTACCAGTTCTGGCCTGTGAGATTCGATTAGCATAAATGGTAACCAACCGCAATTGTGTGCTGTTGAGCCCCTTTAAGTATGGCAAGAATGCTTTCCCGAGCATGATATAGATGTCCACTAAACAGAACACCACGGTCTGCATTCAAGAAAACAATACCAACAATAGATCAATTCCAGCTCCCACAAAGGTTTCAATCACAAGTAAATATTGGCTAATATGAGTTACAAATCTAATGTAGCCGAGCAAATGATGCCGTAATAGTGTCAGTGATTTATAAACATCGAAAACTGGACAGTATTGCTTAAGTTCCTTCATCTATATATCTCTTAATGTAGTAAGATGTTCAGTGTAAAAAACGCAGACATGACATTATTTACTTGGGAAATAAAGCCTAGAATCTTTTATCAGGTTCATGTCCCACACCACACTACAGAAAAATGTGACTACATTAATTTTTTTTCAAACAGGAAAAAATAAGAAATAAAAAAATAATAAAAAATAAAAAATAATAAAATAAAAAAGAGAGAGAAAAAGAAGCAGCAGCAATTCCTATGGAAGCAAGCAACTATACCCTATAACTTAAAAGTGAAATTAGAATCCAGTTCTGGAGAAATTAAGCACCAAGAGAACAGCAGTAATCGTATAGAGAAAGTGAAAATAACGTTTTTAAGCACCAACCTACATTTGAGTCTGGCAACATGGCTTACAGGAGTATTTCTGCCTTTTCAAATCCTTATTCTACATTTCTATCAAGAATCTTAGAAATTAGAGCTAAAACTGATGATGAAAATAAGCACGGCAACTTTGCAAGTAACCTTACTTACCCAAAACAAACCCTTTGCAAGTAATCTTGTAAAGTAATTGACAGAAGCATGATTACTCAAAAAAAAAAAAAAAAACTCGTGAAAAAGAACAGAGTTATTAACAGAAGCAAAAGGGAAGAATGGTGTTTTTTAAAGTAATTGAAGCAATTCTTGTTTAAAAGAATGTAACCAATAATTATTCAGCTAGTCTTTCTCACCAGGCTTACCTCATTTGACTTTCAAACTTTTTAATTAACCTCAAGATACCAAGAAATTTCACCTATTGACACCACATATTTTCTACATACTAACCACATTAAGCAGGTGTTAGGGAGATTTCTATCTCAAATTGAAGCTATACTTGAGAAGCTAAGGGCAAGATGATTCTTTCTATGTGATTTAATTTCATTTCCATAGAGTTTTGATAGATTAATTAGAAGAATTCATACTGATATGCTATGAAATCTTATTCTTATACGACTTGTAGGAGTTTGAAAGTGAGTATTATATCTTGTCAATACTATATCTAGAGCAAGGTGAGTAACCTCTATCTTTGAGGAAACTTTTCAAGTAATGAAATTGTGGCATGTAAATGATTTACTTTCAATTCATGGATTATGAGCATGCATGTATATCATGATTGTCTATATGTGCAAGAGATAGAAAAGATTATGTGTTGGAAACATGTTCGTGTGATTATGTGGTTGAAGAAGCAATTGTTCTATGACTACAAAGAGAAAGCTCCAAAAGGGAGTGTAGAAAAGCCTTCTAAGGCTTGAGTGTTCAATACGCCTTGTATAAGGTATTGGATAGCCAGGGCCGGTCCTGACAAATTGGGGGCCCTAGGCGAACATTAAAAGACGGGGCCCTTTAAACAACGAGGGTTCGGGAGTAGCGCCCCCGAAGTGAAAATTTTTGGGTCTATTTATACATGTTTGCGTGTATAATTTATATATCAAACATGTTATAAACTTTATAGTGTTGATTTGTGAGTTTTTTTTTTTTTTGTCATTATTTAGAATTCGGGGGTTTAGTAATTGTAATCCTTATTGTATGTACTGATTCTGATTTTCTTCTCCTTCCACTAGCCTCTTTGGCCTTTTGTAATTCCACATGTGTTCATATTATTACTTTTTATTGGTAATAATTCATAAGAGTTTATCTCTGATAATAATTTATAAAGCTTGATCCAACCTAAAATAATTTAGGTTGAGCTAAACAAAAAAGTAAGAAGATAAGTACTATTAGTTTAAATATTTAGGGTGGGTTGGATTATAATGGGGCACATTTATTTATTTTTTTCCAGTATTTGCTTCGACTCTTTTATAATTAGTTCAACATATTATAGATAAAATTTTTATTTTGGGCCCTACTCAGTATTTTTCGGGGCCCTTTTAAAGAGCAAAATATGAACAAAATATGGGACCCTAGGCAACCGCCTACCCCTCCCGCCTATAGGCAAGGCCGGCCTTGCAGATAGCTCGGAACAAGGATAAAGGGTGCCATTACGGGCACGGGGTAGTGAGAAGAACAAGAAACTTTGGAGATAAATACTTACTAGGTTGTAATTCATTATGTTACATTGAATTGCATATCATATATTTAAATGATATACACGAATTTATGTCAAAGAGCATGTTATTCACTGAGCTTCAGCTCATGTGGTTATTGAATAACCATTTCAGGTGAAAGGAAAGAGAAGGAGAAAGAGAAGTAGAGAACGAAAGAGGAGAGCAAGTGTTTAATGTGCATATTGTATATGGCGTAGTTGTTGTTTGGAACTAAAGGAATTGTAAATTATGTTGTTAGGTGAGCATGTGTAGAACTTGATGTATAAGACTCCTATGTTCATGTACGAAAGGTTTTGGCAAGTGCTTTTGCTATCCAAGCATATTTGATTGCTTAGATGCTAATGGCTAAAATTGTGGATAGAAGCTGTTTCGATCGATCGAAATACACACTGTTTTATTTGGTTCAAAACGACGACTTTTATGAAAACAGACACAACTTTTTCTGAAATTTTGAAATCGTGCACCGTTTTTAACGTTGGAACCTAGACTCAAATGGCTATCTTTTGGTTAAAATTTAACTCAAATTTTCAAGTTCCTATTATACCCTTGGGACTAATCACTTGCAAATGTGGTTTAAATAGGAGTCTAAAAACCCGTTTTGTACGTTATTAACATAGGGTCAGGCCTCGGTGGCATGTCACGTACCCTCGTGCCATACTTAGTGGATTTGGGTTGTGACAGATAATATGCAAAACGGTACCCAAAAAAAAAAAAAAAAAAGAAAGAAAGAAGACACATCAATGCATATTTGGAACATGACTCAACTGATCAGAAAGTGGATGCTCCCTTCCAGGAGATCTTTTCAGCTGCAAATAATTGTTCTCTTTCCTCCTTTTCTTATTAACAATTAAAGAAGAAGAAAAAAAGGAAAGACCAAGAATTTGTACTTGATCTTCAACTACACCTAAGAACAGCAATATATTAATCTACACTCCACAGCATTGCAAGAGGGATGTTATTTGATGCACAATAGTTATCAAAGTGTACATTTTGAGTTGATTGCACCACCCTGTTCACAATATTATCCGCAGGGTACAAAAAATAAGTACTAACAAGTTAAGCAGAAAGAAAACTATTACCTTGCGAACATCAGCACTTTGGTTCCCAAATGCATCAAAAAGAGCAGGTAAGAATGAGGGTAACTGAGCCATCAGTTCCTCATGGGAGAGTCTGCCCACAAGCTGAATACAAAACATAGTCTCTTAAAATGTTGCAGCATTATAACAGTAATAAAAACCATAGCAACAAGAAATATTGCAGGTTTAGGATATCTATAGCAAGAAAATTAGCTCTCAAACATTTCTTTACTATTGAGGTTATGAAACTCAAGTCATGCAGATGACCACAGGACTATGAGAAAATAAACCACTACATTTGAAGCATTGACTGAGCCTTGCGAACATCAGCACTTTGGTTCCCAAATGCATCAAAAAGAGCAGGTAAGAATGAGGGTAACTGAGCCATCAGTTCCTCATGGGAGAGTCTGCCCACAAGCTGAATACAAAACATAGTCTCTTAAAATGTTGCAGCATTATAACAGTAATAAAAACCATAGCAACAAGAAATATTGCAGGTTTAGGATATCTATAGCAAGAAAATTAGCTCTCAAACATTTCTTTACTATTGAGGTTATGAAACTCAAGTCATGCAGATGACCACAGGACTATGAGAAAATAAACCACTACATTTGAAGCATTGACAGATTTGTAGAATTTTAAAAATAAAGAGAGTGATTATATTGATGATTATCTTTTATTACGAGACCTACAACCCTTTATATAGGGTGAGAAGTAGAGAGAGACAAGATCAGATCTACAAGAGATCATATCTCTAGGACTATAATACAATTAATTTAAATCAAATAATCAAATCTGGAAGATATCTATCAAATCTGGAATATTCTGGAATCTTATCATCATCAAATTAAGACTGGGCCTCACAAATCTTCCTATCCCATATTTTCTTCCATATTTTCCAATACTCCCCCCTCAAGTTGGCACACGGATACTTGTTGAAATGTCCAACTTGCACACGAAAATGGAAGACGATCTTATACTGAACTATCCTCTCTAAAACTCCACCTTGTAGACTGTTGCAGCGGCCCCTCTTAGGTAGTCTCTCGTCCACGTGCATCTCCTTCTTGGGTGGTCCACGTGTGGCTCCTCTTAGGTGGTCTCGTCATACAAACATCCAAAGCTCTAAGATCACGTGGAGAAAGGTGAGATGTGCCCACAGAATAATCCATCATGTGACATAAATAAAGGTAGTTGTCTTGTCTACAACACTCCCCCTCAAGTTAAAGTGGGGCTATGTGTTCAAACACACCAATTCGTGCGGTGTAGCGGGTCCCTCGTCGGGTGATCTCGTCGCCCGTGTGATATAGAGGGCCCCTCCTCGGGATCCCGCCTGTCCTGTCTCCTTATCCCCCTCAAACTGAATGTGGGAGTGAACACGAACACCGAAGTTTGGAAGATTAAGAAAAAATAAATAAATCATTAAAGCCCAAAGCCAAACATGGCTAAAAAAAATCTGAAATTTTTGGAAAATTTAGGGGAGAAGATAATTGTTAAAAATATTTGGGGGCAGATTTGGAATTTCTGAAAAATTCATAGGCTGATTTTTTAAATTTTTTAAACTTTTGGGGATATTTTATAAATTTCAAAAAATAAAATAAAAATCACAAATCGCAACAGCCCTAGGAACCAGATCTGGACTAAAATAGACCTAAATAGCAATTTCAGGAACTTTTGGGGCTGTTTGGTAAATTTTTTAAACTTTTGGGGGTAAATATGGGAGAAAAAGAATAGTGCTGAATAAAGAGGCAGCATATACTTTCCAGATTCCACCCATTTTGTTTCCACTTTGACCAAGAGTTTTTTTTAAAAAAAAGGCAAAGGCTGACTATCACCTTTTTTTTTCCTCTTTTCTTCATCTGCTACTAGGCCGAACCAGCAGCAGCCTTTTTTTTTTTCCTTTGAAATTGCTACTCCCTCTTTCCCTTTTCTTCTCTCTCTCTCTACAAAAAATAAACATCTCGCTCATGACCAATTGGAATGGCTGATGGCTCGCCAGAGGTGCGAGAGATATCGCTAGATCTTTGCAGGGCCACGGTCATCTGCTGTGATTGGCTAGAGTTTCGGCCAGCCTTCTTCGTCTTTTTTTTTGTGTATAAAAAATTTCAACCTCAGATTTGGGTTGATAAAAAAGAATCAAACAGATAAAATATATTATATTCCGGCAACACAGAAGTCCCAACAGGCAGCCACCCGCCGGCGGCGGTGGTGGCTGTTCTTGAAACCCTACTGAGGGTGGCTTTGATACCATGTATAATTTTATAATTAAGATAAGAGAGAGAGTTTGTATTCAACTGGATAATCTTCTTTACAATACTTCAACCCTTTATATAGGGTGAGAATGAGAGAGAAGATAGGAAATAAGAGAAGATCAAATCTCCTATGATTACAATCATATCAATTAAATAAAATAAAAATCTGGAAATCTCTAGAATATTCTGGGATATCTCTCTCTGGAATATCTTCTGGATTTATCTATATTTTCTTCCATATTTTCCAACACTACCCCCCTCAAGTGGGCACACGGATACTTGTTGAAGTGTCCAACTTGTACACGAAAATGGAAGACCATCTTATACCTAACTATCCTCTCTTAAACTCCACCTTGTAGACTGTTGCAGCGGCCCCTCTTAGGTAGTCTCTCGTCCACGTACAACCCCTTCTTAGGTGGACAAGGATGGATCTAGGGAGGGGGGCCGACCACCCCCCTTAGATTTGGAAAAAAATAGTTAATTATACTAGTATTATTCGAAAATACACGTTAAGTATATACACTCGCCCCCCCTAAATTTTTTTCTAAATTATTAAGCTCAACCCCACCCCCCCCCCCCCCCCCCCTAGTTTTTTTTTTTAATTGATGTGTATATGTAATTTTTGAAAAAATTTGGTGTGTATAAATATAATCCTGAATTTAGTTTACAAATTGCTCCATACGTTGTTGATTCAAATAATTTGTATTTATCTCTCTTTATATATTTATCTCATTATAAAAAATGTATAAATAAACACAATTTTTTTTTCTTCGGAGGCGCTGCCTCCAAACCCCCGTATATCTTCGCTCCCCCTAGATTCTTGGATCCATCCCTGTGGGTAGTCCACGCGCGGCTCCTCTTAGGTGGTCTCGTTATACAAACATCCAAAACTCCAAGATCACATAGATAAAGGTGAGATGTGTCCACGGAATAATCCATCGTGTGACACACAAATAGAGGTAGTTGTCTTGTCTTCAACACTCCCCCTCAAGGGGAAGGGGAGGGGGGGGCGCTGTTCAAACACATCCGTGTGGGGTGTAGCGGGTACATCTTCCGGTGGTATCGTCTCCCATGTGATAATACGGGTCCCCTCCTTGGGGTCCTGTCACCCGATCCTGTCTCCTTATATTCTCCTCCTCAAACTGAAGGTGGAGTGAAAACGAACACCGATAATTGGAAGATTATAATAAAAAACCATTAAAGCCCAAAGCCAAACATGGCTTAAAAAAAATCTAAAATTTTCTGGAAAATTTGGGAGTGATTTGAAAAACCTGAAAATTTTGGGAATCGGGGTTGCCAATGAACAGTGAACAGTGATCTTGAATGGTAGCTAATGAATAGTAACTTCGATGAATAGTAACTGCGTGAATAGTATTCCGATAAACAGTGCATTCGTGAACGGTACTCGATGAACAATGTTCTTCTCTCTCAATCTCCCTTTTTTTTCATCCTTGTTTTTCGGGGAAAATAATAATAATAATAAAATCATGAGAACAGTTTTTTTTTTATTGTATAAAACAATTTTCAACCTCATTTTGGGTCAATGGAAAAAAAAAAAAAAGATAAAAAAATATTACCGGCAATTATCAATGTCCGGCGGGGGGTGACTTGATCTGGCGGAGCGACGACAAGTTGCCCCCCGCCGACGAAGCAGAAGACTAAAAATTACGAAAACCTTATGGCTCTAATACCATGTAGAATTTTATAAATAAAGAGAGATTATATTGATGATGATCTTATATTACAAAACCTACAACCCTTTATATAGGATGAGAAGTAGAGAGAGACAAGATAAGATCATATCTACAAGAGATCATATCTCCAGGATTATAATACAATTAATTTAAATCAAATAATCAAATCTGGAATATTCTGGAATCTTATCATCATCAAATTAGGACTGGGTCTCACAAATCTTCCTATCCCATATTTTCCAACAAGATTATCCTAATATTCATACACGGTCATTATTCATTGGGGGTAAACTACAGTCATCATACCAAGAATATCCCAGATAATCAATTTGAACCCTTTCTTGTTACACTAAATAGCACATGTGTCAATCCAACCTAACCCTAGTTCGTTGACTTAACCCATAGACTACAGAAGGCAACGTGTGGGACGAATACAGCTATTGCTTCCCCGTTACAGTTTTCTTATTAATTCTGCTAGATATACATTCACCATGACCCTATTATGCTTGTGTTTATGTTCATTACTACAGCTTTTAACTACCATCCACATTTGCATCTTAGATGCACCTAATCTGCTGAAAACTTTCAACCTTATTTTTCAAGTTGAAAAATATTTTCTTCTCGACTTTCAAATCATAAAAGATAGAAAATAGTACAGCACTGGAAAATAACCACATTGAGCACGGTAATTGCCAGAAACGTTTGTCTATTCGTTCTCAGGTTATGATTTGTATGAAAGTAACTAGTACCCAGATGGCCAGATGCCACACATCTACCAAAAAAGTTAATATGGGATCTACAAGACCAACATAACAACTTCTAACAAACGAGTTTCATAGTACCTTTGTCAAACAGTTTATGCAAGTAACAAGTGTTTTCTCATCTTCAGTAACCAACAAAGGGACAATAACCTGCATTTACAGTAAATCAGAAAATTAAGAAACACAAAAGCTGTGATGACCAAGAGCCAATACTCCTGAGGCAGGATGGCCAAGACGGATGAGGTGAGGTCGGGTGTGGGGACTTGTCCCACATCGCCTGGGGTGAAGTTTCTGGACTAGTTTATAAGAATTAATCGCCCCTCTATATGCAACAAGGCCTCCTTGCCCGAGTGGTGAAGGAACAAAACCTTGAGGGCAGGCGCCAGTGTTCGAAACCTGGTAGGCATCCAAAGAGGACAATATTGGAGAGGGGTAGGTTGCGTAAGCTCTGATACCTTAACAAAGCCTTTTAAAACCGTGAGGGAGCTAAACGCGAAAGAACTTCACAGTTAAGCATGCTGCTGCCAGAGCAGTACCAGGGATGGGTGACCCCCTGGGAAGTTCTTTGTGTTTAGGCCCAAAGCGGACAATATTGTTACTAGATGGGGAGGTGGGTCGTTACAAAAGCTCCCAGATTCTAGATAAGAAAATTAAGGTTTCAGAATCACTTACACTTAGACATCTGAATTGGTCGTATTGCGACAACACAATTGTCAAACAGTGCTCTGCTTCATTTGCAACCTGAGTTGGCAACTAAGTACATAAGACGGGGACAATATGAAAAAGGAAAGAAAAAAAAATCATAATTGACATAGTTCAGCTAAAGACAATACTTTGGCAACAATATCTTTCGTGACATGAAGCAGCTTTTCTATTACAATCTCCACAGAATCCTCCATGGCATCTTTCTGGAAGAAAAACACAGAACCGCGTACAATGTAAGGAAAGTATAAAAATAATATGGAGGGAAAGAAAATAAAGCAATACTGATAGATAAGACGCAGTTTCTTCTGTTTGTTGTATTTTTCATTTCTGCAAACTACAGTATCTGTACCCCAGATGTTAAATCCAGAAAGGGATTCCATAATGAACTTCAAAAAAGATATATAGAAGCAGACCTGATTCTTTAGCATTTCAACTATCAAGGAAAGAGAAAGTTCTCTAATTGATGATTCGGAATCATCCAACACCTCAAGTACAGCCGTCAATATCTGATTAAAGTACTGCAAATATGGCAAAAGTGATATGTTACCACACAAAAAATAAAATAAAAAATATAAATCTTAGGGCACAGTAGTGTTCCCCAGCTAGATTCACAAAATGAAAGAATAAATTTCAAGTACTAAATACTATCTCAGTTTTGCTCACATTCATGGACACTTGACCTGGATTATACAAAACTGTTGAAGAACTTCCATGAGAAGTAATGATACCAAACTGTAAAACATCTGTAGTTTAGTGTTTGCAAGGAGATGAAACATAAAACATAGATTACAAAACCACCTTTTATTTTAGTTATGCTTAATACTCTTAAAATAGTCCGGGCTTAAAAACTCAAACCTTATATGAAGACTCAAACTAACATCATTTCACTTAGATAACACCTTGATATGAAACCAGAAAAGGGTGTGATACTCTGATGCCTCTCTGTTTAATGTGGATTATATGGGATAAAAGGAATAAGATAATTTTTAAAGGGGCGGAGATGTCATTGCATAGTGTGAATAATTGATTTTCAAGAACTTCATATTTTTAGAACAGAGGCCTTTTGATACAGAGGTTAACCCTTCCGTAGATTACTTAGACAATCTTAGCATGCCTCATAACTAACTCATAGGTTTTGGTTTCTTTTTTAGATTGTACAAGACTGTACATTAGTTGCTGTCTCATTTTCAGACAATCCCCTGTAGAATTTACTCTTCAGAACAATTAATAACGATAGACAACTAGTTCCAACTGAAAGCTAACACTTAGAAGAATAGCTGAAAGAGGTCATGAGAAAATTCACAAATCATACAATAATTTACGAGGCTGATTATGGTTGCAAGAAAATTGAGATCAGAAGCCAAAAAGGTTCTTATCCGGCACTGGCAGGTTTTGAACAAAGCAACACAAGATTTTCATACACCTGAACAGAATAGAGAAACTAACACATACAGAGATACACTCATACACAGTGCATAGATGCATGCATACACACTCACAGAGAGAGAGAGAGAGAGAGAAACTCCACATACCTTGGTCCAAATGGATTGATCATTAGCAACAGAAACTTCAACTAACTGCTGGAGTGCACCTCGCTTGCTTGCAGTAGAGCTATCATCACTCCCATTACAAATCTACCCCCACCAAAAAAAAAGAGGCAGTTAACATTAACAACCACTGACAAAAATCAGTTTTGCACATAACACTACATAGAATTAATCTATGTAAAGGCAAATATCCATCATATATAACTCACCAGATGAAGAATTTGGGGAATGCTCGGTCCCAATTCAGGAGATGAGTTAATTTTCAAAGCTGTAAGGTCTGAGTGACTAAGTTCCAATTCAGTTAGGGCTTCATTATCAAGCCTAAAGCCTGCAGTGACCCCTCGGTGGTCAGAGCTTATCCGTCCATTGATGTCCAATTGTGGTGTTGTAGAAGCCTCCATGTTTACACCGCAGTCATTACTTTCTGGCTGGCTAGTCCAGTATTCCAAGTTTTCACTTGTGGTACTGACCATATATTTAAGATCCTTTGGTTTGGAACTAGTAACCTCACCATTGGTACCAGTCTCAAGACTATAATAAAACTGCTCCTGGCTTTCATCAGATACTGGCTCAACAATGGAGCCTGTGATCTGGGTTGACTCTTGAGCAGAACTCACTTTCCTGCCACCATCACCATCAATGGAACCAGCTGAGTACCTGCCTAACAAGTGACTCCTCTTTGATGCTACAGTATATCCTTCTTCAGAGGATGTTCCAACAACATCAGAGGGATCATAAGAGGACTTGGGAGTGGGACGCTGTCTCTCTTTTTTATTCTGCAAAAAGTTCATCAAGTCTACTTCTATGCGTGGTGTGTATTGCTTAAGAGCCCGTCTCAAGGAATTTTGCTCTTCAACAGATAAACTGAGAATAAAATTCAGAACCGCAACGGAATCAAAGTGAGAGTAAACTGATATGATGCAGGTAATCGCTGCTTCCTTCAGTTTTGTATTCTTCTCATGGACCAAAGGGGTCAATTTAGCGAGCCATAACTTTAGGATGCCTACATTACCAGAACCTTCAGAGTTGAGTGCGTGCTTGTTGAAGGAACTAATTGCATAGTCAATAACAGCCAACTTTGCCTTTGGTGAGCGTTGTTCATCTAGCGAACGAAGCAAAGCAGGTAAAAGAGAATCGATGCCATATGTTCTGCTAACAGTTTCCAAAGTTGTCGAGCACGGTTGTCTTACTAATTCCTTTGGATCAATTAACCGTGAAAAAACATGGGGTAGCATTCGTTCCATGTAATTCTCAAAGGGCTTTCGGCAAGTGGGAATAATATCTGCAAGCGTAGAAAGAGCGGCCTGTGCAACCTTATGGTGGGGGTCATCCAAGTGCTGGAAAAACAACTTCATTACCTTCTCAAAGCTCTGTGTTACTTCTTGAATACCTTTTGGGCCTTGCTGGAGCAGAGAATGAATATAATTAAATGCACTGACCCGAGCATTCCAGTCCGAACTAGGACTGAGTCCCTCGCTCAGCGCATCATTAAGAGAGGCTGGACCATCTACGTAGGTTGACATATCCCCCGGAGACAACTGGGTGTCATCAAAACTCCTCCTCCTACTTGCAGACGTTCGTGCAGCTACGTTTTTTCTCAAAAGTGGCCTCTGAAAATGGGGAATGTTATTATTCTGTGAATCCTTGAAATTTGCTTCCTTATAAGGTGTGTCCAAGTATTGCCTATCAATGTTCGAGTTCATAAATCGCCTCGCCTCCCTAGAATCAATTTGCTCCTCAACAGAGCCTCTTTCATGTAGTTTCTCAGAAGCTCTCTTCGCTGAGTAGGACGAAAGTGCTGGCAAGGGCTCAGTTCCCACATTGCTGCGAAATGATTGTTTGTTGGAATCTTTGGAAGCTTGAATCTGGGTAATGATGTCGGACAGAACTAAGCCACCATTACAGTTATTACCTTTTGATACGCCGTAAGTATTTGTATCTACCATTAAAGAGTCTGTGATATTATTTGATGCAGGAACAGCAAGAGGGAACGGTGGATCACGAGACGATGGAGGGTCAACTCCTGCACTAGGGGCAAAAGGAGAAAAAATTAGCCGTTCACAGGAGATTTAACAGATAAATACAGCTGAATCTAATATAGAATAATAATTCAGATAAGTACTTGTTGACAATAAAACTGATCCTTTAACTGAATTTTTCACGGAAGAAGCTCTTTAATTGGGATCAATTTAAATACCTAGATCCAAACTAGACGATCTGAGAGTTGAAGAATTATGTTTCTCGGATATATCCAAACCTCTTAGCATGCTTTCAATAGCGGTGACCTTCTGTTTGCTAGAATGAAGCACGCTCTCCAGGCTGCGTTCTGTACCTTTACCAAGTGGCTTTGCCTGCGATAGAAGTAACCCAGACGAGAGAGATGTCCCAGAGGATAAACTGGCACTTCTATCCATTGCAACTATAGCCGAAGTTCCATATCCAGGTAAGTTAGAAGGAGCACATGTTTGAGGGGTGAATGAAATTTGAGAACCTCTCTCACGAAGAGAAGGAGAAGCATGTCTTCTGTGCATACCCCCATCCTCATCATTTATTACCTAGGCAAAAACATGACCACATTACTTTATTTATTTGTTTGTAAATAATTCAAAAATAATATCGACTTCTTTCTATCTTCTTTCTGGAAGGTTTTTGGATGAAAAAAAGTGTATACCCTTTGGATAACAGGATCAAATGACGAAAATAGGCGAGGAGAACGCTCTGGCCAAGTTTTTGCAAACATTCGGTAGCAAGTCCTCGCAGTTGATCGCACCTGTTGAGATGAATGTATGCATATTATAAAACTCTAGCATACCACGATGGGCCCTTCCAATTGACCCAGGGCCTAGTGGTAACTAGCTCACTGGAGTAATGAGCCACTCCCAACAGATTACTATCATGAATAAAATGCCAAACACAGATACATCACGAGACCACCATTTAAGAATTAAAAATAATCACTATTACCTCACTAATTGCATCTCCTACACAGCACTTAATAAGGTCTTCGTAAAGGTCAGCTGAACGTTGTATTTCGGGTTCATCAGCCCAATATTCTAGAATTAAAAGTGCATAGTCGCAACACCTACAATACATCAAAGAAAACAAAAAGGAAAGAAAAGAAAGATTACATTGACAAAAGAATGAGGCAACCCTACTTATCAAAAAATAGAATGAGGCGAACTTATACTGTAGAAGAGAAAAACATACCTTGCTCGAAGTACTGAATTACGGTCATTCTTTGCACAATCAGCTATACGAGGAAGTACACGGGCAACTTTGCAATTACGCAACATCTGAGTACTCAAACAGGTTACAAGGGAAGAATATGTATAAAGAAGAAAAATAAAAGAGAAACCATCAAACATTACCGTTTTAATGCAGTTATCTGCAGATTCTGCAATTACAAGTACAGTTATCACAACAAGCTTGAAAAGAACCTGAAGGTCAAACATGGTTAGCAAAATATTTGAGCATATTAACACTACATAACCAGAAAAAGAAGTTCTACATACTGGAATGAACATCTCAGCACACGCCTCAAAATCTCCCAAAAGCTCTTTAGATAAAAAGTTTAATAAGTGGCAAGCCTGGCAAAATGGAACGAAACAGAATTAATAAAAAAAAAAAAAAACTCAGCAACTGCAGAAATAAAAAAAGCTTAAGCCAGTAAACTAAAAAAAATATTCAGAAAAGGAAAATGATCTCGACTTCCAAAATGTTCAATTCATGAGTATTATAGAACTCCGAAGATCCATTTACACCGAAATCATCTCCAACAGAGGATATAAACTAACTTCCTGACCTACTTGTGTCCTTCATAATATGCTTAAGCGTTACACAGTTTAACTCAGATCAATAAATGAACACTCTTAATATTTCAAGGGATTAGAGCATGTAGATGGCATTCACCAACCATGACCATAGGCACAAACACATCAAGAAATAGACTCAGATCTATGCAATCATGTTAAAAGTATACAGAGTTCTTATAGATACAGACGAAGTGTTGAAGAAAACATTTTAGCTAAAATTTACAAAATTATGCTGTTTAAGACATCAAACAAACAGGGGATCCTGCAAATTAAAGGACACAAAAGAATAAAATACTTCTGCAATCTACAACCAGTGAACTCCTTCAAAACCAACCCATCCCCAACCACCACCCAAAAAATAGGAAGAAGAAATAGGAAAAAAAAATATCCCTGGAAGAAGAAGAAAGTGCTTGCCAACAAGAGAAGAAGAATCCATGCAAACGACATTTAGAAATTCAAGAAAAAACACCACACCTGCTTCACTATGCTTGATCTTCGATCGGACAATTGGGTGCTTAGAGGGCCAATGAGTTGTTTCAGAAGTCCACGAAAACATGGGTAATCAGCAGCACCTGATAATGTTAATAAGGTGATGAAAGATGCAATGAAATCCCCTTCTCAACTAGATTATTACAAACACAGATATTTGCAAGCCCAGTGGAATACTCTACCAAATAAGCACAATCATATATCCTCGTCATTCGTCAACCAACACGAACTTCCTTATTTCTTGGCATAACGTATGTGTATTGGTGGGGTGGTAGGAGGGCAACATACACAAGCACACATTGTCAGCAACAGTTGGAAAATCTAAAGCATATACTGCACACTCGGGAAGCCTAAAACCCTGTTCGGGGTAGCTTTTTTCATCTAGCTTAGGAGCATGTGTTACTGCACCCGTGAAGGCTGCTTTTACCTACTGCTGCTAAAATTTAAGCAGTGACTTTTAGTGTAGGAAAAGGTAAGTTACACCAAACACATTAAAGAAGCTTGCACTTAAAGTTACGTAAAAGTAGGGTCAGAATAGCAACTCCGCACAAGCATTAAACTAAGTCTAAGCCCTCAAGACCACTCAGGAAGACTCCGTTCAAAAGAAAGCCTCCATAGAAGTTAATTGTGTCTCGGTTCTTTCAGCTGGTGTAGTTTCATTTGTAAAGTATTAAGCTTCAGAAGGTTTAGGAAATTTGGTAGTTTCTGTACTTTATGGTCGGAATATAAGATTGAGCTTAAATAACAAAATGCTTTACATTAGGTTTCTTCACCAATCCAATAAAAGAAAACATGGGATGCCAGTCAAATGGATCAAAACACTGCACTGTTGATTATTAAGGTTAAAAAAAACTCCAAGAATGCACCTTCATAAGCAAAAGAAAAGGACTGTTTATGAATCCTAGGAGGCTAGGACTGCATCCCAGGCATTGATAATCAATCTTCAATTTACGAATGAAAATCTTGTTTGTCCTGTCAATATACATCTGTGACATACATGTTTGCTAATATATGAGACAATTGTTTATGACGGCTCTCCATATCAATCCTTGCCACAGTTGGCCACTAAATATCCTCGCATTCTGAGGAAATTTTGACTTCAGTAAACTCAGGGAGGCCTCTCAGCTTGTCTTCCATTTCATGCGTGGGTACCCATTCTTTAAAACCATTCCCTCTCGAGCTTCCTCACTTCTTATAGCCTTTCTTATCCATTCCAGCATAATACCAAGATTGAAGCTTCTGGGACTTCAGATGGAGCACAAACGGAAACCAATTTGATTACAGCTTAGCAATGAGAAAGGTAGGGACAAGGAAATGAGTTGTGGCAATTTTGATATAATGTCTTTTCCATCATGAACACAATGTCATTCAGTAGAAGAAACAGGCAGCTTATGGTGATTTTTCACCGGAATGCAAGTATAAGGTGTGAGCAATTATGGGTGAAAACAGCAGAACCACGTCTCCCTCTCTTCTAGAAATTTAATTCCAAGGTTCATAGAAAATTCCATCAATCCAAGGAGTAAAAGATCAGCGCTAATGGTCACAATCAGTTGTCATTCTAGAAAATATGGGAAAACTCAAAACCTAGCAAGCTTCTTTCAATCTACAGCCGGAGTATAGTTGCATCCAGAACTAGGCACTGAATCATGTTGAAGACTGGAGCAGGTAAATGATCTTAAACCATCCAAAAGAATGCACCTAATTTTCAGTCTTTTGAGTTTTCACCTGTAATTTTTCTTTTCTTCCTTCTAAGTAAAATTGCCTATTAACTTGTTCATTGAAGTTCCTCCCAAATATTTTGGAACATCCTACTATTTCAATTACCAAAAAAAATCGTTCTCTAAGCCAAGGATCAAAATTTCGTTTCGTTTCGCTCGAAACAGCCGAAACATTTCGGTTTCGCCAGCCACCGAAACGAAACCCACTATGAATCTCGAAATTCATATGATTCGATCGAAACAATGATGTTTCCGTATGTTTCGGCCGAAACATCTTTGTTTCCAACGAAACAAAGATATTCTTCGAAACAATGAAGTCGACACCTATTTCAAATCGAGGTCCAAGCCCTAATTTTACCCAAATAAGGGGACTTGGGTGTAATACCCGCTATTTTTAAATATTTATTTCCCAAGATGAATAAGTGTTTTTATGTTGTTATTATAATATTCAGTATTTATAGAACTCGTTTATAAATTTTCAGAATTTTTAGAAACAGAAATTTAGCAGATTTGTGAATATCTGGTATATTTGGACCAGTTATGATTTTCCAACCAAACATGCCCTAAGGAAATAATTATCCTTGGAACCTTTAACTCTTGGTAATTGCAAGGTGAGGTCCCTCCTTGGTTCCTATATATATGGGACCATTCCATTACATTTATCTTTAGACATATAAGGTTGAGAAGTCATCCTAATGCACACACACACAAACACCAAGAACACCAAGAACATACACACAAACACCAAGAACACACACACAAACACCAAGAACACCAAGAACACACATACAAACACCAAGAACACCAAGAACGCACACACAAACACCAAGAACACCAAGAACACACCTAGTACACCAAGAACACCAAGAACACACACACAAACACCAAGAACACCAAGAACACATATAGTACACCAAGAACACCAAGAACGCTATTTGAAGCCGGAATTTTATATTCGAAGATTCTTCGGGTTTTCTCGGCATTATTATTCTGCGAATTTAGGTGAGTCTCCAACTCACTCAGCTATTTATATTACACTTTGTTATGAACACATGATTATGATTATGATTATGATTATGATTATGATTATGATTATGATTATGATTTATATTAATTATGTGATGCTTATACGTATTATATTACGTATTTAGATAAATACGGCATAAATACGATAAACTGGTATTTTTCAATTACGACTGGAATCGAGATGGATTCTTAATGAGGATCGAAAACTCTTAACTTCCAACATGAATACTTGTTTATTTAATCTCACGGAACTTTTATAAAATTCGGTTGTGGACGCACAAAACTGGAAAATGACCAAAATACCCTTGTGATCTATTTTCACTTAATTCGACTGAAATCAAGATATTTTCTTAATGAGGATCGAAAACTCTTTAACTTCCAACATGAATACTTATTTATTTGATCCATGGTTCGAAGTAACGGCCGATACCGAGACGTATCGGCCGAGTTAACTCGGTATCGAGAGGGGCCGATACGAGATATGAGCCGATTCATACTGAGTTAAAAAAAAAATTTGACTCGCGATACGTATCGGCCGAAACGACCGAGTTTCGTACATCTCAGCAACCGTTTCGCGAGATGTTTCGCGATACACCCGATACAAGAGACGAAAAAATCAAAACGGGAAGAAAAGTTCAAAAAGCTACTCGAAAAGTACCAAATCTCACATGCATATGTCGGATTGGATCTCTCTCTTGAACCTCCTCTCAGATCTACTCTTTTTCTGGGTCAAAAGACTCAAAACTCTCTTGAATCTTCATCCCAAAGCTGCGATCTGACCTCCAAGGCTGCGTCTCCATCTCAATCTCGATCTCTCTCGAAGGCTGCATCATCGATCTCACTCTGTCCAAGGCTGCTCCTTCTTCGATCTCTCCAAAGCTGCGTCGATCTCCATCGCAGGTAACGAGCCTCTTTTCTTTCTTTTCTTTTTTTTGGTTGTGTCGATCTGTGAAGGGGTTTATTTGTAGTGTTAAAGTTGGGAGTTTATTGTGTGTGGCCTGTGTTTGTGTGTTATGTTTTTTACCATCTGATTTTTGTGTGTTAGTACAATTTTTTAGAATTTCATCAATTACATGGTAAGGGTTAACAGTAAAGGCACAGGCCCCACAGGGTGAGTTAGTCTAGTCACAATTTTTGTTAACCATAGTGTATTAATTATTGTTTATTTATATATTTTATAAAAAAAATGTTACTGTTGACCCTAACCATGTATTAATTATAGAATCTAGTATATTAATTTTTGTTTATTTATATATATTTATAAAAAAATGTTACTGTTGACCCTAACCATGTATTAATTTAATTATAGAATCTAGTGTATTAATTTTTGTTATTTATATATATTTATAAAAAAAATTGTTACTGTTGACCCTAACCATGTACTAATTATAAAATCTAGTGTATTAATTTTTGTTTATTTATATATATTTATAAAAAAAAATGTTACTGTTGACCCTAACCATGATTATAGAACCTAGTGTATTAATTTTTGTTTATTTATATCTATTTATAAAAAAATGTTTAATTAGTTGTATCTTGTATTTGTATATGTAACATTTTTGTTTATTTACATATATTTATAAATAAATGTTTATTTAGTTGTATGTGTACTAATTTTTGTTTTTATTCATAAACAAATGTTTATATTTGGTCTAAATGTATGTGTATATTAATTTATGTTTATTTATTTTAAAAATGTTTGTTTAATTAATAATATTTAGTTACATAATTAAATTTAATTAAAAAAGTTTACTTATAAAAAAAATCATGTCAATCCTTCTCAATCCCAAAACCCAGATTATGGATCATCAAGCCAGTCGTCTCAACCTGTACCTTCAGAGTATGGTTCAATTTTATTTGGAGGCCTTCAATTTCCATATCCATATAATGCCTTCAACAATCAAGGGAATAATGATGATGATTTCGAGCCCCCACGACACTCCTTCTGGCACTGATTTTTCTATTGTATGTTACAAAGTTGTATTTTTATTGAGTAATATTTGGGGCACTAACAACATCCACTAACACTTACTAACACACTCTATCTCTCTCCTAGTGGTACTGTGGGGTCCGCAGTGGACCCCGCTGTACTACTAGGAGAGAAATAGAGTGTGTTAGTGCTTGTTAGTGGATGTTGTTAGTGCCCCTAGCATTACCCATTTTTATTATCATGTTATTATAATGTGTCTATTATGTAGTACTATTGAACAACTTTTATCCACTTATGTGTGTAAAGCTATCAAACACTAGATCGCCAGTGTGTCAATTGAATAATTTGTCATTATATAGTTGGTACATTGTGTATTGTGATAATCTATGAGGCCAATTTTGCTATTCTGATGATTTTAGAATTTTTGGTTATTTTTTCAAATTTTTTTGAGCCTTAAATCTAGCGTATCGTTGCGTATCGCCCGATACCAGGCCGCGACGCGGCGCCCGCGTTGTCACACCGGTCGCCGATACCGCGACCTTGAACCATGATTTGATCTCACGTAACTTTTACATTTTTCGGATCCTGACTTATAAACTGGAAAATGACCAAAATACCCCTGTGCCCTATTTTTACTAGAATCATACACGATGCCTAATATTTCATTCTAGTTTTGGTTTGAATGTTGTTATGTGTAATACCCTGCATTTTCCTTGTATTGTTATATCTTTTTGATATATATGAGATAATGACGAGATTGAGAAGCCGACGTGCATATTAGTGGGTCTATCGACCGCAGAGGTCGATACTATTTATGGGTGCGCGTGAATGCGGTCACTAAGACCGTATGATGATTGAGTGTGGAATCCCAGGTGCTGGGACAGGTTCGGGACTTCGTGTCTGGTCGACGTATGATAGAATTGGACTACGTGTCGGATATGGGAGGCTATAGCAGTAGGACATTGGGCGAGTTGGCCAGAGTAACACATTGGGCGAGTTGGCCAGAGTAACACATTGGGCGAGTTGGCCAGAGTAACATCATGGGCGAGTTGGCCAGTGTAACATCATGGGCGAGTTGGCCAGTGTAACAAAATGGGCGAGTTGGCCAGTGTAACATCATGGGCGAGTTGGCCAGAGTAACACATTGGGCGAGTTGGCCAGAGTAACACATTGGGCGAGTTGGCCAGAGTAACATATGGGCGAGTTGGCCAGAGTAACACATTGGGCGAGTTGGCCAGAGTAACACATTGGGCGAGTTGGCCAGAGTAACACATGGGCGAGTTGGCCAGAGTAACACATTGGGCGAGTTGGCCAGAGTAACACATTGGGCGAGTTGGCCAGAGTAACACATTGGGCGAGTTGGCCAGAGTAACATATTGGGCGAGTTGGCCAGAGTAAAGTATTGGGCGTGTTGGCCAGGATGTATCAGGGGCGTGTTGGCCAAAGTATATCGGGGCGTTTGGCTAGATTATATGGGACTGCGTGTCAAGAGTGAACAGACCGTAGGTATGGGACTACGTGTCTGATTAATGTGGACCCAAGAGTCTATGTTATGTGTGAGACTGCGTGTCAAGAGTGAACAGACTGTAGGTATGGGACTACGTGTCTGATTAATGTGGACCCAAGAGTCTATGTTATGTATTGGGAGATTTGGGACGATGTCCGTTGTTAGATATTGGGTTGGTGCATACATGCATACGAACGATGAGATGAACCTTTTTATTGATGTTGTCATTATATGCTACATATCTGTAGATACTCTGTTAGTATTTGCATTTACTCGGCTTTCGTAGCTGACGGCGTTTTATGCCGCTGGATATTCAACGTCCAGCTGGCCAGGGCTTTGAGTATGCAGGTGATGCATACATGGATAGGTACCACGAGGAAGGAGCCTACGATGATGGAGGCTATGCTGGTGCTAACTACTACGCAAGTTGAAGGCTGGAAGTTGTGCCGTAGTTAGCTCGTGTTTATGTTTAGAGACTTTTGAAATAGTTACGTTTATTATAGGCATATGTTGCCGTAACACTTTATTTGTACTTCTGCGATACTTATGGTTTGTAATAGTTAGTATTGAACTCTGATTATATATATATCAACCCTAGAACTTTCCAATGTGTGGTTTGAATCATTACTCTGATGGTTTGACTTTGGTTATGGACAATATGGTGACTTTCAACTGTCATGGCCTACGGGTCCTAAAAGGAATTTATTTTCTCTATTTTTGCTACTGCGGGGCGTGACATTGGGCATGTCGATTCAAGCATTTTAGCCCAAAAAAAAAAAAAAAAAAAAAAAAAGAAGAAGAGAGTTGTGGGACTTCCAGCACTGACCAGACCAGGTATGTCGACTTCGACTTCTTTCTTCTTCTTCGATCTTCTTCTTCTTCTTTCGAATTTCTTCTTCATTCTTCTTCTTCGACTTTCTTCTTCAGTTCCTCTTCTTCAAATTTCTTCTTTATTCTTCTTCGACTTTCTTCTCCAGTTTTCTTTCTTCTTTTCTTTTTTATTACGACTTTCTTCTTCAGTCTTCTTTCTTCTTTCGTTCTTCTTTTCTTATCTTATAATAAAAAAGAGTGCAGTTTTGCTTACCCCAAATTGCTCATCATTTGCTCACCTCCTTTTTTATTGGCTAATGCAGTGGGCCCAATACTTTTCACCATTAATTAATTCTTATTTAATACTAGGCCCACTACATTAGCCAATGAGAATGGAGGGTGAGCAATTTTGGGGTGAGCAAAAGTGTATTCAATAAAAAAAAAATAGTGGTATACTAATTGCAATTGGAGACTTATAATAGTGGCATACCAATTATAAATTCTTTTTCTCAAAAAAAATAAAATATATTTTTATATATAACTTTTTATTTTTATTTTTTATTTATAGAAATTATAATATTTCTTATATTAATCATTGATAATTTTAACAAATTTAGTCTCTTAAGTAAATAGGTTATCAAAAAAATATCTTTAAGTACATAATTATATGACTAATTAATATTGTTAATTAGTATACTTTTCTATTCTATATGAATTGTTTTATGTATTCTTTGAACTACTTAACAGTAGATTGACGACTAAATCATCATGTATTTTCAATTTAACTATATATTATTAGTGTAAAGTACATATACAGACCTCTCAAAGGTTCAATTAATCAATTATTAGCTTCATATGTGCATACAGTTAAAATTAAAATAATGTTTCCACAAGTTTCTCAATGTTTCCAATTTTTTCCGGTGTTTCCACGTGTTTCCGAAACGTTTCCGTTTCCGGGCAGACCGAAACACTAGACCGAAACAAAATTTTGATCCTTGCTCTAAGCATAAATCTGCTGTAAAACACAACAAGCAAGTACATTAAGTACATTACTTTAAGAGGTCTCAAGACAGTCACAAGACAAGACAAGAGAGAGAGAGAGAGAGAGAAACACGTAAACTTCGGGCTAGTCAAGGATCAAAATTTCGTTTCGGTGTAGCGTTTCGGTGTTCCCGGAAACGGAAACGTTTCGGAAACGTTTCGGAAACATGTGGAAACACCGGAAAAAACTGGAAACACAAAGAAACTTGTGGAAACATAACTTGAAACTAAACTGTATGCACATATAAAGCTTATAATTGATTAATTAAACCTTTGAGAGGTCTATATATGTAGTTATATCAATAGCATATAGTTTAAATTGAAAATACCTAATAATGTAGGCGTCAATCTACTGTCAAGCAGTTCATAGACTACATAAAACACCATTCATGGAAAAGAAAAGTGACATATAAGCACATAAGGACCAACCTGGAGACATCTACAATATATATAGTTGTTCATCCAACAAATTCACATCCAACCGGCTGTAGAGTGTCGAGCAGGCGCATAAACTGGTCCAGGCTCCGGGTATTCACCAAGAGGAACATTATACGTGTTCTGGATATATCGGCAATACTCAGTCCAACCCATGTAAGCACGAAACCATGCCTCATATTGAGCCCTAAACCTCTCATAATCAACTTGACTACATCCAAATTGAAGCCCATGGCCATGGCCATGTCCATAACCTTGTGAGGATGATACTTGGGAGTCATATCCAGATGTATAAACTTGACCAGCTGTATGTGAATCGTATCCTGAGCCATAAGCATTTGAAGATGATGATCCTTGCCCATAGAAATCACCCCCACTCATACTCATACTAGACATGCCAGTGTCGATCATATCAATATCCATAGCATCAATTGGTGCGGGATTATTTCTCTGATTGCGTGGATTACAATGTCGACCTTGACCACGTTCATACTGAAGCACACGACGGGAGCCATGATCTTCATCTTGTGTAGCATGAGTGAATCCTTGCTCTTCCGTGAATATAGGCCCTGGAGGACTTTGGCTACCCCTCCCTATTGGTGATGAAAAACCAACATTGCCACCCGGACTCCCACCTTGTGGAGGACTAGTATCATCGTCTTCGTCATCATTGTTTCCATCTCCATTATCACTATCATCGTCATGATCGCTACTAACCATAGGTTGCTTACCACGTGCTTTTGACCCTCTTTCACTGTTATCCTGAGCCATACCACCATCTCTCGGGTGATTTACCCATGTAGCTACGTATGTATTTGGCCTATTCGGATTACCGTTGCCATCAATCTCATCTAGGAGTGCATCCCCAGGGTCATCTAGCCATTCTGAAATTCCCATATTTTCTTCATCTTCGTCAAATATAGTACTTAAGTCAATTGGTTGGAATTCTTGATTTCTTTGTTCTTTAAACATGTGTTTAACCTTCAACCGCATGTTGTACTGTGCGAAAACCAACTTTTCTAACTTGTCATAATGGAGTCGATTGCGCACTTTAGTATGAATAAGAGCAAACGTGCTCCAATTTCTTTCACAACCACTAGATGAAGCTGTTTGTGATAAAATTCTTATAGCAATCCTCCTTAAGTTAGGAGCGTCCGTGCCATACAAAAGCCACCATTCAGCTGTAATTAATAGATAATTGTTAATTAAAAATGAAAACAGTTTCAAACTGGTAAATATGGCACAAAATTCACCTGGATCTGTCCTAGTTCTCCCCCTGATTGCCGCTTGGTCTGAAAATCCATACATTGCCTCACGAAACATTTTAACCTCTGCAAGTGCTTGAGAAGCACGATTACCATCAGGCTCCAATCGAGATACTACGGCTCTAAGCGCTTTCAACAAACTTTCTTTCACACCTACACCTTCTTCGTATTGGTATGCGGGATTCAAATAGTAAGCTACAATGAAGCACATGAATATCGTGAATTAGTCACTACATATGCAATGACTAAATATAGCATAGTAAATATTCACTACCATACCTGCCATGTGAATTGGCTGAATGATTTGCTTCTTCCATCGAGCATCAACAATGTCAAGATACTTCTTGCAAGATTTAGGGGCAATCTCTGTAATGGCATGTCTTGCTCGTATCATTGCATCATATACATATGGCATTGTAGCTCTTCTCTCCCCATCCACCATCTTTAGAACCTTTGCAATAGGTGCATGAATGTCGACAACAATCTTGGCTTTTTCCCAGAATTTAGCATCGAGTATAGTAGCTTGTACTCGCTTCCCTATTGCGTCTTTGCTACCAGCACTCATACCCCAGTCATCTGATGTGAACATCCTTTGCAAACCACTTTTATGCTCTAAAATACTTTGAAGAGCAATGTAATTAGTTCCAAATCGTGTTTGCCCTGGACGAATCAATTCTCCCTTGCAGTATGTTCGATATATTGCCAATATTCTGTTGTGGTTGTAAATAAAGTTTGTGACCCTCTTTGCCTTATCTAAGACATTCCGCACAGCCTCAATGCCAGCAAAATCATGTAAGATTAAGTCAAGGGAATGAGCTGCACAAGGAGTCCAATATAAGTGTGGATTCACTTCCATCAACATTTCACCGGCCTTTTTGTATGCACTCCCATTGTCTGTGATGATCTGAACCACATGTTTATCTCCAATTTGTTGAATGGTCTGATCCATCAGATCATAAATGAATGTTGCATCCTTATCATTATTTGAAGCATTAAAAGATCGGTGAAAAATAACATTTCCATCACAATAAACCAAGAAGTTGATAATTGCTAATCTGGTAGTTGAAGACCACCCATCACACATGATAGTGACTCCATAAGTGTCAAACTTCTTCTTGAAAAGCTCAATATATTCCCTTAGCTCTTCTATTTCATCATCTAATAATGGCCCTCCAATCTCGTAGGGTGTTGGCCCCACGACACCTGCACCAGCTAATGCAATTTCATCTATCATCAATTGATAAAAATGGCCTTGAGCCTTGGATGGTGGGATATTTTCGTATATGAAGAACTTTGCTATTGCATGTTTTGCCGACATTGCCCACTTTTTTTGGATTCCACAAATGAGTTAACTTTGCTTGTTGGACTTCCTTATTTCGATGCAATGAAGGAGTCATTTCGTGAATGTCAAGTCCTTTCTTCTTATCTTTTTGTGATTTGGTAGACATTTTATTCCAAGCTTCTTTCACACTACGAGATCTCATTAGTTTATGCATTGCATTTGCACCTCCCTTTTGAGTGGATGGTTCCCCCCTTGCTCTTCTATACATTTCACCAGCCATATGAATATCGTGAATAGATTGTTGTTTGGCGTACTCTAAATCATCTCTCTCCTCCTTTGTCATACCATCATCATCATCCGAATCGTCCGAATCATTGATTTCAATCCCACTTCTCTTTCTAGCAGTTCCGATCAAATTCCTCCTCATTTGAGCTCTTTGTTCTACCACTTTCTCATTTTCTTTCTTATTACGATTCAAGTAGTCCCTCATTGCTTTAGAGACTGCTGAAGGGCACTTATCACATCCTTCAACATTTGAATTACCTCCAGCCACGTGTTGCTTCAAACGTGACACACCACCACCTTTCATTATTTTGTGACAGTAGTTGCATTGCACATGTTGCCGATTATCTCCAATCTGTGTCCCATGCTTCCAACCAATATCTCGTTGCCGTCTCTTTTTTTCAGTTGGCTGTGAACTGTCATCTATATTTTTTTCTGACATTCCTACACATAATAGATAATTAATTTCGATTGGAATATAGTCATATAGCATAGTATATTCTATTATACTATAATATATGATTTTTTTTTTTTTTTTGGTTCTTTTTGGAATTAGTGTGCCACAATTATAGGACTACTAATTAGTATTAATTGTAATTAGTACACTTATAGGACTACGAAATAAATTTAGTATAACTAATTATATATATAAGAATATTAATTATATAACTCATATAAGTTATATAAGTATTACTAATTTAAAATTTATTATTATTATTTTTTTATATTTATAGAATATTTATAAATTAGAAATAGTGTACCACAATTATATGACTAAGAACTAATTAGTATTAATTGCAATTATTATACACTACTTATTAATTTTACAACTTATTTTATATTTCTAAGAATATTAGTTATACAACTTATATAAGTAATAAGTTATAAGTTGTAACTAATTTATTAAATTTCTATGAATATTAGTTATATAACTCATATAAGCTATATAAGTATTACTAATTTAAATTTTTTTTTTTATATTTATAAATTAGAAAAAGTGTACCACAATTATATGACTAATTACAAATTAGTATTAATTGCAATTAGTATACACTACTTATTAATTTTACAATTTATTTTATATTTCTAAGAATATTAGTTATACAACTTATATAAGTAATAAGTTATAAGTTGTAACTAATTTATTAAATTTCTATGAATATTAGTTATATAACTCATATAAGTTATATAAGTATTACTAATTTAAATTTTTTTTTATATTTATAAATTAGAAAAAGTGTACCACAATTATATGACTAATTACAAATTAGTATTAATTGCAATTAGTATACACTACTTATTAGTTTTACAACTTATTTTATATATCTAAGAATATTAGTTATATAACTTATATAAGTAATAAGTTATAAGTTGTAACTAATTTATTAAAATTTTAAGAATATTAGTTTCCTTTAGTATTATAAGAAATTATTATTTATAAATTGGAATTAGTATACAACAATTATGTGAGTATACACTAATTAGTATTAATTGCAATTTGTATACACTAATTAGTAATTGACAACTAATTTTTATATGAATACAGTTTTGCTCACCCAAAATTGCTCACCCTCTTTTGGTTAATGCAACGGGGGCACAATATTAAATGAGAATTAGTTAATGGTGTAAATTACTGAGTCTTACTGTATTAACCAATGGGAGATGAGGGTGAATAAAGGGTGAGCAAAACTATACTCTTTATATTTCTAAAAATATTTTTAATAACTTATATAAGTAACCTAAGTTATAAACTTATATAAGTAGTATTAAGTATAAAACTAAAGTTATAAGTAGTATTAAGTATAAAACTAAAGTTATAAACTAATTAAAGTATTATATATATAGATATATACACAGGAGGAGCTTACTGCTTACCTTAGGATTAGGGCTTCTCTAATGAGAAATCAAACCCAGCAGCTCCAGCGACTCCAGCAGCAGAAGACACGATAGAGAGAAGAAGAAGAAAGAAGAAAGAAGAAAGAAGAAAGAAGAAGAAGAGGAGGACGAAGATGAATCCAGCGAAGAAGAAGAAGAAGAAGAAGAAGAAGACGAAGAAGAGGAAACCAGATCTGGACCAGACAACCAGCGAAGAAGAAGAAGAAGAAGATGAGGAAGAACTGACCTGAATGAACTCGAGTAAGTGTTTTATAAGCAGATTTTCCCCCAAATTTCTCTTCTTCAATTATTTCCGCAAGAAGTTCTTCTCTTAAATCATTGCTCTGCCTCTGTGTCGAATCACTTTACTGTTTCGCTCGAAACAAACGTGTTTCGTTCGAAACACATGGAAATGCACGAATCCTGTCGATTATCTGGAATTTCGAGATTCCCATGATGATTCGTGTCGGTGGGCCACGAAACCGAAAAGTTTCGGTGGTTTCGGCCGACACGACACGATATTTTGTTCCTTGGGGCTAGTATGGTAACGTTGTGTTTTTTGGTTTTCATTTTTTTTACGAAAAAAATGAAAACCAAAAAACACAACGTTACCATGCGAGCCCTTCGTTGTTATTTCCAATCGGAGGAGTGCACAAGGGGAAACAAACCTCCAATAACAAGACCTTCAACTCTCTGCATTGCTCCAATGCGAATAGACCAATCTTTGTCCGGTACAAGAGTAGACGCAATTTTTTCGAATTCCCTTATTAGCTCCTTTTCGGAGTACACTTTAATTGGGTCAAGTGGCTTCTCTGTGGAATCACTATCACCTGCACAGCAAAAGAAATCAAGGGAAATATTTGAGAATGCACCGCCTAACTGACACCATTTGATAAAATTGTGTAGCCTAATTTTGATCAGATGAGTTAAATTTTCTAGCATTGTACTTCACTTTCTTTCTGATTTTTCCAAAACAATATCTAAAAAATTCCTCTATTCATAATTGGATTAGACTAGATGAGAAATTATCAAACCAAAGCAATCTTTCGTAAAAGTAATCTACTAAATAAAACCTAACGAAGAGTTGGCCAAGGTTCTAGATCACAACAAAAAGGGAAAGAAAAAAAAAATATTACTAATCGCCCAATTGATATACTAGAGACCTAATGCTAGAGAAGAACAGGACCAAATTCAGTTCAGCCTCAAGACAATCTAAGTTCTCCACAACTAGAAAGACTTAAGCCATATACAGGGAAGTGCATATTCTGGAAAATGAGAAGACAGAGAAGCAATAGAATCCAAAAGTTTTAGTTGACGATTGTGAGAGAATTCTGGTATAAACCACTTTAACAGTCTAAACTCATGAATTGCAAAAATATCAGTCCACTTCAGTGGAAATAGGCAAGTCCAATAAGAATTTACAAGGTTGAACGCCAAAAAATAAGGTGTCCCAGGAACTGCCATGAAAATTGTAACAGAGAACAAAAAGGAAAAAGGATAAGAGTTGCTGTTGCCAATTTGCCTGTATCCAACGCACGAGTGTTTGTAAAAAGACATAGACGTGGATAACATTAGGGTTCTAATCGAGTGTAACTTCTAGACCAGGCTACTTGTGCACCTAACATGATTGTGATGGCACAGAGAATCAACAATCGAGATGACCTGTTGAAAGAGTCCCAAAATTTGAACCAAAATCTCCATATCAAACACAATGCACTTTCCCTAAATCCATGAAATCAGTCTGCCTTATGAGTTGACAAACACACACACACACAGAGCACATATTTTGATAGGGGAGAGAGAGAGAGAGAGAGAGAGAGAGAGCCGTCAAAGTATAAGAGAACACAATTCTAAATACTAGATTAGAAAAGACCTCTAGTAAAAGAACACCAAAAACTTTCCTACATTTCAGTACATGTCAAAGCTATTAATAAGTTCCAAAAACGAAATCCTTGAATTTAAAGCATCCAAGCATCAATTTAAAATTACATAAAATAAACATGTTTTGGCACATTTGTGGCATAGCTTTGTGGACTATGAGAGGCTATACACACTCTTGGGCCATTTATAGCTTAAGACTGTTCTGTGTTTATCTGTTGCACTCTTTTACCCCCGTTCTATCAGTTTGCCTCTCCATGTGGAAGACTAGGTCGCATGTGAGGCAGAGCTTGAGCTTAAATTATAGGAGACACTCCTATACAGCTTAGCTATCAGGGAAACTAGTTTTTAACATGATAAAGAAGTTTTTGTTTTGAACGTCCTCGGGTTCAAGTCTATTTATGCATTAACAGTCTTGGGTCATGCTCTGAAACTGCAACTGGTTTGGGTGTGCAAGGCTACACTTTTTTCATGTGAAAAAGAGTTAGACACCCTCATATATATTTTGAGCCAGTCTTTAGTAGTTTAAGCAATTTGGAGCAATTTGTTGTCATATGGGAACCAAGCCTTCCAACTCCAATATAACCCACAACAATATTAGTTAGGATTAATTACATTTTAACCCCTTGTGGTTAGGCTCAATTTCACTTTGACCCCCTGTTGTTCAAAAGTGGACACTTATCCCCCTTGCGGTTTCAGACTAAAGTGAAACTACTAAAGAGTCCCTCAAAACTGATGAAAATTCTAAATTTGGCCAAAAATATTAACTCTTAACCCCCTTTGTAAGGCTAATTTTGGGGTTAATCCCTTTTGTAGGGATAATACTGCCATGTAACCCACCTATTGGGAGTAATTTTAAACACTTAACCCCTTTGTGGGGCTAATTTTGGGATTAACTGGCTATGTGAGGTTAATTTTTGACACTTAAACTCTCTTAACTGGGGCAAATTTTAACATTTAATCCCCATGAGAGGCCATTTTGAAAGAAATCTTAGTAGTTTCATTTTAGTCCAAAACCACCGGGGCTTAAATGCACTTTTGAAACACAAGGGGTAAAGTGAAAATGAGCCTAACCAGAAGGAGATAAAATGTAATTAACCATATCTATATACTATATATTATTAGTGACACGAAAGGAGCTTTCCCAGCCCCTCCACCTCAGCGCCTAGGTGGCATCTCATCAAGTTTTCTTATCACCACATCAGCCTCCTAATTTCTCCTCTTTTCTTTTAGTCAATTTTCTTCCTTTTTTTGGATAGGTAAGGTTTTATTAGGCTTTACATACTCCCAGACTCCCAATAAACTCTTCAACTTCTCATGGCGTTAATAATTTATGAAACCTCTCTGTATTTCCCTTCATACATTCTGCCATATCTATATAGTATGATTTCCTTAAGTCAATAGATGTATGTAAGCCAGCTGTACTTCACTAATCCCTTGAACAAACCAAACCTCTATGTATCTATGTGTTTCTCATCCCCACACACCCATTTCAGCGCCTCTGCCTCTTGCCCTCCCCACCCCTCTGTCTCTCTCTCTCTCTCTCCTCTCATATATGCTAGACCCTCATTCTCGCCCACCCTCCGTATCTCACTGTGCTCTGCGAACCCATCTCATGGCTGTGAATCTACCAAGCCACCTCCTACAAATCTCAAGTCTTCGACCCGCGAAGCCATCTTCAATTTTGAGTCCGGTGAGGCCGTCGCTTAGGTTCTCTTCGTGGTGATTGGATTGCTAACTGTTGGCAAACTTGCAGAAGTTCTTGGGGTTCTCACTACCAAGAAAGACAACCAAAGCGAGGCTCTTTTCCGATGACCGATTCGCAGAAAAATTGATCCCACAACTTTTATTCTCATTAACTTTTTCTATATTATTACTGCAAATTCTGCAATTTTTATTTTCCTTTAGCATAATTGTTGGATTCTGTTTCTTTTTAATTTGAAGTTGGATCGAATCAAATTGGAATAAGTTGTATTGATCTACTCATTGATCTCTGTGAGTTATTGAATTGATTCTCTCTCTCTCTCTCTCTCTCTCTCTCTCTCTCTCTCTCTCTCTCTCTCTCTCTCTCTCTCTCTATATATATATATATATATATATATACTATCCAGTTTGAGTAACCTATTTGCTAATTGGGGTTTATGATTCTTAATTTCTCACCAATTGTTTCATACTAGACTATACTATTCATTTTCAACATTCTATTCAGCTATATGACTTTGTGCATTCTCTACTTCTTAATTATATGTTGATTTGTAAGTGGGGGTCTACAGGCATAGAGAGCAAAGCTTTCGTGGGATATTGCTGGTAGTGAAATTGTTCTTTACCTTGCTTATTGGCATTGGTGAGTAAATAGATTCTCTCCTTGAGTTACGACTATTTTCATTTGTGTTTAGCACCATAATCTCACACTTTTTGCCAAGATGAAACTGGACTTTTTCTAAATTTGATCACTAGGTAAGAGTCATATGTCTTCTTTTGGATCCAAATTTATGTTAGTTGTTTTTTGCTTCATTAGGTACAAAAGGTTTTTTTCCCCTTTAGTACAACACCAACAATATTGATATAATAATTGGATGAATGTGTGTGTATATATATATATATATATATGTGTGTGTGTGTGTGTGTGTGTGGACAATGGTTTCAAAAAAGTTTTTTTTTTTGGATTTCAGTAGGAAAATGCTTCGGTGCAGTTCGCACTGTGCTACTCACAGTTTGAACAGTAAAACTGCCCAGTTTTAAAAAACTGCTTTTGCAAAAGTAGTTTTACTGTTCAAACTGTAAGTAGCACAGTGCGAACTGCACTAAACTGCCCAGTTTTTAAAAAACTGCTTTTGCGAAAGTAGTTTTACTGTTCAAACTGTGAGTAGCACAGTGCGAACTGCACTGTGCTAAATGCACCAAAGCATTTTCCATTTCATTACATCTTGTGCATACAGCTGAATTGCTCACATTTCTTTACGGTTCAGATCAATATCAAAGACAACTATGTAATGGTTTTGGGTTCTGATTTTTCTGTTTTGGAGTGTACTATTTGGTTTTTTTTTTCTTTTTTAAGGTCTCCCAGACACTTTTTCTGTAGTGATGTGTAGCAGTTTTAGGATTTGTCATGTCCTATCCGTGCCACTGTAGTTGTGTTTCTTTGATGCCACTGATGAAAAATTAACCAAAAATAGTATGAAATGGTTTAGGATTGATGGGGAGTCTTTCACATGACTATTGTACGGAAAGTTGCATGTTCAGAAAATAAAATAGGGTTGACAAACAGTTTCATTTTAGTACTATCATTTATATGTTAAAGAGGCACAGAAATAGGAATACCAAACAGATTTGTTTTAGTTTTCAAAGGTTCATAATCGCTTATAGGCTCTGAAGTTGTTGGCAAACAAGGCTGAAATACTCTACTACACTTCTTTTTTCCATTCTTAGGGCTTGAGTAATACTCACATTGGTTCATAAAATAGCCCGTGCATAGCACGGGTTGTCGACTAGTATATATATAGAGATCAAAGCCAAAACCCTTTCCACAATGTGCCACATGGCATTTTGTGGGTTTTTCTTTTGTCCACTTGGCATTTGTTAATTTCTTTTTTCTTTTTTCTTTTTCTTTTTTATAAATTCATTTTTTTTCTTTATAACATATATATACATATATATATGTGTGTGTGTGTGAATCATATCATATTTATTATATGTTAATATAAAATCTCTTCACACTTCTCAAAATTAGAACAATTTTTTAATAAATTCATCTTCTAGAGACTTTTTATCTTTCATTTATTAAATTATATTTTATTGGACAAATAATCCTCTTTGAATTCAAATGTGTTAATTTAATTAATATATATACATATATTTGTTGGTTCATGTATTAGAAAATAAGTACAAGTTCAATTATGTTCAATGTATGTTCATGGCTATCATAAAAACTAAAAAATAAAAATGTATGTTCATGTATTTTGTTATAAATAGAATAACTCTTAAGGTCTTTTAGACAACTATAAAAGGATAGATATATCTACTGGTACGAGACCATTTTGACAAAAACCCCATGCTTTGCACGGGTTGTCAACTAGTTAGTTAAAATTCCAGGTCATCCAATAAATCTTATAGGACCAAATTTTCCTCATGATGAACCACGCTAATAAGCCAGAGAGATTTCACAATACCTTAGTGCAGACTCACTCAATTGACAAACAATCCAGACACAAAGCTAACAGTCTAAAATAGAAAGGCAATTAATTGATTGAGGCAATTTTACACACGCCAATTAGGAATGGGCCAACAAAAAAATATACGATCAGCAAAATAGCTTTCCTTGTGAGTGTAAAGATAGGTAATATATGTCTAAAAGTCAGTATAGAGTATTAAGTACAACCTCCGAATAGAGACACCTCACGGGAGGAACTCTTTGCCTTCAGACTGCTTCTTTTGGGATTTAGGCTGGCAGACTTAGACTCAACAGTAGCATAATTACTCGTAGGTCCATCTGAAGAGTGAATTTTTGGCTCAATCCTCTCTAGCCTGGCATTAATATCTTTTACCTGCAACAATATCATATTAGAAAAGACCTAAAGTAAAAATAAAAAAATTAAAAAAAAATCAACTTAGTTATCCAATGATTATATCATATTCTGAAAATCATGTGAAATTAAAACTGCCATAAGCAACAGAAACTCAATTGCTAAAGTTGCAAGAACTAGGAATATTAAAAATGAACTGGAGGAATGAAACATAAATATTTGCAGTTACTATAATCACCATTGATGCAGGAAGATGATGACGCTGAAGTTCATCACGAAACTGAGGCCCGCCATGAGTGTACATCTCCTGAACGGGGAAAAGAATCAGATTAACATAAGCAGAGATCAATCCCCAGTTAAGCAATTTAAATATTAGCCAGAAAAAATCAGAAAGCTCCTATGAATTAGTGATTTTAGAATGAGAGACCAGTAATCCAGTCACTGACAATGTATCCACAAATACTATACAAGCATTCAACAACCCTCCCAAAAAAGTAAAAACAATCCCTCCATATAACACAACAGTAAATAGAACTATCCCGCAAAGGATAAGTTTGTTAAGGAGTTCTTATGGAGCATCATTCCACGAAGCTTCTGCCAACCATATGATGGGTGATAAAAAGCTGATTTTCTTTAATGTTCGGACATAAATTTGATAGCTGAAAAAGAGGAGAGAGTAAAGGGCATGATTCCAACACACGGAAGGGAAGAAAGAGGCAGAGGACTAAGTACAAGAGACAAAAGTGACTAGATAACCAGAGAGACATGGCAAAAGGAAGGAAGAAAGAGATAGGGATTAGGGAGAGGGGAATAGGGAGAGTCCAAAGCTCTTCCAAAAAAATTCCCAGATGCTATTCATCTTCTAAGCGTTTTTGTTTTACACTCAACAGCCTGTTTATATACTTGATAGAACTCAAACATGTGAAAAACTTGTTAAGGTCAAGCTATCCACACACTAATCTACAGGCTAATCAACTTGACTGCTTGTCACCAGATCTATAAACAAACGCTTACTTTCCACTACATGAAGACCATCAAGTCATCAACAACCTCAAACTTAGATTCGAATTGAACTTTCCAAAGGCCTATCAAGGTTGATATATAGTTTTCATTTTTTTTTCCAGATAAGTAGCTGAAGGTTGATATACATTGTTGGCCCATTCTCTTACACCTTAAGCTTTTGGAGCAGCTGACTTAATACAACCACTAGAGAAAACAGAGAGATTCTCCATCTCCATGTAACACATTGCCACAGTATTTGCTCAGAAACTCAAGATTCTCCATTTCAGTAAGTCAACACCTTACTCAATATTACAAGTCCAAACAATAAAGAAAACAGATGGATGCGGAATCCAAATTGCAAGTGTTTCGTTTATTCAGCTTCCATGCCACAACTCCTCTGTCCAATACCTGTCACCAACTCATGACGTTCAACCCATCACGATCTCCACATATCGTGTCTCATGAGTATCACTTCTTCATCACTTCTCAGTTCTCTACAACATCAATCCCTTCAGAATAGAAGATTAAATATTCCTCTTCATATCGCCCATCCATCTTCACTCCAAACAGCTTCCCAGATAACGGAAATCACAAAAGTTTGAAAGCCCGTTTACCCTGGTTCAAACAAGCCCATCCCAAATGAGCACCGGTCAATCTTGTATTTATTCTCCCCCAAATAGCGTTCACTCCATCATCAAAAGACAAGGAACTCATGTACCATTTAAGAAGAATGCATCGCGTTGGGCAGGGTTTTTTCATCTTCATAGCTAAAAATGATGAAATTCGTTTTATTGGTAAATAAAGATCCATTTTAGCTGCGTCAACCTCACAACAGAATCTTTAAATGGAGTGAACAGTACAGTGTGGGCGAAGTGTAAATTAAGGAGCTATCTTCGATCTTGAATTTGGGATGCACTGTAGGTTCTCCACAAACTAATACTCAGGGACTAGCCTTAGGCACTTCTTTTAAGTTGTATTCTGAACATGCCTTGGTAGAAAAAGCTGGAAGCTCCTGAGACAAGTTGGACTCTTGGAAATAGACATAACTTCATTGAGGTGAGAAGCACACCATTATAAGGGGCAATCACATGAGCATCTACATATTTTCTATTTTAAGCTAAAATGACAGACTCGACTCGACTCGACTCAACTAAGCCTTGTTTGAAATATTCCAGTTAGCTACATGAATCCTTTATCTTCATTCCTAACTGTTCCAAGACTATAAACTCATGCAACCGACATGTTAGTAAATCTTTCTTTACTATCTCCAATCATGTCTTAAATAACATCCTACAAAATTAAAATTCAGTCAAACCACAACAAAGTTGTGGCAACTCTAAGTGGTACTAAGTGGTAATAAAGCTCAAAATTTATTGAAAGTTGAAACATTTCGATAATATATAGGTGACTGAGTTGCAGGTGAATTCTATAAGATCAATCACACCACCGATGGAACTAACCTCAATGCAAGATATAGCTGCTTCCCTAACACCATGATTTGAATCATTCAGCATTTGCAAGATCTGAGAATCCACCGGGAAAGAGAAGGAAAAAAAAAACAAGGTTATAAATCTCTTTCCCTAACAGAACTTAGTGAACTGATTATATATGACAGAATCCGGCCCTTTATTGAAACTCTAGTCAATGAACATACCGATGGAAGAATAGCACGTTGAAGAGGGAGTTCAGAAGATGCAAAAAGACCAATTGCTGATGTAACAGTCTGTGCAAACTCTTCTCGAACTCTCCAGCTTTTGTGTGTCCAAGCATAAGACCCTGCTCTTTCAACAATGATTGTTGGTGAAGAAACCTGCGTATATATAAAAAAAAAAAAAAAAAAAAAAAAAAGGTAAACTTGTTTACGTGATACACTTTACAACAAAAGAATAAAACAAAACTGTTAAGTCACCAAGTGCTCAGGCTCGAGTCTCTATCCCCACTTTAAAGTGCATATTTGCACTTTGCTACTTGTCACTGTGATGGAGTTCAGTTTATTGCCACTCCACGTGCAACACAGAGTCACACGTGAGGGAGAGTATTGAAGCTTGACATACATAGTTAGGCCTAGGGGTGTAAGCAAACCAACCGGACCGATCGGTTCAGTTCGGTCGGTTTTCAAAAATATCATGCAGTGTAAAAACCGAACCGAACCGGAATTTTGCAATAAACCGAAACCGATCGGTTTGACTAAAAATTGGACCGAACCGAACCGTTTTCACTCCTAGTTGGGCCCATTCTCTAACATGTAAAGCCTTTGGATCAACTGGTAACTTAACATGGTATTAGAGCTCTGGTTCATAGAGGTCCTGTGTTCAAGTCTCTTCACCCACGTTCGGTGCAAGATTTGCATTCACTTACTTCACAGTGTGCAAACTCTACACATGCAAAGACGAGGTTTCACGTGAGGGAGGGTGTTAACGCTTGATATTCATTGTTGGGCTATTATTTAACAGCTTAAGTTTTTGGACCAACCGGTGACTTGACAAGAACCGAGGCCCCAAATCAAGTAATACCAAACACAAAATCTGGAACAAGTTGACATTAAAACTGAATCTAATTAAGCAAGACACAACGCAATCTACTCAAAAAGGGGGAAATTGGCATTGCATAGGACAAAAATAACACTTGCTTGATGACACGTAATAATCTAGAAATTAACAAAGAATCCTAGCGAAATCTTATCTAGGGACCCCCGCTCTGGAGTAGTGATCCCAAAGACAATTGTCCCATTTGACCACCATCTATGTCTAAGAAACTCAAGGCAGTTGTCATTTTGATTACAACTATCATAATTTCCATACACTGAAATCTAAAAATTTGCCATTTTGGCCAAATTGCAAATAGATTTGAGCGTTCATCTGAATCATCTTGCCCTGTCAACTTTGAGGAATGCCATGAAACCTCCTTAGATCAAGGTTCAAAGTTATTGAATCTAAAACCTTTGTAAGGTGGCCCCACCTCTAACTAGCTCACTATGCAGCTTTCTATCAACTCATATATGGATGGAAAACAAATTAACCATATCTAAAACCAGGGAAACATCTCTTGACTTGTCAACCAAAAAGCCTTTGCTATTATATAGTCCCCGGCATGCTTACACTCAGCTCCCAAGCATTTGACCATTTAAAAACCCATTTACAAAGTGATGGGGTGCAAGGACTTAGGATTACATGAGCAAGACTTGATCAACGGTATAACTAAAATTAGTTTGTTAACTCTATGCATCCATCATAAAACATAAAACCCTGTTATTCTTACGAAACTCTTTAAATCCATACCAGACTGCATGGTTACCAAAGTGCAATGTAGCTTGTTTTATGTGTACATTTTCTTGATTATGGCAAATTTAGCAATAATAGGCAAGAAGAGAATTAGCACTCTCATTTGAAAGAAATACCTCATAACACATGCCAAAAAAAAAACTGAGAGTATGCAAAATCCAACAAACAAAGGTAGATCAAGCAGACTGATCACCCATTATGATTGAGAAAATAATTATGTGTACATAGTAAATTATGATTGAGAAAAATAATTTGGAATTTGAAGGTTCACTTTCAAAGTCGAAGTTGAACTGTTTTATACGACAATTGAGTTGAATTCACATTCAATACCATTGACCCCACTTCCCCTCCTCTCATTGGGGAAGGGAAATGATTTCGACCAAAAAAAAAAAATCAAAAACCAGTGAGATACAGCCAACATTCGATTGAACGAGTTATAGAAAATTTAAACAACCAAATGAAAATTCAAAGAGGGGAATGTGTGCGTGTGTCAGAGAGAGAGAGAGAGAGAGAGAGAGAGAGAGAGAGTACCTCCATCAGAGTGAGAAGGAGCCGTTTGGCGGCGTCGCGAACGGGCTGTTTGGAATCACCCAACCGCTCAACAATTGCAGGAACTAAGGCATTCAAGTGAAGCTTCAAGCTCTCACCGGAGAGAGCAGCGGCAGAGGCCAGAGATTGCAGAGCCCCCTGAGAAACCCTAAAGTTGTTATCTTTCAAGAGATCCAAACAACAATCGACCAACAAAGTAACCTCCGAATACGATAGAGTCTTCCTGGAAGCTTCGAGAACTTGATGTAGTCGCTCCACGCCCGCCATTCTCTCCTTCGTGTCCTTCGCGCGTGCCATCTCCAATGCCTCTTCCATGGCCGAATTAGGGTTTCTGTGTCTGGATCTGGAGGAGTTGCAGTCCGATCCGTTGTAGATTTGGGGATGGGGAGTTCCTGAATTTGGAGGAGATGGGGTTCAATTGGGAGGGGGTGTTGGTGAAGAAGTGACAGAGAGAGTAAGAGAGAGAGAGAGAGAGTAATATGGGTAGAAAGCTGTACTAGATTAACGGAAGGGATGATATATGATATTATGATATGTCTATATGGAAAATATTTCAGCGCATTAAGTATAGTACAGTACGATCTGGTTGGAGTAGTTGGAAATTTACCATTCATTTGTCATTATTTACACTAAACCACTATAACACAACAATTAACAAGTGAAGTGGAGCAGTAACACATGTAACAGTGGTACCTAGGGATTGCAAATATCCTCAATCCGTCGAAACTCTGCGCCCCGCCCCGCTCCGCTCCACCCGCCTTTAATGGAACCCCGCTCCACCCGCCTTTAATGGAACGAATTTGGAAGAGATATCGTAAGAGTATGAGCGATTTTGGTGAGTACAAAATAAAACTATAAGAATTGAGGTAGAGGTGATAATTGAAAATATCTCCTATTAAAATCCGTTTGTCCCGGCTCGATTAAAGTGTCTAATGTAATAATATACTCTTATATTTTCCCTTTATATGTTAAAATCCCATGACTAACCATGAATCCATGACATATAAAAAGAAAACAAAAATACTACATATATACATATAGCAAAATTTGATAAGTCTGACTCAAGAAATAAGAGAACCTACCATGGTTACTTGTCAATTAATCATTCAATCAATTAATTTACTAATATATAACTTTTAAAATTTTATTTACGTTACCCCGATGGTAAACCTGTCACCACCCCCGATAAAAAATCGATCAAATCCGATTCCGCTACTAATAGGTTTGGGCGGGTTTGGTAAACAACTTTTTAATAAGAGTAGGAGTTTGGAAGAAGCTACTCTATACCAAACTCACGTCGCTGCCATCCCTAGTGGGACCACTTTAATGTCCTCGTTGGGGTGGACATTCGAGTTAAACCAAGCCGAAATCTGAAATTCGATTCTAGTTGTTCGAGTTTAGGTTGAGGATTTCGATATCAATCTCTGAAGTGAATAATATTTCGAAAATTCGGTTCGGGCAATCGAGATAGTATTTCTGTTCGAAAATTTCAAATTTGATTTTTTTTTCTTCTTTTTTCTTTTTAAGGTATATTTTAGATCGGGTTGAAGGGCATTAACCTTTAACAATAACATAACTGAATAATAGTTCGGATATTTGGTTTGACTTTCGAAATTTAAAATCAGTTCGGGTTGGGGTTGATCGGAAACAATTTTTGGGTTGGGGGTTTTGGGTCCCAGCCTTTTTTTTTTCTCAACCCCAAGGGCGGCCCTGAGTTTTTTGGGGACCAAAGCGAACTTCCAAACTGGACCCCCTATATATTCTTACAGAATTTTTTTCTTAGGCATTTATTTACTATACAACTTACATTAAAATTACCATAATAAAATACAAACTTTTACTCAGATAGTTTAAGAAAAAAAAACTCACTCCATGAACCAGTAACGATAAATCTCATCTCATTGCTCTGTAAACTCAATAAATATCAGTTTACATCAAGAAAAAGTATTATATACAAAATCTAAACGGAGAGCGAAAAGTAGGTTTGGTGTAGACGTATGGGACTTTTGTACTCAAATTGCACTCGAGGGACATTCTCGTGCTACCTGAAACTTTCTTCATCGATTCATTTGTGTATTTAATATCTTCTTTTCAAACTTGTTCTCTTTAGCAAATTGATCGAGTAGGAGTTTTGAAACAGTGCGATCATGAGAGAAAGATATGTAACTATAGTTTGGAGGAGTAATAACAAGTTCCCAAATTTGGAATATCTCAAATGCTATGGTAGTGGCATTAAATTGGTACCACGACCATTTTCGCAACATGTGATACGACTATCAAAGCATTTGAGAACTAAGTTTGGGATTCAATTTTGGAAGTATAGCATTAATGAAATAATTTGGAACCAAATTCGAGATTCAAATTTAATGTTATAGTTCACACATTTGAATCCCAAAACTTGGTTCACAAATGTTGTCACGACCCATCTCGCTACGGGTGGAAATAGGACAAGTGGCACGTCATCAAGATTCTTCCAATTCATTAAATAACTATACGCAGCGAAAAAGAACTTAAAAACAATCTTGAGTATTTAAAACTTTAGGAACAGTACTCTCCGAGTTGTAAAATCCGTTTAAATTTGAAAACGTAATTTTATTTTGAAACAGATGAATTTATGTCAAAAGGAGTCCCAAAGGTAACCTAAGAACCAATCAAATTTTTAAATAAGTTCCGGAAGGAGTATAAAAAGATTACATATAGGGGGCATTACGACCGATCGAGATGCCCCATTTGACCAGTCGAATGATCCTTTAGCAGAATTCTCCCCCTAATGCTATAGAATTTACTAAGGTTCACCCAGCCATCACTTCTTTCATTCCTCCAATCATGTATACATTATTCTAAACTTTACAAGCTATACTAAGCTTTAAAAAAAACCATTGAAACATATTAATCCACGAAAGAAACAAATTACGGAACAAGCTAAGGCTTATTTGGATTGATTCATAAAAGTACTACTACATTCATTCAAAACTCAGAATTGACAAGTTAAGCGTACAAAACACGAACTTAAGAGTTCGGATAAGTTTGAACATAACTACAATTAGTCTCTTTACATAATACCACCTTACAAAACCATTTCCAAGGCTCAAAAGCGAAGTTTCAAGTCCTAACTTCTCAAAACTCATATTACATATGTCACGACCCATCCCACTACGCGTGAAAATAGGACACGTGGCACGCCACCAAGGCTCATCCTGTTCCATTAAAGTCAATAGCAGCGGAAAACATTATTAAAATCCATTAAAATCAGAGTTGTAAAAAGATTTGGCCAATTGAAAACACGTCCAAAAGAATCATTTTTGAAAACAGGGGTTCAGTCGACTGCTCCTAGGGTCCAGTCGACTGAACTGAGCAGAAATCAAAACCTAAAATTCTCAACAGAGGTCCAGTTGACTGATCAGGGAACCCTCAGTCGACTGATCCAGGTCCCCAGTCGACTGTGTTAAGCATAACCAAAATGCAACATTTCAAAAGGGGTCCAGTCGACTGATCTGGAGACCCAGTCGACTGATTTTACCATTAATCAAAGTAGTGGCCAAATTCAACAGTGGTTCAGTCGACTGATCAAGGGTCCAGTCGACTGCTTCTCTTACTATTCACTTTCAGTATCTCCATCCTACGAGATCCAGTCGACTGATCCTGGGTTCAGTCGACTGCTCCCCTGCTGGGCAGCCCTGTGTTGATAATTAACAACTCATGCTTTCTCCACACAACACCAATACAACCACAACTGATTTTCAACATTAAAACTTAACTACAGACGTTCAAATACAAAATTACCATGTTACAGAACAAATCCAAAGATCTATTACAACGTACTATTACAATTTCAAATCCTTACACAAGGTTTTAGCATTTAAAACAAAAACATATACAAATGTGGTTCCCCGGCATTCCTCGGCCTCACTCCTCGCGATTCTTCTTGTCTTTCTTCTTACCTGCAATGGAGTACATCTCCACTGCTCAGCTATATGCTGAGCGTACAATTCTAAATGTATGGTTATATGACAGTTCATGATTTAAGCATCTAAACACATAGAAATGGTCTCTAGGGTGAGTGGTACGCATTCATCCGGTCGATGCCGTAGGAGGCCCACCTCTCCCACGCATCTCGTACACTGGTTAGGCCTTCCTCCATACCAGGTACCGTGTCCTGGTTGGGCCTACCTCCAATCCAGACACAACCAAAATTCCAATTCCAACACAATCACAATCCTCAAGGTTCGAGGAGCTTACCCCGGATGAATTTGCACCAAACTCCCCTTTGACCCAAGTAGACACATATCATGCTCACATAAACAGTTATACGTGCTTTTCATATACTTTCACGTGCATAATTAACGGGCCTAATTAATACATGAATTTCGCTCGGATCCAAGAATATCAAAAATGATGTTCAAAACATGAAAATCCATATATTTCATAGATCTAGAATTCATACCTCGTGCGAATCTCTTCAAACTTTGAAGGATCGTCTAGGGGGCTAATGAATCGTCGGATTCCAAATTATACGCGATTCCTACGAGTTTTACCTGATTTTCTCCAAAAGTCTATAATTAATATTTTTACAAAAATTGGCCAAACACGACCTAAGTAGTATCAAAACGTAGGTCTTACCTCCACGAGTTCAAATCTTGAATCTGGAGAAAATCTGACGGACGAATGGTCGTCGATCGGCGTCGCAAAGCCCGTTGGCTCAATCTCCCTTCTCTCTAGATATTTTTAGAAGGTGTGGATGAGAATGAAATCTCATCTATTTCTATATATAGACAAACTTTCTGGAAGTTTACGTTTACCTCCCCGTAAGTTTCTCAACTTCTAATTAACCCATGAAACTTCGCACACGTCTATTTTATAACTTTACGAGTGAAAATTATAAATTTCAAAAGTTTCCGACTAGGTTTCGTTTGGGTCCAAAATAACGTCCGAAAACTATATTCTGTGGAATCTCTACACAACCTACCTTTTCAATTAACGTATCACTTACGTTCTCACCATAATTCTCAAAATGATATAACAATATCAAAGATTACCAGAATTCCCACAACACAGATAAAATTACTATTCATCAAATACCAGATAAAGTCGAATAACATTTAAATCATATAAATGTCATTTAGTCATGCCCATGTAATATGAACTGCCATGTTCTCGTGTCCTCACTGACACCTTACCATTGACTCACAGTCAATCTCAACTCAAATTATTAATAACATTAATAATTTCAAAAATCTCAAATGATGCATTTTAAAAAATCATAAATTTCTGAAACGGGTGTGACAACATACATGGAATAGAAAACGAAACTATAAACAAGAGAATGATCCTCGTCGTCCCCACGGCCTCACTCTTCACGCTTCTTCTTTCCTTTCTTCTTGTCACCTACAATAGAGTAAATCTCCACTGCTCAGCTATTGTTGAGTGCACAATTCTAAACAAATTCTTATATGACAAATCATGCTCTAAACATCAAAATACATTAAAAAACAAAAGTCTCCTGGGTGAGAGATACGCATTCATCTGGTAATGAAATAATGAAATTGATATCGTGGAGGGCCTTCTCCCAACCACTCATCCAAGTGTCTTGGCAAGGCTTTTCCCAAACCATACACTGTGCCCTAGCAGGGCCTTCTCCCAAACCATGCACTGTAGCCATCGCTACAAATCCTCAAACATCGAGGAGCTTACTCCCATAATGAAATTGTATCTGTAGATAAATATGCACGCAAGCATACGAGTCGGGTATAAGTTTGTTAGCTAGCGGAATAACCCAACGGATCACCGAACGGTATTGTTACTAGTCCAACGACTTCACCCACGAACTGCTGCTCCTTGTTAGCCTCCGCGTACTCTCTTGTGCTTCGCATAAGTTAGAGCGGTCTCCGTCAATGTCACGCGCTAAATCCCATGGCATCAATGGTGATGGCCTTAGAGAGATAAAACCGAGAGAGATAGATGAGAGATAGAGAGAGGCTGCCCAATCTATTAGGGATCACTGTATATATATGTGTTTATATCATATATATACACACATAATAATCAAACCCTAGGGCTCCAAAAGCCAAAGCCCAATGGACTCGGTCCAATGATATGTGGATGCTCGTATGGCCCGTATATTTCTTACAGTATCAAACTCCCCTTTGACCCACACAGACACATAGCATGCTCATATAATCACATATACGTGATTTTCCTATATTTTTGCGTGCATAATTAACGGCCTAATTAATACATGAATTTCGCCCAGATCCAAAATATCAAGTCGGATATTTAAATACATGAAATTCCTTATAATGCGTAAGTCTATAATTCATACCTCGTGCAAACGTTCTATAACTTTGAAGAATTAATAGAGGCCCGATTAAACGTCGAATGTCCGATTACAAGGTAAACCTACAAGTATTACATAGTTTTCCCCCAAATTCTAGGATTAGGAATTTATAAAAACTTAGTCAAACACGGCTTAACAACTATCAAACCAAAGTTCTTACCTCGGGGAGTTCAAATATGAAATTCGGTGAAAAATAAGCGAGCAGAAGTCCGTCGATTAGCGTCGTGAAGTTTGGAGGAACCAAAAGTTCTGAACTTAGGTTTTGAGAAAACTTTAAAATGAAAAAATCTCGTGAGTTCTTATATATAGGCACGACTCTCGAAAATTGCGTTTACCTCCCCACAAGTTTTCAAAACTCCTAATTATCCCTCAAAACGTCTTATAGATCTAATTCATTACTTCACGAGTGAAAACTACAATTTATGAAACTTTCGTCTAAGTTCTGTTTATCGTCGTACGTAATTACCTTCCGAAAACTAATTTCGTGAAATTTCTAGATAACCTACCTTTTATGCAACGCATCCTATCGGTTATCGTTAAAACAATCAAAATGAACTTAATCAAGGTCCACTACAATAAAAACAGATTTTTTGGGGCGCGCATTCGTGCAACAAATACTTTCTTTCACACCACAAAAAGTCTTTTCCAACGTGTCGCCTGTGTCCCTGATAAGTATTTGTGGCGCAGTAAACGCGCCACAAATAATAGCTATTTGCGTCGGAAATAGACATCTAGTATTTGGTATCTAATGTGCCACAAATAGTATAACTATTTGCGACGCGTGGACATTGCGTCGCAAATAACTAGTTTTTGTGGCACGTTGACTGCGCTACAAATACGTTTCAGAAATTTAGTTTTATTGAATTTGCGACGCATAATTTGCGCCATAAATAATGTAATCAAATTTCTCATAGTAGTATTTGTGATGCGATTTGTGCGCCACAAATACTATAACCAAATTATACATGGAAGCATTTATGACGCAACAAGTGCGCCACAAATACTACAACCAAATTATACATGGAAGCATTTATGACGCAACAAGTGCGCCACAAATGCTACATCAGAAATTAAAAATTAGTATTTTTTTTGCTTTTTTTTCCCTTGTATTGTATACCTGCTATATCAATATATTTGCAATCACAAACAGAAATTTTATGCTCACAAAATAATCATTCACATACAAGATCCAACAATTCATACAAAATATGTAAATAAAGTCACTTAATAAATCCAAGATCATGTTCAATTCAGTACAAATTTAGTCACTAAAGTTTAAGTGTCTCCGAATTCAAAAAAAAAAAAAAAACAACAACAAAATCATTCCAAAGTCAGCAATCTTCAAATAAAACTCCATACCTGAAAAAGAAAAAAAAGAAAAAATTTAATATTTACAATCTACAAGTAATAAGAGATTACAAAAACCAAAAACCAAAAACCAAAAAACTAATTATTCCCAAGTATTTGAAATTCTATTTTTTCGCCTAACTCTTAAACCAGGCATCGGATAAGGGTACCATTTGTTCCCACAAGTTTCTTTAGGTGTGTGTGAGATGTCGGTAAAGTTACGTTCCTTACGGGACGGCAATTCACCGTTTCACCCGTCCAAACCTCGAAACTAAGTTTTAGGAAGCTTAGGTGTGAGAAATTCTATTCTGACAATGAGTTCAATTCTAGTTTAGTCTTTTAGGAAGCTTCGAATGAGTTCATAGCATCTGACAACGTTCAATTCTAGTTTAGTCTTAACAAGTTATGGCATTTTAAAGTATGAAGGGCAAAATAGTCATTTTACAAATAGATTCAAACCAAATGGACCCAGCCATAAATCTTGAACCTCGAATAACTTTTGGGTATGTCACCTTGTGTTATTTGAAGACTTGATTTTTTTATTTATTAAAGGTAAGATCTAAGGGCAATTTGGACATTTTGCGATTATATACTTTTTTGGCCTCAGCGTTTATTTTATTGCCATTTTCAAAAAAATGAAAAAAAAAATGGTTATCAAACAGACCCTTCATTATTTTGGTCACTTATTTTTGGCGCATTTATTGCGCCATAAATAAATACATAGCTATTTTTGGCGCATGTGTTGCGCCACAAATAATCACTCAACTATTTTCGGCGCACATATTGTGCTATAAATAACCACTCCACTATTTGTGGCGCATATATGCGTCACAAATACAAATATTTAACTAGTTTTGCTATTTTATTTACGACTTGAAATTTAGCGTTGCAAAAAAAAAAGTTGCGTCACAAACAAGTCGTATTTGTGACGCGTATTGTGTGCTACAAATACTGTGCGCCACAAAAAGTCCCATTTGTTGTAGTGGTCCAAACTACTAGAAAAAACCTAAAACAGGTAAACTTACTATTCACATATACCAGATATGTCAAATAACATTTAAGTCATACAAATGTCATTTAAAATGTGTTAATGCTTCATGAATTAACAACTCCATGTGTCTTCAATTAACACTCCACGTTGACTCACAGTCAACCTCACCTCAATTATTAATCGACGTAAATAATTCTCAAAATCTCACTTATGCATTTAAAATGAATGTATTCTCCTAGGACGGGTGTGGCAAATGCTTTCACAGTTGTACTACATTTAATTACAGTGAGGACTACTGAATTCTCATTAGAAGTTATTTTAGGTGTACAACTACTAAAGCATCTGTAAGCCAAATGTGGTAGGAAACATAGCATTGTTCTATTTTTTTAAGTAAGATTTGGACCCTTGGATTTGGATTGGGACACTCTATTTAAACAAGTGCTCAAATAAGTTCATTTTTTATCTAAGACTACAAACAAATGGACATTGGGCAATAAATGTTGGACTAAAAACAGGGCCCTTAAAATACCCAAAAATATGGGGCCCAAAGCGGTTGCCTTGCCGACTTACACTCAGGTTGGCCCTGTTCACCCCTATGTGTGTTTGGATTTTCGGCAGCATGAGCTAGGGTGCTGCTAATTGGGCAACACCATCGAGAGGTTGACAGCAAAGCCTAAAATAAGATTTTTTAGATTTAGAAATAAAAAATAAAAAATTGCAAGTGTTGTGTTGTGTTGTCAAGAATTCTGTGGCTTTGCGGAGTGTTGCTGGGAACCCACTTGGAAAATTTTTTGTATACCTTCATGTAGGGGTGCAACTTGGAACGGAAAATTCCGATTCCGACCAATTCCGTTCTGAAAAACTCCGATTTTGGAAACTAAAAATGCATTTCGAATTCTGAAAAAATTCATATCGGAATTGCGGAATTGTTTTGAGATTTTCGAAAATTCTTAAAATGTTTTCTGAAATATTTTGAACTTACCTTACATTTGTCCCTCATCGGCTAGAAAGGAAGGCAAAATGATGAAGGTGAGTCTATAAATTAGACTGAAGCTAGTACCACAGTAGTCCCAAACTAGTAGTTTGTGTCGGAAATTTTCGAAATCGGAAATGAAAATGAGATTTTTGAAATTTTAGAATTGGCATCGGAAGGGCTTATGAAAATTTGGAAATTTCAGAATTATTTTATTTTATTTTATTTTTGTTTTTATTTATTTATTTATTTATTTTTCGAAATGGCTATTTCTGATCCGCTTCGTCCGAACACACCCCTTTTAGGGTATTACATGGCATGCCTATGTGGCACTCTGCAATCAATAGAATTGACTTATTTGGATGAGACCCACATGCAGAGATAGTAAATCCCACCCAAATGAGTTATTCCTATTGGGTATATGATACCACATAAACATACCACGTAGTACCTTGGAGGTATACGATCCAAGCCCCCAGCCTTCTATGTGTTGGGTATCCCATTTATGATACAAATTTGGAAAGCCTAGCATTTCTCTTTCTCTGTTATTTTCTTATACGACTTCCTTGACCACGAAAGATCATTGGCACTGACATCTGAACAATGGTCTCCATCATATCCTTGTCCTCACTTTGTATTTCATTATGAATGAATATACATTATTTCCTTCCAAAAAATAAAAAAATTTACCACTGTGATGAAAAGTCATGGATTGCCCTAGCTAGCAGGCAAATAATTCTAATATTGTTGACAGCCCAAACGGCAGAATTAGAGCTTCATTTTTTTAGGGCCTGTGTGGGAGTCAGAAGAATTGGTTCACTCATAAACAAGAACTGGTTTTGCATATTCAAATATTTTATAAATGTCTAAGAATTTTCACCCAATTTAAACTAGTTGTTATATTACAATAGTTTTTCTGCCAACGTACCCAACATATATAGGATTGAGACTAAACCAAGTCATTACTTGTCTCTTCAAAACTTGACCTCCACTTCCGACCGCACTGCATGGTATAGGGCCTATGTGACAACTAATTTTGTTTCAAACATTCCAAAGTAGAAAGTTAATTTCCTTCACGCAATATAGTTTTTAATTTGTACTGTAAATTTATGTGATCGAAATTTTTTCTACTATTGAATATTTGAATCAAACAAACTGGTTTACCAAAGGATTTTATTTTAGCTTTTGATTATCTCTATGATTACTTATGAACTACACAAATTGCTACCAAACATATTGCATATATCCATAGACCTCCTGTACAGACATATATACAAACCCTCACAAATGTTAAATACATGTACAATATTGTGATAAAGATAGAACTTATGAACATCTAACGTGGTTTTCCCTAATTCCAAGTCAACCTCAATTTAGGCTAACACAATGATGAGAGCTCTATAAGGACAAACATTGACAGCAAAGCTTCACCAAAACGCACAAATTGTTTGTTAGCATGTCTTTCAAAGCGTCATATAACCATATTTAATTGTTTAATGAGTTTAGTGAATGGGTAAGTTTCAAAACGGGTTGATTGATACAGCAGCACAAAACAAGGAAAATGGTAACTTCATGACAAAGCCAATTAAGCCACCAACTCTCTTTGGACATAGCTAAATATATATATATATATATATATAGAAAATGAGATAAGGGAAAAAAAAAAAAAAAAAAGGTCTGCTTTTGCTTCATCATGTTAGGCTCAATAAATTAAACAGTTTATAAACTGGTTCTCTAAGTATAATAACTAAGGGTTGACTGGAGAAGTTTTTGTGTACCTTCAAAGTAGCGCCTATGTGGTGCCTCACACCTAATGAGGTAGCGCCACATAGAATTGTTAAGCTATTTACATTTTTTGTGATGGATTCCATTATTTGTGTGACGCACTACTATTGGGTATGAGGTATCAAGTGACATGCCACGTGGTACCTTGGAAGTACCCAAAAATTTCTCGGTTGACTGACCTCTACACGTATGTTGGCTGATTAAGGTTGTTGCCCCTGTTGGATAAGTTTTGCACAATGCATGCAATGCTTGTAGTACCAAATAATCAAAGACTGATCCTCACAAGAGCAAATGTAAATAGTTTGATAAAAAGGGCAGAAATGAAAGATATAGTTTAGAAAGTAGCCCAAATGACATTATTAGCTATAACAATATCACAATCGATCACATCATTGGACCTTTTTAAAAAAAAAAAAAAAAAATTATAGAGAAAATGGTTAGTAGTTCTAGGGTTTAGAGAATTCCAAATAAAAATGTAATCTTTAGCTCAAAAACATGTTCTGCATCAATTTGAGTATGGGATTGGCTATGTTTATATTAGTTTTGGGACACCCTTTCTTAATAAGTCGATTTTCAAAAGTTAGTTCTATATATACGACGGCACGCTCTCTTTGTAAGACGACTTTTCAAAGGATGACTCCTATAACACAATGTTTGTATACGTACGTATCCAACGTACAAATCACCTTTCAAACACAAACTTGAGTTAAAGTGCATATTATTTCAAAATAAGATTTACGTATGTTTTAACATGAGTTGTACCATATACTAAAAAACTAAACACTGGCAAAGAAATATGCAAACGAGGCTTTGGACATTATTCTTTTGCATAGAGTTGATACACGCACACATGCTGGTAACTGGGAAGCATTTTCTTGAAGGGTAAATTTTCACTTTTCATCCTTAGGACCTATTTTGAGAAAGTTTAAAACAGAAACTCGTTCAGTCAGAGTCTAATTTTTATCTGATTATTTTGAGAACCTATTGTTTCTGAATGAGAGTTCATGCCCAGTTTAATAAATTTTTTAAAACAGATTATCTGTCAAGGGTAATACTTGAGGCACAACCAAAACCATAACTTTTTTTTCCACAATCTTCATTTTGTGTCTATCTCTCTCCTAGTGGGCACTGTGGGGTCACTGACACTGTGGGACCCAACAAGAGAGAGATAGACACAAAATGAAGGTTGTGCAAAAAAGGTTGTGGCTTTGGTTGTGCCCCAAGTATTACTCATCTGTCAAACTAATCTACACTTTATTCTAACAAAAATCAGATAAAAAAGTAGACTTTGACTAAACCGGACTTAGACTTTGGGTCAGTCTCAATTTAGTCTCTATATTTTGAATTTTTTCAATTTAGTCACCCAAATATGATAAGTGTTTCAATATTTTAGTCCAGTGGCAAACACTTCGTTACAAATTTTTGCACTTTTTACTGCTAAAGACCACTATTAGCGACGAAATATTTGCTATTGAACTAAGAGTGCATTTTTGCTCTCCTAATTTTGGTTCATCTTTGCTCTCCCAGGGTCAGAGGTGACATGTGTCTCATTTCAGTAATTATGTTGATAGTACAAGGGGCAAAATGAGAATGAAATGGGACAAATGTCATCCACTGAAGACTCGGGTGAGCAATTGTGAACAAAAAAAAAGGTGAGCAAAATTGCTCTCTTGAACTAAAAAAGGGAGAATTAAAAATCAGTCAATAATTTGTTGACAATTTAAAAGTCAGTCACGTTTTGGAAATTAAATACACATAAACTCTTGTGTAAAATGTCAAAAATGCACATTTCTCTTTGGTCTCTTCTCTCTCTTCTCACTAGCTACCACTATCACCACCACCTGCCACTGCCACTGCCACCACCACCACCACCACTTGTCGCCGCCACCACCACCACCAAACCCAACTTAAACTCCAACTCCTCTCTCTCTCTATATATATATACATATACTATATACATGAGCATATATATATATACATACCTAATATATAGCCACCACCCCAACCTCTCTCTATCTCTTCTGACCACCACCACCACCCCCACCCCAACTTCTGTCTCTCTCACTATCTATATATATATATATACAGTCAGGCTCTAAAGAGGGCGTCCTGTCTTTATTAAAGAGAGGATCTCTGTTTTAACCATCTGATCGTGTTTTCATTAAGGGCAGTCTCGTCATTTAACAGTTTTTAAACACGATCTGACGGCTAAAACAGAAGTCCTCTCTTTAATAAAGAGAGAGCGCCCTCTTTAGAGCCTGACTGTATATATATATATATATATATATTCACACATGAGTATAAATTAATATATCTAATATATGGCCACCACCACCCCAAATTCTCTCTATCTCTTTTCTCTCTTCTCACTACCATCACCACCACCACCGACCTCTTTCCTCATCCACCCCTGCCACTGCAAATCGAAAAAGGAAAAAAAAGTGCAGGTTGGAGCAATTGCCCAAACAGCAGAAGCAACTCACCAAACGTATCGAGAGCAACGGAAAGAGCAATGTTGCTCCTTACGTTTGGTGAGTTGCTCTTGATATGTTTGGTGATCAGTTGCTCCCGATACGTTCGGTGAGTTGCTCCTGCCGTTTGAACAACTGCTCCAACCTGCAACTTTTTTTTTTCTTTTTGTAGAGGCAATGGTGGATGAGCGAGGTGGCCCGTGGTGGTGGTGGAAGTGAGAAGAGATAGAGAGAGAGAGAGGTTGGGGTGGGGGTGGTGATGCCACCACTAACACTAACCTAAACCCAAACACCAACCTCTCTCTCTCTCTCTATATATATATATATACATACATCTAATACATGGCCATGGCCACAGCCACCCCAACCTCTCTCTCTCTCTCTCTCTTCTCACCACTCTCTCTCTCTCTCTCTCTCTCTCTTCTCACCACCACCACTACCACGGGTCACCTCCCTTATCCACCATCGCCTCTACAAAAAAAAAAGTTGATGGTTTGAGCAATTGCCCAAACGGCAGGAGCAACTCACCGAACGTATCGGGAGCAGCTCACCAAACATAAGGAGCAACTTTGCTCTTTCCGTTTGGTGAGTTGCTTATTACATTTGGTGAGTTACTCCTGATACGTTTGGTGAGTTGCTCCTGTCATTTGGACAGTTGCTGCAACCTGCAACTTTCTTTCTTTTTCTTTTCGATCTGCAGTGGCAGGAGTGGATGAGGGAGGAGGCCCGTGGTGGTGGTGGTAGTGAGAAGAGATAGAGAGAGTTTGGGGTGTGGCGGTCAATATTAGAGAGAGAGAGAAGTTGTGGTGAGGGTGGGGGTAGTGGCACTTTGAGGGTGGTGGTGGTGGTGGCGGCAGCATGTGGTGGTGGTGGTGGTGATGGTGGTAGCGGTAGGTTGTGGTGGTTGTGGCAAGTGATGGTGGTGGTAGTGGCCCTTTGAGGGTGGTGGTGGTGGTGGCAGAAGTAGGTGGTGGTGGTAGTGGCGGCGGTGGCAGGTGGTGGTGGTTGCGGTGGCAAGTGGTGGTGGCCATTTGAGAGAGAAGAGACCAAAAAGAGACAGAGAGGGACAGTTTAGACATTTAAGAAAAAAGTTGACTGATTTTTAATTTATATAGTATTTTATATAGACTTCTTTTCATTTTTCAAAAAACATATGACTAACTTTAAGTTATCAACAAATTATTGACTGATTTTTAACTTTTCCAACTAAAAACACTTATCAAACTTGGGGGATTAAATTGAGACAATGGACAGTATAAGGACTCAAATGAACTGACCATAAAGTCTGAGGGTGGAAAACGTAATTTACCCTTTTTTTGAAATAGGTAAGACAATGTCATTTTTTCCCCTTATTAATCGGCCGGTGAATTTTGAGAATGATTTCACAAACGGGTAATTATTTGATGACAACTTATGTATAATTTTTATGCAATCTCCTAAAAAGATGTGTCTTTCTCCTGTGATGTCACTGGACCCATAGTGACATATGAGAGAGATACACATATTTTAGAAGGTTGTATGAAAGTTTGTCAAATTACTCTTCACAAACACTGTCAGAGAATAGAAAGAGAGGAGATTCAAAAGGTTTGTGATGGTCAGTTGTTCTTCTTTACCACAATTATCTTCTCTATATTTTGCATTGTATAGCCCTATTTTCCCCACTGTTGTTCGCAGTAATAATTGGTTGTTAATTTATTTATTTTTATAATTCTTTTGTCTGAATTATTGTTTTTTTTTTCCTTGTCATGCGTAAAGTTACTATCTATAATGCTCATTAAATTGAATGGCTGAATTGTGAAGTTCTGCTACAAATTGACAAATGTGGGCTGCAAATTGCAATAGGGCTTAATATGAACTCGAAAACAATGCTATATATGTAGTAATGGTAGTATTTTGATGATTTATCTGACCAAATTAGACAATTTATCATGATAAATCCATGTCAAAGCGAGAGACAGGTTGAAATTAAGAATTAGACCATCTCAGTCTCACAACTTAAGATAATCCCAATAAGTATAAATAAATTGGAAAAGGCAAAATAGGAAATTAGATTGTGGAGGCAGAAATAATTTCTGGGTGATTATCACCTTCCTCTCTTAGATGGATTAATTACATGCAGTTGCGTTCAATTTGTGGGCGGACCATAAAATGATCTGTGGCGGGTTCCGTAAGCTATTCAGCTTAAAAGGAGACGTCTATCCATTGGTTCATCATCTGTCAACCTTCTTGACTTTGTTAGCCATATGGAGAGATACCTTCTGGCTGTTCTTAGGCCATGTCCAATCCTTACCTCAAATTTGAGTAGAAGTTTCAGTGATATGAAGCTCTCCAATGCTAACTTTGAGTATTAACTATTATCTTCTCTTAAATAGGTATAAAGTCTGAATCGGAGCATCTCTATCCCTACATAAAACCCGCACCAAATCAAAGTTGAGTCACTATCTTAAAGTAAGCTCCTCCGACACTTGCTCAAACGCATATCAAAATTTGAGTATGTGAATAGCATTATTTCAATTTGAGTTTAAGTTTGAGTTAAACTCAATTTGATACGGGTTTAAATCTAGGATTGGAGGAGGTTATGTTGACTTATATACCCAGATTTAAATTTGGTATGGGTTTTGAGTAAGGATTGGAGATACTATCCCGTTACGAATTAAGTAACACCCCAAAACTCTAAAACCTATTTGGGCAGGTGGCAATTGGATACTTGAAGCCAGCAAACCCATTTCTCGGTACAGGACGCTAGAAGGCAACAAGCCCATTTGCTTATTTTTTATGTCGGAACTTATTATTGAATGAAATTTTGGTTGAAGTATGAGCCTCTTGTCTAGGACAGGGACGGATGTAGGATATTGGAGTTGGGGGGGCTTGGTAGGGTGAAGAGGTTGCCCCCAAGGCGATTTTTTTGGGCCTATTTACACATTTTTTTGGACGGATGAAGGTAATTAGAAAACTTAATATTGATTGACACCAAATGTACTATAAAAATGACACATTATTTCTACAAATTGAGACCAAAAGGCTGGCTTTAGTGTAAAATAGAGAGTTTTTATAATTTAGAAGGGGGCTTAAGTGTAAAAATATACTTTTTTAAGGGTATGTATGATATTTTTCAAAAATCAAGGGGGGCTTGAGTCCCCCCTTGCCCTTCTACACGTCTGGTCTAGGATACTGGAGAATTCGGTTAGAATTCCAATTCTTAGCAGGATATAGTGGAAGTACGAAGTTCCTTCACACTTGTATGAAATTAAAATTTTAAAAAATGCTCGTATTATTATATCTCTATCTTGATGATATGTGATCCTTTTGAATGCAATCTTCCTATCCTGGTATTCTAATTAAATGGAAGTAAATTGGGTAGAGTGGGTGTTGTCATGACTTTAGAATTAGCATAGAGTTTTGAAAGTTGAAACCCAACGAATTTCAAGGAGCAGCATAGTGGTAGCAATAATTGAATGCAATATCAAAAAATTGCTTCTATTAGTTGTTTCTTTGGATAAAACCTGATAACAGTAACACTGGTTTTTGAATACGGCCTGTGATTCCTATTTTGAACTTGAGATTCCCCATTGGGAATCACTTCTTTTTAAGTACTGTTGAGATTCGATCACTTTTATTTTTAATCAAATGAAGATGAATGTCATCCGTGGGATGATGAATTGGCTTTTCTGAAACACGTCTTAATCCTCATGTATCTAGAATTTTTTTTTTTTTTTTTCCCTCCCACTTTTTTATCAATTTTTTTATTGTGGTTTATTCGATAGGGAGCTCAGAGAAGAAAAAAATTGCTGCTCACAGAGCCACACTGCCCATTCTTAAACTTGAAGAAGATGGAGGGTAACCGTAATAGTAATCTGTAGTCAATGTCCTATTTTATATAATTTGTGGCATATTATTTTTAACATCTTCCTTTATTTGCTTGCCTTTTCTTGTGTCCATTCCCATCAAAGTATGGAAAGAAGTTTGGGGAAAAAAGCAAGAAAAATGGTTTGCGTAGCTGAATTGAATTATAAAAAAAAAAGAAGCAAGCGTCAATCATTAATAGATACACTTTTAAAGTTTTAACACACTATGATCAGCCAAACTGGCCAAACTTTTAGTGACCTGATTTTCCATGAGAGTTGGAAAGGATGAAATCATCAAAACTGGAAGTAACCAAATACAAGCTCAATACTTCAACCACTTTTTTAAGACCCTATAGAAGTCTACACTTACCAACTGGGCCTATTCACTTGCACTTATAACTCCAACCTCATAAAAAAAAAAGTGCATGTAGGTAGAGTCTGAAGTTTAGACACGAAGCAAGACATGAGACAAAAACAGCTTTTAATAGTAGGGATAATATTGATATATTTTAATATCTACTTTTTAAGAGATATCTATTAGTTCCTAGAATCCATGGCCATGATGGTGCTTAGGTTCATGGGATTCATGTACTTGTTAGACCCAGTCATAATCGTCTGAACAATGTATCTGTTTGCCTTTTCAGATGGATGGAAAGCGTCCCAGAAAGCATAGAGGTCTCTGTTTGGGCACAGGTTTGATTCAGCTGTGCAAAGTCCAAGCCCGTTGTGGGGTCCTTGTCCGCAACATGCCGTATCTGATGAAACGAAGCCTGTTACATCCAAACAACAAACCATTTTCTCTCACTTAATCATATACACAGATGAATATGGGTATGCATATCCGCTAGTTTTAAGTGAGTGTGTGTGTGTAATGTGTCAACTGCAAAAATATGATTTTGAACTAACCAAAGGCTTGGGGGTCACTGATGAAGTCATTGTGCATTTCCATGGCATTAGCAGTGATGAACACATCAGAGCCAAGATCTTGATTAAGGCTTTGAATCATCTGGATAAGTAGTGGGTTGTAGATTGCTCCAGCTTTTTGGGGCTCTTCCGCACATTGCCCATTTGTGCTCCCCATGGCCAACTCAGCCGGAACACAACCCAATGGTCCAGTTCCAGTCACCAGCACCCTCCGTGCTCCCATATCGTATAGCCTCTGCAATAACCCTCATACCCTTAGAAATCCCCTGTAGGAAACACACACACACACACACTATATTTTGTGTGTGTGAAATTCTAACTTACTACATTTTCAGAAGTACATATTTTTAAATGGATAAGAAAGTCCATGCTACCTCATTAAGATGAGTACCTAAAGTAAATTTACTTTAGGTTCTCATTGTGAAATTAATAGACATGCCTTAATGTTAAGGACGTAGCAAGATCTTTTTTCGTCCGTTTTAAAACTGAAAACATTGGTATAGCAAGGATAGCAATACGCTATACATGCGTGCGTTTGTGAGCATGTGAAAGAAATGAAATACTTGTCTTTCTACCCACCAAAACATGTCTTTGTCACGTTGATCTAACACATCCACAAACATGTTGGTCCTATATCTACCACTAATATTTTTTCTATTCCTTGAAGTTGGGGAAGAAAATGAGCAATTAATAAGTTTAATCAATGACACTATGACAGATACCATGAGAATTTTCCGGTACTCAGAGATGAGAAAACGAGCGTAATCCGGGAGAGAGTATTGGAAGCGTCGCGCTGCGAATGGCGTCAAGAAATAGTTGTTAACGAAGTCATTGCCGCCGATTGTGATCAGGACGAGTCCCTTGTTCACGAGCTGCTTCGTCTCCTCCTCTCCAATTATCGCACTCACCCTTTGCTGGTACTCTTGGAAGTTCTGCAACTGCTGGGATATTCTTATTATATTTACCTGAATCCCAAAATAAACATTTAAATTTTGGTTACAACCTGGAATTTCCTTCATTAAAGTATTGTAAATTAAGCTTCAAACTAAGGCCCTATTTGGCAATAGCTTTTGGAGTCTATAAGTGGTTATGGAATTTTTAAAGCTAAAATGGAACTGTTTGACAAATTAATTTCTGCTTTTCAACGGCAGAAAAATGTGAGTCAATTCCAAAAATTGGCGTTTGTAACAGTTTATATTGAAAACTAGTTTACTTCGAAAATAAGAAGTTGTGTCCAAAGAGGCCCTACATAGGAAAACCACGGATTTTTCGTTCGACTGTTGATTTTACTGAAGACTGAAAAAGGTCAAAATTGCCCTTCAACAAAATAACAGTCCTTTGTATGAAGATCTATATAAATTGATGCATGTTTGATGTCCATTTCCACGAGAAAATACAACATGCATGTGTTGTACATCCCAACAACTAAAGCAGCAATTGACAGCTGCTTCCCGGAAGAGGTCAAAAGGAGCTACCATAGTAGTCCAGCAGATCTCATTCAAACCACCATTGATTTAGCGTCTCCCCCTTTTACTTAATTAAAGTGGAACTACTTGGTAAAAACATAATGAAACATAACAAACAAACACATGGTATATTGAAGAATTTTAGATCCTCTATAAAATCACCTTAGTACCATCATTTTAATAGCTTATCAACAACAAAAAATAATAATAATTCTTGTCCATTTAAAACTAGTTCAATATTATACTATTACCAGTGGCGGATAAGGAATCTCAGCTAAGGGGGGCTGTGTTAGGCAAAATTTATTGAGTGTATTTGTAATTAGGCCAATATATATATATATATATAATAAGTTTTTTTTTTCCCCAATCTTTGGGAGAATGAAATATAATTGGCCAACATATTACATATAAAATCATTTTGTTTTTTAGTCTAACTAATGTTTTTTGGGGGCTATATAATAAGTTAATTTATTTATTTTTGGTAGGACCGGGGGCAAAGCTTAATAAAAGTTAAAACTTTCCTAAAATACATGTATAAAAGTGTAATTTTCCAAAAGTTAGAGGTGTCCGCCACTCAACCCCCCCCCCCCCCCCCCCTGTATTGTATCCGCCACTGACTATTACACTCAGATAGCAGCATACCAAGATCTTGTACGTGTGTTTTGTGTATACAGGGGAAAGCTAGTTGGGCTTACAAACTGAACTCCGGTGTCATTGAGGATTCCGATTCCGGCAGAAGCAAAGTTTGCACCAACTAGTAGTTTTTCTCCGTCAAGTTCGGGGCTCAAGTACGGCAATGTGGATTCAGAACCCAGTTGCTCGCCTGGTAATGCACATTATGTTGTTGAATTTAGTTGTACCACAAAATGAAATCTATAACTGGAAAAAAAACAAAAAAAAAAACAAAACTTACTTATGATATCAGGAATGTTCAAGCCATTGGAGAATCGGCCAGTGGGCCGATGGGTCGGGTAGTCAATGCCATAAGGTGGCGAGTCAGCTCTGGCGGTGGTCAGTAAGTAGTTGTTGTTGCCATTGTCGACTAGTGAGTCGCCAAACACAAAGAAAGCACGAGCCTCGGCTTGTGGTGCAACTATGCCCATTACCACTACTAGTACTACAACAGTGAAAATGGTTACAACAACTTGAGGACTAGACATGGTGACTAATGTGTGCTGCTGTCTCTCTCTGTATATATGTTTGTATATGTATTTCTGTTTCCAACGGGTGTATTGTGTATGAGAGATGTTAGGGGGGACTTTTTATAAAGGATTGGTGGGTTGTGAACTTAGTAGTTGGAAGTCCCCTAATAAATGGCCTCTTGGCTCTCACCACTGGCATGAGAGTTTTGGGTTGAAGTTTGCTGCATTTAAATCTCTTTTGAAGGGCTTGTTGGCATGACTTTGTTTCCATCTGGGCCTTAGTATATTTAAGCAATTTAACTATATAGGATGGAGACCACAAATTTCAAGTGAGTTAAAAACAGAGTTACTGCATTTTTTAGCACTGGAAATGGAATACCAAACTTTGTCCTCAGTTTGGCCATTTTGGGCCTGACTTGACTCATGACCCAAATGTCATTGTGTGAGAGGCAAGTTACAACTTACAACTTACCTGACTGAAGCTGTAAAGTGAAAGAAAGTGAGATAAAAGAATTAAGGCTAAATAACATTTCAGTATCATGTAGTTCTAACGAAATTTTATTTTGGGCTTTGCATTTTTAAATGATTCATTTTGGTCCCTCACAGTGCAAAACGTTCCATTTTGGGCCATGTATTTTCAGCATTTTTGGAACTAAATTGACTCGATTTTGAAACTTGAGGAACCAAAATGTTGCATTGGAAAATGCAGAGCTCAAAGTGAGATTTCGTTAAAACTACAGATACTAAAATATTCTTTAGCCAAGAATTAAACTTCCCTAGGTGACGAACAAAACTCAAACTTGAAAACCCTTAGTTATACTTATACGAGGTATGAGCTTTACTTTCCTCCTCAAAATTTGGGTTAGAATTAGGTATTGGACCCCATATATAAGAATAGAAAATGGGGCAAGGTCAATAGGTGAAGACTGAAGAAGCAACTGTATATATTAATTATTTGAACTTCTTTTTTCTATTTTGCTGAAGTTGGGAACTTGAACAGACTCGTTAATGGATAGTCCTCATTGCTAGCTCACGCGTGTGACATACTGAGTATGGTCTTCTTACATTCTTTTTGGGAAAACCAACCGTTTATATATAAGATGTATGTATCTATTTAATATTTATATATAGAGAGAGAGAGAGACAGAATTTTGTGGAAAACACTTTATTGTGTAATTTTAGCATATATATATTCACAGATTGTGATAATGTGGACCTCAGGTTCAGAATTCTAAGATTTTATGTCATATTTGTATAAACAAATTGGAATTGAACCATTGTTCCCTTTTCCTCGATTGATATGTCATGCAACCATTTACTACTTAATTACAAAGTACTTGTTAGAGTCTTTAGAGAAGTGAGTGTAGAATAATTATATCACTAAACGTTGTGCTTGTGCATAGATATAAGCAATGAGAATGAATCATTTTTTCCTCTCATTACTTGAAATGCCATATCAGTACTATATCACTAAAAAATAGTAACTAAAAAAGTTTGTTCCCAAGACTAATATATATTAAGTACTAGAATGCAAAAAAGACACAAAGATAGTAACTAGTCTCCCGAAAAATTAAATAGATTTTACATTCTAGTATTTAAGAAGATTTGTTCCCAAGATAATAACTAAAAAATATTATTAAATAATAATAAATCTTTAAAAACGGCTTTCTATATAAAAAACTACGTACAATATCATTACCCTCATTAGAATGATATTATTGGCAACAAATATTATTGCTATAATGAGGCATTAAGTGCTATTATTTCAACAGTTTGACAAGTTGCATGAAAATTTAGTAGGATACAATAAAATCACAAACTCATTGAATGCATATGAGGCAATTACTAACAGCTTAAAATGATAGTAGCTTTTAGACTAGACAACATGGGCAAAGCACTACTGTCATGATCATTACATTAAAGGTCATGATGGTGCTGACGATGCCCCTCGAAGCTCATGGTGAAAATGTCCACACTAGTCATTGCATGAGGCTCTTAAATTATTTTCCTCCTGTAAATACAGCTTCCTTTTATGTACAGATTATGGTCAATTGGTAATCATCACAATATGTACACATATATAGCAGTGCATATTTGAGGGTGAAAATGAAAATATGAAATATGAAACCATGCCAGTCACCAGATAATGGTAGAAGAAATGCCAAGGACCTGTTTGGTATTATCGAGAAATTGTTTTTAGTTGTATAATATTATATCCTCGAAAGGAGTAATGTTATAGTTTTTTGGTTTGTATTCGAACTTTGGTTTCAACACATGTGATGTGGCAGTGGAATGAAAGATAACCAGCCTTATCATGTCTACTTAATTTTCATTAGAAGTTGTTGTCTCACTTTTATTTGTGTGGAGAAGGATAAGAATTTGAGAGTAAAAGCATTACGGTTCAGAAAATTGTCTCAGAAGGCATTTGAAACATAAAAAAAAAAAAAAAAAAAAAAAAAAAAAAAAAAAGGCTCTGTTTAAGTCCTTGAGAAAAGTATGCGCTGCAGTATTATTCGTTCCAAAAATGAGCCACTTAGAAATAATTTGAGTCTGTTTGGAACAGTTACCTTGAAATGACTTTTTGTTCATTCATTTTATAGAGTTTGGATTCTCGGCAGCATCCACGTGGTCACTTGTAGGATTACATATTTTTATTTTTTTTTGCATTCTGAAAAAATACCAAAAAAATAAAAAATTTGGTCCTACAAGTGGCCACGTGGATGCTGCCAACTATGGCTGCCGAGGGTCCAAAATACATTTTATATTATCTTGATTCTAAGGTGTTTTTCAAACACTATTATATTTATATTATACTTGTTTGAGAAAACCCCCTTCTGTTTGTTTTTTTTTTTTTCGGTACAATGGAAAAAGGAAAAGGGACTAGCTAATGCGAGGGAAGCTAATCCCATGAAGCTAAGTAGCTAACCCCATAACAATAAACAATAATGTTTGGGATACCAAATAACACAAAAAAACTTTCACAAAATGAGTAGAAAGTCTATGTGGCACACTGGGACCCGCCAACAATTATTAATTGTTGGCGGATCCCAGTGTGCCACATAGATTTTCTACTCATTTTGTGAAAGTTCTTTGTGTCCCTTGGTACCCCAAACATTATTCACCAATAAACATATACCTAAGAGGGCTAACAAGAGGGACAAAACAAACATCCTGATCCTGTTCAAACATTTGTCAAAAAAACCAGCACACATAAAAGTATGTCCAAGCGTGCCCTTGCACCTGTTCAGAAGGATTTTGCAGTCTTTGCATCTGCTTTTTAAGTTTGAGAGATTTTGCATATTAGGTTAAGAGGTAATGTATCATGTAGCTCCATCCTCCTCGACCTTTTTATGTGATTACCTACTAACTTCAATCTCTCTCTCTCTCTCTCTCTCTCTCTCTCTCTCTCTCTCTCTCTCTCTCTCTCTCTCTCTCTCTCTCTCTCTCTCTCTCTCTCTTGTAGTGATCATTATACATAACACATGTAATAAATAAATACATATATATATATATATATGTATATAAAGTGGTCTTTCTTATTCCAAGCGGCAAGCACATACATATGATTTCTAAGTTCAAACTTTATTAAACCAATTAAAATGAAAAGAATTGAAATGACACCACACCATTACACCAATACTAAACAACACCTTGTTAATGTATTGCCATATAGATGATAACCCATTCAACATAGTACATGAAAACCAGCTTGTCAAATATATAACCCTTTCAAGACCAACAAAGTCGGTCAATTATGAGAAAACTCCAATAATCGTAAGCTCTTTAATTTATTTGACCTAATAAAGTAACTTAATTGCAGACCGACTTGTTAATTAATTTCATGTCTCGTGTGCAATAATGAGTACGGACTCATGTTTAATGCTAGAAATTAGAATTATTAGAAGTATTATCTATCATTCTCAATGTCTGTGGATCACAATGGAGTGGGTTAGAATGGGTTCAACTAACTTTAAGCATACGAGTAGGTACAATATTGTGGGGCGATTATGGTGATATGATAGAAAAAAAATTGTTGGGTATTTAATTGAACATTAATTGTTTTAGTTGGCTGGTAGTCTCTTTTCCTCTATGCCCTAACTTCAAATTTTTTTTTTTTTTTTTTTTGAAGTATCTTTAAGGGTAAATTGCACTAACACCCTCTCAACTACGACCTTTTTTTCAAACACTCCTCTAAACTGTAAAACTCGACAAACTGATCCCCTCAACTATTATATTTTTTTCACTAAAACCCCTTTGGTTTGGTTGTCGTCTAAAAAAACCAATATTTTTGTATTATGTTACCAACACGTACATAACATGGTAGTGTTTAACAACATGATATTTTTTTGCCTTTACTTTGAGTCGTTGAAAAGTTTAGATCAAAATTGCCTAAAATTTAGTGTAATACAAAGGATGATTATGAATGTGACAAAGGAAAATTTTGCTCAAAATTTACCAACAGTTCAAAAGAAGGATAAAAAATATCATGTTGCTAATATTTTTATATAATACGTTGTTCACATGATACAAAAACATATATAGTAAGTTTTTTGGACGGAGTTCTAATGTATTAGTAAAAAAAATGTAATAGGTGAAGGGGTCAATTTGTTGGATTAATAAGTGTAGGTAGTATTTGAAAAAGAGTCATAGTTGACGGGGGTGTTACTATAATTTACTCATTCTTTAATCACAAAATAAGTCCATTTTAGCTGGCAAGTGGTACTTTTTTAATGGTAATCGGGGGTGTTCAGACTAATTTGCGCGCACTTCGACTAAACCCTGAAACCCTGGAATCGCCGAGTGAATTTCCTGATAACCACACACTCCCCATTTTAGCTGGCAAGTGATACTTGGGCTGTGCACCTCAAGTTTAGGATATTTTTGCAGCCATAATAATCCGAACTGGACCAAGCTAGCCGGTTGAAATGGACGTACGGATCATGTGGTACAATTTGGTTCTTTAGTTAGAAATTAAAAATAACTTGAAGTAGCTAAATTGGCTAAATTTTTGCAAAACCGTAAAATGTTGATTGGTTGAACAATAAAGTTACACTGCTTATGTCTAAAAATAAATGTAAACTTACCCCCCCCCCCCCCCCTTTTTTTTTTTTTTGAGAAGACTTGAATCGTAACAAAGTTAATTGATTGGTTGAACAGTAAAGTTATATCACTTGATCTTGATACATTTAAGAGATAATTAATTGATTATCTCAGTCGCTCTCATATTTAGTGCTTTAATTCTTCAATATATTGTATGATCCAATTTTCTCTTCTTTAGTCAATTCTGAGCATAAATTTAAGTATAGATCAATTGACTGATATGATTGGTTTAATTCATATGTCCCAAGTATAGATTTGTGCACGTTGTTATGATAGATAATTGTTTTTTTCTTAAATTAGGCCAAGATTTGGATTTGCTTTAAGAAGCTTAATCATGGTTTTTTTGTTAGTGAAAGTGTGACCTCCAACCGCCTTGGCCTGTCAACCATTTGGTCACCTCACCTTTTAGGATTTTCCAATTTTCGGCACCAGGCCAACAGTTGGGGGGGGGGGGGGGGGGGGGGGGGGAGGCTAAATATTTATGAGATCGACAGTGAAGTTTTATATAAAGACAGAGAGCATGTGAATATCATAAATGGTCTCTCTCTCCGCAGAGATATACATAAAATTACATATTTCCAAGTGTGTACAATTAGAAATGGCTAATTAAGCATAATCAGGCTTAGCCACATTCTAACATTTTAAATGATTTTTGTTGAAATAAGGCATAAGTTGGTTTGTCAAAGAATCAGTTATTTGGAGTATTTTCAAATCAGGCATGGACTTTTTTTTAGCCAAAAAGTAACTTCACAAACTCAAAGATATCTAGAACCAGTTCTTTTCTAAATCATATATATATATATATATATATATAGAATTGATTCTCATATTATCCAAACAGTCCTCCAAAACCCACACTTGAACTAAATCTTCGGGCACTTGATCTTTAAGGGAACGTAAGTTGAATTTTTCACCCTCATACTTTGTGCTCAATTACATTTCATTTCTTATCTTTTTAATTGTCACAATTTAGTTCCTTCAAATTTGACAAATGTTTCAATTTGACCCAATAACGAACATTTCATTACAATTTTTTGCACTTTTCGTCACTAAATACCACTATTTTAGATAGAGCATTTTCAATTGGATCGAATTGAAACACTTATAAAATTCGGTGGACTAAATTTAAAAAATTCAAAATATAAAAACTAAGTTGAAATCCATCCAAATTCTGAGAGTAAAAAGTGTAATTTACCCATATTTTAAACACATATAGTAATTGTATGCTACGCTCAACAACCAAATAGACTCTATTAAGACCATTGTTGCCAGCTAAGCATATTTATGTTCGCTCCTAAACTCTTAACAAGGTGTCAACACATCATCATCATCAATGGGATTCATCCTTTTGATTACATGCCATTATTATAGGCTTTATAGCATTTTAAGATCAACAATAATAGGATACACATCAAACGATACACTAAACGACACACTGTGTTTTAAATACATGTACCCTGTGTTGTTTAAATTTTTTACACTTTTTTGTGCATCACTTACATAGCACAGGGTACATGCATTTAAAGCTGGTGTGTCGTTTAGTGTGTCGTTTGATGTATATCCCTATCATTTTTATTTTAAGATCCAAATCAAATGATCTGTGTTTGTGTCGTCGCTTAGTAGTTAATGAGAGTTAAATTGACTTTAACTATGCACAGCTAGTGAGCAATGCATATTTTTAATAGAAATATAAGGGTTTTTTTTTTTTTTTTTTTTTTTTTTTGGAAATAGAAATATAAGGTTTAGTCCCTCATAATAGGTCAAAGGAAAAATTAGTTCATTTGACTTTTTATTTTTGAAATTATTCCTCTTACCATAAGGATAATTAGAAATTGGTCATTTTGCCTCTTTTTGTATATTTTTTTCCGACTTATATGCCCTTACTATATATTAGTTTGTGAAATTTATATTTTAGAAAGATAATACACATTTAATTATACAATTATTTCGATTAAGCTGGATCCCATAAATTAAGGAGAATCTTAAATGGTTTCCTAATTTATCTAAACACCTTATAATTTGAATGAATTTTGTAATTAAGTAGTGTGAGATGGAAGCTATTGGTGTGTCTATTCATTTGTTGTTGGCTGAATGTATGGAAGAGGTTATCTCTCGTAAATCAAGGATAATCGTATCAAGTTTCCTAACTAATCTAAACATCTTCTAATTTGAATGGCATTTGTATTTGTTTATCATGAAAATTTTAAAATTTCTCACAGTTTCAAATTTCTCACAATTGAAATCTCTCACTATTGTTCGTGTAAATCACTACTAAAGTTTTTCACTATTGGTTACACAAACTCATTTTGAAAGTTTTCATTATTGTTCATGTAAATCACTACTGAAATTAATCACCCCTTTATGTGTGCGAGAATTACTCACTATGTTTGGTATGAAATTCTCAAAAAGTTAGCGAGAATTTATCACCCCGTTATATCAGAGAGTACTACTCACTCTATTTTAGTGAATTTCTCACCATTTTATATCAGAGAGAATTTATCTCCAAATCCCACGTAAATTTTACACAATGTTTGTGAGAAATTCACCCAATTTCTAGAAATTAGATTTTATGAAACTTAGCCAAACAAGGCCTAAGAGGTATCAAAGCATAGATCTTACCTCCAGGAGTTCAAATACGAAATCTGTTACACCCCGCCCCGCCCCGGCAGATTAGGACACGTTTAACAAGACTAGACGCACCCAAACATACACTAATTAGAAAGGAAATGTGGATTAAACCACTTTAAAGAATTTTATTGTGACAAAAACAACCCCAAGGGCAAAATGGTATTAATAAAGTATATCAAATTTTATACCAAAAGTTAGGTCTTTGAGTAGGGATGGCAATGGGGTGGGTTTTCCGGGTTCCCCGCCCCGCCCCTAATAAGTAGGGTATGGGATGTGTACAAACGGGGTAGAGCCGGGTATGGGGTATATATACAAAACCCGAGTCGGGTTCGGGTCGGAATCGGGGTGAGAGGTATTTTTCACGCCCCGCCCGATTATGTTAAGTTTTCTGATTCGTAATTTTCCCACATCGAAAATTAACTGAAAAAGTGTGAGTTTCTTCTATTATATATTGAGTGCACCGCCTAAGCTAACAAAAAATGAAAATAACATTCAATTGCATTGATTGCCGTGTAAGAATAGTGCATGAATTATTGTGCACTACTACACTGTCAGTTAAACTTTCTCTAAATATTAGAAGCCAAGAGTTTGACTGCTTAGAATTAAATCATAACATGTGGCACAATTATAGCCACACATTTTACTCAGCTTGAAATAAAAAATTGTTCAACTCATGTTGGTAGGGTCGGGAATGGGGTGACATCAGCCAAACGGGTTCGGGGATGGTAGAAACAACAATTGGGACGGGAAGGGACGGGGCGGGTGCGGGAGTAGAACAAATTTAGGTGGGCCGGGGTCGGGAAATGGCACCCCTGTCCCATACCTACCCCGTTGTCATCCCTATCTTTGAGTCCCGATTCCAACGCAAAAAACGGCGCGTGAATCCGAGTTTTCTAGAAAGAGTTATGCACGTTTTCGTAAAAGTGGACAGTTGATTAGAAACAGGGGCGGATCGATCCGCCCACAAAACCTGAATCGATCCTACTTGTTTATTTCTTGCAAAATGTCCCCATAATGGGCCGGATCGATCCACCCTTCGTACCTGGATCGATCCGGTTTCCTGTAGAACAGTTTCTGCTGCAAAATTTGCTGCTAGAAGTTGTGAAACATGTCCAAAACATATTAAAACCTTATGGAAACTTCATGAAACATTTCAAACACAATTCAAAACATCCTTAAACCTATACCAAGCATATAGAACATGAATACAACCATAATTAGATCAAACTAGCCATGAGTCAACCCTCCTTGAATCAAATTATACTCTTGAATCTCATTTCCTATCAAACCAACATCAAAGGATACTTATTGGAAATGAGTTCAACATTTAAACCAACATCCAGGTCATACAAGGAACTTATCCAAAACATTAGCGACACGACACGGACTAGCCTAATCGGCTTAACACAACAATATCCATATAAACAACCAAAACATAGGAATTATATAGATTTTACCAAATTCGAATCCAAAACGATCAAATACCAAGTTAAAAGTTCTAAGCTATTTAGATACTACCCAAGTAATAACTTTATCATTAAAAGAACTAATTTTTACAACATTTTACTAGTCAAAAGAAAGTTCATAAGCATGAGTCCCAAATCTCCCCCATCTCTCCCATCTCTCACATTGCACCTCATTTCCTCTCCGGGTAATGCTCCGAACCCAGCGATGGTTGTTATTTACCACAACAGAAAAGGAAAACGGTTTTCTTAAGCATTACGCTTAATGAGCAATCTAAACATGATTGATGTTTAACACGTGCACTGCTACAATTAACACATAAACAATAATCGTAATTGCCGAGTCACCGGTTCTATGGTTCATTTAGACCTGAAGACCTCCCTTGATCCCGTGGTCACTTATATTCCTTGGACTTCTGTATTTATCAGATTCTTCCTCTTCACCACCCTTATTACTCCCAACAATGAACCATTTTCCCGGTACTCATTGATTACCACATAAGCATATAAGCACCTACGCATGGCAACTTTTCACATAATTGGCATGAAATTCACAATTTAACAACTTCATAGCTTCTAAGTATAATTCCAACAACTCAACATATATATATATATATATATATATAGAGAACATTGAACATCTTAAACCACAATCACTTTTAGTTAGGAAACTCACCTCTCACAGATTATACCTAAATTAAGTCAAGATATGCATAATTTCACCAAATTCAAGCTAAATTCCTACTCTAAAGTAAATTCTATATGAACTTGGCAAACCACGGGTCACCGATTAATACAAGCTACCAAAATCCAATTATTAAAACGTAAATTAAAGTTATAGAAACAATCGTCTCACTTCCACGAGTCTGAAAATGGCTTCGGTTCGCGAATCCGACGAATGGCGGCGATGAAACGACGAATAAACGGCGTCGGTGTCTCGGAATCTCGTCGTCTCTCTCCGAGCTCTCTCTCTTTGTTTTAATTTCTGTAAATCAGACTTCCCTACACTTGACACACACACATGCATCAAGTATGAGGTGTCTTTGCCTAAAATTTGCCCATTTTCCGTTTACACCCCTAGAATTTTTTAAGTTCTTATTATGAAATCCCCCAAACATTCCATTAACTACTCAATTATCTAATGAGTATTTGTCTGAGTCCCGTATGGGTCCCAACGGGGTCCCAAATATTTTGTGAAGTTGCTATCGCACCTACTAATTATGAATTCTTTCCATTTATACCCTTATTTAGGTGTCCAAACTAATACCAAATGCTAACACATATATCATCATATAATATGAAAGCATTTAATAAAATATTCATGTCACCCCCCACCCCCCCCCCCCCCCCCCCCCCCCCCCCCCCCCCCCCCCCCCGCGGGCTAGGACACGTGTAACAAAGCCAACAAACCAAACAATTATTTTTAACGTTCCAACAATAACATTTTAAAGTGAAATACCAGGGGTAAAATAACTTTTTATCAAATAAAATAATAAAAAGAAATAAAATAAAGTTTTAAAACCATTGAATGGTACTTGGACAAAGTTCCCCCTATTACAGCACCATTTTCCCCTGTTAAACAAGAAATTAAAATACCATAACACTTGGAAAATACTTTTTAAACTTCAATCCACAACTCATATTACAAGGATTTAATAAAAATTAAAACATAAACTTATCTCCAAAATTCAAACACTAGGAATATAACTACTCATCTAAACTCATTTACATATAAACATATTACACAAAAAAAAACAGTAATCTCGAGCCATCCCAGAAACCCCCACAGTTTAACGCTTCTCACTGTGATGTTCGTCCGAACCTGCGTGGTCATTAGCCACAAAAAATTGATTAAGCTTTCGCTTAGTGAGTACGTGGTGCTAATCATGCAATTGGAATATTCAATGATTCACAACACCAATTAAATATTCACATCAATATATAGTCGCAGGCGTGTCAAGTAATCAATCACCATCGTATTGGACCCCTGATTCTGGGCCATTCTCACTTTGTCGTCGCTTTAAAAGCGATATCACACACTCTCATTTGACCGTAGGCAATTCGTTGTGGTCGTCACCACCGTCCCCTTTTCTCTGAGGATTTCATCATCATCCCCCTTTTCTCTGAGGAATGAGCGTCCCTTATATACGGGCTAAATAATGATGATTATCAATTGACACCCTTTGACCCAAATAAGCACATAAGCAACTCAACATGTCAACATGACAATCTTAACATTTTAGACATGTTAAATAATAAATTATCACATGCTTTTCTACTTAATCATAAATTAAGCATTCTAAGCATTTAATAATAATTAAAAGACATTAAACATCCAATTTTGGGATTAGGACACTCACCTTACGAAAAAATCCCAAATAAGCCTAGAAATCCCAACCTCCTTAGCAAAACTAGCTCTAGGTATTCCCAATGATATTCCTACATATATATATATATCACATATATGTATCACCCCTTAAAATGGGTCGCGGAAAAACATTACCAAAATTGAAAAAGAAAGACATAGAAATAACCCTCTCACCTTCACGAGTCCGAATATGGCTTCGGTTCGCGAAATAGAGGTCACACAGAGAAGCTACGGTGACAAAATGGCGCGAAACCCTTTTTTTTTTCCTTTTCCTTCTCTCGGTGACTAACTCTCTGCAACTTTGTTTTGATTCTTTTTTTTATTATTATTATTATTTAGCTAGCCGACTATATATGCTAAAGGATATGTCAAAATGTTATCGTATTTCTATTTACACCCCCTAAACCTTATATTAACTACCAAATATCTAAGTGGGTATGTGTCTATGTCACGTATGGGTCCCAAAAGTGGTCCCAATTATTTTAATAAGTTGCTAATTAGCCTACTAGTTATGAATCCAATTCATATTCGCTCTCACACGGGTATCCAAACTGGTAACATAAAAGGTCATAACTAGTAATAAAATTGTCACGCCCCGGAGCAGCAGAAATTAGCAGGAAATAAAATTTTCCTTTCTGGGTCCATAAGCCATGACTAGTTACATTAACTGATTGTCCACAAACACACTAAATAAATGAAAGAGTAACTCAAACGAAAGTGCAAACTGAATATATACATCAACCGATTTCTAGTTATTACATCAGAGTTTGTAGTTATCAAAAGATAAAGAACAAAAGAGCTTAAGGCATTAGATGCCGTTTACAACTTAGCACGAAAGGGCAAAAGTCTATAAAGAACAACTAAGTCTTCTTTCTTGAAGCCGCGCCTCTAACTGGCGTAGCCGTGACCTTCAGCATAGTAGGCTTCCCCTTCGTAGGCTCCTTCCAGATAGTCCTCCTCCGGACAATTATATCCTGTATAGTCTAGACATGGGAATGTCCAGGGCGTAGTATGCCGTTAGCTTTAATAAAAGCTAAGTGAGCGTTCTAACCGAACACTCCTAATATAAATATGTATCCAAAAAGTACACAACGGCTGGTTACGACGATTGAATGAATTATAATTAGACCGTGCGTGAAACTATGCATCATCGATATGTTCGACTTCACTCGACTTAACATCCGACTTACTGAACTTTGTTACATTACCAGTGTAACGCCGTTGGCTTAGAGTGACTCGCCCAGTGGGTCGAGCTATGGTTACTTTACTATTGTTGTCTGCCCCTCCGTGGCCGTAGTAGTAATCTCGCTTTACAAGCTAACCATGTACTCTAGGTCCTCGGAACCTTGCCTTATGAATATCGTCACCGGTTTGCGAAACGGTTACTTTACTATCATTAGTCGTCGCGACAGCAGTAGTAATCTCGCCTTACAGGCTAACCGTGTTTATTCATTTCTCGATGTATTCTTATCAACATGGTTACTTTGCTATCGCGTTTGCCTCTCCGTGGCCATAGTAGCAGTCATCGCTGGCATGCGATCATGTAATTCCATTTGACAGTACCAACTCACTACATATCAACTTTCGGACCTCCGCGGTCGACTACACGTATTTCCAAATGCATACGGACTTGGTCTCCGCGACCGTTCGACTCTATACTCGTACACGTCGACTTCACGTTACGACACTGACTCCTACGTGTGGTGTATCATATGTTATGCGTGAGGTACAAGTTAATTAAACAGGTACTATTTCATTCCTGAAATATAGTACGGATCTGAAGCTCGTAGTACTATACATTAAAGCATGAGATTTACTGAACTGATAATAATAATGAACAGAATAATAATAATAATAATAATGATAACGGAGATAATATGTTCGGGGTGCAACATATTAACACGAGGTTAACCGGAAAGTAATAACAATAATATTATTAATAATAATATTAATAATAGTAACGGAATAATAGGTTCGGGTACAACATATTAGAGCTTGTAGTTTAATCAACTAATAATAATAATAATAATAATAATAATAATATCATTATTATTAACGAAATAATAAAACGGCTATTAACTACGTGGTACAACCTGTTAAAGCACGAGTTTTAACTGCTACAAAATAATAATAATAACAATATTATTATTATTAATGAAATAATAAAGCGGACATTAATATGTTCATGACACAAATGTTAATCACGAGGTTAATTAGACTATAATAATAATAAGCAAAAACTAATAATCAATGTAATAATAATAATAATAAATGGTAGTAACAATGATAACAGCAATAATTGAAATCATAATACGGATCTAGATTAGGGGCACCACATATTAAGCACAAGATTTTCTAAAATAATAAAACTAATAATAATAGTTAGAACATGATAACACGGACATTAAATCTAATATACCAAGTGAGTTAGGAACTCACCGTAGGTTCGGGGTTGCGGTGTGGCACAAGGGTAAGCTTTCCTTTCCTTTTTCTCTCTTCTCTCTCTATTTCTATTTTTTTCCTTTCTTCTAAACCCAAATGGGAGCCCTTATTTATAGGGGAGGGGGATTGGGTTTATATAATATATGTATATATATATTACACACACACATATTATATATATATAACACAAACAACACACACACATGCATCTCTACACACACTGCCACACGCCACACACAACACACACAAGACACACATGCATACAAATACACTACACTCTCCACACATTCATACACCTCACCCTACACTTGTCACTCACACAATTTATGCACACAACACCTCACCCTTACACCCTACACACTAGCCAACACCTCACCCAACACTTGTCACTCACACAAGCACTCACTCACTTACTCAAGTCGGCACACACCCACACAAATGCTAAGGGTTGTTTGGGGGTTAGCTTAGGGTACACGCATGGTTGGCCAACACAGGTATAATTATGGATTCAAAAATAATATTAATTACTGCAACTATATTATAAATATAGTTTGGGACTGGAAAATATATAAATAAAGTATAATAAAAATACAGGTATTACAAAAATATTGAAAAACAATTAAGTAATTATTCATTTAATCACATAAATACAACTAAATGCAATTTATCTAATCTGGACCTCCCGTGGGTCCCATTTCACATCTATCCAACTGTGCCCTTCTCGAAGCACTTATTACATCGGGGTAACTGGAACTTACCCAAATATCACATGCAATTAATTATATTAATTAATGCATGAAAAAATAAAATATTACTTCCATTTTCTGGGTACGGGTATTACAATTCATGTGGTCATATAAATGCATTTAATCACGTAAAATGCAAATATTATTATTCGAGTCCTTCACTGGGTCCCACCTCCAAACCTGTCCTTCCTCACTGGGGACTTTTTCACAGGCGAGTCCAAAAGCCTCCCCTTAACCATTGTATACACTAATCACATGAATTAATGCATATTAAAATGATAATTAACCCTTTTTCCGGGTACGGGTGTTACAAAATCTAATTGAAAACTGACGTATGAACGATCATCGATCTGCATCGCGAAGCTCGTAGGAAATAAATCTCATTTCTCTCTCTCTCTCTCTCTCTCTCTCTCTCTCTAAGATATTTGTTGTTGAGATATTTTTGACAAATATCTCAACTCAAGCTATATATAGACACTAGTCTCGAAAATTACGTTTACCTCCCCCCGAGTTCTCAAATCTTCTAATTATCTCATAAAACATCTTAAACGTCTAATCCCTTGATTCACGAGTGAAAAACTATAAATTTCTAAACTTTTTGCTTAAGTTCCGTTTGGGTCTAAAATCACATTCCAAAACTAATTTTCGTAGAATCTCCAGATAACCTACTTTTTATGCAATGTATCACCTACGATCTTACTATGAAAATGATCTAAAATAAGATCAACATAACAGAAATTATTCTACACAGGTAAAGTTACTGTTCACAATTACTAGATTATGTCAAATAACATTTAATTACATAGATGTCATTTAAGTCATGATAATGCCTTATGAATTACCAATTTCCCGTGTCCTTACTTGACACTCACCGTTGACCTACAGTCAACATCATCTCAATTATCAATCAAAATTAATAATTTCAGAATTCAAATATACAATTTAAAATAAATGATTTTCCCCCAGGATAGGTGTGACATTTTTACCCATAATACATAATGGCAAACTCGTAAAACGAAGGGAGAGAGAACAGTAGGGGCGAGTCGATCCAAAGCTTAGAGCCAGATCAATCCGACATTCCTCTGGTGCCTTAGATTCCTTGCATGAACTCGTGGATCGATCCGCCCTTGGGAGCCAGATTGATCCGAATTGACATTTTTGGACAATAGATTCCTTCAAAACCCTGGATCGATCTGCGGTGTAAGGCCGGATCGATCCACCTCTACTGACTTGCATTCCCTTGCCCTTTTTTATGACATGAATGTCACAAGGGCTTGGTTCCACTTCAAACAAGTTCACAAAACCTATAAGAAAGAGATTATTATTAGTAAAAAGAGTATAATAAACACGATTAACAAAAGTACAATTTATCGATTAAATCTCCCAATTTAGGTGATAATTCGTGTCCAATAGAAGTAAAATCATGAAGTCAACGAATCATGTCCTCCTCCAGGTTATCCTCACCATCCGCATCAAGTTTGCAAGCTCCGTCAGGCTCTCTATGGTCTCAAATAAGTTCCTCGGGAATGGTTTGCCAAGTTCAACACTATAGTTGGAGGTTTTGGGTTTACTTCTAGTTCTCATGATTCCGCCCTCTTTATTCGTAAATCTGACAGAGGCACCATTCTTCTTCTCCTCTATGTTGATGATATGATCATCACTATAGATGATACTTCTAGAATCTCAGATCTTAAGACATATCTCAGCCAATAAGTTAAAGTGAAAGATCTCAGAAAACTCAACTATTTCTTAGGGCTTGAAATCACCTACAGTTCAGAAGGATACTATCTGTCTCAGGCTAAGTATGCTTTTGATCTTCTCACACGAGCATTAGTCGCTGACAGCAAGATTAGAACCAATCCCCTCGAGCCCAATTTTCAACCCACTCCTATGGATGGTACTCTCTTAGACGACCTTGTTGGGAGTCTCATCTACCTGACAGTTACTAGATCATATATCTCCTATGTTGTCCATATAGTTAGCTAGTTTCTTTCTGTTCCTCGGTCTTCCCATTACGCCGCATTTATTTGCATTCTCAGGTACATTAAGGGGACAATGTTTCATGGTCTCTACTTCTCTGCTCACTCTCCCCTTGAGCTCCGTGCCTACTCAGATGCAGATTGGGCAGGGGACCCCACTGATTATCGTTCAGCTACAGGGTATTGTCTCTTTCTGGGTGATTCTCTTATCTCCTAGCGCATCAAGAAAGAAACCATTGTTACTAAATCTAGTACAAAAGTTGAGTATCAAGCCCTTGCCAGTGCTACTCAAGAATTACTTTGGCTCCGCTAGATACTTGAAGATATGGGTGTCAAACATTCCACTGCCACCATCATCAGTTGTGACAATCAGAGTGCCATCCAGATTGCTCACAACGATATCTTTCATGAACATACCAAACACATTGAGGTTGACTGTCATTTTGTTCGTTGTCATTGTTGCACCTGCCCCGAAGGTGGGGGGGGGGGGCAGTCCATTCGAGGATCGCGACCATTCACGTCGAGAGACATGTGAAAGAAGAAGGTAAAAAGTGCAGAAAAGTGGGAGTAGATTGTTTTAAAGGAAATAAAATAAAATAATTAAGATAAAAGGCTCAAAGCAGCAAACAAATGCGTGAAAAGAAATGTGTGAAAGTACGTGCAAGTAGGAGTAGGGCCAGTAAAAGTTTCAAAAGTCTCCACCTAATGTTATCAGGAGTTAGGATCCCTGCAAAGACGATTAGAGTAATCATCTTTGACTTTTGAGAAACAGCTTGAAAAGAGTAGGCCCTTTTAAAAGTATAACTCTTGATAGTCGTGCGAAATTAGAGTTCTTGAGATGGGTTCGGGGACTCGATTATGTCGAGGGAAGGTATTAGGCACCCTCGAGCATCCGTGACACACGATTATCGATTTTAGTGGTTTTTATGATAACGGGGCATAAGTAAGAAGTAGTAGAATACATATATAAGAAATTAAAATGCGAGCATCCGTGACATGCAATTGCCGATCTGCAATTGCCGAGATAGTTTTGAAAGTAGCACGTATCTCGACTCAAGATAGTTTGAAAGTATGTATACGTATCTCGACACGAAATAGTTTAAAAGTATGTATACGTATCTTGACTCGAGATAGTTTGAAAGTATGTATATGTATCTCGACACGAGATAGTTTGAAAGTATGTATACGTATCTCGACACGAAATAGTTTGAAAGTATATATACGTATCCTCGAGATAGTTTGAAAGTATGTATACGTATCTCGACACGAGATAGTTTGAAACAAAATGGTTATGGCCGCACCCAAGTATGAGTTGCATATGTATCTCGACACAAGAATCAGGCCGTACGTAGTTCTGTGCTTGTATGTGTGTGGGTGTTTTGGTTGATCTAGACCGTGAAAGTGTGAAATAGTGCTTTAAGTAAAGTTGGTGTAGCTAGGACTATACGGTGTAGTCCTAGACTTTAACCTTTGAAGAGTAGCAAGTTTTGGAAAATGTGTAATAGATCGACCGTGTGAGTAATAAGTGCTATGCCCAAACATCCTGTCATCAAGCTATTGATTAACTTGACGGAAATAGACCGATTTCGGGGTAAGTAAAAAAGTGTTATTGTGTTTTATGTTTTATAAATTTTTTTGTCTTTTTTGTTTTATGTACCGGAAGTAAGAATCGGTGCCCAAGGGTTTAGAAAAACGTGTCAGAAGTAAGGGTCAGTGCCCAGTGAAGTGAATAGTATACCGGAGGTACGAGTCGGTGCCTAGTGAGTTTAGAAAACGTATGCCGAAAGTATGGGTCGGTGCCCAGTGATTTGAGAAAGTGGCGAAAGTAAGGGTCGATGCCCAAGTAATGAAAAAGTGTACTTGAAGTATGGGTCGGTGCCCAGTGATATGGAAAAGTGTACCGAAAGTATGGGTCAGTGCCCTGTGGTATGGAAAAGTGTACCGGAAGTATGGGTCGGTGCCCTGTGGTTTGAGAAAAAGTGCCAAAAATAAGGGTTGGTGCCTAGTGATTTTGGAAAAGTATGCCGGAAGTACGGGTCGGTGCCCAGTGTTTTGAAAAAGGTGACAAAAGTACGGGTCGGTGCCCAGTGGATGAAAAGTTTTACTCGTCGTACGGGTCGGTGCCGAGTAGTTTTGAAAAGGTTTTTACCGGAAGTATGGGTCGATGCCCAATGAATTAAAAGTTTTTACCGGAAGTACGGGTCGGTGCCCAGTGCGAATGGAGAGAAGTATCAATTTTTTTGTTTCTCTGATTTATATCAATGAATATCTATAACAGGAGATAAAATGCGGCTGGGTGGGTCATGAGATCTCCTTCCGGCTGACGCATGATATAAAGTCCCATCGGGTGGAGTTTGAAGGTCTCCTTCTGACTGGTTCAAGATATAGCAGTTTGATAAAGTTTAGCCGGGTGGGTCATTAGATCTCCTTCTGACTGATGTAGGATATGAAGTCCAATTAAGTGGAGTTTGAGGCCTCCTTCTGCCTGGCGTAGGATATACCAGTTTGATAAAGTTCAGTCGGGTGGGTCATTAGATCTCCTTCCGGCTGACGTAGGATATAAAGTCCAATCGGGTGGAGTTCGAGGCCTCTTTCCGATTGATGCAAGAAGGCGGAATATCCGACCAGTGGATTTATAGGAGGACCACACCACTAAAGTATATAAGTAAATAAAAGAAAAGAAAAAGGCGGAATATCTGACCAATGGATTTATAGGGAGCCCCAGACCACTAAGAGTAGGTTTGGTACGCATAAATGGAATAAGGTAGGAATGAAATGAAACTCAAGAATGGAATGAAAAAAGAATTGAATAGGAATGAGAATTCCATTCACATGTTTGGCTGTAACTAGGAATGAAATGACATGTAATAATTTCTATTTAAAATGGTATCCTAATTTATGGAGTTAATATTGAATTAAATTAAATATTAACAAAAAATATAATAATTTGTTTTATTATAGGAAAGATTGAAACAAGAAAAGTAGAGAAGATGAATATTATTTCCTTACTGGTTCATTCTATTGGAATGAAATCTCATTCCTTAGGTTTTTGGAAGGAATGCTCATTCTTACTTTTGTGGGAATGATGATTACTTTTGGAATGGTCAATCCAACCGATTTGGTGGTAACAAACATGCGAATTAAATGAACTCATGAATGACCATTCTATTACAAGGGTCATTCCGGTCTACCAAACATAGCCTAAGTGTAAGAGTTTGAGGGAGTTACTTGTGCAGAAAGGGGCAATTCGAAATTCAGTCGATGTTTGTTGAGAAAGAATCCTGAGCTTTGAAAGGATTGTAATCTAGAAACGTCGCAAAATTAATCCGAGAAGGCCCAAATTCGTATTTCGACACAAAATTGACTTGAACGGACGTCATAGTTGAGTCCGGAAGGGCCAAAATAGTCAAGATGCCTATAAGGCGGGCCGGAATGGGTCTGGGTTGAGTTGAGCGGGACCCGCGTGGTTACAGCTTGGCCGGTAGAGCTGAAAGTCTCCTAAGAAAAGTAGAAAAGTGCCGAAAAATCCGAATCAGCAAATTCTGAGGTCACCGGCGCGTCCGGAGCGGCCGCAATAGTCAAGAGTCATATAAGTCGAGTTGGAGCAGGCCTGGGCTGAGCTAGGCAGGACCCGTGGGGGTTGGAATCTGGCCGGGATAGTTTGAAATGGGCTTATAGAAAGCCAAACAGTCCTTATAAGTCGGATTCGACCAAATCTAAGGTCACTGGTGCAGTCGGAACGGCCAAATTAGCTAAGAATAAGCGCCCGTTCGTTGAAATCCGAACCCGTATTGAAGGAAACTGGAAAAACTAAAAGTGGGAAACACAGCCACGTCAGCATGCCACGTGGCAGACAATGCCACGTGGCGTATTCTGGTTGGCTGGTCAAAGCTGATGTAATAACCTGCATTTTCATTCATTTGCATTTCATATTTAAATTCAATTGTATTGTTTACAATTATTGTGTGTAGAATTTATTTCTTGCTTATTTCATATTTGAAATTCTTATTGGGGTCTAAACTGTAATGTTTATAAAATTTGTGATACCTGTGTGGGATTTCAAAATTGTATTTCAAAACGGTGGAGATGTTTGCTTTTGACTCAACCAGTATTTTTATAAAACCAGAAAATCAATCCCTACTTCAAAGTGAATTTTTTGTATTTTTGTGGTGAACACCGCGCCACGAAAATACCAATTTACTTCCAAAACTGTCCACGCTGTGCTAAACTTCCACAAATTTTGGAAGTGATGTAAAGCAAGGACATGACATTTGCTTTATTGCTATTTATGGCCAGTAATCATTGGATATGCCTTGTTTGGATATTGCAATTTTGTAAGTGTATTCTTATGCCATAAGTTGTTTTTCCCAAACAACTCAAACTTGCCCCCTACTAACCTAACTTGACCCTTGGCAAATCCTGGAACTCATGTAAGTGTAATTGTGCTTATACGTATAAGTATATACAGATGTTTAGTGTGTAATCAGAGAACTTGTTAAACCAAATTGAGTTGATTAAGGTGTTAAGTGTAAATCAATGTTTCTTGGCCACCAAGTTCTTCCCAATTGACACTCTATATATATACCCTATCACACTCACACATTCTCATTCTGCACTTACCAAAACTGAGAATTCCAGAGAAAAAAGAGAGAGCTTGAGAGTTGTCACACCCCGATTTTTGGACAACCAAATATTTAATCCAGAGCATGTATCCAGACTAATATTCAATTTCCAAAACACCGAGAGTGACACCCTCACACAGGCTAATAAATAATTTATTTGAAAATAGAATTTAATACTCATTAAATAAGAACACGTGATCCTGTGTTAATATAAAAACTATGTATTATTAAACTTATATTCTCAATCCTCCATTTCATTATAAAAGAAATAATATTCTATTACAAATATAATACCATTTTAATTTACAAAAGGAATACAAAATTCATTAAATAAAATTTCTTACAAAGTTCAGAAAAAAAGAAATAAAATCTATACATCCGATGGTCAGAGCAACTACAACGTTCCAATGCCCTAAAGACTCCACAGCCAAGCACATCGGTCACATCATCAAAAGCAATATCCTGCACATGTCATCCAACTACATTTCAAACAGAAACGCACCCGAATGCATAACACACTTGGGTCAGTCACATGACTGGTATGAGTTAAACAAAAATAATAAAATCTGAGGGCTCCAACCTGAACCCGTAGACTACAAACCACATTACAACACTATTGGGCCAAGACAGATAGTTTCACCCACATATTTGGACAAAATAGTAGTTTCCATTTATGTGATGGCAAGTAGTTTCTTGCCCAAAATCCAAAGTTACTACGAGTTTTATACTTACCTCGGATATATATATGGTGAGCCAGCCCTGCATAAAAGTTAGTGGGCCCACCATCCTGTAAATCGAATGATCACAAACCAGGCGAATAATTCCATACATAAGCCGTCCACATTATAACTTAAATGTCGCATTCATTATTCCAAACTTATCAGTCTTATGAAATACTCCATTGTCATATTAGCCTTTAATTTATCTTTGTATTCCCTAGGTTCACCACTTGGCCACCCTCCATGGTACAGCCCACACATAGATCCCATGTGTGCCCAGACATACTACCAACACCCACTCCGGTGCCAGTTTGGTTGGGGTATCAACCAAACCAGGTATACACAACGGACGATTGGTTAATATGTCAAGACGTCTATACAATATAAGCCGAGCATAAGGCTTAGGCCAGCTTGATCACGAAGCCACTGGCAAAAGAGTGCGAGCTACCAAAAACAATAACACAACAACGGGGAGCGGTGAACACTAAAGAACCATGTTGCAATTATCACTTATCGTTCGTATTATCCCAATAATTGTGAATTTCACGTTTATCACATAGTTCCGTCTTATCATCCAATCACATCTCTAACTTTTAGATGTATTCCAATTTCTTACAATAGAGGGTTTTATCAATTAACCCGTAACAATTCTTCCCTCAATAATTTTCAATCAAATTACAAGATTCCCAATATACTATTCAACGAATCTAATTTACTCATTTTTATCAAAATGACCACATAATAAGGTCAGTTATTTTAGGTACAATAATCTCAACCCAATATTCAAAATTAGCCTACATGAAACCCATAATAAAAATTCAAAGTCTCATATCGTAAAGTATTATAACAGTCGTTCCACAATATTTTCATCGGACTCAACGTTAATGACTATTACCCTTTATTTTTTGTCAACATTATATGAGAATTCATATATCTCTAAGTAATTTTCGTTAAGTCAAACGAATGAATAAAAAATAACACAACAAATCATATTTTTCCAATTTCGTACATTTTAATATACTAAAAAACTGCTACTGAAATCTTCAATTTCTGCCCAAACGGTGCAGAATAATGAAAAACTACATTAGACGAAAAGTGTGCAGGATCGCGTTTCCTACAGACTCGCGCGGATAGAATGTTTAAATTCAAAGCTACGATTTTTTAATAATTTTCTCAAGTTTCTGCAACTGTATAAATTACAAAATAACGAATTTCACATATATTTATTAATCACCATGAATATTTCACATATAGTTTTATCAAACTAACTATTTACCTAACCCTTTCGAATACCCTAATGTCATAATCACAAAGTCACACGAAGGGAAAAGAAAATATCTAGATTATTTCAACAATAACAACGTATCCATTACAAAGATTTAACCCTAATAATTAAATTAAACATATACTAATTTAATTTACTTCCGTGTACATGTATATATACATACGTGTATATATATATACTCGAATACACAAAAAGTTCTCTCTTCTTCTCTCTTTTCTTCTCTTCCCTTTTTATTTTAATATGGGGGCTAGGGTTTTTAATATAAGTATATATGTACACTACACACACAACACATGCCAATAAAACACACACAAATATATAAATTCCGTTTTTCTTTTTATGGGCTCACAAAAGAGACTCATATGAGCCCAGAATGCAGTACAAAGTGTTAAAATGAGTAGCCCAATGGGTACCCATGACCCCGGTACTAAGTTTTAATGTTAATTACATTATTTAACACATTCGCGGGCCTGTAAACACTATATAACAAAAATACATATCAACCCTTCACTTTTTTTTAACAAATATAAATTAATAAAATATAACTCCCAAACTAAACGTGCTCACTCATGATTTAATTGATATGTCCACCAAACACTTAAATTTTTCAAACACATGTCTTACATAGGCACACTCATATAATATTGCTAACTAAAAATAATTATTAAAATAATTATTTACACACTTAAAAATTTTAGGGTTGTTACATTCTACCCTCCTTAAAGAAATTTCGTCCCGAAATTTGAAGCAACGATAAATACACACGGTAGTCATCAATAAAGTTAAACACGTAATTTTAAACAAAGCATTGATTAAGTTTAACTCTCAACTATACGAGACCAAGTACGTCGAGCGACTAATCCAAACAAGGAAACCCTCATCTATATACCTTATTCTTGTATAGTCAATCCTCAAACGTTAACAGATAATCCAAAACATAATTATTGATGCAAAACATGTGAATACAAACTATGCATGCAACATGCTCGCAGTTAATCAAGAATTCTAACTATATGCCCATGTTTACCTCTTACCATGTCCCCCATTACACCTCCCCAGGATACCCATACTTATTATTCAAACATGCCGCTTCAAGAATATACATACTCTGCACTGGAAATAAGACTGCGAAGATAATAATGCGGTCGGAAATAAACCAACACGTGCTCAGATTCGTCATAGTTGTAGAAAATAGAATCCCGTTGATCTGATAGATACTCCAAAATATAATAGAAAGCCCGAATACAGACACAAGAATTATAATCCATGCCAAAATACTTGTTGATAAACACAGCTCCATGATAAGAAATCCGAGATAACCAAGTTATAGAACACATATGAGAATACTAGTCGATAATAAGAGAAATAACATATAAGATTTTTCTCGATAATAACAAATTTTCGATACTCCAATAAAATAATAATCTCCCGAATAATATGCTTGTAGATACCAGATAATGCTGAAGGCCGGCTAATAACAATAGAAATCCACTGGGCAGGAGCTCCTCTGTTGATCGTCCTCCAACTCTCTTCTACTACCTGTCATACCAACAAGATGTATGCATGCACTATTATACAACTCATAATATAACAAATGATTTCAACAAATTAACATGTAATGAGAGGCTCGGAAAGTTATGTAATTAATTGATTGAAAACAATTAAATAACATGTAGATAACACATGGATAACACATAAGTACACATAACCCGAAACCCAAATAAATTCGCGACCTATAGCTCTGACCAACATCTAGTCCACAATCCGAGGATCACTTAGACTCGCTAAGCTAACCTTAAGCTCTGATACCAAACTGTCACACCCCGATTTTTGGACAACCAAATATTTAATCCAGAGCATGTATCCAGACTAATATTCAATTTTTAAAACACCGAGAGTGACACTGTAGACACCCCATTTTGTCGGCTATTAGATTTAGGAGACCCATAGCTTGGTGGTTCACAATAAGACTCAAAAGGACTCCTAGAAGTCAGCTCTATCTCTTAGAATGCTCAGATTGACCAAAATGCCCATGAAAGCCCAGAAGCTTCCAGATTTGGACCAAAAGTTTTGAAAACATGCTACGTCATAAGAAAAACAATAAATTGAGCTTTTAAGTAAAATTGGATGAAATCGTCAGCTCCCAGAGACCCCCGGAAGTCCCGGAAGTTCCTCGAAAGTCCCCGTTGATCGGTTTGACCAAGGTTTGACCAGGTTTGACCAGAGTTTGACCAAGTTTGACTGAAATCGTCCGAATTCACCGGAATCATTAGAAAAGTATTAAAATCAGTTTTAAAAGAGAATCGAGCGAAAACGTCGGCTCCTGGGAGCTCCCGGAGGTTCCCAGAACTTCCCGGGAATCCCGGGTTTGACCAGTTTGACCAAGATTTGACTTTGGAATCGGGGTACCGAAATAATTTTTAAATATTTTTCATAGATACTAGTGGTCGATAGCTTTCCAACGGTATATCGCACACAATTCCTGGATTTAAAACGAATTTATTTTGAATTCCCAAAGGCGAAAAAGGTGATCAAATCGGCTTTTATCGCGAATACCGCAAAACTTTTCAAAGTGACCTATCTCCGAACTATTTTTTATGTAAATTAGAATCCATTGCCTTTCCAACAGTATATCACAACCTCAATTTGGAGTTCGTATGCATTTTCTGTGAATTTCGGACAAAATAGGGCCTTTTCGCGAATACCGGAACCTCTGGGGGCCTAAACGTAAATTTCTGGGCGTCTGAGGAGCAGTGCCGCCGCGGCACTGGCCCACTGCCGCCGCGGCACAGGCCCAGTGCCGCCGCGGCACTCAACCCTCGCAGAGTCCATTTTTGTAATTTTTTTGGGAGTCCAATTTGATTAATTGAAAACCAAAACGACGTAGTTTTATGTTTACAGATGTTTGGGACCAATGGGAACACTTCTAAAATCCCAAAACCACCCCAAATTGGCCTATATAAACTCCCCATTTCTCTTCATTTTGGGGGGGTCAAGTGCAAAAGCTTGAAAAGTTGTAGAGAAGAAGAGAGATAGAGATATGTTTAGAAGAGAGAAAAGGAGCTTCCTCCTACTATTTTGCTATAGAAAGTGAGTTCTAATCTTGTGTTCTTCCATTACCTCTCTTATACTTCACATCCCAAACACCCCTAATCACCATTCTTGAGCATTCTTGAGTTAGGAAGCTACTTCCATGTCTAAATGTCAAAATCTATAAGTGAAACACCAAGCTACAAGTCCAAAATCACATTGATTATCATCCATTGATTGTTATTTACTTGCTTGTTTATATTATGTTTATCTCTTCTCACCTCATTTCTTTTTGATTTTCTTTATTTACTTACTAGTTCATCATCATCCATGGCCGGCCCAAAGGGGGGGCAAAAGGGGCAACCGCCCCGGGCCACCAAAGTTCACAAAATTTTGAGGGCCTCCTGAAATTTTCATAATTACATTTTTACCTTGAGACTTTTTTGTATTTTACATTTAGGCATTCTCCAAGGCCCAATTTAGTGTCATCACCTATACATATATATATATATATATTGATGTAGATATCAATATATATATAACTCAAAAGCAAAGGCCCCTAGAATTTTAAAAATTAAACGTTTAGTATAAGACTTTTTTAAGTTTTAGAAAATAGGCTCCTCTAGAATTTTGAAAGACACCATACAATGTTTAAGTTTCACAAATAGACTCATATTATAAGTAGACCCCCCCAAAAAATCGTTAATTATGTATAAGTAAACCCTAAAAAAAATTCCCAATTATGTATAAATAGACCCCCAAAAAATTGCCTCGAGGGCACTGCCCCTGAACCCCCGTATAAGGGCCTCCTTTTTAGTAGATCGTCCCGGGCCTCTAAATACTCGAGACCAGCCCTGTCATCATCTAAATGATGACATGAAGTTTGGGGTGAGTGAATCCTTATGGATAGTAACTCTTGACCTCAAAAACATGTTTGCTAGATGATGATCATAACTTCAATACCTCCAAGGTATCCTTGAAGTGTATTGATGTTATGCTCAAATAAAAATAAGTCTCTTCAACAATCTTGGAGGTTCTTGATGATGAGTTGAATGTTGGCATTTTAAGTGGTCATAATCTTTATTGAGTATTGAAAATACACTTTCAAAACCTCTATTTCAAAACCCCCCTCAATCCCTCTCATTTTGATTTCAAGAAATAAAACCTTATTTTCCCCAAAATCTTCAAAACAGTGAGTCAAAACAGTGAGTGAGCTGAGTTCAAAGATTTCTCTAGAACTCAATACTCAACATATAGATGCAAGGCCACTTGAAAAGTCTTCCTAACTCATTGGAGAACACCCATGATTTTTGGTTTGACTTGAAAGTACTTGAAAATGGTCCATTTGGACCCAAACATTCCTTCCAGACATTCTGCCTCTGCTGTCACAGCAGCTTGACTAACTTCCAACTTCTTTTTCAGAAATATTTTCCAAACGGGGTGGTCCCAACTTATTTTTCCCTTAAACTTTAGTGTCTTAGAGAACGTTCTGTATAAAATGGGCCTCTAGATCACTCGTTTTCATTTTCTAAGATTTTTCAACATTTCAGTCGACTGTACGGACTCTATTTCTGAGTGACCTCTGTTGTTCATATGATTTCTCTCAATATGTGATAGTTATTAAAGATTGGCTTTTTGGGTTGTGTTTTAGACACAATAAGGAAAATCTCCATAAAAAATCATGCATTGAAAACATTCCTAACCCCTCTTTTCCATTTTTACAAGATCATGTTACTGTTCTGTCCACTATTCACAGCAAGCACCTTTTAACTTTCATTCTTTGATTTGATGCTTATATGCCTTCCAAATTAGTTCATATTTTAGGAAGTAGTTCATACTACATTTGTACATATCCCATGATGATTTCATTCATTCATTCATACACATTATTGACTTCTAAGTCATTCTAGGAATCCATGAACACAAAGCACACTACAACCTTGGCACATTCTAGATACATACATTGCATACTTGCAAGATTTGGGGCCTTCATGGCTCCTAATCTAAGAAGATTATAAGGAATGAACTTGATCACATGTTCATACTTCCCCCGATCTAATCATCCTTTCTCATCCATCCCGGGGATTGAGAGGTCTTCTTTTCTCAAAGATTAACATGCATCATACTAGCTTGCTAAGCATATTTTGATTTTTTTGTTTATTTGTTTCAATAACAATTCATGCCCCCTTTAGATTAGGAAACTTGATTAATTGATATATGATTAGACGATTTTTCCTAGATTTATTTGTGTGATTTTCACTTTACATTGTTTGATATTTGGCTTAGATCTTATGAATGATATCTTATCTTTAGATCTTCCATTTTCAAATTTTCTTATGTGATGTAATATACTATCATAGTATTATTTGTCGAACCAAACATAGTATAAGATGATTATTTGGATGCTAATTGAGGCCCGACGAGAGACGGGGCGAGTTGAGGGTGTTTTAGTCATGACAAAGGCTACTTCCTCTCTCGTACCAAAACTCCGAGCCAAGTTCTTTGGTTATGAAGGGCCGGTGCCCTTTATCCGTTTAGGTGAGTCAAAATTAGGTTTCTTGATTCCTTAAAGACCAAGTGGCGACTCTGTATCTGTTTTCAACAGACCCTTTTCTCTTTCTTTGATCAAAAACCAAACGAGTTTCAAAAGAAACAAAGCGGTGGAATCCCGGTATCCACAAACACCCTCACACAGGCTAATAAATAATTTATTTGAAAATAGAATTTAATACTCATTAAATAATAACACGTGATCCTGTGTTAATATAAAAACTATGTATTATTAAACTTATATTCCCAATCCTCCATTTCATTATAAAAGAAATAATATTCTATTACAAATATAATACCATTTTAATTTACAAAAGGAATACAAAATCCATTAAATAAAATTTCTTACAAAGTTCAGAAAAAAAAGAAATAAAATCTATACATCTGATGGTCAGAGCAACTACAACGTTCCAATGCCCAAAAGACTCCACAGCCAAGCACATCGGTCACATCATCAAAAGCAATATCCTGCACATGTCATCCAACTACGTTTCAAACAGAAACGCACCCGAATGCATAACACACTTGGGTCAGTCACATGACTGGTATGAGTTAAACAAAAATAATAAAATCTGAGGGCTCCAACCTGAACCCGTAGACTACAAACCACATCACAACACTATTGGGCCAAGACAGGTAGTTCCACGCACATATTTGGACAAAAGAGTAGTTTCCATTTATGTGATGGCAAGTAATTTCTTGCCCAAAATCCAAAATTACTACGAGTTTTATACTTACCTCGGATATATATATGGTGAGCCAGCCCTGCATAAAAATTAGTGGGCCCACCATCCTGTAAATCGAATGATCACAAACCAGGCGAATAATTCCATACATAAGTCGTCCACATTATAACTTAAATGTCGCATTCATTATTCCAAACTTATCAGTCTTATGAAATACTCCATTGTCATATTAGCCTTTAATTTATCTTTGTATTCCCTATGTTCACCACTTGGCCACCCTCCATGGTACAGCCCACACATATAATCCATGTGTGCTCGGACATACTACGAACACCCACTTCGATGCCAGTTTGGTTGGGGTATCAACCAAACCAGGTATACACAACGGACGGCTGGTCAATATGTCAAGACGTCTATACAATATAAGCCGAGCATAAGGCTTAGGCCAGCTTGATCACGAAGCCACTGGCAAAAAGTACACTCCACAAGTCTTAAGCCAGCTTGATCACGAAGCTACTGGCAAAAGAGTGCGAGCTACCAAAAACAATAACACAACAACGGGGAGCGGTGAACACTAAAGAACTATGTTGCAATTATCACTTATCGTTCGTATTATCCCCAATAATTGTGAATTTCACGTTTATCAAATAGTTCCGTCTTATCATCCAATCACATCTCTAACTTTTAAATGTATTCCAATTTCTTACAATAAATGGTTTTATCAATTAACCCATAACAATTCTTCCCTCAATAATTTCCAATCAAATTACAAGATTCCCAATATACTATTCAACGAATCTAATTTACTCATTTTTATCAAAATGACCACAGAATAAGGTCAGTTATTTCAGGTACAATAATCTCAACCCAACATTCAAAATTAGCCTACATGAAACCCATAATAAAAATTCAAATTCTCATATCGTAAAGTATTATAACAGTCGTTCCACAATATTTTCATCGGAGTCAACGTTAATGACTATTACCCTTTATTTTTTATCAACATTATATGAGAATTCATGTATCACTAAGTAATTTTCGTTAAGTCAAACGAATGAATAAAAAAATAACACAACGAATCATATTTCTCCAATTTCGTACATTTTAATATACTAAAAAACTGCTACTGAAATCTTCAATTTCTGCCCAAACGGTGCAGAATCATGAAAAATACCATTAGACGAAAAACGTGCAGGATCACGTTTTACATGAGACTTGCTGACAGAATGTTCAAATTCAAAGCCACGATTTTCTAATAATTTTCTAAAGTTTCTGCAATTGTGTGAATTACAAATAAAACGAATTTCACATATATTTCCTAACAAACATGAATATTTCACATATGATTTTTTATCAAACTAACGATTCACCTAACCCTTTCGAATACCCTAATGTGATGATCGCAAAGTCACACGAAGGGGAAAGAAACTATCTAAATTACTTCAACAATAGCGTGTATCCATTACAAAGATTTAACCCTAACAATTAAATTAAACATGTACTACTTTAATTTACTCACATATACATATATACATACGTGTATATATATATAGATATACTCGGATGCACAAAATTTAACTCACCTCGTTGATCAAAAATCAACCACCACGAATGCTTCGCGATTCCCCACGTGCCCACGAACCCGAGACCATTCTCCTTTCTTCTTCTTCTTCTTCTTCTCTCTCTCTCTCTCTCTCTCTCTCTCTCTCTCTCCCTCACACACACACACACACACATAAACGTATGTTCTCTCTTCTTCTCTCTTTTCTTCTCTTCCTTTTTTGTTTTAATATAGGGGCTAGGGTTTTTAATATAAGTATATATGTACACTACACACACAACACATGCCAATAAAACACACACAAATATATAAATCCCATTTTTCTTTATATGGGCTCACAAAAGAGACTCATATGAGCCCAGAATGTAACTCAAACCACTAAAATGGCTAACCCAAAGGGTACTTATGCCCCGGGTACTTAATTTTAATATCAGATACACTATGTGACACATTCGCGGGCCTATTATTCTATATAAAAAAAAATACATATCAACCCTTCATTTTTTTTTATAAATTTAATTTAATAAAATGTAGCATTCAAACTAAAGGGCTCACTAATGATTTAATTTATATGTCCACCAAACACTTAAAATTTTCAAACACGTTTCTTACATAGGCACACTCATATAATATTGCTAACTGAAAATAATTATTAAAATAATTATTTACACACTTAGAAATTTTAGGGTTGTTACATTCTACCCTCCTTATAGAAATTTCGTCCCGAAATTTGAAGCAACGTTATACGTACAAAACTATTATGAATAAAATTAAGCACGCAATTTTATACAAAATTGTGATTACGTTTTAACTCTCAAACATACGAGACCAAGTACGCCGAGCGACTAATCCAAACAAGAAAACCCTCACATATATACTTTATTCTCGTATAATTAATCGTCAAAAGGTAATCAACAACATAAAGTTTGATGCAAAGATTGTGATTATAAACTATGCATGTAGCATGCTCACATTTAATCAATGATTTAACTACATGCTCATGTTTACCTCTTACCATGTCCCAAACTCCTACTACTCGGGATACCCAATACTTACAACTCAAATGTATAGCTTCAAGATCATTCAGAACCTTTCACTATGAATAAGAATACCCGTCCAAATTAATAAGCTGTGGTAGATATAAGAAAACCTCTGGCTCAATATACACTCCCGAAAAATAATAAGGCATAGAAATTCCATGTTGAGAGATACGATAGATGCAGCAGTAGAATATCAGCCGATAATACCAGCTTCATAATAAGAAATCTAAAATACCCGTTGATAGGTAAGAAATCCCAGAATACCAATAGTAATAGAATCCGCTTCAGAAAACCATAATAATCAATAGAGATGAGAAAGCTAGAAAATCAGTTGATAACATAAGAAATCCAGAAATCCAATCCTTGCCTCCAATTGCCGTACAAAATTTCTCAAGTCCATTGTATTCACCCACATAACTATTCCATAAACGAAAATAGAACTCCCCTCGATACAACCCCAATATACCAATACAAGATACATGCACTAACATGCAAATTTAACCATTATCCTATATGCTCATACTTGGTCTAAAAAATAACATGCAGTTAATACCAAGCAAGGAAGCAAATCAATATATACGAGCATACGGTTCACAAAGTACTACTAAGATATAAAGACATTATTCACATTACAAAGCACATAGCAACAAGAAGCACGTAGTAGCACATACTCCCAATCCCAAAGAAAATCGCAAACCTAAAGCTCTGACAAGCCCATAAACCACGATCTGAGAATCACTTAGACTCGCTAAGCTAAGTGATCCTCGGATTGTGGACTAGATGTTGGTCAGAGCTATAGGTCGCGGATTTATTTGGGTTTCGGGTTATGTGTACTTATGTGTTATCCATGTGTTGTCTATATGTTATTTAATTGTTTTCAATCAATTAATTACATAACTTCCCGAGCCTCTCATTACATGTTAATTTGTTGAAATCATTTGTTATATTATGAGTTGTATAATAGTGCATGCATACATATTGTTGGTATGACGGGTAGTAGAAGAGAGTTGGAGGATGATCAACAGAGGAGCTCCTGCCCAGTGGATTTCTATTGTTATTAGCCGGCCTTCAGCATTATCTGGTATCTACAAGCATATTATTCGGGAGATTATTATTTTATTGGAGTATCGAAAATTTGTTATTATCGAGAAAAATCTTATATGTTATTTCTCTTATTATCGACTAGTATTCTCATATGTGTTCTATAATTTGGTTATCTCGGATTTCTTATCATGGAGCTGTGTTTATCAACAAGTATTTTGGCATGGATCATAATTCTTGTGTCTGTATTCGGGCTTTCTATTATATTTTGGAGTATCTATCAGATCAACGGGATTCTATTTTCTACAACTATGACGAATCTGAGCACGTGTTGGTTTATTTTCGACCGCATTATTATCTTCGCAGTCTTATTTCCAGTGCAGAGTTATGTATATTCTTGAAGCGGCATGTTTGAATAATAAGTATGGGTATCCTGGGGAGGTGTAATGGGGGACATGGTAAGAGGTAAACATGGGCATATAGTTAGAATTCTTGATTAACTGCGAGCATGTTGCATGCATAATTTGTATTTACATGTTTTGCATCAATAATTATGTTTTGGATTATCTGTTAACGTTTGAGGATTGACTATACAAGAATAAGGTATATAGATGAGAGTTTCCTTGTTTGGATTAGTCGCTCGACGTACTTGGTCTCGTATAGTTGAGAGTTAAACTTAATCAATGCTTTGTTTAAAATTACGTGTTTAACTTTATTGATGACTACCGTGTGTATTTATCGTTGCTTCAAATTTCGGGACGAAATTTCTTTAAGGAGGGTAGAATATAACAACCTTAAAATTTTTAAGTGTGTAAATAATTATTTTAATAATTATTTTTAGTTAGCAATATCATATGAGTGTGCCTATGTAAGACATGTGTTTGAAAATTTTAAGTGTTTGGTGGACATATCAATTAAATCATGAGTGAGCGCGTTTAGTTTGGGAGTTATATTTTATTAATTTATATTTGTTAAAAAAAAAGGGAAGGATTGATATGTATTTTTGTTATATATTGTTTACAGGCCCGCGAATGTGTTAAATAATGTAATTAACATTAAAACTTAGTACCGGGGTCATGGGTACCCATTGGGCTACTCATTTTAACACTTTGTACTGCATTCTGGGCTCATATGAGTCTCTTTTGTGAGCCCATAAAAAGAAAAACGGGATTTATACATTTGTGTGTGTTTTATTGGCATGTGTTGTGTGTGTAGTGTACATATATACTTATATTAAAAACCCTAGCCCCCATATTAAAACAAAAAGGGAAGAGAAGAAAAGAGAGAAGAAGTGAGAACAGACATTTATGTGTGTGTGTGTGTGTGTGTGTGTGTGTGAGAGAGAGAGAGAGAGAGAGAGAGAGAGAGAGAAGAAGAAGAAGAAGAAGAAGAAGAAGAAGAAGAAGAAGAAGAAGAAGAAAGGAGAATGGTCTCGGGTTCGTGGGCACGTGGGGAATCGCGAAGCATTCGTGGTGGTTGATTTTTGATCAACGAGGTGAGTTAAATTTTGTGTACCCGAGTATATATATACACGTATGTATATATGCATGTATACGGGAGTAAATTAAATTAGTGTATGTTAAAATTTAATTGTTAGGGTTAAATCTTTGTAATGGATCGATACACGTTGTTATGGTTGAAGTAATTTAGATAGTTTATTTCCCCTTCATGTGACTTTGCGATCATCACATTAGGGTATTCGAAAGGGTTAGGTGAATCGTTAGTTTGATAAAAATCATATGTGAAATATTCATGTTTGTTAGAAAATATATGTGAAATTCGTTTTATGTGTAATTCACACAGTTGCAGAAACTTTAAAAAATTATTAGAAAGTCGTGGCTTTGAATTTAAACATTCTGTTCGCTTGTCTTATGTAAAACATGATTCTGCACGTTTTTCGTCTAATGGTATTTTTTCTGATTCTGCACCGTTTGGGCAGAAATTGAAGATTTCAGTAGCAATATTTAGTATATTAAAATGTACAAAATTGGGGAAATATGATTCGTTTTTTTTTTATATTCGTTTGTATGACTGAATGAAGATTACTTGGAGATACATGAATTCTCTTATAATATTGAGCTATAAAAAAATAGGTGATAGTCATTAACGTTGAGTCCGATTAAATTTTATAATTCCGAAAATGCAAAATGGTTTCAAGTTCCTTAGTGTTCACCGCTCACAGTTGTGATATTTTTTTTTGGTAGCTCGACTTGCTGAGTGTACCTCTTTGCCAGTGGCTTCGTGATCAAGCTGGCCTAAGCCTTATGCCCGGCTTATTTGTTAGACGTCTAGGCATATTGACTAGTCTTCTGTGTGTATGGTTTGGTTGATACCCCAACCAAACTGGCACCAGAGTGGATGTTGGTAGTATGTCCGGGCACACATGGGATATATGTGTGGGTGTACCATGGAGGGTAGCCAAGTGGTGAACCTAGAAAATTGAATAATGAATCGTACATAAAAGTAAGAGAATTATTGTTAATAAAATTTCCTATGGGTTAAAGGATATAAAATGTTGATTTCCTCGTCTGTTGTTCTTTTCTTATACATTGTATTGGGACTGTAGACACCCCAATTTTGACCTAACGTCGAATTTAGGAGAGTGTCACCTCCGTATCCGATGATGACAAGGACCGAAAAATTGAAGTATTCCAAGCTCTTCAGAAAATCTCCAAAACGCGATAAAATTTCACAGAAAGAGAAAAATACCAGGTATTTAGGAGAATTCAGGTATAAGACATGATTTTTGGAAAGGATCTTCAAAAATAATTTGTTTCAAAAAGGGGGAAGACCTAAAAAAGGGAACCTCAGCTAAAAACGGCACACGGCAGACTGCCGCGGCACTCGCTGAGTGCCGCGCGACAGTCAGAGAGTGCCGTTCCGGCTTTCACCGAGTGCCGCCATAAATTTCTGACTGCCGTTCACTTTTAAAGTCTGTATTTTGCAGTGCAATACGTATGCATATGCGAATAAGAACAAAAAACTGATAAAGTAAGACTGACAAAAACGCGGCAATCCATTAGTTGTCGCGGCATTTGATGAGTGCCGCTCGGCAGTCACTAAGTGTCGGAATGGCAGTCATGAACTGCCGCGGCGGCTTTCACGGACTGCCGCGACAGTTTCTTGACTGCCGCCCTGGGCAGCAGTCTGTCTAAATTCAGAAAGTACACATTGTACCACCAAATGAGATGTTTACACATGTCTTTTACTCCGAATTTACTGAAATGACCTAGGTATTTTTGTCTATATAAGAAGAGGTATCTCCATTGAGAAACACATGCAAAAAGAGGAGGGAGGAAGCACACAAAAAAAGACTACCATTACACCAACATTTTCCTTAGAGAAAAAAAAGAGAGTTTGGAGAGCTTGAAGAAGAGTTTGGAAGATCTTCAAAGGAGAGAAACTTTGAGGATAGTTTGGAGGTGACCCTCTAATCTTAGTTGTGTTTTCTTTCTTTTGAGCTTCTAATTTACAAGTCATTTAGTTTTTCTTGATTAAGTTTTAGAGTTTGTTAAGTAAACTTGGAAGTCCTTACTTCCTAGTTCTTTGATCCTTCTTCTACTTTTCTTGTTTATGTTCTTCTTTTGAGATTCTTGGAGATCTTCAATATCTCCCTTGAAAGCTCTTGAGTTTGATGTTTTGAATCTCATGTAAGCTTATACTTCACATGGGAGTCAAAGTTTGATCATCACTTTTTTATAAGTAAATAGATGGATCCAAGTCCATGCTTATAACTTGAGTCCTCTAGCTTGATGTTTCATGGAATCCCTTCTATATTCCTTGGAGACTCATGAGTATTAGTCATATCTTCATCTCCAATGACCATCAAGTGGTAGGAGAAAGTATTTTGGGTCTAAACTCATCTCTATGGTTTGGATTCATCATCTTGAGATTTCATGAAGTCTATTCATACTTCATTTGAAATCTACAAATATAAAAGTCTTTAGCCTCCAATGACCATCAAATGGTAGGAGAAGTGGTTTAGTTTAAACCCAACTTCATGGTTTAATAGTTGGGATTAACAAATAAAAGTTGAACTTGACAAATGAAAACAGTGAGTTCACAAACTGTTTTTGATCAAAGATTTTTAGTTCGAAATCTAACCGTTGAAATCAAGTGAAACCAACGGGAAAGTGTCAATAACACAATATTCTACCACTGTAATTTTTGTTTTAAGGTGGTTTTATGTTTAGAAGGGTTTGATCATGGGTTTTGTGAGTCAACCACAATCTGCCCAGAGTTTCAGAATAGTTTCAGAACAGCAAGTCCATTTTGAAATTCATAAATCAGAAGTCTAATAGAGTTTTTGGGGTCTCTAATAATTTTTTCTGGGTACCTTAATGTGTTAGGAAGATCCCCTAAAAAGAATGAAGCATTTCGGATTATTTTACTATTTTTAAAAAATCAAACAAAATCTCTGGACAGAGAGTTGTACATCTCTGAGTGATGTCTGGTGTTTGTCCTTTTTCCAGAGATCCGACCGTTGAAACCTTGATTTTCTTTTTGATTTGGAAACTAGACTCACAGGGGCATCTCGTGTCCAAAATTCACCAAGATCAAACCATGAGAGATATGTTTTTTATTTCTTTTAAGTTCTGGTCTGCTCTCTGCAATTTTCAGAGTTTTATGACACATTTGACTTACTTTGTAAATAAGGATCTAAATGACTTTTCTATGATCTAGGGCTTAAACCATGCTTTAATAATGATTAGTTGAGCTTGAATTCAAAGTTTAAGAGTATTTCATAGTTTATCCTTGTCCATGTACATATTCATCTATATGATTTGACACTTGTAATTAAGACTTACTTGCTTTGTGTAGCAACCTGTATTTTCGCGTCCCTATTAATAAATAAAAATGTCAATTTTATTTCATTAATGTGTATTATTTTAGTTGTGAAAATCTTTCCATAAGTTATTGGTACTAGTATTATTAATTTGATAACTCAATGCCATTTTATTTTACTACTGTGTATTAACGTCAGTAGTAATATTATCTGAATAAATAAGCAATATTTGTGTTAACATTTATTAATACAATGCCTTAAAATTTTGTAACCCCCTTAATAATTTAATTGTATTGTTACTTAAGACTGTGCCCCTAAGTTACCCTATGATTTGGGATAAGAACCATTAATAAAATATATTATCACGTCGCCTGCATTTTTGTCCCTAATGATTTTATTTGGGACATTTTAATTAGCTAACTGACCAAACCGGACCAAACCAACCCGTTAAATTACCCACATGAACTGATTATTTAACTAATCAACCACGTCATTTGCCAAACCAATTGAAGCTCAATGATGGCATTTGGAAGGCTGTAAATGTGAGGCGTGTGCTATGTTTTTAACCAAGTAAAAATGAGTGGTAATCTAATAAGAGTGGTGTGTGCTTGTTTATTACCCACAAATTCTAACTACCTCACTTAGACAATTTGCCTATATAAACACATAACACACAAAGCATTTGACACATCTCCCTCATTCTAGCTCTCAGTAGCACTCTCACTCACTCACTCACTCACAAGCACAATACAATTCTACAAGTGCTAAGTAGAAAAGGAAGAACATCATAGTAGGAGCTCCATTGCCATTATAGCTCAAAGCTTTTATTACGGATATTTACGGAATCTCTCGGCCTCTTAGTCCAGCCACTACAAAGAACGGTGAGTCTTTTGAACCCACTCTTAATGTACTTTAAGTCATTACGCGTTATCCGTAGGTTTCGAAAATAAGTGAATATGTATAGATATGTATATATAGCCATGGAGGTACAAAATTAGTGGTACCAAAAAGGTTAACGAAAACTCATTCTGTAAATTAACAATGAAATATTAGGATCCCAATTAGTCCCCCCTTGAAATAGTTTGTTGATTGGTTAGTTCATTGACCCCAAAGTTGGGAGTTCAATACTTGCTACATAAAAATAAATAATAAATATATTAGTTTATTATGTAGAAAATTAGTAGTAAAAATACTCATTGACCCTATTAAATTCTATTTTATAATTAACATGTTGGGGGTCATTTCATATAGTTTTATAATTTGTCAAATTATAAAACTAGAACTTGATTTTGTTAATAAATTAATTAAGTGGTTATCTAACTAGTATTTTAATTGTTTCAAAATGGTCTTCCTTGGAGAAAATGGAAGAATTATATTTTGATGTCTTGTTTTTATTAAAAATAATGACAAAGCATGTACCCTTTACTTTTATATATTTATGTCATTAAGAAGGGCCTTGTGACTAAATTTATATATTATTTTATATTCTAAAAATTGTAATAAAAATTCTATGATACCGAAAATTACGCCGTCAGTTTCCTAAAATCAAATTAAGCTAAATTGGTTCACTTGATAATAATCACATGTTTAAAACAACCACTGTCATGTTAAAGAAAATCGTAAATGGAATGAGTCATACACATGCATAGTCGAGTTGGCATGTTGGAAAGGGGTCGTTTGGGTCGACATATATGTCTTGTGAGAAGTAGGTAAAGAAATGGTGTCTTGAGTTGTGTTACCTTAATTATTCTAGGCCGATTCGGATACGGCAGATAATTAGGAAGGATTGAGCCCAGGCCGATTCGGATACGGTAGGTCAATCAAAGTCTTGTGTCACCTTAATTATTCCAGGCCGACTCGGATACGGTAGATTAATTAGGAAGGATTGAGCCCAGGTCGATTCGGATACGGCAGGCCAATCAGGTCGTGTCCAGGCCGACTCGGATACGGTAGACCGATCTAAAAACAACGGCCTCGTGCCGGATGGTTCTGGCGAACCGAATGAGTCGAGAGGTTGTGGTCAATATAAAAGAGTCAGTAAGGTGAGGTGGTTACATTGTTCATGCACGGTCTTATATAATTGAGTTAATTATTCATTTATTGTTTATATGTGACGACTAGAATAATGGACTAACAGTACTGTAAAATGCTAAAAGCAAGGACAGTTAATGTACTTTTATATACATTGCTTGTGCGTTCATTATGCTCACTCGGCTTTCATTAGCTGATGACTTTATTTTGTCCTGGACACCCAAAATGTCCAGGAGATGGCTATGCAGGATTATATGATTATGCCAGCTAGAGAAGTCTGCAGAGCTGCTTTTATAATTTATTAAAGTTGTAATAAAATATATGAATAATGTTTTAATTTAAATAAGGCGGCTTGTGCCTTAAGAAATACTTTTATTTGAGACAATGTAATATTAATTAAGTTTGTAATGTTGATCTATATTTCCTTCCTTGCTGCTTTATATACTCTGTTTTCTGGTACATGTTAAGCTAAGTACAGGACAAGCGATCCCTCACCTGTCATGACCTACGGGTCCAAAATGGAAATGAAAAATTTTCCTTATTTTGCTACGCTGGGGCGTGACAGGATTTTTGGTATCAGAGCCTTGGTTGTATTCTTAGGCATAAGCCTAGACACAGGTTGTGATAGCAAAAGGATAGGCATAGTCGAGTGTCCTCGGTACTTAGGATCCGACATCCAGATATATTAAGATTAGCCCTGATATAAGATAGTTTGCTTTTGTCAGGTTATGGACCCATATCTTGTTCCAGATGATTTTGGAGGGCACGTTATTGGCCCTAATGGGATAGAGCCACTCGATTGGGAGCTGTACGTCACCTTGATACGATATCAGGCCACCGTTAGATTGGAAAACTATGTGTGGCAGGAGATTCATGTTGAGGGAGCCATAGATTTGAGGCGAGTACGGTTAGAGGCCCTTTACCATGCTTGGACAGATAGACTGATTGCTGATGAGAGGATCAGGAGGATCCTTGACCCTGAGATCTACGTACCCCTCGAGATGGATATGGTCCAGGCACATCTAGACCTTTTAGCCGCTGCAGTTATACCACCCCCAGCTATGGCACCCGTGGCTGCTCCACCTGTCGAGCCCATGATTGATGATGATGATGATGATGATGAGGATGACGAGATGGATGGAGTGGTCCCCGTACTGATGGAGGGGATCATAGACGAGGAGGATGAGATGGAGGCCGAGGTTCATATCATCGAGTTACCTGAGCCACCACCTGAGCTACCTGTTGAGCTCGACGTTATTATGGAGGATGCCCCACCCTCCGTATCTGACGATGATACCATCTACCGAGCTGTTGTCCGCCCGACTCGTAGGCCCAGAGTTTGGCGTCGATGGCCCGCTGCTTTTGCTAGGCACCCTTAGGTGTTTTTATTTGGTCTTGTTGTAAATATTGGACTGGTAGTCCCCTTTTTGTTATTGATGCATATATAGGTAGCACTAGGGTGCATATAGGCAATGACTCCCATATTTTTGTATATCGGACTGATAGCCCCAAAAATCTCACTTTTGACTAGATAGAAGCATTAACTGGACATACTTGATGTAACTGCTTACAGAGATATATATAAAGAAATATTTTTGGAATCTTGTTTTAATAATTGTACTTCTTATTATAATTGTTTAAAATTGCTAACATTTGTACTATCAGGACTTAAGATATAGTATGGCAAGAAGGAGTCCTAGAAACCACGGTTTGATCGAGGGAGTACCCCTAGCTGCCGATCCTACCGGCATGTTTGAGGCGTTTATCCGGCGAATTGAACGGATAGGAGAGCTGACCGCCCAGAACAACAGAAACCGAAACGATCAAGGGAATGTATTACCACCTCGTCAAACGGGAGATAAACGATTGGAAAGGTTTCGTGCCTTGCGACCAGAGCAATTTGCTGGCACTGCCGAACCATGGAAGGCCGAACAGTGGCTAAGGCAGATGGATCACATCTTCGAGACAATGGATTATACTGACCAGGAAAAGAAGAGGTTGGCAACATTCCAGTTGACATATGCTGCTGCGGATTGGTGGGAGGCAGTGAAAGCCACCATGGGAGAAGACGCTGTACGGGCAATGACATGGACTACATTCAGGAGAAAATTTCTGGAAAAGTATTTCCCAGCGACCGAGAGGCACAAGCGAGAAAGAGAATTCATGGACCTGGTCCAGGGAAACAAGTCAGTACAAGAGTACACAACTCAATTTGAGAGGCTATCCAGATTTGCTCCACATATGGTGGATACGGATGAAAAGAGAATCCGGAAATATAATCAAGGGTTGGCTCCGCCTATTCGACGTATGACTATCGGGCACTTGGACAAAACATTTGAATCTCTTGTGGATCTGGCCACCGAATTGGAAGAAGACATGCGATCGAGCCGCAAGCAATTTGACTTCCGCCCACCACAAAAAGGAAAATTTGGGAACAAGCAACCATATCGCAATCAGGGTCAGAAGAGGACTTTCGATGGGAACCAAAAACCTCAGCCAGCCCCTTATCAGACTCGGCCACAATCCGGCGCAGGAGGGAGTACTAGTAATTGTTTCAATTGTGGCATCCCCGGTCACCTATCTCGGGATTGCAAAGCACCAAGGCGCGATAATCGTCAGAATACAGTGTGCTATAATTGCGGCAAGACTGGTCACGTCAGCAAGTATTGTCGTGCCCCTAAAGGAGGAAGCTATGGTCAACAGGGACAGGCCCAACTAAATGCTATCATTCCTGATGTCGCAGGTTATGAGGAAGGTAATTATGAAGAAGCTGGGTATGAGGGAACCCAATATGAAGAGCAGCCTGAGCAGCAAGTCATGGAAGGTACTTTAACACTTTATGATCATCGTGTGAAAGTCTTATTTGACACGGGTGCCACACACTCTTTTATTGCTGCCAAAATTCTTCCAAATTTGAATATAGTACCTCAGAAGTTAGACATAGCTTTGAATGCCGTCTCACCGTTAGGAGCTACCGTTACACTAAAACATATATGCAAGGGTTGCCCGGTACACGTAGAGAATCGAAATCTTCCAGCTAATTTGGTTGTCCTAACAATGAAGGAATTTGATGTGATATTAGGAATCGACTGGCTTACTAAGTATCACGCTAAGTTGGACTGTGCTAAGAAGAGTATTACTTTTTCGGTACCTGGAGGTCAACTTTTTGAATTCCAGTGTAACCCTATGAGTGATACATTCCTCACCAATTGTCTAGCTAACATCGAGACTGCCAGTACAGAAGTGGCTATCTCATCGATACCCATAGTCAGAGACTTCGAGGATGTTTTTCAGGATATCTCTGGGCTACCACCTAAGAGAGAGATCGATTTCTGCATTGATCTAGTGCCGAGCACTATCCCTATATCCAAAGCACCTTACAGAATGGCCCCTACAGAAATGCTGGAGCTAAAGAAACAAGTTCAAGAACTTGAGGATCTGGGATTTGTGCGCCCAAGTACATCACCCTGGGGAGCACCAGTGTTATTCGTGAAGAAGAAGGACGGATCACTTCGGTTGTGCATTGACTACAGAGAATTGAATAAAGTCACCATCAAGAACAAGTATCCTTTACCCCGAATAGATGATCTATTTGATCAATTGCAAGGAGCTACAATCTTTTCTAAGATAGATCTACGGTCGGGATACCATCAGTTACTTGTACGACCTGAGGATGTACCAAAGACAGCCTTCAGAACGAGGTACGGTCACTATGAGTTCTTGGTAATGTCGTTTGGATTAACGAATGCTCCGGCAGTGTTCATGGATCTGATGAACAGAGTGTTCAGGCCTTACTTGGATCAATTCATCATAGTCTTCATTGATGATATCTTGATATATTCAAGGACAGCAGAAGAACATGAACGACATTTGCGACTCACATTACAGACACTTCAAAGTCATCATTTATATGCGAAGTTCAGTAAGTGTGAGTTTTGGCTTCAAGAGGTGAAATTCCTAGGGCATGTGGTCTCACAACAAGGAATTGCTGTAGATTCATCAAAGACTGATGCTGTTTCAAATTGGACTCGACCAACCAATCCTACAGAAGTCAGAAGTTTCCTTGGACTCGCGGGTTACTATCGGAGATTCGTAGAAGGATTTTCAAAAATAGCAGCCCCTTTAACTAGTTTGACTAAGAAAGATGTCAAGTTCGAATGGAATGATAAGCGTGAGCAGGCTTTTCAGGAATTGAAAGAAAGACTTACCACGGCACCAGTACTAGCAATACCAAGAGATGGCGAGAAGTTTTCTATTTTCAGTGACGCATCCTATCAAGGATTGGGATGTGTACTTATGCAAAACGGCAAGGTTATTGCTTATGGTTCAAGGCAGTTGAAGCCAAATGAACTGAACTACCCGACTCATGATTTGGAATTGGCAGCAGTAGTGTTTGCTCTTAAGATCTGGAGACACTATCTATATGGAGAAAAGTTTGATTTGTTCTCTGATCACAAGAGTCTGAAGTATTTATTTACTCAGAAAGAGCTAAATATGAGGCAACGCCGATGGATGGAATTGATTAAGGACTATGACTTCACGTTAGAATACCACCCTGGTAAAGCTAATGTAGTCGCAGATGCCTTAAGTCGGAAACCTCGAGGAATGGTTGCATCTCTAATGGTTAGAGAATGGAAAGCTTTGGAAACGATAGCTGAATTTGATGTTCAAGTATCTACAGAAGGCGAAGGACAACACTTTGGATGCCTTGTAGTGCAACCGACACTTATAAGTCGTATTTTGGAAGCGCAAAAGAAAGACTCCGATCTTCAACTGTGGTTTCAGAAAATGTCAGCAAAGGACCCAGAGGAATGGAAAATCGGGACCGATGGAGCACTCCGGTGTAGGAACAGATTATGTGTGACGAACACAAACAGTCTAAGAAAGGATATTCTCGAAGAAGCACACAGGTCGAGATTGACAGTTCATCCAGGAGGAACAAAAATGTACAAGGACCTGAAGAGAAATTTCTGGTGGGAAGGAATGAAAAGGGATGTAGCCGAGTTCGTGTCTAAGTGTTTGACTTGTCAACAAGTGAAAGCCGAACATCAAAGACCCTTAGGGCTATTACAACCCTTACCGGTTCCAGGTTGGAAATGGGAGCACATCACGATGGACTTTGTAGTTGGATTGCCCAGAACACAACAGCACCACGATGCTATTTGGGTTATTGTGGATCGTTTGACGAAGTCCGCTCACTTCATCGCTTACAGTATGACCTACCCGGTAGAAAAGATGAGTAGGATGTACATTCAGCAAGTTGTACGACTACACGGAGTACCAGTGTCTATTGTATCAGATCGCGATTCACGGTTTACGTCAGGATTCTGGGAAAGTCTTCAAGAAGCTTTAGGGACTTCATTGAGTTTAAGTACTGCTTTTCATCCACAAACTGATGGACAAACTGAACGCACCAATCAGGTTATGGAAGATATGCTCAGGGCATGTGTTATAGACTTTAAGAGTTCATGGGAAACACATCTTCCATTGATTGAATTTGCTTACAACAACAGTTACCATTCAAGTATAGGAATGGCCCCATTTGAAGCATTGTATGGACGGCCGTGTCGATCCCCGCTTTGTTGGGCAGAGGTTGGAGACAAAGAGTTGTTGGGACCAGACTTGGTTAGAGAGACCAATGAAAAGATCACAGTTGTGAAAGATATGATGCGTGCCGCACAGAGTAGACAAAAGAGCTACGCAGATAAACATAGAAAGGACAAAGAGTTCGCTGTCGGAGATCATGTGCTCTTGAAAGTTTCACCAATTCGAGGAGTAGTACGTTTTGGACAAAAGAGAGGTAAGTTGTCGCCTCGATTCATTGGACCATTTGAGATACTGGAACGTGTTGGGAAAGTAGCATATCGACTGGCATTGCCACCAAAGATGTCTGGAGTACATAATGTCTTTCATATCAGCATGTTGAGGGAATACAAGGGAGATCCTTCACATGCAATTGATTTCAATGACATAGAGATCCATGACAATGTCACCTATAGAGAGAGACCTGTGCGTATTCTAGATCACAGTACGAAGAAGCTGCGGAACAAAGACATTCCTCTAGTGAAAGTTCAGTGGAAGTATCATGATGAGAATGAGGCAACTTGGGAGTTAGAATCAGAAATAAGAACTAAGTACCCAGAGTTGTTTCAGGATTAGTCAGCTTAGATTCCGGGACGGAATCCCTATTAAGGGGGGAGTGATGTAGCAACCTGTATTTTCGCGTCCCTATTAATAAATAAAAATGTCAATTTTATTTCATTAATGTGTATTATTTTAGTTGTGAAAATCTTTCCATAAGTTATTGGTACTAGTATTATTAATTTGATAACTCAATGCCATTTTATTTTACTACTGTGTATTAACGTCAGTAGTAATATTATCTGAATAAATAAGCAATATTTGTGTTAACATTTATTAATACAATGCCTTAAAATTTTGTAACCCCCTTAATAATTTAATTGTATTGTTACTTAAGACTGTGCCCCTAAGTTACCCTATGATTTGGGATAAGAACCATTAATAAAATATATTATCACGTCGCCTGCATTTTTGTCCCTAATGATTTTATTTGGGACATTTTAATTAGCTAACTGACCAAACCGGACCAAACCAACCCGTTAAATTACCCACATGAACTGATTATTTAACTAATCAACCACGTCATTTGCCAAACCAATTGAAGCTCAATGATGGCATTTGGAAGGCTGTAAATGTGAGGCGTGTGCTATGTTTTTAACCAAGTAAAAATGAGTGGTAATCTAATAAGAGTGGTGTGTGCTTGTTTATTACCCACAAATTCTAACTACCTCACTTAGACAATTTGCCTATATAAACACATAACACACAAAGCATTTGACACATCTCCCTCATTCTAGCTCTCAGTAGCACTCTCACTCACTCACTCACTCACAAGCACAATACAATTCTACAAGTGCTAAGTAGAAAAGGAAGAACATCATAGTAGGAGCTCCATTGCCATTATAGCTCAAAGCTTTTATTACGGATATTTACGGAATCTCTCGGCCTCTTAGTCCAGCCACTACAAAGAACGGTGAGTCTTTTGAACCCACTCTTAATGTACTTTAAGTCATTACGCGTTATCCGTAGGTTTCGAAAATAAGTGAATATGTATAGATATGTATATATAGCCATGGAGGTACAAAATTAGTGGTACCAAAAAGGTTAACGAAAACTCATTCTGTAAATTAACAATGAAATATTAGGATCCCAATTAGTCCCCCCTTGAAATAGTTTGTTGATTGGTTAGTTCATTGACCCCAAAGTTGGGAGTTCAATACTTGCTACATAAAAATAAATAATAAATATATTAGTTTATTATGTAGAAAATTAGTAGTAAAAATACTCATTGACCCTATTAAATTCTATTTTATAATTAACATGTTGGGGGTCATTTCATATAGTTTTATAATTTGTCAAATTATAAAACTAGAACTTGATTTTGTTAATAAATTAATTAAGTGGTTATCTAACTAGTATTTTAATTGTTTCAAAATGGTCTTCCTTGGAGAAAATGGAAGAATTATATTTTGATGTCTTGTTTTTATTAAAAATAATGACAAAGCATGTACCCTTTACTTTTATATATTTATGTCATTAAGAAGGGCCTTGTGACTAAATTTATATATTATTTTATATTCTAAAAATTGTAATAAAAATTCTATGATACCGAAAATTACGCCGTCAGTTTCCTAAAATCAAATTAAGCTAAATTGGTTCACTTGATAATAATCACATGTTTAAAACAACCACTGTCATGTTAAAGAAAATCGTAAATGGAATGAGTCATACACATGCATAGTCGAGTTGGCATGTTGGAAAGGGGTCGTTTGGGTCGACATATATGTCTTGTGAGAAGTAGGTAAAGAAATGGTGTCTTGAGTTGTGTTACCTTAATTATTCTAGGCCGATTCGGATACGGCAGATAATTAGGAAGGATTGAGCCCAGGCCGATTCGGATACGGTAGGTCAATCAAAGTCTTGTGTCACCTTAATTATTCCAGGCCGACTCGGATACGGTAGATTAATTAGGAAGGATTGAGCCCAGGTCGATTCGGATACGGCAGGCCAATCAGGTCGTGTCCAGGCCGACTCGGATACGGTAGACCGATCTAAAAACAACGGCCTCGTGCCGGATGGTTCTGGCGAACCGAATGAGTCGAGAGGTTGTGGTCAATATAAAAGAGTCAGTAAGGTGAGGTGGTTACATTGTTCATGCACGGTCTTATATAATTGAGTTAATTATTCATTTATTGTTTATATGTGACGACTAGAATAATGGACTAACAGTACTGTAAAATGCTAAAAGCAAGGACAGTTAATGTACTTTTATATACATTGCTTGTGCGTTCATTATGCTCACTCGGCTTTCATTAGCTGATGACTTTATTTTGTCCTGGACACCCAAAATGTCCAGGAGATGGCTATGCAGGATTATATGATTATGCCAGCTAGAGAAGTCTGCAGAGCTGCTTTTATAATTTATTAAAGTTGTAATAAAATATATGAATAATGTTTTAATTTAAATAAGGCGGCTTGTGCCTTAAGAAATACTTTTATTTGAGACAATGTAATATTAATTAAGTTTGTAATGTTGATCTATATTTCCTTCCTTGCTGCTTTATATACTCTGTTTTCTGGTACATGTTAAGCTAAGTACAGGACAAGCGATCCCTCACCTGTCATGACCTACGGGTCCAAAATGGAAATGAAAAATTTTCCTTATTTTGCTACGCTGGGGCGTGACACTTTGGATTTAATTACATTAGATAGATGTAAGCTAGAAATTTAGGATTGTTATTTCTAACATCATATTTTGCATATCATGTGAACTAACTCTTTGTTTTGTAGCGCTATTAAGGTACGATTTCTCAATCCCTCTCTAGTTTATTAAATTCCTTGATTTTTATTTGATTTTCGACCTTATGCGCGACACCTTAGAATTAGGAGCTTGCCTTATGTGTATATGTGATTAGAGACCTTTTTTTTTAAGGATTTTCTTTTGTTCGCATGCATTGCACGTTTATTATCGCTGCTGGATCCCGGGTAAGTTCACTTGTTCTCTATTGCATATCATATCGCTTGTTACCTGAATTATGTGGCTTTTGAATGATATTTTGTCAATTGCAATTTTACACCCTTTGGACATGCTTTTGTGATGTATATGTATATATGTATTAGTTGAGGGCATGCTTAGATTAATAAATTTGATTAAAAGGATGTTGAGTAAAGGCCTATCGCAAGATAGGATGAGAGAGGGTGTTTTAGTCCGATGGGCTCCTTCCTCTCTCATTCCATAATCCCCGGACCTAGTTAATCTCTGGTTTCTAAAAGATCAGTTTGCTTTTAAAATGGTTTATTAATTTTCCTTTTAAAAATTAAGTGGCGACTCATTTTGTTTTTGAATTTGATTTTGAAAAGCTGTGGGTAAGTCAACCTGCGATATCCACAGGGACGTGTAGTGAGTAAATTGTGATAATGATCCTTCCTATATCTTAGTACAAGTAGTTCTGCATATTCTTGTAGTATTTTGCTGTTATTAATCCTGTGGTTGCAGGATGGTGGGTCCACTAACATTTTGCAGGTATTGACTCACCATGGGACTTTAGGTAGTATTACTTTATCTAAATTCGGGCGAGAACTGCATCGCCACCACATAAAGGGAAACTACCGCTAGTCCCAATATGTGAAGTGGAACTACTCTCTTGCCCGAGTTAATATTTTGGGTGGTAGTTAAAGAGTCAACGGGTGATCCTGAAGTTGTGTGTGTGTGGTTTAACTCATACCAGTCATGTGACTGACCCGTGAGTTTTTTTTCTCGCGGGTGTGTTCTTGTTGCAGCGTAGCCGATCAAAATTTGCAGGACTAGTAGGGAGGTCGTGGTACCTGACAGTAGGAGGCATGTCGAGTCTTGTGCTGTTTTCCTTATTCGTTTTTTTTTTTTTTATATATTCATTCTCGAGAGTTCAGTATTAATTTCTGGCATTGTGGGCCATTTTAACAATTTAAGATATTGTTTTAGTGACGTGTTATTTTTAGATTTTTATTATGTAATAATTTACTCATATTTCTCCAATTTCGTACATTTTAATATATAAAAAAACTGCTACTGAAATCTTCAATTTCTGCCCAAACGGTGCAGAATCAGAAAAAACTCCATTAGACAAAAAGTGTGCAAAATCGCGTTTCCTACAGACTAACGTGGACAGAATGTTCAAATTCAAAGCTACGATTTTCTAATAATTTTCTCAAGTTTCTGCAACTGTATAAATTACAAAAAAACGAATTTCACATATATTTCTTAATCACCATGAATATTTCACATATAGTTTTATCAAACTAACTATTTACCTAACCCTTTCGAATACCATAATATCATAATCACAAAGTCACACGAAGGAAAAAGAAAATATCTAGATTATTTCAACAATAACAACGTATCCATTACAAAGATTTAACCTTAATAATTAAATTAAACATATACTAATTTAATTTACTTCCGTGTACATGTATATATACATACGTATATATATATATACTCGGATATACAAAAATTTAACTCACCTCGTTGATCAAAAATCGATACCCACGAATGCTCCACAATTCCCCACGTGCCCACGAACCCGAGACCGTTCTCCTTTCTTCTTCTTCTTCTTCTTCTTCTTCTTCTTCTTCTTCTCTCTCTCTCTCACACACACACACACACACACACACACACACACACACATAAACGTCTGTTCTATCTTCTTCTCTCTTTTCTTCTCTTCCTTTTTTGTTTTAATATGGGGGCTAGGGTTTTTAATATAAGTATATATGTACACTACACATACAACACATGCCAATAAAATACACACGAATATATAAATCCCGTTTTTCTTTTTATGGACTCACAAAAGAGACTCATATGAGCCCAAAATGCAGTACAAAGTGTTAAAATGAGTAGCCCAATGGGTACCCATGACCCCGGTACTAAGTTTTAATGTTAATTACATTATTTAACACATTCGCGGGCCAGTAAGCACTATATAACAAAAATACATATCAGCCCTTCACTTTTTTTTTTTTTTAACAAATATAAATGAATAAAATATAACTCTCAAACTAAACGCGCTCACTCATGATTTAATTGATATGTCCACCAAACACTTAAATTTTTCAAACACATGTCTTACATAGGCACACTCATATAATATTGCTAACTAAAAATAATTATTTACACACTTAAAAATTTTAGGGTTGTTACAAGAGTCCACATTTTTTGAATTTTTAAAGGAAGAACAATCCCCATAGCCAAAGCTTGGGTTTGAAATTCTACCTTGTTATTCTTTCTCAACAACTCCTTCTACTCTTATCACAGTGAGTATTTTAAACTCACTCCTAAATGTAATTCATACTTAGTTACTGTTTGAGTGTATAAAATTGCTAATCACCATTGTTGATCTTAACTATGGAAGTTAGAGCTTCAAAATCACAATTTTTCAACCTTAACCAAACCAAGTTTTTAGAGATGATTTTGAAAGATTATAGTATGTAGAGTATATGGTTGTAAAATTAGAGCTTAATTCGTTCATAGGAGAAAGTATATTAAATTTGAAGTTTTGAAATGTTTTGAATTTTCATAAAATTCGTGAGTTACGATTGAAATATTGTGAAATTGATCATGAATTCATAATCCTTGTGAAAAACCGAAAAAATTCATATATTATATGTCATATATGCTTCGGGTTTGCAAAATGGGTCAAAATGGACCCTTAAACTGAAAACAGGGGAAAACTAGCGAGGAAGATAAAGCCTCTGCTTCATCTAGCACGGGCGATCGCGCGAGCGGCCGGCGCGCGCGAGGTTTGCGTTCCCAGGCAGACAGAAAAGTTTATAAAGAAAATGAAAAATAGGTAGGTCGCGCGAGCGGCCCGCGCGCGCGAGGTGGCTGATTTTAGGCAGAAAGAAATATTTTTATAATAAAATAAAAATTGGGCACATCGCGCGAGCGGCCCGCGCGCACGACTTCTGGCAGTTTCTAGTTCTTGCTTGTTTTGTGTGAAAGAACTGTTTGGGTGGCATTTTATGAACTGTCAAAGCTCTGTTTGGGAAAATTATTAAAGCAGAATCTTAATTGGTTATGTTGGAATGATTAAAACGTAGTGTTATGACTTATCAATTCCCGTACGCTCGTCGTTTGTATAAATCAGTAAATTGCCTCATGTTTTAAAGTTTCATGACATACATGTGGAGTCAGTTGTACTTGTATGGTGAGTGTGAATATTGGTCAGTATGGAAAAGAGTAATGGTCAATGTGGTATAGTGAGTGCGGTTGAGATTGTGTTGTGGACACTCCTTGGTAAGTGAGTACCAAAGTGTGTTGTGATTGAGGTTGCAGCGAGGGTGTCTTTGAAATGCGACGGTAGCAAAACTGGACACTCCCTGACGACCATGGTAGCGTCAAAGTGTGTGAAGCTGAGCTTGAACATTCCCTGGCACCCATGGCAGTGCTAAAGTGTGGCCTACGGACACTCCCTGATACCCGAGTCTGGATACTGCGTGAGGGTTTCTCCGGTATTTGCATGGCAGATTAGGTAGTCAAAGTGTGAGGCAATGGACACTCCCTGGCACCCCGGACCAAAGTGTGAGGCAAATTGGACATTCCCTGGCACCCCTGTGCTAAAGTGTGGCTATCTTATCGTTTCAAAGATACCGGTGTGTGATGGTGGGTTGTTGGGTTTTGTCGAGAGAAAAGAGTCGGTAAGATGAGATGGTGCATTGTTCTCATACACGGTCACATATATGTGAATTTATCTCTCAAATAACATTGTGGTTGTTTTTCTAAAACGAACTCTTTATCTTAAATATAAACTTGTGGATTTAAATGAGAATTGGAAAATGGTAAATGAATATGTTTTACATTCAAAGTTATGTTTTTAATACTCACCAGCTTCTTGAAGCTGACGATGGTGATGCGTCCTGGACATTCGTGTTCAGGTTTTTCAGGTTATGATCAGGCTGAGCATTACGACTATGCAAATTGAGAAACAACTGCTGGGAATAGAATTTACTTTCATATGCTTTAAGTTGAGCTGATTTTGAAATAAGTATGACTGTAATAGACACTAAGTTATTGTTTTGATTTAAGGCGGTCTGTGCCTTTAGAGACCCCGTGCTGTAATATGTAATAAGTTAGAAAAATATTTGTAAGCTTTGATTGCTCTACTCTGATTATTATATTGTTGTTGTTCGACGTTTGGGACGGAATCGATCCTTCAAATTGTCGCGACCTACGGGTCCATAAAGGAAATTAAACGCTTTCCATATTTATGCTACGTCGGGGCGTGACAGCTGACTGGGCATGCTGACTATGCGACTGACTGGGCAGTCCACATGTCAACCATCGCCACATGGCAGCTTCTGATTGGATAAACTCTACTAACTCAGTATGATATGGCAGATGACGTGTCATGACAAGTGGCAAGATGATGTGGCAGTCTGTGCGACATGTCAGATTCTGGTTGGTTAGTCAATGCTGACGTGGCACACGTGGCATGCTGACTGGACTGTTGACTTAGCAGTTTTTGCCACATGGCATCCTCTGATTTGAGGGTCAACCGGTAAGTCAACATTGACTCAGCGCTGATTGTGGCTGCGCGTGGGGAGGCGGAACGGAGGGCTGGTGGCATGTGTAGTGCGTGAGGTCATGTCCGGTGGTTTTTGGAGGCGGGGGCCACCGGGGTTTGGATAGTCTGTAGCAGACGATGGTGGAAGTGGTGGTAGTCATTGACGGATATGGGGAGAATCGTCGTCGGAGTAGCATATGTGCTACGGCGGAGCATAAAGTCTTCTGACGTCGCGTGTGGCTTCCTACAGTCTCCTTTGGTGTTCAGACCACCAGGGTTGACTCCGATTTGATGAGATGAAGGCTATGGTATGGGCGGTGAGATATAGAGAACTCATTAAGGGCCTGTTTGTGGGGTATTTCAGAAACTAGAGAGAGGGTTAAGGCTTGTTTGGTTCAAGCTCAGATTCCTGGATTTCTGGGTATGTTTAGAAGCTAGTTTTTTTAGAGGGACTGGGTAATGAGGTGAGGTTTATGGGTTTTGAGTGGTGGAGGCCATGGTGGTGTAGTGGTGGTGTTTGGTTAACAACCAAACATAACCTAAGGGTTTTGGGAGGATGTTGGTTGAGCCAAACAGGGCTTTAATGGAGGCAAGCTTTCTATTTATAGAAAGTTTTCCAAACCCTACATGGGTTTTGATTCCATGTAGGGGGAACACAAAGTGGTATGTTGTAACTAGGGGCGGACCCAGAATTTTTGGTCAGGGGGGGCCTAAATTATATGGGGGTTTGGGGGCAGCGGCCCCGAGGCGAATTTTTTTAGGTGTACTTATACACAATTATGTGTAAAACTGTAAAATTGGTTTAACACCCCTAATTTGGGGTAAATCATGTAATTTTAGGGGGCCTACTTCTAAAACCTGTAATATATTACACATAAATCTAGAATTTTCAAAAGTCCAGGGGGGCCTGTGTCTAAAACCTATAAAATATTGTATGTAACTCTAAAATTTTTAAAAGTTCAGGAGGGGCCTGTATGAATTTTAGGAGGGTCTGTTTATAAAATTTGTAAAATATAACATGTAATTATGTAATTTCCAAAAGTTCAGGGGGGGCCCGTGCCACCCCTGACCTATACTTGGGTCCGCCCATGGTTGTAACCTTCGATCGGGACCGTCGATCGATTCTGAACTTCGAACTCTGATAATTTTCAATCCGGAGTTCTGATTTGGACAATTTGAAAAGATCTGGGCTTGGTTTAATGTCCTCTTCAAATTTGTGTGGTTGGATCGGAATTCTTTTGAAACCCGAAAACACCTTTGTTTTCTTCAGACTATCGATGTCTGATCTAGACCGTCTGAACTTCGACTGTTGACATCTTTTGATCCGACCATCCGATCTTCCTGATTCAAGATGATTTGAAATCGTATTGACATTCTCTTTGAATCGGTACGGTTTGATTGAGAATCTCAGACTTAGAAATGATCGTTTTGCCCCTTGTATTTTGTAATACCCGTAAAATTTCTGTAATAATAAAACGGACCCTTTATTTTGTTCGTATTAAATTCTAGTTTTTAATTTCTTAATTTCAGAACCTGTTTATATATATACGCGTGCATATTTAATTTAACATGTTAATTAGACTGTAAGTTTCAAGCCCGGACTGACTTGGTACGCAAATTCGTAAAATCTGTATTTATCGGACTGTGTAGCACGTATTTCCTAGCAACGACAAACTCCTACATTTTTGGAAATGTTGGTACACAAAGAATCTTTCCTTATATGGCTTGTACTACCCTAAACTACCTTAAACCTATGGTGTAAAACCACCACCCAAACATACCCCCCCTTACCCACCGGACATAGCCCACACCCCCATCGCCGGCGCACACCCTCCCACACCCTCTCAAATCAGCCCTCCATCACCTCTTTTCTATCAACCTCATACAAATTTACAAATCTGTAAGGATATATGTGTATGCATATGGGTTTGTGTATATATCAAGAGTTTGAGAGAGAGAGAGAGAGAGAGAGCACCGAGAGTTGAGAGAGGAGCAACCAAACTCACACTTACCACCATTACCACTCACCATCCTCTCTGTCCTTTACCACCACCACCACACACACCCCCCCACCGGAGAAGAAGAAGAGGAGCACGAGAGAGAGAGAATCTCGCTAGAGAAGTAAGGAGAAAGAGAGGACCCGAGGCTTGGTAACATCCCCCTTCCCTCATATTTTAATTTATGTGTATGCTATACACTACACACACACACACATGCCCTGACCCTTCTGCACGAACCAAAAAGAGCTTAGAGCCCCAAATGGAATCCGACAACCATTAAAGCTTCACCATAAAAGCTTGAAAATTCAAACTTGACCAAAGCTCACAAAAACTAGGCCAAACAGACCCTCTATGTCCCAGGTAGACCCCCTAACCACAGTTTCCTCAAAGAGCCACATTTGGCAGGCCATGCATGGAGTTATTCTCCAAAATCCAAAAAAGAATAATGGACCAGTAGGTCTAGCAAACGAATGAACCCGGTCCTAAGTTCATACTATGTTGTAGAGGGGACCAAATCGGTCACTGTGGCGTTAATTAAAGCAATTTACATAAAAGGATGAGAGAGATATGAACGTTGGAAGTTTTCCGGCGAGATACGCGTCGCCGGCGGCGGCATGAAATATTGAAGAAGACGCAACCCGTGGGTCTTGGGTTATATCGTTTACCCATGTGTCGGGTCGGGTCTCGGGTAGGTTCGGGTTAGTTTGTATGTATAAGTGGTTGTGAGTTTGGGTTATAACAATTAAAAGGGTAGCGGGTCGGATCTTTTAAGTTGAGTCAGTGCTAGTGTGCATATGGGTAACCCATGGATACGGGCCGGGTCAAGTTTGACCCGCGGGTCTTTGTCTTTGATTATAATTAGTTGTTTTATATTCTTAATTAATCTATTAATCCTGATTTATGATTTATAATCCGTTTTTAAGCTTAATTAACGTTTTATTAATTCTGTTAATTCAGATTAGTAATTTTATGTATTATTTATTTCTTATATATATTAACAAATAATTATAAATAGTTATAAATAGAAAATAAATGGTTTTAAATATAAATTATTTTAGAAATAATTTTAAATACCCAAAATTATATTTTTAAATAATCTGAAATATTATTTTTAGTATAACCTTATATTATGAAATAATAATGTAATTCTTATATAATATACTTATTATTTATTTAAGTTTTGTATAAATAATAAGTAATTGTTTAAATTAAAATAATTAGGTGATAAATACCTAATGACCATTTTTTAAAATATGAGAAAATTTTATTAAATTTCCCTAAGGTCTAATGCCTTATTTTGTAAATTATTATTTATAAAACCCAAACTTTAGTGTTTCTAAATAATTATTGATTATTTGTAAAGGATCCGTTTGGTTGTATTTAAATTATTTAAGTACTAAACGAACTCCGAAAATTATGAGAAAAATATCACTAGCCTAATTTAAGGCCTAGTATTTAATTAAAATAATTATAAGGGTCAAATGTCTTCCTAAATTATATTTTATAATTATGGGACCCCGCAGTCTATTATTAGACGATTAGAGCTTTGATAATTCATAATAAATAAACCGTAGCTTAGAAAAATACGTGATCAGTTCTCAGAGTCTTAGAATAATGTCTAGAGCACCCCTTTAAAGATTGGTGACCTTTCGACTAGGTTAAAAATACAGCTTATCTTTAGGGCCCAGACTGGTATAAAAAACCCAGCCTTTTATACGACGGACTCCGATTTGAGTCTTGTCAATGGCGTTAGACTCGGAATGATGTCCAGATCATCATGTTGAGGTTTAGGAATCCACCCGGCACAATTACCACTATGCCCTTGATTCTAGTACGCTTATTAATCAACATTCTATGAATTTATATCCTCTGTAGGAACCACCACTATGCTTGTTTCTACGCACCCGCATCAAGGTGAGTCGTCCTAACTCACTTGGTATATTATAGAATTATTCTTTGTACATATATGTATACCCAGTGCATCTTGTGTGGACGATACTGATAAGTATTAATCATGTGAATGTTGAGATTCCTACTTATATGATGAACGCATGTTAGTTAACTATACTCCATGTCTAGTTAATAATCATTGACATTCTTGCTTATTATGTTTTCACGTTTATATAGTCACATGAACATTCATATGAGCATAGTCGAGTCACGATGTCAATGTTGACGTCTGCATGGTTAGTCACGGGGACTAACCCAGTCATATTGTTGTACACATTGTGTGGACCGCATTGGTCCGAGTGGTACAGTCAAGTAAATGGGAACAACGATGAAACTGCTATAGGGCCCTGCTAGTCTACGATAGCCAGAGTTTCCATTGAAATCATTGAAGTTATGTATGAGTTGATGGTTGATACGCTATAGGGCTATGCTAGACGACAATAGCAAAGTATCCATCTGAATACAATAGTTACCTTTTGAATGCTATAGGGTCATGCTAGGCGACGATAGCGCTGTAACTATTCTATTTTTCCGACAAGGTCACGAGGACCTAAGAGTCCAATGATTACACTCTTTTAAAACCAAAATTTGCTATAGGGCCATGCTAAGCGACGATAGCAATGTAATCATTCTACTCTAAGCTAACGACGTTACACTGGTAATGTAACAAGTTACATGAGTCAGTTGTGGTGTCCATGATGGAGTTAAAGTCGAATATATCGATACTGCATTGTGTTGTCATACAACCATGTCATATGTTCATTAATATTTTTTCAAGATATTGTTGTATCTGTATATCCTTAAATGTATTAGGAGTGATCGGTTAAGACGATTTCACTTAGCTTCAAAAGCTAACGGCTCCTTCCCTGCCTTGGACATTTTACGTTTAGGTTATAATGAGGAGGACTATCAAGGTAACCCTGAAGGTGAATATCACTATCCTGAAGATGGGAACTATCAGGGAGATGATCCTGAAGCAGACTACCAGGAAGAGTATGATAACGAAGGTTACGGGTTTGCCAGCTAGAAGAAGGACTCTGGCATACTTTCTATTAAGACTTCCTTTATGTTTTAAATAACTACCTTTTGTTGATGTAATAATTCAGTGGCGTCAGTCGCCCAACTTATCTTTTATGGTTTTCATTTGGAACTTCTGTAATAGCTTAAGTAGCAAAACACTTTAAGTTCCCCCATGAATACCATTAGACGTTTTTTGCAATTTCTTACTCTGATATATATATATATATATTATGTTAGTATGTTACACGGACAAGTCAGTTTTATGTAACTCATCATTCCCCACAGATCCAGAAAGGAAATTTTAAAATTTCCTTATTTTTGGCTACTCCGGGACGTGACATATTTTCCCGATTTGAGCTTCGAAACTTCAATTAGACGTTGTTTCTTCTCTGATTGTTCGATTGGACTGATTCAAGTTGTCGAACCTCTATTTTTCTCCATATTTCTGTCATTCATGTATTGTCGGACTTTTGGTGGTCTCGGATTTACGATTGCGTGCAGTTTTCTTAATTTCGATGCACCAAAACTTCGATCCGAACCTGACACTTCGACAATTATCAGATTTCGATGATTTAAAATGCTCTAGGCCCGTATTGATGCCTGTTTAGTCCTGGCCTAATCGAATTTGGCCTTTAGTCATCCCAGCTCTGATATGTTGATTTTCGGTTTGAGTCGGTCCTGATTATTGACCTCCGGGAAGTCTGGAATGCAGTACATTGGCATCGGTGCTGCTTACGACGACAATTTGACCTTCGGGGATCCTGGTTGGACTCCGAAGTTTTTTCTTTGATTTGCGTGCTAGGTGTGCCCCCCTGCTACAGTTTTTTTTTTTGGCAGGTTAAAATGGGGTGTCTACAGTCATCTCTCTTGTGACACCATTGGACTAACCTCAGTTTTATCCATCGATCAGACTGCTGACGTATTTACCAAGGCTCATCCACCAGGACGTCTTCAGGACTTAGTTTCCAAATTCAAGTTGGTTGCCATTTTACCACCTTGAGTTTGAGGGGGTAGTAAGAATATATTCTATATTTTACATTCCTATATTAGAATAGGAATATTCTTTGTATCTCTGTACTTTTGTACTATGTAGTATTGTACTACTAGGCCTAGGAAGCATATATATTGGCCTCATTACTCCTTTGTAATATGTATCTTGCTTTAATAGAAATCATACTCTCTTCCTCCTTATTCTTTCTAACACCTAAAACTATATAACTACATGCGGTGCAATTGACAAAATATTTGAAAATCCAATGTGGAATTCAAATTTGAGAATTGTAATATTGTATATTCTTATATTCCCTCTGTCTCATTTTTTCAGTCCAGTATCACTATTCCAGGTATCCCAAAAATAGTCATTTTTTTTCGTAAATTATTCATTTTGAGATGATTTTTGACTACTTTGTCTATAAATACTAATATAAATCTGTGAGATTGTGGGAAAAAAAAAAAAGATTAAATTTTTTTGACATAAGTGCACTAATACCCAATTAAAATGAACTCGTCCGATTAAGAGGCACGAATACCCAAAATGAATTTAAAAAAAGGGACGAAAGGAGTAATAAACAATTAAAATTAGGTCAAACAACTGAATGTAACAATTAAAATAAGAGGAAAATACGTTTTACCCTCATGTGGTTACACCCATTTTTTCATAACTCCCCTGTGGTTCATTTTGTAACACTTAACTCTCTTGTACTACTGACGGAAGTGAGACTGTTAACTTTTCTAATGGCAGTCCCACTTCAGTCATTAGTACAGGAGGGTTAAGTGTTTGACAAATGAACTACGGGGGTTATGAGAAAATGAGTGTAACCATAGAGGGTAAAATGTGTTTTTCCTTAAAGAGTATGTATAGGTGGCTTGGGGTATTAACGTCATTTCCTTTTCTCCGTTAAGAAAGTTAACAGTTCCATTTCAATCATTAATACAAAGAGTTAAATGTTATAAAATGAATCACAGAGAAATTATTAGAAAATAGATATAACCAGTGGAAGTAAAAAAAATTTTCCTCTAAAATAATGTCAACAATAGATACTTCTTAGCCGTACGTACATAAACTGAGCTTCATGGCAGGCACTGCCGCACTGCTTGGACTTTACCTCAAACGGTCAGTCAAAGTACTATTTTTACAGTTCCTGAGACACACGCACACTGATATATACCCTTTGTTTGGTTGTCGAAATTCATGCCTCATTAATGGAGTAAATCATATGCTGTGATTGCTGTCCTTCCTAGGGATTTCTCAGTTCTCTATTTACTTTCCCTTCGGTTACTTTATTGAACTTGAGCACCTTCACTTTCACTACAGGAGAGAGCATTTTTTTTTTTTTTGGGCATTTTTTTGTTCATTCAAGTCTTCACAGAGCCATATGTGTCATATTTTAGTAAGAGTAATATTTGAGGTACTAACAAATTTTATTAACATTAGTGAAATTTGTTAGTGTCCCAAATAACACTAGTGGAATTTGTTAGTGCCCCAAATATTACTCTCACTAGGAGTGTGAGTGTTAGTGGAATTTGTAAGTAACCCTTAATATTGTTGTTTTAGTAATTCTGGTGATTGTACCAGGCAAAATGAAAATGAAATAAGATACATGTCATACAGTAGAGGCTAACAAACACTGAATATTGCACATTTATGTGCCAATATAATAAACATATTGCTCATTTAATCCCCCAAATTCTTAGTTTTACATGCATATTTGAATTAATATAATTTAATAATGATGTCACTCAAATGCGTGTAAAAATGTGTTTTTACATATTATATATCTTTAGGTAAAAATGAAGTGAAATAAAGGGAAGGAAAGAAGTAGCAACCACACCATAGTATATTCATATGATTAGTCAAATATGGATAGTAATAAATAGTAATGAATAGTAATGAATAGTGACAAACAGTAGAGTTGCTGTAAATCTCAAACGAAATCAAAAGAAAAAAAATATATATAAAAAAATAAAACAAACCATGATTCATGCATGGAAATGGTGACAGTGATGGTGATGTTTATATGTTTTTGGTTCTTTCACTCTTTCTCTCTCGCAGTCTCATTACACTGCACTGGTTTTTCAAAGTGTGTCAGAAGATAGAGAAAATTGAGACCACGAAGAATACAATCTTCCAATCTCGTGCAAATGCTGATGAAAGCAATGACGAAATGGTATAAAAATTTCATCTATAAAAGGCAAGCAGCAGCAACACAAACAAGGGGGAGCCAAACAACCATTCAACAGCAGTTCACAATCACTGTTAGGGAGAGAATAGTTTAGGGGAGGTTATTATGTGAGCACTTTATATTGTCCCTAGAAATAGGAAACTTTAGTTTTTCTTTGCCTTTTCTAGTTCTAGTAGTTGTAAAATTTTACTTTTATGTAATTGATGATTTTATGTTCAAAAATATGTAGCAAAACTTTGTGTACTGTATTTTTTAAATTTAAAATATTTGTTTTCTTGTATGACCTTTGTCAATTTTTAGTAGTAAAATATTCCTATTTAAAAATAGATTTAATATTTCTAGTCTAGTAGTACTTATAGTTGTCCCCTAAAATAGTTAGAAACTCCAAATTTTTAATTTTTATAGCAATATTTTTATTCACTAGAAGACAGATTTTGCGATTAAATGCCAGATTTCTTAGCCACGTAGTTGTTATAATCACCTACTAAAGTCCAAAAGCACACCATATTCATATCTCACTCCAAAAGTATATTTGGATTTGGTTTGGCCTTATTTGTGTTCTTGGAGTTCAACCACTGTGACCCCACAAGAATCCAAAGTCAAAGGTTTAGTATTTTATTTTTGGTTCAGTATTTCCAATTATGTATATTTTATTAGCCTAGTTGTACTAAACTTTGTTATTTTGCAGATTCCACAAATTCAACCCCAGCTCATGTTAAGTAAAGAAAATAATATATAATATTAGTTTTCACCCTTACCTTGGTTTTACAACTTTAATTTTAATTGGACGGTGATTGCGTGCATCTATTTAATTTATCTTTTATTTTTATTTTAAAGACAGTTTCAAAATGGTAGGCTAAAACTTTAATTGGGGATATGTAATAAAAACTTAGAAACCACAGCTTCTGTGCACTAATCTTAAATGGGCAAATTTATCTAGATGGGTTGTTTTTCCATTTATGGCCAAAAATATCTATGTATCTATAGTTTACGACCATTTAACATGTTTATATACTATGGTTATATTGGGCTCAAAAGATTACATATTTGAAATAAAAAGCATAATTATGTGGATTGTCAAACTATGCCTTTTGTCATAAAAAACACCTAGCATACTCAAACAACTCATATGACAAAGTTAATATTTCAAATATGTGTTTATATATTTCTATCCAATAATGGATAGGCAATTGTGTAGTGGCAGAGTGGTGGGGACTGGACGCCGAATAAACCACGTCCGCGGCGGGGCACGGTTCGAACCTGGCTATTGCCCAATTGCCTTTTTATTTATTTTTAAACCAAACGATGTCGTTTCATATCAAACCTGACACACTTGATATGACCCTGACTAGTGAAAGTTTATTTTTAAATAAAGAATGACTCTGCGGTCTTAAATACCAAATGCTTTTCAAATGCACAAAAGTTGTGGGATCTAGTGTTGGTTTACATATTCCCAATTCCTTTAAATCATTTCCCCTTAGTTAATTAATATTTCCTGTTTTATAATAGTTTTGCTTAAATATCTGTATTATTTCCATCTTTTGCTATTATTAAATCTCAAAAGTTTATCTTACAAAAATTTAGCTTTTATATATTTTTCTTCCTTTTCTTACTAGTATGTTAGTTAATTTATTTTGCACTGTTAAAATCTTTACCATAAACTGTTAAGAAAAAAATAGCTTTAATTACTTTTATTGCAAAACTATAAAAATTAGTAGTTTAGTAAAACCCCACAAAAATCCATCATCTGTTATTTTCTTTTTAGTGACAAAATAGTTATCTACTTAACTTAATAAAATTTTATTCCGTTCCCTGTGGGTTCGACCTGGACTTCCAGAACTTTATTACTTGTACGATCACCTACACTTGGGTGTGATAAGAAAACGTGTCAATAGGATGTCGTCAGAGGCCTACGTGAGCAAAAATACTTTCCATAATCTAAGTTCATGTTGGTTTATGGAGTAAGATTTGGGGTAGTACTCTTACTGTGTCTTCCAATTCATTATTAGCAGTTCAGATATTGGACTACTCAATCAAAATGGACAATTAATCTTAAGTTATTTGGCGTATCCAAACAGCTAGATTGAAATGAGTTATTCTCCTATATTTCCAATTGCTCACTTAATTGCACGACACAAACGTGGCCTTAGAGCTACTCCAACAATCCTCTCAAATGAGCACCAATGCTATACATTGGAGTAACATTTTCTCAAAAAGTTGCTCCAACGTTGTGTTGTTCTGTCCAGTATGTTAAAATATAGCATTTGTCACATCTTATGTCAAATATTCAAATATGTGGCACAATCAGCGTATTGATTTTGCCAAAAACAAAGCTAAAAGAGTGGTAATTGACTATTGGAATGATTTTATGTGTCGAAAAATAACACATGTTATGAAATGAACTATTGGAGTAGCTGTGCCAAATTATGTTAATTGTTGTTTGTTTGGATTTAAAGTCGATCTTTAGGGAAAAAAAGGGTTAATTTGTGTTAATTCTCCCATGAAATATGGTTATTAGTTAAAGGACACAACGGAAACTTTTAAAGTGAAAAGTCCCTTAATATAAAACCTGGACAAAAAAATCCCGACAACTTTGTAAAATTTCACAATATCTTCTTGTGAAATTTCATAAAGTCGTCAGTATTTTTTGGCCCAATTTTATACGCGAGAGACTTTTTAGTAAAAAATTTTCCTTATTGAACCTAATACGTAAAAAGTACTTTAAAATAAACTAAATTCCAATTACCACAAAAATTATTACCATTTTCCAATTCAAACTAAATATCCCAATGGTCCATCCCTATTATTTATTAATTGGTCACCAAAATGCGGTTAGATTGTGACCTTCATCTCTATATACAAACACATAGATGATGACATAAAAATTAAGTGAAAAAAAGCCAATATTGAGCTCTCTCTCTCGATTTGGTTTTTGAATGGACAGGTCTATGAAAATGGCAACACAAACATGAGCAAAGCCCAATTAGTCGAATTAGATGTGCCCCAAAACAAATTTGGTTTTGCTAGACATAAGCCCAATGGTATGCCTATCCCAAATGGAAAAGTCACATTGTCTGGTCCAAGTGTATAAGCCTGCATAGAAAGGTTGGGCCATGTTTAAAGGCCTGATCAATTTTGAGGGCTAAACTTGTGCTTAAATACAAAATGTACCCCTAAATTTTGGACCCTGATTCATTTTAGTCTATGCATTTTTAATTGTATCAATTTGGTCCTTAAAGTTTTAAAAATAAAGCAGGATGATCCAAATATCTCATTCGGTCAAAAAATTTGACAGATTTCAACCACTACTAAGTACTAACCACAACTACATTGATAAGCATGTGGAAAAATTGGTGATTATCCATCCCCCCACCCCCTAAAAAAGCGCGATACATAATATGTGAGTAAATTCTGTCAACTTTTTTCATAGAATTAGACATTTTGACCTTTATTTAAAAATTTTAGGGACCAAATTGATGCGATTGAAACTAGAAGAAAAAAATCAATCAGGGACCGAACTTCAAGGGTATATATATTTTATTTTTAAGCCATTAAGGTATTTTTTGCTAACTAATCTGGACCAACTAGCAAAATAGATTTATAAAATAACCTGAGGTCCAAAATAGGGATCTAGATTGGGTTTAGTCTAATAGTTTTTGGGAATTTTAGTCGGGTCTTATAAAATAGACTTTTTTAGCATTACATTTAACGAATATTATTTTACTAAAAATAGACTTTTTTAGCATTACATTTAATCAGGGGTCTCACCCCATTAGCCAATAGATGAGTTGTGTGAGTAATGAGTGAACAATTTTGGGTGAACAAAAGTGCACTCTAATTTGTAGGGTTAAATCCATTTTATCCTTGTGGTTAGTTACTTTTTCACTTTACTCCTTATGATTTTATAGTTGACACTTAACCCTTATGATGACGTGTAAACTAAAACTGTTTTGATAGAATTAACAAAAAAAATTCAAATTCAATTGGAAGGGAAAATGTTTGAAAAAAAGAAAGAAGAAGAGAAAGTGGAGTTAAAATGTCAATTTTGTTCCCACTACCTATTTTTTTTTTTTTTTTTTTCACATTTAATTTTTTGTCACCAACTATTGTACATATTCAACTAGGGGTGGCCAAACGGTCCGTGGCCCGCTTGGCCCGTCCAGTCCGACCCTAATTTTTCAGGGCTTGGGCAAAGATATTGGCCCGTTCAAGCGGGCTTGGGCAATCAATTTTAGGCCCGATCAATTTTAGGGCCGGGCTTGGTCAAAACAAATGAGGCCCGCTTAGGCCCGACCCGGCCCGACTATTAGTAAAATATATATATATTTTTTGTATTTTCTATTTTATTATATATAAATTAATATAATTTTACATAAGATATTCAATGTGATATGCCCAAAATATGACCGAGCGGTTCAAAATCAACAACCCGTCCGGGCCCACAGGCATAATCCCGATCATTACGGGCAGTTTCCTACTCAAGCTAGAAGACTAATGGAAAGTGCATCTATTTCCTAATCCAATTGGGAAACCCCCACAATTAATGTCAATCAATCCTAATACAATTAGGAAACTTACTTGATTGGTGTCAATCACATCCTAATGGAATTATATTTCCTTATCCATGTAAGAGTAGGTCTCTTACATCTATAAAAGAGACCACTCACCCCCCATTGAAGGGGCGGCCAATTCTGTAGTCTACACAGCACCTCTACAATTCACCATTATACGCATACACCCGGCCGGTATTACTGGTAGTGTCGCCCCTCTTTGTTGGCTCACCAGGTCCGCCGGTGATCTGCTAGTGAACGTGCTCAGACACACCCGTGGACGTAGGTACCTTCATTAACAGGGCCGAACCACATACAAAAAATAGTCTCTCACTCTCTCTCCCTCTCTCTCTTAAATTGCTTTACTTTACTGTTACCAATTTTTGGCATCATCAGTTTGGCGCCGTCTGTGGGAAACGACAATTCTTCTCATCAACAAATTCTTGACTGATCAATATGCCACCAAAGAAGGGTAAGAAGGCTGCGCAGCAGTCCAACCGGGATGTTCCTTCGGCCCCGGCGTCGACTGCAGCAGTCCCGACATATGAGCAAATCACCGCAACCCTCACACAACTCTTGGAGGGCCAACGTCAAATCCAGCAACAGATCGAAGCACTGCTAGCCCAACAAAGCAATCCTCCAGTGGCCGGGAAACGACCCGGGAACATTGCGTACGGTCGAGAACCGATCTTGACCAGACAACGGACCCGAGCCAACCCGTCCCTTGTTGAGGATGCCAGAGACATCAACAGTGGGCGTGCTGCTCGAGAGGAAAGGCAGGAGCATATGGCCCGGGAATCAGTCCAGGGTCACTTGGTCAAGAGCCAAGTCGTCCCTAGGCGAACGGTTACCCGGAGTCAAAACCGAGCCCGATCCCAGAGGACAACACCCTGCCATGAAGAAGCCTCTTCCACCAACCCGGCCAGTTCCTCAGATACCGGTCGGGAAGGAGTGGAAGCCCGAATCAAGGACTTGAAGAAACAGATCGACGGAGTGGCCAAAAAGCTTGGTCAAAACTGTGTTCCGAATCAAGCCAATACCGAGACAGAGTCACCATTCTCCAGCCAGATCACGAGGTTCTCTATCCCGCGCAAATTCAAGCAGCCTCGGCTAGATTCATACAACGGCTCGGGAAGCCCGATTGACCACGTCCGAACCTATAAGGCTCAGATGGCCCTAGCCACCAACTCCGATGAGCTACACTGCCTAGCCTTCCCCAGCACTTTGAAAGGCCCGGCCATGCAGTGGTTCTACTCCTTGGAGCCCCGATCGGTCCGCAGTTTTAAACAACTCAGCAAGCAGTTCATCAACCAGTTCGCCGGTATGCATGAGCGGCCAAGGCCAGACATGCAACTATTAACAGTCAGACAACGGAATAATGAGTCCCTCAAGGAGTTCACCGACCGGTTCAACCAACAGAAGCTTCAAATCCGCAATTTGAACGAGACAATCGCCATCATAGCCTTCTGCTCGGGAGTTCAACACACCAAGTGCGCCGCGTCGTTCCACAGAAATCGACCGAAAACTTTGGTCGAGCTCTCTGAGAGGGTTGGAAAATACATTGACACTGAAGAGTTTCTAAAGATCAAAGACACCGGGCGAGAAAGCAACGAGTCCTCCAGAAATAAGCGGAAGCGAGATCAGCCCAGGAATTCTGACAGTTCCTTCGGCTCACAGCAGGCAGGGTCCGGCAGTCCCGACTCGACCTCCAGTTCGCAGCGGTCTGAGCCCGGCAGCCCCGACCCGACCTCCAGTTCGCAGCGGTCTGAGCCCGGCAGCCCCGACCCGACCTCCAGTTCGCAGCGGTCTGAGTCCGGCAGCCCCGGCCCGATCTCCAGTTCACATCGGTCAGGATCAAACAGTTCCGATTTTACCTCCAGCACAGAGAAGTCAGAAGCACAATGATCCTGATCTGACCTCCTATCTCCATCGGTCTAGAAGGGCCCGACTACATTGGTACTTGCTTGATCACCACATGAGGCTCCACCGATTGTCAGAGAACTCATACAAAGACCTCGGGCCTAACCCCGAGGCATCCAAAGACCTCGGGCCTAACCCCGAGGCATAAAAAAAGACCTCGAGTTCCGAACTCAGGCACTAAAAAGACCTCGGGCTCCGAACCCAGGCATAAAAGACCTCGGGGTCACGTCCGAGGCACCGGCTTCGCTTAGGTCCAGCCGACGATGGGGGCAAACCCCCTAGGTGGCCGACGATGGCAAGCTTCAAAAGACCCTGCAACCACCATGTTCCAGGTCGGTTACCTACAGATCATAGCCTCTTTAAGACCCTCGTCTTAGCGAAAGCTTGGGGGGCAAGATGGCGTAGTGAACTAAACAGGTAATCACACCGGGTATCTACAGGCCTCGCGGATAACCAAGTCAAAATCTTGGACAACCCGAGCACCTACAGTACTCAGAGACATTAACTCCACTTAGGTCCAGACCGACGATAGAGGTGACTAAAATCTCTTAGGTTGGCCGACGATAGAGGAGTAAAAGGACCCTAAAGCAACGTGATTTAGGTCGGCTCCACCAACATGGTCAAGCTCTCCTCCCAACAGTCTTGACGAAGACTGGCCGGGCAGAAGACAACTATCCTGGGGAGCTAACATAAAAAAAGGACCCTAGAGCAATACGCTTTAGGTCGGCTTGTCCAACATGGTAAAATCCTTCTACCCACAGCCTTGACGAAGGTTTACGGGCAGAAGATAACCATCCTGGGAGCTAACTCAAGAAAAGAAGACTCCGAAGTAGGCCGAGTCTCAACTCTCGGTCACTTCCCGAGCATTCAAAGACTCCGAATTAGGCCGGGTCTCAACTCCCGGTCAGTTCCCGAGCACCCAAAGGTCCCGAGCTAGGCTGGGTCTCAACTCTCAGTCAGTTCCCGAGGACTCACCAGGCTCAGAAGCCCCGAGGCAGCTTCCACGAGCACTCAGACATCGGCAAGCAACATCAAACTGATTTCCAAACTTGCCCCGATATAGCATCTGGCCAATCTTGGAAATGGGGGGCAGCTGATATGCCCAAAATATGACCGAGCGGTTCAAAATCAACAACCCGTCCGGGCCCACAGGCATAATCCCGATCATTACGGGCAGTTTCCTACTCAAGCTAGAAGACTAATGGAAAGTGCATCTATTTCCTAATCCAATTGGGAAACCCCCACAATTAATGTCAATCAATCCTAATACAATTAGGAAACTTACTTGATTGGTGTCAATCACATCCTAATGGAATTATATTTCCTTATCCATGTAAGAGTAGGTCTCTTACATCTATAAAAGAGACCACTCACCCCCCATTGAAGGGGCGGCCAATTCTGTAGTCTACACAGCACCTCTACAATTCACCATTATACGCATACACCCGGCCGGTATTACTGGTAGTGTCGCCCCTCTTTGTTGGCTCACCAGGCCCGCCGGTGATCTGCTAGTGAACGTGCTCAGACACACCTGTGAACGTAGGTACCTTCATTAACAGGGCCGAACCACATACAAAAAATAGTCTCTCACTCTCTCTCCCTCTCACTCTTAAATTGCTTTACTTTACTGTTACCAATTTTTGGCATCATCACAATGTATATGTATTATCACAAGAGTTTTTATTGCATTTTTGTGAATAATGTGTCTTAATAATCATTCAAAAAATTATTTATGATAATTTTTTAATTTTTTTAGTTTAAGTTTTTAAAAATATAAAATAAAAAATAGCAATAGGCTGGCCCGCGGGCCGGGCTTGGGATTTTAGTGGTTGGTGCCGTGCCGGGCTTGGGCAACCAATTGTAGGCCCGCCACGGGCCGGGCCGGGCTTGGACAAAGGTACTTACCCTTAGTATAGAGTGCAAGCCCGGCCCGGCCCATGACCACCCCAATATATTCAACCACCACCACCACCACCACCACCTATCATATACAAATAAATAAAAATTGCAAGATAGGAATAAGGTTGCTTCGTGAGAATTGTCTTGTTTTGTCAGTCCAGCGGAAGCTACCATTACACTTCACTTATGCTAGACGACATCAACCATTAAGACAAGTGATGAAGCATCATAATATATAGCTTACACTACATATGTCCTGTATGTATATGCATATATTCCCTGGATCCATGGTTCCCACTTCCCAGTAATCATACACATATGGGTGTGTGTGTGTGTGTATTTATGCATCAAATTGCACAATTTTCGATCTGCGAAGGTATTCCATACTCCTAAATTGGTATGATTTTTTATTAATGTACGTATTGGTAGGGGGGAAAGAAGTGAAGAAAGGAGAGAGTGGTGGGGAAGGGTCCTGAGTGCAGAGGATCGAATTATTTATTTGGTGGGGGAACTACATGGATCAAAGTGTAGCAATTAATAATTTAGGGTCCAAAGTGAAACTTCGTTCAAACTATAAGGTATCAAAATGTGTTTCATAAGTAGACTCGTACAATGCAGGTGCATGAGTGTTCCATCAAATTGCACTAGCGGAGTTGGAGTTAGGGTATACATTGCAATGAAATAAAAACTACAGGGTTCGAAGTGTGGCAATTGAAATTTCGCCCAAATTGCAGGGTATCACAGTGTCTTTTAGCCTTTAAGTAATAAATAAGACTATAATTTCATAATTATGGACATTCTAGTGAGACCATCTGAATTTTATTAAATTGATCTAAATGGTACTATTGCAATATATATGTTGATTCAAATTTGAGACCCCAACTTTAATCTTAGCTTTGTGTGGTCTGCGAATTCCTTGAAGGAAAAGAGAAGAGAGAGAGAGAGAGAAAAATTAGAAGGAAAATTAACTTTCTTGTATTTCCTCCATGTTTAAATAACATTAACACTTAATTTTTTAAACAAAAAAAAATATTGTAACTTCAGGGAAGAAAAAAAAAACGGAAGAAATGACACAAAAATTTAAAAATTTTAATTTCTTTCCCAATATATCAATTTTTTGTTCTATTTTCTCACTATTTTCCTTAATAATTAGACAAAAGAAAATCTTTTCCCGTGTGTTGTTTTTTTCTGTCTTATGAAATTTATTAACCAACAAATCCTTAAGAGTATATCAAATATTAAATGCTATTTTTTTTTTTTTTAATTTATTTATGCCAAAACTATATTTTGGCAATTGCTACAATGTTAAATGGTATATTTTAGTGTGTGTGTGTGCTCCTCTAGTAGTACATGTCAAAAGAAATACTATTCCTTTGTTTGTATTGAAAAAAGTTGAGTTATTACCTTAATGACACGCCAAATTATAGCATAACCTTCTTAAAACACATCGCAAATGGTATGCCAAAGGAAATTATAGCAAGCCGAAATTTTCACATGATACAATATCACTATAATTTGGGATGATTTTTGATACACCAAAAGAAAAGACTTTTTTTTTTTTTTTTCAAGAACAATGCTATAATTTGGCTTATAACACGCATTGAGAATACAGGTCCATTTAAAGATAGAAGGCTTTAGTTTGCAGGCCCAGAGAATGTGATTTTGTTTTTTTTCGAACTTACGGCCGAGTGCTTGGTTGAATTGGCCTCCACCATCATAACACCCTCCAAACCCCCAAGTGTTTCCAAAAACGGTTTTTTCTGGTTGTTTTTCAAAATCAGAAGAAAACAGAAACGAAAGCACATAAATTTCACAACAAATATAATTCCAGAAATCAAAAACCCCCCTAACATAGCAAATTCAAGAGCAATCTCCCTCTCTCTCTCTCTCTCTCTCTCTCTCTCTCTCTCTCTGCACTAGACTAGAATTAACTTTCGAATTCTCTCTCTAGGGAGGGAACTTAAAAGAAGCCACAAATGAAACCCACATTTTGCCATTTGTTCCTTGCATTAATTCTCAAATTCCTCATTTTCCTCCAAACATTTCTCGGAATCTCAATCATGTTATACTCTGTGTATATGCTCAATCAATGGAATAGCCATTACATAGACCCTCCTCCACCTTCAGCTCCCTCACCAAATTATGCTGACGCCCCTTTTCCTAATTTAGCCCCAGTTGGTGGGGTTCCTGATCATGATCATGATCATGTCACTCCTCTGAATCTTGTCGTCGGTGTAATTTACGGTCTCAATGACGGACTCAATCTTCAATTCCAAGACCTCCCTGCTCCCTGGTAAAATTTTATAAATGTTTTTTTTTTTTTTTTTTTTCAACTACATTTTGCCCCCTTTTTTGTGGTTTGGTTGGTTTTATAATTTTAATGGGTTTCATTTTATTTTATTTTATTTTAAAAAAATTAGGGTTTAAGTTGGGTTTACATGGAGATCCCATATCGGCTAGCAATAGGCCTAGTTGGTGGGTAGTAACCTCTGGGCATCCTCCCCTTGCAAGCCGATTTTCAAGGATGAGTTCTACCCAGTGGGTCTTTACAAATGGTATCAGAGCTAGCACCACGTACGTAGTATGGGATGCGATTCTGTGACTGGGTCACGAAAGGGGCGACCTAGGGCAAGAGTGGGCCACCATAGAGTGGGCGGAGGTGGACGTTGGTTGTAGAGCGTGGTGGAATGTGAAGATCCCACATTGGCTAGGCATGGGCCTAGTTGGTGGGTAATAACCCAACCAACTAGGGCCAAGCCTGTTTAGTTCTACCTAGTGGGTCTTTAGAGATTATTCATGTTGTGCTTTGTCTTTAATAAGGGTTGTATTTGGATTTGGCAGTAATTAGTGTTTTGATGGGCATTTAATGATAAGTTTGAATTGGGCATTCAATGATTTTTTATGTTACTTATGCTCTTATGCTAGGTGTGGTTTGGGTTGTAATGATTTTGTGTTGTTTTAATTTGCAGGTTCATATATGCATTTATGGGTGTGGGCATTATGGTGTGTTGTATCACCTTCATTGGTCAAATTGCAGCTGATGCAATCAATGGGTGTTGCCTTTGTTTTGTATCCTTCTTCTTTCATCATCTATGTGGGACTTTTGTTGGCTGAACAACACATTTACTGTTGTTTTCAGAATCTCGGATAGCTTTATGACGAATAACTAAAATTTTCTTATTGCTCTAATACTATTTTCACTTCATTTCTTATTGTCTTAATGCGTATTTGGAAATCCTTATACTGAATGGCCCCATATTCAAAAACTTATAGACATTTTTTTTTTCCTTTCAAAACTCAGCATATAAAACAGTCCCAGTGATGATTTGTGGGAGTCCACCTAGTCATATTAACTTCACGATGAAAAACTTCATTTGTTTAGGTTCCATATTTAAGATAAATTCTTTATCCAAAATATCTATAATCTTTCGCTAGATGAATTTCACATGAAAATGCCACATAAAAAAGTGAACGAGACTACTATCTAGAAATACGCAGGATCTGTACATCAGTCGTAATATTAGGACTGATGATAAATCGTTCTGGTTGTTTAATAATTGAGCAATGTTAGGGACACACTCATAACACACACCCCACTCACATCACTCTGGTGGACCCCGCACTAACAGTGGACCCTGCAGTCTCTCTATCTTCCCATTGGTCCACCTCAGGGTGTGGACTTGGGTGTGTGGGTTTTGGTTGTGTCCCAAATATTACCCTTTACAATTATTATTACGAACACCTTATATTATTTTCCTTAGCCATATAAAAACTGCTAGTACTCCTTACTAACAGCTTTATTCATTCTACTGGAAGCTGCTTTGGTGTCATATATAGCAGTTGATCAGCAATGGGACAAGGCAAGTTTGTTTTCAGCAAGTCTTATGTTGTTTTTTTTGTGTATACTTCATTCTGTCTTCATACCCTATCATATATTTTTTTTTCAGCATCTTCCATTTGACCCAACTGGTGAGCTTGATAGTATGCGAGGTTTTGTTGAAGAAAATCTTGATATATGTAAACGGGTTGGCATCGCTGTGGCTATAATTCAGGTATTCGTCCATACTGGCTATCACATTTATCTTTTTACCGTTTGTATTTTTGAGAGGATTCTATAATTTTTGTACTTGGTAACTATTACCTTAGCATCCGAGCGAATATTTTGTAGGCTTGGTAGGCCTTAGCTACTGATAGAAGCAATGGAACGTTATGAAATTCTCTTTCCCCCTAAATGTACCTTAGGTTTCCTTGGAAGGGTGTTATTGGAGTTTTTGGGGATGAAGAGCGTCAAGATTGCAAATTAATTGATGTAGTAGACGTGTCTCTCAAAATGTTTGTATATTGCACGTTAAATGCATGAATAGGCAAGGAGTACCATGGTTTGAACATTCCCAGCGGAAGAAGCACAGCATAAGAAATTAATACCACATGAAGTCCTTAAACATCCATAACAAGTTTATGAAGTTAATTTTATCTTCCAAAATTATATCAAACTTATACCTATGTAACCGCATTCCTCGCCTCATATTTCTTATTCGAAGTATTTCATTTATTTCTCACTTTATTTTCTATAACTTCCTATTTTCCTCACTACTTTCCGTACTAACCAAACAAACAGAATTATTTTCCTTTCCGTTCCCTCACTTAATCCATGAACCAAACAGAGCCTAGATAAATCTGAGATTATTTTAACAACTTTATAATATATACCATTTAATATTATTTTCAGGCTCTCTCTCTACTTTTGGCAATGATTTTGCGACCGATAGCGTTGTCTGCTCGTAGAGGACATGACATTGAGGGGGACTATGATGATACCAGGGGAAGAGTTTGGGACCCTCTGCTGAATTCACACTTAAGCCCAGCATCCGGATCACTCAAAGCTGATTCCAAAGGGGTTCATTCTAATATTTGGAGCTCGCGGATCAGGGAGAAGGTACCTCCTTTAAATTTATTAACCAAATATTCTCTAGTTGCAACCTCGAACTTGTGGCCATATATATATACACACACACACGCTAGAAATTGCCCGTGCCCATGAACCCTACCGGAAAAAAAGAAGAAGTTTGATTAAATCTAAATTAATCATAGTTTTTATGATATTAATATTTAATTTAGAGAGAGAGAGAGAGAGAGAGAGAGAGAGAGAGAGAGAGAGAGAGAGAGAGAGAGAGAGAGAGAGAGAGAGAGAGTGAAAAGGTGTAAAAGTGGGGGGAGTTTGAATTCTTCAAAATTTAAAATTTAATAAAGCGGTGAAGAGTGGGAATAATGTTGGATCCGTAGAACATATCAAGGGTCGAACGTGTCATAGTCATCAAAGTCGTTCCTCCTATATTTTATAGATTTTCATATACTTATTTTCACCAATTGCGAATTTCGATTTTCTTGATGTTTAAACTGGTTTACTTCACCTGTTCCTCTTGTATCTGAATATGTTATGAACCTATGGTGAATAACAAATATGCGGGACATTTGGTTCTGGAAAGAGTTAAATTAACCTTCCAGAATCGTACCAAAAACTTTCGAATCTTTTGTAACGATGGGTAAATAGTTGAAACTTCGATCAATAATGCTTGTTGAAATTTCAAGAGTGGAAGGTTTTGTATTCTGTAGTTAGAAAGAGCGCTCGACATCAGTTAAGAATTTGTCCTGTTCTTTCTTATATTTCTTTCAAAAAAATTATTACTATTAAATTAGTGATTTTCTGCAAATAGTTCATTCAGTTTTTTTTCTCCTCTTTTCTTTGGTTCTTCCCGAGGCATTCTTTTGTGTTGTGTTTGCAGTATGGGTTGTACGGTGGTGATGTTAAGAGTAATTTACTGAATCAGAATGCACCGGTTAATGAGAAATCTAAGCAGTGAAAGACTCTTTGTCGATGCAGGACTATTCTTCATCGCTCTATAGTTCTATATATATATATATATATAGTTATGCTTGTGTTTGTGTTGTAAGTTGTAATGTATATAGGTCTGCAAAACATTCTTTTTTTTTTTGTTAAAGATCCTGATTTGATTCAGGCTGGGCTTTGCTGGTAAAATGTCAATGACTTTTGATTTGTAATGAAATAAGCATGCGGCTTTCTTTTGCTATAGTATATGATGAGCTTATGCTAATTATTGTCAGGACTCACTCTGGAAGATGATTTATTTGTGAGGTTTCCTACAAATTTATATTCATAAAAATGAACTACTGTTAAAGACATCTTTTTCTCTCAACTTGAAAATAGTTATTCATACAGTATTTTTGTATGGAATCTATATTAAAGCTAAGGCTAGGTCTTGTTTTCACTTTATCCCATATTGTTCAAAGTTATTTAACCCTCTGTGTTTATTTGTTAAGTGCAAACTCTAATAGTGTTAACTTTGAGTGTCCCCTTTATTTCAGTCAAATCACAGTAGGTAAACATTATTCAAACCGTTGGTTTAAACGGACAACTTAATGGTTTTATTTCAGTGACAACTACAAGAGGTTAAGTGAAAACTTTTGAATTATAAAGGGATAAAGTGAAAATAAAACTAACCACAGGATTAATATATATTCAACTTTTTTTTTTCAACTTATGATGCATATTGGTCCTTTGATTGGAAGTAATAAGCTATTAAGTAATTTAAATGGCACATTATTCTTCCGTGTGTTATTGCAACTTGTTAAAATTCTACAATTTCTTTGGTATTGTCTCTGTCCTGGGTCCTGGTTGACCTGTACTGGGTTCAAAGGCAATGGAGAGTAACTTTTGAAATTGTCTCTCACTCACACACACACAGAGAGAAGTTTTGTGTGGATGTCAATGTAATTTATACTGTTCCTCATTGAAAAAACACTATTCCCTATAATAGTTTGTCTATGGTGGTTCCAGTGAGCAATACAGAGGAGACAAATTGTTACATGAAACAATTTACAAAGAAAGCATATTCAGTTCTCAGTACAGTAGAGGTGTTGAGTCACGAGATATATTACTGTGCTTTAATTTGGCTGGTAATAAAAAATTGCAAGTGACCTCCTTCTCAAAATATTACCATTATTGTACCCACTGACCAAAAGTAAACAATATGCTTTTGTCCAATTGGGAAACCATTTCCCTCCAAACTTTATCTTATCTTTCTTATTGGTAAGTTCTTGGAAATATGCTTTCTTGTCCTTTATGACTTCAACTTCCCCGAAGTGAAAGATCACAATTTCTTCTTAATTTTTTTTTATTATTATTTTAAAAGGACATTTATTTGGGCAAAAATGTCTAGTAATAGGGGAGATGCATTCATTCTCTTTTCCTCCATAATTAGATCATTTAACAATTCTTATTAACTCTTTGCTATTATTGAGCGAACATTGATTTTGACGTCATAATGCTATGGTCTTCATATTTGCATCTCTGACGTAGCCGGAGGGCCACATTCAATTATAGTGGGGCCATTTCAATTTTCGTTGAAAGTTAGGATACAAATTTGAAAACTATAGCATTAATCGTTGCGCTTTGATGCTTTGAAGCGGATTGGACAATTAGTCCATTTTAATTGAATTATTAAATGCCAAACTCTGGGCTATTTTGGTTGAAATGAACTGATAGTCCCGCGCGAGATTGACGAGACAAATGCCGGACTATTTGTCTAGTCCCCCAATCTCCCCTTAAATCCCGCAAAACAAACGTGAAAGGAACAACCATTAAACCATCTTGCCGTAGCAAAATATTTAGTGTAATCTTTTGATTGCAGCCGCTAAGTGAATAGGCCAGATTGCCATGGACCATGCATTACAATTAGAAGTGTTCTTCTTGTGTATACCTCATGAAGTTCTGTAATGTTTAGCATTGCAGTAGCCAGTAGTTCTGCAATTATCCGTTTACATGTCCTTTTAAATATTTGAAAAGTCGATATCGTTGATTTTGAATCTATCACAATTGTGGATGTTTTTTTCCTGACCAAAGTTCTAGATAATTTATCAAGATTTGCTAATGAGAAGTGGGGATTTAAAAGAAAATAAATAAAGACCAGAGTTTTTAAGATCTCAGAGAAAGGATACCAGTGAGGACAACATAAACTATTGTCACCCAGAGCATTCGGTCTATCAAATTGTTCCCTGTGAACATACAGCTAAAATTTCCGTTCATGTTCACAAATACCTAGACTTATAACTAATTAAAAAAAAATAAAAAAACTAGTAATGTTGGCCACATTGTGGATCACAAGTGGTACAATCTTGACTTTGGATCAACAGAAGGCAGTTACTAAAGTTTGAAAACGAGGCTCAACAAACAAAAAAAAACATGGGGTTAATTTGCATTTCCTAGAACCCCACAAAAAGACAGGACAACCCTATAATAAAGACAATGGTAGGAAGCATATCCATGCACATGGTCACATAAATATGTCACATAGAGTTCATGTTAGATGTAAAAATCAAAATATCAAGATAAAAAGACAGCTCAGAGATAAAAACAAATACACATTTGCAACAATTTCAAGCACTAACTAAATAGCAGTGGGCAGGACAATGATCCTAGAGACAACATAATGGTACACAAAACTATAGAGCTAAATTAGTAAAAAAAAAAAATCATACCCTACCAGTCAATTCAAACACAGCCTCTTGCAAAAGCTCTTCCAGCAACTTCCCTTCTATTTCCTTCCCTAGATTATCAATTTCCAGTCTCATATGCTCAACCCAACCCCTCCCAACTACCTCATTCTTCACCACTCTCTCCACCAACATGCTGTGGCTGTCCCCATCATCAACCGAAACACATTTCACATTGCCAGAAAACCATTCTTTCATATGGGTCCACACCCAATCCACCATTATGGGTGATGCACCCTCTATGAAGCTGTTGTGGACCCCTCCACATGGTATGGCCCCAAGGGTTGTGTCTGACCCATACCCTGAAATATCCACCAATGCTGCATTTACACAGTCGAATACAAGCTTCCGGGTCGATCTCCGTTGCCTTCGCTTAGCCTCGTGGATCGTCCCCTTGTCATTCGGGTCAACATATTCGTCTCTCAGTGATGGGTCCAATGGGCTTTCAGGTGAATGCCACCTAGCTAGAAATGAGTCAGATTGCACCATACCATCGAGGCCGGAATCCGATAGTAATGTTCGTACAAAGAAGAGCCATTCTCGTTCTACTTCTTCGGATTCTTGGGAAACCAAGGAGGGTTTCAGTGGATATGGAGTGGTGGTCCCCAGACTGGAATCATCCCATGATAGAGTCCGAGCAATTGATTCTATTGGTGGTGATTTGTCAATTAGGTTTGATTTAATAGGGTTAGTAGGTAGCTTTGCTCCTGTTTTATTGAAAGAAAACAAGTTAAGGCAGTACAAGTGTGGCAGTGCAGCAAGGGATTTTCAGTGTACGAATTTCAAAAACAGAAAAGAATAGGAGATTTTCAGTGTACGAATTTCAAAAAAAGAAAAGAGGAGATTTTCAGTATATAACTGTTAACAGAATTTACCAAGTTGGGCTGGCATCATATTGCCAGAGGTTTTCAAAGTCGTATTGTCATCCTCCTCAAAGGGTGCTTCTAAGACAGAGATTGGACTTGGCTGGTCCTGGCTTTCATTTAGATTTACTGGCGTCACAGGCTTCATCAAAGACAACCCAGCCTGAAGAAATTGATACAATCTCCGTTAAATGATTTTTCATTACGAGTTCACAAATTGGTGTGGGTACTGCTAGATAGAAGTCAACTACAGTGCTAAGCTAATTTATGGTAGATGCCTTGGCAGTTGGCACCCAAAGAAGTATAGGGATGTTAAATCTAAATGCAACAGACTCCATCAGATGAACCAGAAGATGCTTTAATTTTTCATGCCCATCAACTATTGACCAGTGCAAGTTTGTGGATTCTACTCTTGTGGCAAAGATAATCATTATTCTCACACCACACACTAGTGCGCCCAACATAGTCCATGTTAACAACTTTTCAGACTTTGACAATTGTGTTGTGATTTATTATACTCGAGGCTCATTGCACGGAGAAATCAACAAATGACTTCGGTTTGCATAGATAATAACCCTCTTAACCGAAAAAATGCAAGGACATATATCAATAAACTAAAACATGCTACTAGATAAATACACATGACAATTAAAAGAGGATTGATGTACCTCAGAACTGTGTTTCTGTCCCATGCCAGCTAAATCAGTGGATGACATCTCGCTGAACGATCCATGCAAAGCCTCTTCAAGTTCATCATAGTTAACACATTGGGGAATGCCATCACCAACTTTCCGAGGAGAACCTACCGGGATTCCACCAGCTATTTGAGAACCATCTTCAGATCGAGATCTCTCTTTACTAGACTTTTTATTCCTTGAGAAAAACAAACTAGAAACTTTCCCTTTAAGTGATGACTTCATGCTCCATGTCTTTGTCACCTCCTTGGCAACATCTGTTCTAACAATCTCGGGATCAGAAATTTCAACATTGAGCCTAGCCCCATAAACGGTAGACGAGACAGGTAGAGATTTTGACCTCAAAAGATTCCGTGGAGAATTATCCACACTCTCATCCACATTCACATCGTTAGGCAAGCATGAAGTTGATTCTCGTGGTTCTTGTTCTTTATTGCTAATCTCTTCCTTGGAACTATCAGGCTTCTTGGCATCAGAAAGAGCAAGCATTTCACCCAAAGTACTAGAGCTTCTCCGGAAATGTCTTTGTTCTTGACAACTGCCATTAGATGCCATCATAGCCCACCTTTCAGAGAGCCGCTTCTTTGCTTCCTTGCATACCGATGATTCCGGAGAATAAGATGCACGACTGAAAGAGGAAGAAGAATATGGGCTACCAAATCTATGGATATAATCCCATGAATGTCTAGAAGTTTGTGACATGACTTCTGTATCACTGAGATTCTCTGCTTCATATCCATGTTCTGATTTATTAAACGAACTTTCATCACCAATGTAGCCATTGGAGAAAACAGAAGAAAGCAAGGTTTCATCCCTTCGATGCCTACTCAAATTTCCACGCATCTGCCTCGTGATCTCCTTTGCCACTTCTCTTGATTCTCGTGTTTCATCGTCATCTGGGTCCGCATGAAATCTTTCACCATGTAGCACTGGTGACGAGGAAGGTGGCGAAACCATAGGTTTAATGTCATGGGCCTTCCCGGGGCTAGGTTTTAGTACTACTATTCGAGTTGGTTGAGTAGGACTATCATCAATCCTCCAGTTAGCAGGAGGAGAAAATGCTCCCACTACTTGTTTCTCATTCTTCTTCCCTAACCCAGAAAATTTGTTCGCATCCACCATTTTAGAAGGTCTAAGAACAGTGATGCGTTTGGTCTCAGGAGGTGGAGGAATAGACTGTGAGTCATATAGATGCTGAGAAAACAGGGAATTTGGTTCTTGCAGAAACTTGAGGAATAAATCTTTGTTGCTATTCAAAACTTCCAATGCATCTTGGAATTGTTTAGATTTGCGAAGTTTTTCATCTGTGAATAGGCGTTTTGCTTCAATGAACTTCTGGCGAACAAGAGCCATCTTCTTCTCATTTGTATCCTCATTATGCATCCCCCTCTGTGGTGATCTATCCCTTACATATGCTTTTTGTGATTGCTTCCATATCTCATATACATCTTTGTATTCAATCTGATCCTGACAATCTTGACGATCACGTTGTATTTGTGTGTCGAAGAACCCATGTTCTTTCGGCCAATAACCCAAAGGTGCATCTGAATGACTTCGTGAATAGCCTCTTGAATGGCTTCTTATCGCAGCTGAATTATGTTGTTGGAGCGGGAGGGCATCGAGCCCCATCAACTTAGCAACCACGCTTGGTGGGTTATGCTTAGACTCCATATCTTTGGACATTTCTCGAGCCATGTGCATCTTCATCGGTGTCCCATTTGATTTCCTATTTGAAGTTCTTAGCTGAGCCTCAGACACTATCTGCACACCCCACGCGAACACACATGGATCAGAAACAGGTTATGCACAGAATTTGGGTGGTCAAGAACCATAATTAGTAAACTTATTGGTTTACCACTTTGTCCTCTGTCTGATCTCTTAGTGGACTCATCCTTGCTACATCTGATCGACTCCGTGAGAGTGGAGAACCTGTAAATCAATCACCACCATGTCAACAGGCAGAGTTAACATTGTCACTTAAGGTTATAGCTGCCAGACGACAAGTACTCATCACTTCAGAACAGTCAACGAATTCAAAATCATTATTGCACTGAGGACTGGTTTATATTTCCTGTCATTCAATTTGCTGATTGTTGTCCTGAATAATGTGAGTCCGGAGGAAAAAAGGGATTTGAATTCAAGATTTATACTCACCCAAGGGAGAGACAGTCATATAGAGAGAGAATGGAACTACTTCTCCAAGAAGGCAGTCAACATCCACCTCAAGGATATTAAACTTTAAATAAGCAAAGCACACAGATAATCAAACATAAACTAGATTCTTTTTTATCCCAACTTGATGTCTTACCGCATTAATGAATATCCGAAAGTTGGAAAATAAGCATATCTGGTTATGTGTGCCAGTTGACAAATAGTGATATTACAGAGTCAATTAGGATAGCCGAGTGTTTAATAGCTCAATTTTAGTAAGCCAAAACTAGTCCTCTTCTTGGTGGAACCAATATGAATATCTAAAAAACTACCTACCTAGCAATGAATATTTCAAAACAAAATTACTTCTTACTATATTACTAATTTGTGATCCCTGTATGCTCTCTAAATCTCTCTGAGAGGGTTTTTTTTCTAGCATTAAAAGAAACAGGACCCATCAACAGTTATTAGAAAAGGGAACAATTATTTTTTTCTGAGTTAGACAGCAAAGCTAATGTACTTGAAAAACGATTGGAAGAAATGATGCATATCCACATATAGTAGCAGAAGAAAATCACCATCAAGATGTGGTTTATCTGTGAGCAACCTGTTTCCTGCAACACCTGTACCCAAATCAAAGAGGTTCGCCATACTTCCCAAGCATCCTGGAAAAGGCTTCTCAAGGTTGCCAGTTTTGCCATTCTGAGTCTCATTCATTTCATCACCTGTGGTGGAACATTTAACCTATCAATACCTTTTACCACAACTCCCAAATAGAATCAATAATCCCCACTCTTCCCATTCTTTTTTTTTTTTTTTTCTTTTCTTTTTTTGGATAACACCCTTCCCATTCTTTTTGAGAGAGAGAGATAAGAATACAAGAGAGAACAGGACAAAAATACTGGATTCATGCCTCAGAAAATGGTATAGAAGTACAATCACGTATAGGGAACATTTTGTTAATGATTGCATAATACATGAAGAGAGAGAGAGAGAGAGAGAGAGAGAGAGAGAGAGAGAAGAAAAAGAATTTGAGAAACTAGAATTAAAAGAAAAGGTTGAAATTATAAGCTCTAATCTCAGATCAACCAAACACACTTTACCATTGAAATACTTAAAAGGGACAAGAAACCCAAATCTCAGATCAACCAAACACACTTTACCATTGAAATACTTATAAGCTAACATACCAGAGAGCTTCAAGCTTCAAGGTATATGCAGAGCTTAAATTCAAACAGATACCATAACTAGTCAAATTCAATCCACGAAAGAAACTGGGGAATCAAAATAAAATATCATGAGTAGAGAGAGTGATGGAGACAAGAGGCAGAGAAAAGAGGAACCAATCTTCTTTTTTTCTTTTTCTTTTTTGGGGAAGTCTCGATTTAAGAGAAATACTGTCATGAGACAAGACCAGTGTGTGCAGAGCAAATTCACATGAAAGTTCACATCAAAGCGGTCACAACAATCTTGAATAAACTCTTCTTATTACTGATAATATAGTACAGTAATTAAAAGCACGAAGCAAAACCGTAAACCACCTACATTCGTTCAAAATCAAATTGACACAAGAAGTAAATAACAGATTACGATTCCAATAAACCCTAATTGCCGAAACAAATTTGTCCAAAATCAACAAGTTGAAGCTCAAAAAGAGCTGAAACAATTTATTTTCCCCATACAAATAATCGATTAGCTTAGTAAATTAAAAACAAAAGGAATAGTCAAGATCTAATTTTTCTAATAGGCTAAAATTTAATACAGAAATCGAGATTCAAAATTCACTTCAAGGCTGCGATTACATTACAGGCAGCGTAATTGCAGAAAAATATTGCAAATCAAGAGAGAGACAGAGAGAGAGAGAGAGAGAGAGAGAGAGAGAGAGAGAGAGAGAGAGAGAGAGAGAGAGAGAGATATTACCTTCGAAAAGCGAGATCGGAAAAAGAGGGGTAAAAAGGCGAAACTGAAAAAGTAAAAGGATCACACAACCAGAAAATGCAAACTCCTGAGAAAGCAAGTGAGATAAATCAAGAGAGAGAAACGAGAAGAGTTTTTAGTGAGAGAAACTAGAGAGGGAGAGAGAGAGAGAGAGAGGAATTTGGTACCTAATGAGGAGCAATGTGACCGTCGTGGCTGGGATGTCGCTGAACTCTGACATTCCGGTGAGAATGTGGCCGGAAAATCGCCGGATTAAGCGGCTCTGAGAAGAGCAGAGATGGACTTGAATTGCTTTTCTTTTTCCTTATTCATTTATGAGTTCGAGTACGTATACACAAAACAATATTTATATCCATATATTGAGAGAGAGAGAGAGAGAGAGAGAGAGAGAGAGAGACTGAAGTGAAAACCACCAGATAACGGAGAGAGAAAATTGTGGAGACGATAAATAAACAGATGATTATAATAAACAGATACTAACATTTAATGATTTTATTTTTTTGCTACATAGTTTCCATGCTATATGATATTTCTTTTTAGTAATGCTACAACAACATCTAATTCCACGATCAACACATCTTTAATTCTTGATTTTGGTGGATTTTATGTGAGATTCGTATGGAGTCCACTAAAATCAAGAATTAGGACTGTTGGGTGTGAAATTGGATATGAATTTAGATATAAGCGTGACATTTTTATTTCATTTTAGGCCTAATATCTTATGTTTGCTAAATTTATTTACCCATTTTGTTGAGACATGAGATTGTTGGCAACTATATTTGGTAAATCTATATACCATTTTATTTATGGGTAAATCTATCTCCGATTTGACCCGATCACTTCCGTCATCCTTCACGTTTGAATATCACACTGAATTCCCTTATCAGAGATTAAAAGTATCATATACGGTTATACCTCCCCTCTGTTAAAGTTATGTTAGTTAGACTAATAGATTGACCCTATTTAAAAATTTATTTAACACCAAAACTTCCCTTCCCAATCCCCATTTTGCTTTCTACTAAACATTTTCTTTCTTTAGTTCTTTAGACTTCTTGCTCATATATCTACTATATAAAAAGAAGCTAAAGCGCCTATGGAAGCGTGCAATCTCAAATTAATTTATAGAAATTTAGGAGTTAGTCCCTACCTACCATGGCTGTGCATCAATAGGGATTACTCCCTTTCCTAATTTAGTAATATATCCCCACTTACCCAACGTTTGCAGTAATAGGTCCCTATGCCCACATAATTACCATTTTTAATGACAATTATACCCTTAAATATATAAGGATATTATATATATTCGATTTATATATAAGTGCATACATTTATGTCTTTTAAATGGTCAAAGTTGGTTATGGAAAGTGAAACAAATCAGCAATTAAGCAGACTTAAATGAGATGAACCAAATCAGTTTTGTATATCCACGATTTTAGGAAGATATTTTGTTTGAATTTTCACACCCTTCAGTTGCAAAATGTTTGTATTTTTAAGAGATTCTGCAACTTTATACTATTGTGAAGATTAACAGATTTGAAGATCAAAAGTTCAAGATTTGTTGAAAGTAAGAAGAACTGATCGAGCTTATTCAGCGTCTACAGTAAGTGTGTAACATATTCAACAATTTTTCACACGTTGTTTGATTACGTTTTTTCCCAAATCCGTAAGGTTTTGATCGAGATATAAATAATTTTGCATTACAAAAACGATTTTTAGATCACAATATCAGTTTCCTGGATTTTAAATGTTGGTGTTTTGTTCAATCTGAAATTTCATATCACTGAATTTTGTTCGTTCACATGTTCTATTGTAATTTCCATTTTTTTCAACAGACGCTCTTTTAATGGAGGATCATACGATCATTTGTTGTACATACGCCGGCGAGACTGCAGTGACTAATATCTCTGGTACGACGAGATTCAATGAGTTGATGGATTTTGTTTGTCGAAGATGGCCCAGTGTTGTGAAGGATGATATGTCGCTAATTTACAAAATTGCTGGGTACGAGAAGTGTATGTTGGATAGTGAAGATGACCTGGTTAATATGTTCAGATTGGCCAAGTTAATGAAGGTGGAACAAATTGATGTTTGTGTTGTGGTGATGGAGACAGACAATGACATGACCGATGACGATAATTACAGGAATCTTGATGGTGATCATGGGTTGGAATTAGCGGAAATGGATGATTTCGAGGCTGATTTTGGTTTGAAAAAACAAAAGATTTTGATGGGATGTCAGTGGGGGTCTGTGATAACTGGTGTAGGTCAAAAATTTGAAGGTGGTGCAGAAGAAATCCGTAGCGCCTTATGCAAGTACGCTGTTAAGGTTGGATTCAATTTTAGGTATTTGAAAAATGATAAGGTACGTGTGACTGTTGTGTGCAGTTATCGCGAGGAGAGAGGATGTGAATGGAGATTGCATGCATCAAAGTCGGCGTTGAATGGGTTCTTTTACATCAAATCTTTCAAAAACGTACATACATGTGGGTCAGTTGTCCGTAGATCGATTCATAGACGAGTGAATTCGCAATTGGTCGGTGACTTAATGCAGGAGAAGATACGCATGAAGCCGTTATACAGACCGATTGATGCCATTGGTGACATGAAACTCGATTATGGACTCGACATCAAATACCACAACGCATGGCTAGGAGTTGAGAATGCAAGGAAGCAGATTTACGGGGATCACTCTGTGTCCTTTAATAAACTTAGATGGTACTTTCAGGAGGCTGAGAGGATGAACCCCGGTAGCCATTTTGTATTAGACGTTGATCCGGAATCAAGGAGATTCCAACGCTGTTTTGTGTCATATGCAGCTTGCATCCATGGGTACAAGTTTATGAGGCCATTGATATTTTTGGACGGGACCTTCTTGAAAGGTAGGCACAAAGGTGTAGTCCTTGGTGCAAATTGTAAGACTGGGAATAAAGGTGAGACATCTGTTTTCCCAAGCTTTTGATTAACATGTGAAATTATGTATATATAGATAGAATATCGATTGTGGTTTTGTTACTTTTTAACATGCGAAATTTCACACATATGGATGTGAAGTTTCACACAGTGGATGAGAAAATTCACATCAAAACAGTTTTCCTTGTATTTTTGCTAACATTAATATTTGCACTTGAATGTTTTTCAGAAGTATACAACCTTGCATATGCGGTTGTAGGATCGGAGGACACCCACAATTGGTTGTGGTTCCTAAAGGAGCTTTACAAAATCTTAGATCATGAACGTAAGATCACATTTATTTCTGACAGGCATCCTGGCATCATAGAGGGAGTGAAAAAGGTTTTCCCAGATTGCTTCCATGGTTACTGTTTATTCCATTTGAAATATAATCTCATGGATAAACTGAAGGGTGTTCTGTTAGGAAATTGCGTTCCCAGAATCCGTTGACAGTGCGTATAAGTTGGTACTGCAAAAATTTACGTGAAAACTATAATAACCCTACAAGGGCGGAACTAGGGTTACCTTGAACTGCAAAATTGGATTGCTGTAGTAGACGAATCGAGAACACGGGCTCGATAACAGCTCACGATCTTCTACCGTATTCCTTTGCTGCCAGAATATCGAACTGAGTGTGGGCTCTTTCGAAATCCTTTTAGTTTTCTGCTCTTCCCTCTTTACGTTCTATTTTCTATTCCCAGTTATAACACTCTCTTTGATTGCTATGACGATTCAATCCTGATCACATTGATCCGACAAAGATGTGTTCGTCAGGAGGATCAAACGATCTCCGATTTACTTGAATTTTTAACAGCAGCTCCGTCTCGACGTCAGGAACGTTGTGTAAAAAATTCAGCAACTTTCGATCAGTATCGAGCAGTCCGAAGCTCTTTTAGTGAGCGTTGTCCGACGCTAGCGATCTACACTCCTATGTCTCTTGAATGCTCACAGAGACTAGGGTTTGGTAGAAACCCTTCTAGAAGAAAGCTAGGAGGTCAAGGGAAGCTTAGAATATGAAATCATGCAACCTGAGAGAAGAGCCAAGGCAGCATATATATAGGCTACGATAGGGACCATAAGAAGTCAATAAGGAATAGGCTTCCTTATGGAATTAGGAAACCCTAATTCGAACTGAATCAGATTCCTATTTCCATAAATTATAATTCATACCACTAAAGAATTATAATTGCACTCCTACCCTTATCTCAAAAATATATTTCGAGCTCCATGTTATTAAATGCTTATTATCTCCCCATGTTAAGATTACAGATATCCATTAATTAAATATAATTACTGACAATCATATTTAATTAATTTCTTAAAATTCCTTGAGATCCTCTACTTAACTTATCTGATATGTCGGATACAAAATCCACCTGCAGGGTTTGACATAATCAAATCTTATAAGCTTTCTCAAGGGGATATCATCAATCCCAAAATTGAGACATGGATTCCATCATTAATTAATAAACACCACACAATTAATATTGCCACCCAATCCAATGAGATATTGACCCATTTAAGGATCTCACCCTTTTATGGATCAAAGTGTAAATATCAAATGTACGTGTCTACAAATTAACTTAGGATTTAGAGCATAAGCACTCATAATAGCCATGAGGTATTAATTATCTTATAAGTCAGTATAAAGATAATTACCCCAAGTCAGTCCCGTTTAATACACAAAGTGTACCAGCATAGTGAGTTGAAACTATACCGTTTCCCGTAGTCAAGACAAACCTACTACAACACCATGCTGCAGTCCTACCGATGGTGTGTCCAATCCCATCTAAGACTGTAAACCAAAATCTTACATTCTATAATATCTGATGGCCTGATCTTCCGTGTGTAAGCCGAACTCTACACACCAAACCACCTACTATATAGAATGAGAGACACACATGCATAATATTAAATAAATAATATAATACAAACATTGCCCACACAGATTCTCATAAAAATGGATCAACTGATTTTATTAAATGAATAATAAATCAACTACATAAAGCATGGCTTTTAGTATATATCCCTAACATGTTCATCCGACCCTTCGGAACAGACTTGTGTACAAGCTCACGAAGTGCGCGTACGCACCCGATGCTGAAAAATACGAGTATTGGATGCAATCCCTGCTTAATGAAGGTGGGAAGAGGGTAGACGGCTTTTTCAGCGGTTTATCAATGGAAAACTGGTGTAATGCATTTTTTACAGGACAACGGTATGGTGAGATGTCCTCAAGTCTTGCCGAGTCATGGAACAAAATGGTTGAAGAGGCGTGTCATATGCCGATTACAAACATGATTGACAATATAAGGGTTCGAATGATGGAGGCTATGGCAGAAAAGAGGGCCAATAGTAAACAGTGGAATAGTGTTCTTTGCCCTAAGATGCACGATAGGTTGCAGGTGGCATTGGATGAAGGCAGGACATGGATGATTAGGTTATCTGACGAAAACAGCTACGAGGTTGAATGTGAGCCATCTGTGCTGGTTAACACAGCTCTTAGGTGTTGCTCATGTGGAGATTGGCAGCACCATGGGTTCTCGTGCTCCCATGCTGTGGCTGTGCTCAATTGCAGCCGCCAACTAACCGGGAAGGACTTGATGGATTTCATAGAGCCATATTTTTTTGTGAGTTACTATCAACAATCTCTTTCAATGTCTATTCAACCTGTTGCAACTTTTGGAAGGCCTGTGGCCGTGTTAGAAGCTCCTGAAATTCTTCCACCAATTACAAGGAAGCTACCGGGAAGGCCTAAGAAGAAGAGAATACCGTGTAGGGGGAAGAAGGTACGCCGCAATAGATGTGGTAGATGCGGACAGAAGGGAAGACACAACAGGAAGTCTTGTAGGGAAATAATAAGTAATTAATCATTGGTTGGTGGTAGTTTGTTTTATATTTCTAAGAGCTGTTGTCAGTATTTACTTCGCTGAATAATTTGAATAATAAAATGTTGATCAACTGTTTTTACTACTTTTTTTTACTTATGGGTTCAATGTACATGTGAAATTCCACCATGTTCAATGGTAAATTTCACATGCAGCATTCATGTGAAATTTTTAAAATTTAACAATCAATTCAGAAATTCAGAAATTTCACACTGCCTCCAGTCATAGTAAATTCCACTCTACACGTACAAAATTTGCAGAATATACCATGCACAAAATATGTAATTTCCATATATGACGGTGGTGTTGAATTCACAAATGCAGTGATTTGGGCACCCCTTGGTCCAAAATGTGCGACAATGCCACTTTTTGGAATTATGCTTGTACATTCTCATTATAACATGTGAATTTTCACCTTTTCAAAAACTCATTTGATCGAATTTTGACAAATGTTATACGACATCTGAAATTTTATCTTGGCTAATGGTAAATTTCACAATTAATTCAAAAACTCACAAATGCGATTATTTGGAATCACACATGGCCGTACATCCCCATTATAACATGTGAAGTCTCACCATTCAAAATATCACCATCATTTATGACATATGTTATATAAGACATGTGAAATTCCACCATGCTCAATGGTAAATTTCACATGCAGCATTCATGTGAAATTTTTAAAATTTAACAATCAATTCAGAAATTCAGAAATTTCACACTGCCTCCAGTCATAGTAAATTCCACTCTATACGTACAAAATTTGCAGAATATACCATGCACAAAATATGTAATTTCCATATATGACGGTGGTGTTGAATTCACAAATGCAGAGATTTGGGCACCCCTTGGTCCAAAATGTGCTGCTTAACTACAAAACGACAGTGGTACTACTTATTATAACACCCAAAAAACCAGAAATTCACAGTCATCAAAGTTCAAACAAAAGTTAGATTAACTATGTGAGCTTCTTTCTCTTCTTCTTTGCATTTCTTTGTTCCTGCTCATCATGATGTTTCAGCAAGGTCCATGATCTTTCAGGTGTGTTTAGTAATTCATGCACCAACTCTGCCCTCGCTTCTAAAGCGTTACATTTTCTTGTGATTATACTACGTTGGAAGATTTGCTTCATGACATGACACAGTATGACCTCGCAATCTGGTTCTCCGGAATCTTGCTGTGGGCAGTTTTCAACATACTCAACATCGCACACAATATCTTCATCTTTCAGTTGATTTAGTCCCATGTCACGTTGAGCTTTGAGGCAGCTTTCAACGTACCCTTTATGCCAATTCGTGAATGTTTTGTAATTGTAAGATGTATATATACATTTCAGTTACGGCTCACAAAAAACAAAAAATGGGGGTTTCACGTATGTATTACCATGGTCTCAATGTCATTCCGATACGGATCCCTTTGGGCCTTTGTCCTTGGTCTTAGGGAGTTATACTGACTCCAGCCAGGAGCCTGTTTATCGAATACACCCAGCGTCCAGTGATTCCCAGATGTTCCATCCCCTGATAGAAGTGGAAAGTGTTGGTACCTAAAATGATCTCTGTTGATGCCAAGGTATGGATCTACGAACTTTTTTAAGTAGGCCTTTTTATGGCCTTTTACCCATGGCTGTTGGAATTTTCACACGATCAAACACAAAGTTTTTGTTAGGTGTGACTAATAAATTAGTTCAGAGGTGATCAAATGGTTCGAATAATGATTGAAAGAGTATGTACCAGACTCAAGCTCCGGAATACGAATGATTTTTCCCCACCTTCAGCAACAGATGCTTGTTTCAGAGTTAGAGATTCCGCATAACAATCAACAACCTGGCAGTTGATTTTGAAAGTTACATCAGTGCTATAACGTCCGTCATCTGAAATTTCTCATTATCAAATGTGTAGCTCTGAAAAATAAAAATCTTACTCACATTGCAGGGGAGCTCCTGTTGCAAAAGTATTGAAAAGATGTCCGCAAGAGTAGTGTAGTATGAGTCGTCAACCAATGTATACACCCTCGCCCTGAATTTTGGTTTTAAGGATGTCATTACAGTAACAATGTATTAAAATTGAGAAACCAGTATCGTAGATAATAATTACTTACAGTGGCCCAACAATCCTCATAATATAGTGGATCAGCGCCTTATCTCTTGATTCTAACATAGCATATACTGGGGATTTATTCACTGCAGCCATGATTTTCAATGGATCCTTTTCCCTTTCAAAATCAATGATTTCCACATCGATGACTTGTCCCATATCACTGGATCCATTACCTGCATTTTCAAATTTCTTTCCTAGTGCAACATCATTGGATTTTCCCTCGTACATATGTCCCAAGACAGTTTTGTCTCCCCCAATATGCTGTTCTTCTTGTGTCGGGAGTCCTAATTTTCTCCAATCGGGGTATAAATAACATGGCAACCTCACCGATTTTCGTACCTTCTTCCTGATATTTCTAACCAATGATGGTGTCTGCCTACTCTTATTAGGGGATTTAACACTCACTGCTTGTGTCGGGCCACAGTAATCAATTGGCGTAGAGGGTATCTGCTTGCTTCTATCTGGGGTTTTAGTTCTTCCCGATTGTGTCGACCCAGAGTGATCAATTGGTGTAGAGGGTCCCTATGAGTAGCAATTAGAGATATACACAAATAAATCAGCTGGTGAACAGAATATGATATGTGTTGAATATAATCGGGTAGTTTTTTCATTTTTTTTAAAAAATTAGATTAATATTATTCATTTTTAATAGTCCCACATACCATTGAACGTGTATGCATGCGTTCAATTGTCAATTTACTCGTATCGCTTCTCATATCGACTGGAGATTCATGTTCATTCAATTTTATTAGTCCCTGTATAAACAATACGATATTTGTACATGTCAGGCAAATAACATCTAAATCTGAAGTCTCACAATCAAATAAAATCTGAAATTTCACATCATAATATGATGTGGAATTTTACTCTATTGATTTTGAAATTTCATATTAGTACGTACCTTTTGCGATGGGCTCTGAGTTCTGTACGCATTCAACTCAACTTCCAGCCTTCTCTTCAGAGCTTTCTGTCTATTTACCTCAATTTTGAGTGCCTGGATCTCCTCATCTCGTATTGTCAATTGATCTCTCAGTAACCAATTTTCTTTAACAATTTTATCATCAGCTGCCTTTGTTTATGGCTGAGTATATTGATGACACTCCTTTTTTTCCACCAAGTTACGAAGATCCTCGTGTTCCCTTTTACTTATGTCGTAGTCCTCCTGTATTTTTCTCAACTGACTTTCCAAATTGGAGTTACGTATTTCAAGGATTGCGTTCTGTTGTAGTAACCCCCTTATCCTAAGTGACATACCGGAAGCTCCGTCACTAATGGGTTTACTCTTTTTTATTTCTGACTCATGGCATTCTGGTCGACCATTCTCTATATAGAGAGTAGCTTTTTCTACTATTCGGTCCTCGCTACCCGACGTGTGCCCCCAAATTTCGGATGTCAATTGGAGAGGTGTATAAAATTGGACGGTCTTCCACACTTCATCAAAATCCACATCAAAATTCATCGGATTCCCCCCTGAAACATTTGACGTGTTCCCCGCATCATTTTGTAGTTCTTGGGTAACGGGATCAATGTGATTAGCTCTTGATCCATGGCAGACTGATTTATCAGTATCGATACCGAGATGATTTTCTTTTTTTTGGATTGACTCCATTTCACCTGATGTGTCCCCCAAAACATCCTCCGTCAATTTGAGAGGTGTATAAAATTGTGTAGTCTTCCATAACTCATCAAATTCTATATCAAGATTTTTTGAGATGACTCTCGATTCCTTTGTTTCATTTCCGTCATCATTACGCTGTTCCATAGTGGCGTCAACGCATGATCCTTTTGCATCCCCCCTGTTCCTATCCGTACGTCTCTCACTGATCTGGTCCTCTTTGTTGCCATTGTCAGATCTATTGATGTAATCCATCCGAAATTCACCATCTTCATCACTGCCAACAGGAATATCCTCATTTTCAGTACTTAATTCTGCTGAACCATCGTCCGTGGATTCAGTGTCTTCAACAATACAATCATTGCTCTCCCCCCCGGAAGAACTTTCATCAGTATTGATAAATTGTTCAACAACCTTCGTTCTCTTTGCTGATGTGCCCTTACCACCTTTGTCAGTCCGATATGAAATTTCATGTCTTTTTGCAGTGTCTTCAATGGCTTTTCTTTTTTTCGATGATTTCCCTTTCACGTTAATTTCAACTGGTGGCTCACTCTTCCTCTTACCTTCAAGAACTTTCATAAACCTGTTATACTCTTTTGTTTCTGCCAACGTCATGTCAAGTTCTCCAGCTTTCACCTGTACATACATGGTAAATCAAACAATCATACATTTTTGCTACTTGAAGTTTCTGTATGAAGGCTTTCAAGGATTGCATGTGGATGTTCAACGATTACGTGTGAAAATTCAGTACACTTGATTTTTTTATAGAAATAAAAGAATTTTACTATACCCCACCTCATAAATATATTGTTATATGTATCACATTATAACGCCAATAAGAAGCATCCCTAACCTCATTAGCTTGCAACGTTTGGAGACCTCTGTTCAATAGGATCCTGTTCAATTTTACCAGATCCCACTTTATGAAGCGTGGTATGCTGTCAGGTGATGGACTATTCTTCTTAACCTTGACTGAGGATTCCAGAATTTTTGTATGCTCGCACACCCAATACTGCACGGTATGAACAAAATTTAATGTATATCACATCCAATAAATGAATAATTGAAAGTGAATTTTTTCATTGTCACCTGCAATGCCACCAAACATCCAGTAGCTTTGGATGGATCGTGTTGTGTCTTCTTTATGGAAGTCATTAGATCGTTCAACACTGCACTGCTCCAGTCATATTGGTACATTGATTCGATGTCCTCTACATATCTGATGAATCCCCATCTTAGCCTACTTCTCGATGTTGCAAAATGCATTGTCCCACAGAGGTACAGACATATCATCCTCACTGTATCCATGACATCCTCTCGTTTTTTGCCGACCACAGTCTTTAACAAAGCAGTCTTGATCATTGGAATATTTAGATCATTAACTCCTGGAAACCTTCGTAGAATGAACGGAGAGTTATCTTTCGGTGGATTAAGCCTATCGACGTACGATGTGTTCATCCTTCGAGTACCATTAACAATCCCAAATATCAAATTAATGTCTGCCGAACGCAACCTTAGCCTCTCAAGACCTATTGCGAATGTGTTATCTTCCTGATCAAAATCTGCAATCATTCGCACTGAGATCTCATCGATTTTTTTTGTGTACCTCACTTTCTTGCTGTGGTATGCATCTATTATGTACCAAAAAGGTGTCTTTTTTAGCTCGACTAAATGTTCCTTCCTGAGGTGTATCTCATTCATCAACGTCGCAAAGCAAACGATATTACATCTACCTTGAACTACCGGAGGTACTATACGTCGTGGTTTCTTCCTAGAACCTTTTGACGACCGTGCTGTATTTCAGTAAGGAACAAAAATCAGTTGCAGAATTCATACTTACATGCTACTCAAATAACTATAGTATTCATGTGATTCATGATGTAATTTATGAACAACACCTGCAACATTTATTTGAGATTTCATACTTATATGATACTCAATTAGTCCTCGCATTCATGTGAAAATTCATACTTATATGATACTCTATTATCCTCAATTAGTCCTAGCATTCCAGTGAAATTCAAACTTATATGACACTCAACTTGTACTCAATTAGTTCTTGCATTCATGAATAACTCATTACACGATGATCTGTAAATAACCCAGAATATCAAACATTAAAAACCATACTTTCAAATAATCCAATACATACATATGAATATTTGCACCTGAAAAAAAGGGTCATTCATTTATATTGAATAAGCTTCATAAAAAAAACCTAAATGGTTGTAATAATCAGCATAACGCATTTGCTGATGGTCATTTTACTGAAATTTCACATAAAAGTCTCTTATGTCAAAAAAATATTGAATCCATACATACGAAATTTCAATCATTAAGTAGTATGAATTTCCTAATATTATATACATAATATGAACATGAAATCACCTTAATCGGAAGTTTAATATAATAGAAATCTTCTTACAAAGCTTAAAGTTTTCGTTGACACTAGCCACAAAAAAAAAAAAAACAAAACCTCAATTTTTACAGTCAAAACTCGAATCAAGAACATGCAAAATACCAAATCATCTATTTTATACGTTGATCCAACATTTTCAGAACAAACAAGGTCAAAATCTAACCAATACGAGCCATTTTTCTTGCTCTGACTGTAGTCGTGAATCGTAGCGACGTGATGCCTATTCGCGGCGAAGTCGGAAGATCTTCCAGTTGAGGAGTCGTCGCCGCCGTCGTGTGATGATCGCTTCCCACAGAGCTCGGATTGATAATTTCTTTACGAGAAAATCGTGGAACCAATATTCATCAATTTGTTTTGAAACCTAATTTCGTGCGCGAGGATCAAGGAATCAATGTTTAAATGCCAGTTGGGCGTGATTTTGGGGATTGATAACCATATTGTTCCCATGCAAGTTTTATTCAGCGTAATTGTTCCTACGTTGGGTTAAGGGCAAAATCGTCAAAAATAGAGAGGAGGGACCTATTACTAACTACTTTAGTGGGCTGGACCAATTGCTACCAATAGCTACTAGTTTGGACTAGATAGTAAATGACCCATTAATTTATCCAATTTCGGTATTTTTTTTTTTGTCTTTTAAGGTAATTGTATAGTTAGTCAAATACCACAATATCCCTTTACTATACCATATTACTCGTATTATGGAAGCGTGCAATCTCAAATTACTCGTACATGTGTACAACTACATAAGAATATATTGATTTGTGTGAGGGAATTCTATCAACTGTTAAACTTTTAATTAATATAACAATGACGATTCAATCAACTTTGGCTTCAATATTTCATGTTCAATCAACTTTTGTGACGATAATTACAATTGACTTTAAAAAAAAGTCAATAAAACCGGTTACTTACATAATATTTACATATAGGTCAATTTTTGTAAGAAAAAATATAGAATAATCATTTTTTGGCACAAACAAATTTTTTTTTTAAATGGTTACTTTTATACTCAACTTTGCAACCATAATTACAATTGGCTACTTACATAATATTTACATACATGTCATTTTTTGTTAAAAATTTTACAGAATGGTAATCTTTTGGCACCCAACCACCCCCCCCCCCCCTGTTTTTCATGGATAATTTTATAATTTGATTACACACACGCGCACACACATGGTCATATGCTTATATTTTGCTCTTTTAGTTATAATTTGTATCATAATAATTATTGGGTTAGTTAATACTTAGTCCTTCATATACATCCATTCTAGAAATAGGCCCAACTTATAAGCCCCTTTAAGAATTAGTCCTTCTATATTTTTGAAGACCAAAATACCCTTGGTGTAGTTTTAAATTCATATATATGTATATATACATAAATTACTTTCCTTCAATATATCATGGATTCAAAATTTAAACACCAAACCCTGATTTCGCGATTCCCATAAATAGGAAACGATTTCCTATCTCACCAATTTTAGTGTTGCAAATTTCTCACCTTTTTTTTAAAAGAATTTGATGAGAAATTTCTCACTAAATAAAAATTAATTCTGACATTCAAAACTCAAAAGTAAAACTCCATACTTTGTGAGAAATTTCACACACTAACAAAAATTTATACACAAACTGTTAAAACACTAAAATGCATCACAAATACATATGGATATACATACACATAGATATAGACATATGAGTCTCTTCATCAGCAAATTCGTCATTTATTAATACAAATTCTCACTTTTTTGAGTGGAGTTGGTGAGAAATTTCTCACTAAATAAAAACATAGTTTTGACTTTTGAGTAATCAAACAGTAAAAATATATACACAGAAACTATGAATCAGTCAATTGACCAGCCCTATCAATTGGTTTTAAAACATGCCAAAATACTTGGTAACATCAGATACTATTGATTAGGTGACATTTACATTACTTAAAACTGTGTAGAAGAGAGAGAGAGAGAGAGAGAGAGAGAGAGAGAGAGAGAGAGAGAGAGAGAGATGATGCAACCTTGCGGCCATCAACTAGTACTCAAAAAACTGGAGGAGTTTTATCCACTACTCTTACTGCAAAAGAGTCATCATCAAGGGTCATCCGATCTATGAGTGCCTTGAATGTAATGTCTCCCTTGATGAATCATGTGCTCAATTGCCACACAAGATCCAACATCCCTTGCACCCATCCCACTTTCTCACCCTAACAATAACCATAACCAAACCTCAGCCACTAGAACATCTGGATTGAAAAAGAAGTAATCTGTGCAGATCGTGTGAGAGAGAGATAGAGAGAAGAAAAAGATAGAGAGAGAGAGAGAGGCAGACCGTGAGAGAGAGAGAGAGAGATAATCTGTGAAGTTATTTTGAAATCCCCTAATTTCATGCCTTGATATGGTGATGGTACATATATATATATATGCATATATTTAATGGTAAGGGCAATTATGTCTATAAAAAAGACACAAATTTGGAAGAAAGGACTAATCTTTAATTTATAATTGTAATTAAGGATTAATTATTGTACATAGATTTGGGGATAAATCTATTTTTAAAAGAGTGGGGTATCAGGGACTAAACCTTATATAACTAATAATTATTCTGGTCTTATTGCGCACACATGTCAATATAAATATAATTTGAGTAATGTTATGCTTCCAAATCTTATATTGCAGGGTTATGATTCATGTTTGCATGTAAGTCTATTGAATACCTATTTTGATATCCTAAACTCTAAACCCTGAATTTAGAAGTTATTATATGCATTTTAACATCACAGTGTTATTTCCTACTACTAAGTTCTCAGACCACAACTTAGCTTCATTTTAAACTAAGTTCAAACCACAATTTTGTATGGTGTTTTAATTTTTTTTAAATCAAATTTCATATAATTGCATATGTTAATATTACACACACAAATACTTATAAATTTAATTCATACACACAACGTATGCTTACATTTTGATCTTTTGGTTATAATTTGTAAAATCATACTGAATTTAGAAGTCAATCAATGGTTTCAAAATTATCATTTCTAAATTCAGTATGATTATATAAGTTTTAAGAACATAGGTATATTAATACAAATAATATAGAAATACTGACATTGTTGCTTTTCATTAATTTATTAAATTATTATACAATTGAGAAGGAGATTTAAAATTGCCAAAATATAAAAGTAGCCAAATTGTAAAAGCCAACAAAGCTAATAGAAAGGGAATTGGCACGTGCAATGCACATGCATGTACCCTAGTGTGTGTATATATATATATATATATATATCACACACCATTAAGAAGGCAAGTCACTACAAGCCCCCAAAATGATAAAGCAAATTTTGGTGATCTGATTCGCTTTCAATTCAACATATCTCAAAGAAAAGTTAGGGCTCCGAAATTTTCATCGGAGTTGTACATTGTGATACGCCCAAAATTGGCTCTATCCTATGACCGAGCGGTTCAAATCAGCAGCCAGTCCAATCATACACAACTCCTCAGAAGCATCAGCCCGAGCGGTTCAGTCTACTCATCATCCCGAGCGGTTTATCCACGCCCCGGCCAACAGGTCGGGAACACCGCACGGGCACACCCCACTGCGGGAACAGTTCATCCGGGCCCACAGGCATGATCCCGAGCATTACGGGCAGTTTCCTACTCAAGCTAGAATACTAATGGAAAGTGCACACTATTTCCTAATCCAATTAGGAAATCCCCATAATTAATGCTAATCTATATCAATAGGATTATATTTCCTTATCCATATATGAGTAGGTCTCTTACATCTATAAAAGAGACCTCTCAACCCCCATTAAGGGGGCGAACTCTGTAGTCTACACAGCACCTCTACAAAACTCACCATTATACGCATACACCCGGCCGGTATTACTGGTAGCGCCGCCCCTCTTTGTTGGCTCACCAGGCCCGCCAGTGATCTGCTAGTGAACGTGCTCAGATAAACCCATGGACGTAGGTACCTTCATTAACAGGGCCGAACCACATACAAAAAATAGTCTTCCACTCTCTCTCTCCTTAAACTGCTTTACTTTACTCTTAACAAATTTTGACATCATCAGTTTGGCACCGTCTGTGGGAAACGACAAGTCTTTTCATCAACAAATTTCTCAACTGATCGTCATGCCACCTAAGAAGAGTAAGAAGGCTGACCAGCAATCCGACCGGGATGTTCCTCCGGCCCCGGCAATAGCTGCGGCAGTCATGACATCTGAGCAAATCACCGCAACCCTCACACAACTCTTGGAAGGCCAGCGTCAAATCCAGCAACAGATTGAGGCCCTGCTAGCCTAGTAAAGTAGTCCTCCAGTGGCCGGGAATGTTGCGTACGGTCGAGAACTGATCTTGACCAGACAACGTACCCGAGCCATCCCATCCCGTGTTGAGGATGCCAAAGACGTCAACAGTGGGCCTGCTGCCCGGGAGGAAAGGCAAGAGCATATGGCCTAGGAATCAGTCCTGGGTCACTCGGTCAAGAACCGAGTCGCCCCTAGGCGAACGGTTACCCGAGGTCATAGCCGAGTCCGATCCCAGAGGACAGAACCCCGCCATGAAGAAGAAGCCTCTTCCACCACCCCGACCAGTTCCTCAGATACCGGTGGGGAAGGGATGGAAGCCCGAATCAAGGATTTACAGAAGCAGATTAACGGAGTGGCCAAAAAGCTTGGTCAAAACCGTGCTTAGAATCAAGCCAATACTGAGACAGAGTCACCGTTCTCCAGCCAGATCACGAGGTTCTCCATCTAGCGCAAATTCAAGCAGCCTCGCCTGGATCCTTACAATGGCTCGGGAAGCCCGGTCGACCACGTCCGGACCTATAAGGCTCAGATGGCCTTAGCCACCAACTCCTATGAACTACACTGCCTAGTCTTCCCCAGCACTTTGAAAGGCCCGGCCGCCCACTGGTTCTACTCATTGGAGCCCCGATCGGTCCGCAGTTTCAAGCAACTCAACAAGCATTTCATCAATCAGTTCATCGGTATGCACGAACGGCCAAAGCCTGACATACACCTACTGACGGTCATACAAAGGAATAATGAGACTCTCAAGGAGTTCACCGGCCGGTTTAATCAAGAGAAGCTTAGCATCTCCGATCTTGATGAAACTGTCGCTATCATAGCCTTCTGCTCGGGAGTTCAACACACCAAGTGCACCGCGTCATTCCACAGAAACCGACCGGAAACTTTGGTTAAGCTCTCTGAGAGGGTTGGAAAATACATTGACACTGAAGGGTTTCTGAAGACCAAAGGCCCAGGGCATGAAAGCAACGAGTCTTCCAGAAGTAAGCCAAAGCGAGATCAGCCTGGGAGTTCTGATAGTTCCTTCAGCTCACAACAGGCAGGGTCCGGCAGTCCCGACCCGACCTCTAGTTCGCAGCGGTCTGAGTCCGGTAGCCCTGGTTCGATCTCCAGTTTACATCGGTCAGGATCAAGCAGCTCCGATTTTGCCTCCAGCACAGAGAAGTCAGGAACCCGATGATTCTGATCCGACCTCCTATCTCCATCAGTCTAGATGAGCCCGACTACAGTGGTACTTGCATGATCACCACATGAGGCTCCGCCGATTGTTAGAGAGCCTTTCCAACGTCCTCGGGCCTAACCCTGAGGCACCTTAAGACCTTGGGCCTAACCCCAAGGCATACAAAGACCTCGGGCCTAACCCCGAGGCATCTACAAAGACCTCGGGCCTAACCCCGAGGCATCTAAAAAGACCTCGGGCTCCGAACCCAGGCACTCAAAAGATCTCGGGCTCCGAACCCAGGCACTCAAAAGACCTCGGGCTCCGAACCCAGGCACCAAAGACCTTAGGGTCACGCCCAAGGCACCGGCTTCGCTTAGGTCCGACCGACGATGGGGGCAAACCCCCTAGGTGACTGATGATGGCAAGCTTCAAAAGACTCTGCAACCACCATGTTCCAAGTCGGTTACCTACAGTTCATAGCCTCTGTAAGACCCTCGTCTTAGCGAAAGCTTGGGGGGCAAGATGGCATAGTGAACTAAACAGGTAATCACACCGGGTATCTATAGGCCTTGCGGATAACCAAGTCAAAATCTTGGACAACCCGAGCACCTACAGTACTAAGAGGCATTAACTCCACTTAGGTCCAGACCGACGATAGAGGTGACTAAAATCTCTTAGGTTAGCTGACGATAGAGGAGCAAAAGGACCCTATAGCAACGTGATTTAGGTCGGCTCCACCAATATGGTCAAGCTCTTCTCCCAACATAAAAAGGACCCTAAAGCAATACGCTTTAGGTCGGCTTTTCCAGCATGGTCAAATTCTTCTGCCACAACCTTGACGAAGATTCACGGGCAAAAGATAACCATCCTGGAGGCTAACTCAAGCAAAAAGACTCCGAAGTAGGCCGAGTCTCAACTCTCGGTCACTTTTCGAGCATTCAAAGACTCCGAATTAGGCCGGGTCTCAACTCCCGGTCAGTTCCCGAGCACTTAAAGGTCCCGAGTTAGGCTGGGTCTCAACTCTCAGTCAGTTCCCAAGGACTAACCAGGCTCAGAAGCCCCAAGACAGCTCCCACAAGCACTCAGACAGTGGCAAGTAACATCAAACTGATTTCCAAACTTGCCCCGATATAGCATCTGGCCAATCTTGGAAATGGGGGGCAACTGATACGCCCAAAATTGGCTCTATCCTATGACCGAGCGGTTTAAATCAACAGCCAGTCCAATCATACACAACTCCTCAGAAGCATCAGCCCGAGCGGTTCAGTCTACTCATCATCCCGAGCGGTTTATCCACGCCCCGGCCAACAGGACGGGAACACCGCACGGGCACACCCCACTGCGGGAACAGTTCATCCGGGCCCACAGGCATGATCCCGAGCATTACGGGCAGTTTCCTACTCAAGCTAGAATACTAATGGAAAGTGCACACTATTTCCTAATACAATTAGGAAATTCCCATAATTAATGCTAATCTATATCAATAGGATTATATTTTCTTATCCATATATGAGTAGGTCTCTTACATCTATAAAAGAGACCTCTCACACCCCATTAAGGGGGCGAACTCTGTAGTCTACACATCACCTCTACAAAACTCACCATTATACGCATACACCCGGCCGGTATTACTGGTAGCGCCGCTCCTCTTTGTTGGCTCACCAGGCCCGCCGGTGATCTGCTAGTGAACGTGCTCAGATACACCCGTGGACGTAGGTACCTTCATTAACAGGGCCGAACCACATACAAAAAATAGTCTTCCACTATCTCTCTCCTTAAACTGCTTTACTTTACTCTTACCAAATTTTGACATCATCACATTGTGTTTGGATTGAGAGAATCAGAGAGAAGAAAAGAGAACCTCATTAAGAGAAGAGAAGGGAAGAGAAAGAGTGCTAGTTTGGATGGAGAGAAGAGAAAAGAAGATAAACATAAAGTTCTCTTGTTTGTTTAGATTTCATAAGAGAAGGGAAAGAATTCAAAATCAATTTACTCTTTTGCTCTCAATTAAGTAATGGTAATAAATTAGAGTAAGATTAAATATTGAGCATATATTGGTCATCTTATTAATATTTTAGTACGGTTCTCTTCTCTTCTTTCCTTAGCCTCTCCGATTTGGAGAGAACCAAAATTGGGTTCTTTTTCTCCTCACGTTCTCTCCCTTAACGTTCTCTTCTCTCCCAACTTAAATATCCAAACGAGATAATTGGAAAGAAAGTGGTTCCCTTCCTCTTCTCTTCTCTCTGGTTCTCTCAATCCAAACGAAGGCTAGAGAACCATTTTTTGTAGACAAAAAAAGTTCATACCCAAATTAGGGCATATTGGGGGAGGGGGGAGGGAGAGAGAGAGAGAGAGAGAGAGAGAGAGAGAGAGAGAGAGAGAGAGAGAGAGAGTGTGGGAATAGTGGCTGTTGTAGACAGAAAAAGACCCATACCCAAATTGGTCTGGTTTTTCCCTTTCAACAAACCCATTAATTGTTCTCTCATCTCTTTTTTAAGCTCCAACCCCTATCTGAAATACAACACCATTAAAGAAGAAAGATATGAAGAATAAAGGAAACAGAAGATGAAGGATATGAGGAAGCCCCCGTCCTAATCTTACTGTGCATATACATATGTATATATATGTATAACATTAGTTTCACTGCTTTTCTCTTTGATCAACAAATCAAACCAGGAAAGGTTGATTTAACGTTTGAATCCAAAGATTATCCAGTCTTTGGTATTTTAATCCAAGGTTAATTGAATTGAATTTGTATTTTTAAAATAAAAAGCTAATAATAATAATAATAATAATAATAATAATAATAATAATAATAATAATAATAAGGATAAAATGGTAAAATGACTAACGTTATTAAGACCATTTACCGACAACTTGTCACACCCGTCCCGGGAAAAATCATTTGTTTTAAATTACATAATTGAATTTCAAGGATTTTCAATGTTATTTGAAAATTAAGATGAGTGGTTGACTGTGGTCAATGGAAGGTGTCAAGTGAGGACACGGTGATTCGATAATCATTGAGGCATTCATGTGATTAAATGACATTTATGTAGATTAAATGTTATTTGACATATCTGGTATATGTGAATAGTAATTATGCATGTGTAGTATAAGTTCTGGTAGTGTCAATCCTGTAAAGGATCATTTTGATTGCCTTAGCGATAACCAATACGTTGTGTTGCATAAAAGGTAGGTTATCTAGAGAATCCACAGAAATTAATTTTCGGACGTAATTACGGTGACAAACGGAACTTAAGCGAAAACTTTATAAATTATAGTTTTTACTCGTGAGGTAATAAATTGGACGTGTGCGACGTTTTAGAGGATAATTAGTAGTTTTGATCTCGTGGGGAGGCAAACACAATTTTAGGAAGTGTTGCCTATATATAGAAAATATGAAGATATTTAGCATTTACAAAGTTTGTTAAACCTAAATCCAAAAGGGGAAAAAGAGAGATTTTATTGCTTAGAGCTTCTTGACGCAAATCGACGGATTTCTGCCCGTTTGTTTTCTTCAAAATTTCATATTTGAACTCCTCGAGGTAAGAGCTACGTTTTGATACCTCTTAGGCCTTGTTTGGCATAGCTTTATCAAAATCCTAATTCTGAAAATTTGGGAAAGAAGAGATGAAAGAAGAAACGCAAAGAGTGAGACCAATGGGACGACGGGATCACTCTTGCATATGTTTTTGTTTTCCTTCCAAATGTTGTAATAAGAATTTTGAGAAGTTAAAACCATGTACTTAATTTAGAAATCTTGGGGTGGATTCGTAGTATTGTAACCTATAGTAAAACTTCTGTAATTATGTTTTGAAACATTGAAATATAGTTGTGAATATGTTGGAATTGGGTTGGAAAATCATAGCTTTGAAATTATGCAATTGTGCAGCAGCAGGGAAAAACAGTCGACTGGGCCGGGACCACAGTCGACTGCACCCACTTGTTAAACGAAATTTCTTCCCAGACTTAGAAGAACCAGTCGACTGGCTTATTTGTTTCAGTCGACTGGATTATGTCCGAAAACATGTCATTCTGCTGAATCTTTCCAATCGACCAGACAGGTACCAGTAGGCTGAGAAATTGAGACCCCAGTCGATTGAGTCACCGACACAGTCGACTGGATCGGGCTATTGAGCCGTATACTCTCTGTAATTGACCTCACAGTCGACTGGGTCCCCAACACAGTTGACTGGATTACTGTTTTAAAAATGGGTTATTTTCTTAAGTGTTTTCAAATGAGAATAACTTTTTATAACCTCGATTTTACGGGTTCTTCTTATGTTTATTCCGCTGCTTGATGTTGTAATTGAATTGGATGAGCCTTGGTGGTGTGTCACGTGTCCTATTTTCCATGCGTAGCGGGATGGGTCGTGACACAACATTTGACAACGGAGGTTAGTGTGATATCCCAAATGTGAGGGGTGGCGTATGTGATCGAGTCGAACCTCAAGGGAGGTAGGTGATATTTACCATTTATTTATTTATATATATATACACATCACCAATCAGTAGTGGTAAAAGTCCCTTCACATTTCTTCTTCAGTTAAAAGTTCCTTATGAGAGTTTATTGGACTAATTTGCCCTTACTGTGATATAATTGGATATGTTGTATTCCTTATACCTTGCATCATGTATTTTAGTTATGGAGTATGTATAAACATAATTATGGAATGTGTTTATTGTTTCATTTATGGAAAATTGATTTGACTATGTCCTTTAATTTGTATATTTGGGGAGGGGGATTACCTCTATTGTGCTTGGTGTTTGTGATTGTTAAATGTGAACCTTAGGACACTTAATCAGGTTACTTTGAGAAATTCATCAATGAAGTTGGAAGTGGTATTTCTCACCAGGCTACTTTGAGAAATTCCCCAATGAAATTGGCCATGGTACTCGTTATTAGGATAATCTGAGAAATTTCTTATAGAAGTGGGTTATGGTATTTCTATTCGCGAATATTTAAGAAATTTCTCAAAACATGATGATGTAACTTCAAAACATTACTTTGGGAAGTTAAGAAAATTGTTACTTTGAGAAATTACATAGACATTTATTAGTTTGAGAAATTCCTCAAAGGTATTCCAGCGAACAGTCTATATGTATGTTTAGTATTAAAGGTTAAGAAATTCTGAAAACGTTGAGACATTTCAAAAAACATACAACAACATGTTGTTCACCAATCTTTCAAAATCGCGAATGAACTACATTCCCAAAATCATATGAATCTCAAGAAAATCATCAAACAATGCATTAAAAATTTCCATATGATTTTTGAGGAAATCATCAAACAGATTTCTACAAATTCCCCAAAACACTATTCAATATTAGGGCTTGTGAAAATCTCAAAAAAAACCAACCAAAACCATGAAATCATTTTAGTTAAAAAACAAACCCTGGCCTAATAATCTAAAACAAAAATAGATTTTCAAAAGTTTTCATGATTTTCCAAAGCCTTGAGAAATTGATGCATTTTTAGAGCCGAGAAGCGTATAATCTTAGTCTTTCTTCCCATATCTGCAGATGCTTCAACAATTCGCAAAAAATTTGGTATGGCTTTTTTGAGTTCTTCGTTAGTTCCAAAGATCCTCAAGTGTGATCAGTAACTCAGGAAGACCGATGGTGTAGACCATCAGTTTCACCATTGTCGTCGTCAGAGGGAGAGCAAGAGCGAGCGAGAGCGTGACAGAGAGAGAAAGAGAGAAAGAACTGAAGCAAGTTTTTTTTTTTGGGTCACACTAGCGTTGGGTTTAGGGATGAAGAAAGCAATTATAAGGCCTTCCATATTTGAATGTAAATTTCTTTAAATGAATTCGCCAATACGCAGGTGTTTATAGGGTATTTTTGACCTAGAAATATAGGTTAAGGGCTTTTAACTACAAATGTTAGTAGGAGGGTCCGATTGACATGAAAGTATATATAGAGTAAAGATTTGGGCACAAACACTCGACAAATAAATTACACTAACAGTGGAAGACTACCATGTGACAGAGTTGTTGCATTTTTATAAGACCTTTGTTTATAGTGTGAGATTTATGAATCTCTCGCTTCATGAGCATTCATAATTTAATAGTTTTTTTTTATAAGAACAATTTAATAGTTGCATCTCATTAAATAACAATCACTCTGAGAGAGATTTTTATTATTATTATTATTATTTTTTTGGTTATACAAAATGATTTTTGTTTAAATTACAAATTAAGAACCAAATTTAGATTTGCATGCCCTTGGAAAGTAAGAGTATAACTTGTACTAATCAGAATAGAATAGCAATAATTATAGGGTGGGACTATGGACACCACCATATTTGCTAGGGACACCACTCTTTTCTTATTTTATTCATTTTTAAATAATAAAATAATAGATTTTCCTAAAATACCCAAAATAGCCTTCTCTCATTCACCCTAACCCCAACCTCTCTCCACTTCGTCTCTTTCTTTCTCTCTATCTTTTTTTTTTTTACAGATCTCTTCTCTTATCTCAAGAGTTCAACCACTACCGCCAACCTCTATCTTCATATCTTCTGTCTCTCTTCTCTCAAGAGCTCAACCTAAATTAGTTGGGCCAGTGTGGTAGTCACGTGGGGTCACATTTTCCTTCTTCAACCTGGAAGAGGTCTGAGATGGGATTCATGTTGAGAAATGATGAATGAAGTGGTTCTTAAACCTGTAAATAGTTGATTGCTTTTATTCTTTCTCAATTTTTCCTTTGAATTTGTTGTTTGAATTGTTGGGTTCTAACAACCATTTTACGGCCACCGTCACCGCCACCGCCACCATCACACTGCCTCCAAAAACCAGATCAGAGCTTCATCTCTAAAATCCAGATCGAAAAACCCCTTTCTAGACAAAAGACCTTAATTTGTGATGGTGGTGGGTGGGGGCGATGGTTGGGTAGTGGTCGGCAGTGGTTGGGTAGTGGTCGGCAATGGTTGGGCAGTGGTCCAATGATGGTGGTGGTTTTGGTAGGATCTTGTGGCGGTGGCAGCAGTGGAGGGTGGGGTAAGCGACAAAAATAAGGGTTGAGATAGAGAGATGGTGGTCCGGTGGTGGTGGTGGTGGTGGTCTGGTGGTGAGCTCTTGAGGGGAGAGAAAGAGTTTAGACCAAAGAAAGAAATAGAGGAGAGATATGAGAGAGCGCTTGGTTTTGGAATGGAGAGGCTGGGGGTTAGGGCTAGTGAGAGAAGGGATATTTTGGGAACATTTGAAATATTGTGAGTTTTTAAGAAAATGTGGTGTTTTATTGTTTACAAATAAATAAAATAAAGAAATGTGGTGTCCCTAGGAAATATGGTGGTTATAGGCTCACCCTTATTATATTTAAGATAATAATTGTAATTTCGAGACGTCAAATATCTTTTTGACATTTTGCACTTAATAATAATTAAAATGGAAGTTTCTTTCCATGTGTAAAATTGGAGCATCTAACCTAAAATTAATTGGTAATGGGTGGAGTCGCTCCTTGAACTTATATATTGAGTAGCTAGGTTATAAGTTCCCGATATGGGACAGTCTCAACACGCCCCCACACGTGTGGCATGACTGAGAGCCAAACACGTGGATTACTAAGATAGGGTGACGTGGAGAACACGTAGACAAATTAGGCCTAACAGTAACCTATTTTGATATCATCTTAAATTGGAGCATCTAACCCAATAAATATGTCATATATATACACAATATTATACAATTACAGTAATATTTATACTAAATATGGAGTCATTATTTGAAAAAATACATATTTTTAATTTTAAAAAATAGCAGATTGCTTAACTCTCCGGTAGGATATCAAACAGTTAATAAATCCATAATCCGATAAGACAAATCCGATTTTCTTAATAAATGGATTTGGATTCCATGTATATGGTCCGAATCCGATCCGTTTACAGGCCTAATATAGCATGAGAATAAAAATAAAATAAATCAAGGTAAAGGGATACCATGCCATTTGAATTACCTTAACACAAAGATTCTCTAAAGAGGGCGCTCTCTTTTTATTAAAGAGAGGGCCTCTATTTTGGCCGTTGGATCGTGTTTAAAAACTGTAAAATGACAAAACTGTCCTTAATGTAAACATGATCCGACGATCAAAATAGAGACCATCTCTTTAATAAAGAGAGTGTGCCATTTTTAAAACCTAACTGTACCTTAACAATACAAATGGACATAATAGTATTGTGTAATCCTTTTCTCACAAATTAAAAGCAATAACCGTTTAAACAGTGATATATTGTTGCAATGGTGAAACTAAATTTTTCGTAGGGGAACCAACAAAATGTCTTTGTAAGGGCAACTCCAAGGGTAAAAGGCAAAAGGGCTAGCCAAAATTTAATTTTGGCTTGTTGAATAGTAAAATGGCTAAGCATTTTATCAAACCTACTCCAACCACACAAGGCATAATGACTAGGCATTTTTTTTCTTTTTGTATTTTCTATATTTTTCATTCAAATAATTATACACTTCTAGAAATGAAATGAAAATTCAAATTGTAAAAATAATCCGGTAAATTGAAATTCAAAAGTTGTCCCGCCCCGCCTAAATTTGAAATTTGAAATTTCCCGCCAACATTTGTTAATTCAAAATTTTAAAAGCTACCAAAATGTGATTCAATATTGAAAAAACCGCCAAATTTGTGAAAATTCAAATTTTGCCGCTCAAATATAAATTAAAATTTTAACCGCCAAATCTTTTAAAATTCAAATTTTGCCGCTCAAATATAAATTAAAAATTTAACCGCCAATTTTGAAAATTCAAAATTCACCCAAATCTGTCTATAAATATGAGTGCTATCACCTATGTTTTAATCCATCCCCCTTCTACACTTTTCACCATTATCAATTCAATTTCTCTCTTTCATATACTATGCTTCCTTTTCCTAAAATTTTGGAAGACATCCATGATGTATCGGATGATGAGTTTGAGTCATTAGCAAATGTGGTGATAGAAGATGAGCTAGTAGAAAGTCGAAGGCGAAATACACGCCGTCGTGGCTCTATTCCAGGCCATGTTGTCATTGATCGTGGTAGAGTTGAAGGTCATGAAAGATTATATCATGACTATTTCTCAGAAAATCCGGTGTTTCCTAACAATCTATTCCGACGAAGGTTTCGAATGAACCGTTCTTTGTTTTGTCGAATTGTCAATGAGGTGGAACAAGGTGATCCATATTTTGTCAAAAGAAGAGATGCTGTCGGTGTTCACGGCTTGTCTTCTCTTCAGAAAATAACAGCCGCGTTGAGAATGCTTGCCTATGGCTCTCCAGCAGATTCTGTGGACGAATATGTGCGAATTGGAGAAAGTACGGCAATTGAGAGTCTGAGAAGGTTTGTGAGAACAATTGTCACAGTCTTTGGTGATGTGTATCTAAGAGAACCAAACACCAGTGACATTGCTAGATTACTAGCAGTCGGGGAACAACGCGGCTTCCCTGGAATGTTGGGAAGCATTGATTGCATGCATTGGAAGTGGAAGAATTGTCCCAGTGCATGGAAAGGAATGTATACTGGTCACTGTCATGACTCAACGATTATCTTGGAAGCTGTGGCTTCTCAAGATTTATGGATATGGCATGCCTTTTTTGGGATGCCAGGATCACTTAATGATATCAACGTTTTAGAGCGATCTCCTGTTTTTGCTGCACTAGCCGAAGGACGTGCTCCTCCAGTCAACTACACAATTAATGGGAACGAGTACACAATGGGCTATTATCTAGCAGATGGAATATACCCGACCTGGTCAACACTTGTGAAAACAATATAATGTCCACAAGGCAGAAAAAACCAACACTTTGCTGCTGAGCAAGAGTCGGCAAGGAAGGACGTAGAACGAGCATTTGGGGTGCTTCAAGCACGTTTTGCTATCGTCCGTGGATCAGCACGTTTATGGGATGAAGAAACTCTTGCAAACATAATGAAGGCGTGCATAATAATGCACAACATGATCATTGAGGACGAAGGAAGTGCTGGGGATGTTGACTTCGATGGAAGTGAGGCAAATACGCCTGTATCAATTTTGCACAACACTAGGCAGGAACTAGCAGAATTTATTCAAAAACACCACCAAATCAGAGATAAAAGAACCCATTCTCAACTTCAAGCGGATCTTGTTGAGCACTTGTGGCAGCGACATGGCCAAGAGTAGGAAGATGTTGGTGTGCTTTTTTTTATGTTAGTCTTTTATGTAGGTGTGTTTTTTTTTTTTTTTTAATATTTCCTTTTATGTTGGTTTGCTTTTTTTTTTTTTTTTTTTAATGCTGGTGTGCTTTTTTTTAATGTTGGTGTGTTTATTTGTGTATTTTCCTCTATGTTTATTTGTTTTTGGTGTATTTTCCTATTTTTAATTTAATTTTTTGTTTGTTGAACCCAACAAAATAAAAGAAATCTATCCATTATAAAGTATCCATTAAAGCCACCGATATGATAATGCATTCATTAAAATTAAAGAACTTCAATTTTCTTACATTCCACAAAAGTAAAATAATATTGATTATATCCCACAAGTACTACAAATTAAATCCCTTCTTTGCATAAATCTCCATCTTCAATTTGTTATAATACTCAGCCATTGTCGGATCCATTTCGCTTGTGTCTGTTTGCATTATCCGCTCGTCGTATAGTCGTTCCTCAAGCTGTAATTGTCTATCATGTTGAGCTAATGCTCTTTCTTGTCTTTCTGCTTTTACACTTTCGAACTCAAATTTTTGTTGTCTATATTTTTCTAAAACTCGAGACGATGGCGTCTCTTCAACATTTGTGTCGCACATTTTCTTCTTTACCTTTTCCTTTGAAGCCTTTCTTCCCATTGGCCGAACATTGTAGGAGGGGTTTTCATTGTCGTCCTCCATGTTAACCGATTGGGGAGTTGCAGGAGAAGACGCAGCAGGACTCGCGTCGCTATTACTTTTTTGCCGTTTTTGAGATTCGTTGTCAGACCATTTGCGCTCGTTCTTTAATATTTCCCAACAATGTTCATATGGGAATGGTTTTTTAAGAAATGACTTGTACAATTCTCGTGCGTCGTCCAACTGAAAAATACATACAATCATTATTGGATTATATCAAAGTATTTAATAATAGAAATATAATGCAACTATATTAAGAATACAATTATTACCTTTCCAGGATGAGTTTGTCCACTTTTATTCCTTGTTTCAACCTGACTAACGTATCCAACAAACTTGGCACATTTTGAATTAATATCAGACCAACGATTCATCAGAGATGTTTGGGTACGTTCGTATTGACCACCTCCATGAGTAATAAAATAATCATGTATTCTTTTCCAAAAGGAGCCGAGTTGTTGGTCGTTGCTTGTGACTGCATCTTTGCTTGTGTTAAGCCATCCAGATACTAGCAAAATGTCCTCTTTTCGACTGAAATTTTTTGCTCGCTGTGATTTTTTTGATGTAGTACTGAGTTGGCTAGCCTTTTCAGATTGATTAATATCATTGTTTTCATCGATTTGCTCACACACTTCTGGGAAGTCGCTGGTTAACAAATTTGAATAATAATTGAAATCTGAATCCATCTGTAAAATGACAAATGATTAATTAATATAGTGACTCAAAAGAAATAATATGATTTTAGAATAACTAAAACAATACTTAGAAGAAAAAAAATGTTTAAAAAGAATGCTTAAACCCAAATTATTTTATTAACTAACAATAAAAAAATCTTAAAATATAAAATAAATACAATCAACTAGAATTTTTTTTTTTGAGAACACTTAATTAACTAGTTTATATTAATACATATACTTTAATTAAGCCCAAACCCTAAACCTAAACCAAGCACAAACCCACAACCCAACCCAAGCCCATAGCCCATACACATTTAACCCTATTTTAACCCTATTTCATTCTACTGCTTCTTGTTTGGAACGTTGAAGTGTGTGTGTGTGTGTGAGAGAGAGAGGGAGAGAGAGAGAGAGAGAGAGAGAGGCTCACGCAGAGAAGAGAGAGGCAGAAGCTCCAAGACTATGAAGGGGTCGAGATGGAGGATAAAGATTTGAGTACAAAGGTATGTTTATTCTTCTTCTTCTTCACTGATTCTCAAAAATATATATATATATATATATATATCTGTATATATCTCTCAAAAACACAGAATATACACAGAAGAAATTGTGGAAGCTTGAGTGAAATCTTTCAATTTATAGGAAGAATTTGAGTTTTGATTTGAATATAACACTGTTCATAGCCGTTGGAATCCATCCGTTGGAGACCAACGGTCATGAACAGTGTCGGCGCCATTTTTTGCCTTTCCCCCTCCATGCTCTGCAAAATGGCTCTTAAATTTGGGCTCTCCATTTTTGCCGAGCATGATGGCTCGTCCGTTGGAGTGCTTAATTTCGAGATGAACGAGCCATTTTGGCAGTTAGGCACTTTGCCGAGCTTGATGCCTCTCCCGTTGGAGATGGCCTAATACTCCATCCGTCCCTTAAAAATAGTCATGTATATCATTATGGGATGTTTCAAAATTATTGTTCACCTTCCAAAATTGGTATATAATTTTTACTCACTTCACAATACTATCCTTCCTCGAAATCTACGCTAAGTCAAAACTAAAAAAGTCAAGTCAAAATTAAAAGGGGGAATTATTGGAAAATCCTAAAAGTAACCCTCATAAGTTTAAAACTCCAATTGGTTTGACCATTTTCTAAAAATGACAAAAGGAATCTAAATCAGTGCTCACACGGTATAAATGCAAGCACCATAAAAAATCCCATGTGACTCCCAGCACTCACGCGCGCGTCTCCATGCTTCAGCCACTCACACCGTGTGAGTGGCTATACCATATGAAATCTATTTTGAAAATATTTTTTAAAACTTTAAACCCCCATAACTTTTTATCTACAACTCTGTTTTTTTACAAATTTTATACCGTTGGAACCGTGTCAACGAGAGCTACAAAACTAGTACCATTGTTGATATGTTTTGAGCAAAAATTTTTTTTTGACATTTTACCTGCCTTGTTCAGTTGATCCTGAAAAACTTAAATTTTCACTTAATATTTGTGTACGCGTTCAATGACATTTCACTGACTTTCATGTACATCAGGTGAAATTTCACTTGAAGTAACTGACTAGATTTTAAAGTCTAATTTGATAATTAATTTGTTAAAAAGTCTCTTAAATGCAAAGTTAAGTGAAATTTCACTTAATATTCAAGTATGAGTTAAGCGAAATTTCACTAAATATTCATATATGCATGGTGAAATTTCACTTCTTCTTCTTCTTCTTCTTTTTTTTTTTTTTTTTCTTTTTTTTTTGCATATTAAACAATGCATATTTTGTTAAAAGAAGTAAATTTCACAATCAATTATAAAATTCCAATTTTCAACCAAAACAAATGTAGGAATTCTTGTTAAAATTCATCCTTTGTTTTTTCTTCTCAAAACATACAAATTTTATGTTTTTACATACATAAATAATAAGTGAAATTTCACTTGATATACATAAAATATTAAGTGAAATTTCACTCAATTCTAGAGCTTTTAAAAGCTCTCCCCAAAAAAGCTCTAAGTTCAATTTTTGCAAAGCTCATAAACTAGTTACCAAATGAATTAACATGAAATTGTGCTTTAAAAAAAGGAGAAGCACCAAAATGGGGGCCAAACTAAGCCTTAATGAGGTAGCAATGGCTTTATTGCTATTCGTCTTTTTTTTTCTCAAAACATATAAATTTTGCATACATAAATATTAAGTGAAAATTCACTGAACCGGTACATGCCTTCTTCCTGAAAAACTTGAAGTTAAACTTAACATTCGTGTACTCGTTCAGTGAGATTTCACTTAGTATATCAAGTGAAAATTCACTAATTATCCCAAAAGTCACTAGAAGTAACTCTCTAGAGTTTAAGGTCTAATTTGATACTTAATTTGTTAAAAAGTCCCTCAAATATCAATTTAAGTAAAATTTCACTTAATATTCATTTACAAGTTCAGTGAAATTTCACTTAATATTTATGTATGTCAAGTGAAATTTCACTCTTTTTTTCTCTTTCATAATAAACAACGCATATTTCGTTTAAAAAAAAATCAAATTTCACAAATAAATTATAAAACATTATTTTTCAACCCAAACAAATGCAAAATTCTTGTGAAATTTCACTAAAACTCTCATTAAGAACAAAGTGAACATTTGGATTTTTTTTTTCTCACAACATATCGACTTGGCATACGTGAATATTACGTGAAAATTCAATAACCCATACACGAATATTATGTGAAAATTCTATTAGGTTCGTCTGGAACATGACATGTAAAAATAAGAGGTTTTTTTTTTTTTTTTTTTGCTCAAAAGGTATCAACAATGATACTAATTTTGTAGCTCTCGTCGACACGGTTCCAACAGTATAAAATTTGTAAAAAACAGAGTTGTAGATCAAAAGTTATGGAAGTTTAAAGTTTAAAAAACATTTTCGAAATAAATATCATATGGTACAGCCACTCACACGGTGTGAGTGGCTGAAACCAAGCAAGGGCGCGTGAGGTGGCGCGAGAGTTGGGGGTTGTGCATGGGATTTTCGGTAGTGCGTGCATTTATACTGTGTGAGCACTATATTAGATTCCTTTTGTCCTTTTTAGAAAGTGGTCAAATCAATTGGAGTTTTAAACTTTTGAGAGTTATTTGAGGGATTTTCCAACAATTATCTAAAATTAAAAAAAGTTGTTGTAATAATTAGGAGTAATTATGAAAAGTAGGTATCGATTTTTTTTGTTCTCTTTCAAAAATTGAGTTTCCAAGAGTGGACAATTTTTAAGAGACGAAGGGAGTATAAAAATTGCAACAGTGATCTCGTCGATCCTTGATCCCTACACTTCTCTTTCTAAACAATTATCAACGAGTAATGCTATCTTTTTTAAATTGTGAATCTTAAATACTTTGTAAATTTTACTATTTGTAATGATAAATAATACTACTATTCTTTGTGGAATGTAGTACAATTATTAAGCAACCAAATCGAAAAGCTTTGCATATTCATTATTACTTACAATGTTGAGAATTTCCAAAGGAGGGGCAATGTGGTACAGTGAAAAACTTATCTTGAAAATTTGAAATGCATAGGGCGCGTGGAGAATCACGGACAGGAGGACCGTTGAAGTATGAACACAAACACAAACGAAATGGAGTAGGGGGTACCAAAAATGACATCAGATGCACCTACAGATTCTGATGATGTGGCATACGGGGACCACAACCACAAGAATAGGAGGTAAAAGTGGGGGTAACAGTATTTAAAGGGGTCACGACTCACGACTCAGGAGTGGGGGGCTCTTGACAGATGTCCTTGTCCATATTCATCATACAATTTTGGCCTAATTGTACTTTATTTCCTTGTATACTCGTGTTTTTAATTAAGTACATAAATTTTTTTTTTTTATGCAATCGGCCTCTTGAATTTTTAGTCTATTTTTAATCATATCCAATCGATGACATTGTTAGTTTAAAATTAGCATAATTACTTAGAAATAAATTTTTTTTTTTGCAATTGACCCCTTCAACTTTCATTCACTTTCCAATCAGATCCATTTGCTACCGACGTGAGATTTTATTGGATAAAATTGCCCAAGTGTTCTTTCCCCCAAAATGATTAAATCGGAACTTCTTTTTTATTTTATCTGTGAAAATAGATAATTTTATCTATTGACAGACATATAATATTGAGCTAAACAATACTAATTTTCTTATCTTTTGGCATTTTGGGATGATTTTTTTTTTAATTTCAAATATTTGTTCGAGAACAACGCAATGGGCTTCAAAATTTCACAAAAAAAATATACGTTACAGCTTTATTTGTTTTAATACTTTTTGACATAAAACAAATGAGATTCCAACAAGAGGATTTTCCTCTCCTTTTGATGTCGAAAAGTAGTAAAGGAGTTTATAAAAAAAATGGTCAAAATTTGGGGGAAGGACACATGGGCAATTCTATCCAACAAAATCCCACGCCGTTAGCGAATAAATCTGATTGGAAAGGGGATGAAAGTTCAAGGGGCCAATTGCAAAAAAAAAAAAAAAAAAATTTGGGCAATTCCATTAGTTTTAAACTAATGACGTCATCGATTGGATGGTATTGAAAAATGGTTGAAAGTTCATAGGACCAATTGCAAAAAAAAAAAGGTTCATGTACCCAATTAAAAACCCGTGTATAGTATGAGGGGATAAAGTACAATAAGGCCTACAACTTTTTACCCAGCAAATGTATAATATCCGGTTGTAAGAGTATCCATAATGGTGTAGCACTGTATATATATTAAAATTAACTTGAGTTTGTATACGAAAGTATGAAATTTCACAACAGTGTACAAATTCAATTGGTAGAGAAAGCGTCGACTGGCAATGGCCGGTAGGAAGAGAGTCGGTTGGGATACTACAACTATATATATATATATATATATTGTTGGCTTTATGGGGGCTAGCGATCACCCTATGGACTCGTTGCCACGTGCATGCGTGGCATCGGTGCTTAACAGCCCATCCCGTTGGCGCTTTAACCGGCGCAGCCCCTCATGCCTACCTGGCACTCAGTACAGGGCTCTGCGCTATGATGTGTATAAGGAAATAAAGTTGCGCCTTGACTAACAGCAATTGCTTTTGGCCTAGTGGTAAGCGCTTGATCCTAACATATATGTATAGTGGAAATATCTAACTAACGGAGGCTCAGACGTCACACTCTTAGCAAGTTGGTAGGGGGGACGACATTCCTTTGGCCCTGAAGCTACTCCGGCTGATCTGTAGGGTAAAAAAATTAGCCGAATGGTAAACTTAACTTCCGCTACCATACAACTCCCTAAGTTCCTATACAGGAAACACTGTTGGAGTAATTTTTTGGGAAACTAACTTAACTTACCCTACCCAACAATACCATTGGACATGCTTTAAAAGCATCCAGAATGGGTACACTAAACTTAGCCTAAATTTAACCTAAGTTGTTGTACATGATGGAGGAAATCTGCAGTGGTGTAATGACCAAATGGCACTCCCAAAGTCGTTGGGATAGGGGTGAAAGTTTAAACCAGCCAACCGAACTGAGCAGTCTGGTCGGTTTCTCAAAATCCCTCCAAGCTAAAAATCGAACCGAATCGACCAAAACCGACTGAAACCGACCATTCAGTCAGTTTTAAAAATGACCAAAACTGAACTGAACCGACCGAATTTCACCCCTAGTTTGGGATGAAACAACACCTTTTGGAATGAAATAAAAGCTTTGCTCCAAAAAAATAAAATAAAATAAAGGGCCCCAAACGGTACACACTGTGGCGTTTGGGAGTTTTTGGAATGGGACAGCACAATATTTGTTGTGTAGTGATGGAATGGCACACGATGTGTCATCTGACTTGCACAATAGTAAAACTTAAATGTACATAAAACTCAGGTTCCACTAAGTTTCACTAATGTACTCTGTTATATAAGCTATACCATTATTTACATCCAAATGCTAAATTCTACTCAGTTTGTTGTACAAACTTACCCTATTGTTGATGCTCTAATAAATAGAGTAATAATTGTTTAGAAAAAACAATAGAGTAATAATTTCTCCATTATTTCTTCCCGTGTATTTGTTTTGAAAATAAATTAAAGTGCTCAAAGAAGTTTCATTGGGATAGTTGCATGAAGTGAAATAAAATAGTAATACTATGCTTCTTAAATTTGAACATAAAATTTGGTTCTTAAATATTTTAACAGTTGTACCACATATACTGTAATAGTGATCACTAGTATCATGTAATGCAACTCTTAAGAGCATTCGATAAAATGAAAGAATGATCTAGAGTCAATGCAGCATTTCTATAGGTGGTCTAAGTAGTACTCGGCGAATAAGTCAACTCTACTTCTTCTTTTTTTAAAAAAAATGCCACATGTCGCCATATAATTAAACTGTCACACCACATAAGCATGGTGACGTGTTGTAACTGACACTAAATAACTTTTCCAATAGAGGAGATGAAATATTTTTTTTTTTTTTTTGGATATAGCTAGAGGAGATGAATTAGCCAAAGCAATAAAAGCTCTGTTGGAATCTCGAACAAGAAATTATTTTTAAGGACATTTTCTTTTTTCTTTTTGTAAAGATTTAAAAAAAAAAATTGTGTAGCATTTCACATGGTGAAGAAATTAGAAAATTTTCAGTTTTTTTTTCTTTTCAAAACCCCTTCAATTTACTACTTTTAATTTGATTTTAATTTTAAGCTTTAATAAACTTTTTTAGGAAATGAAAACTTTTGTTCTGGTAGTTTTGGTGGAACAAATATTTTCGATCACAGAACAAATGTTCTCAATTCAGGAACAATAGTATATGTACACCAAAACCATTTTGGTGTACCGAAGTTTAACCCAATTTTTTAATAATGTAAAATAGTCTTGAATAATTGGAGAGAATTGCTATGTACATCCGTGTAGTTGTTATGTACACCCAAATTCTTTTATTCTAATCATTTTTCTTCTAAAAATTCTCACTTTTATAAAAATGATCGATGTACATAGCAAAATTAGCAGCGTGCATAGCAATTCTCATAATGGGCTACGAAACGTAAAAAATTTACTTCAATTCCACTCAAATTTAGAGACAAGGTAGAAGAGCAAGGAAAAGAAGGCCAGCTGATTTTTCGCATGTTGACGAGGATTTCTCGTACCAAATCTATTAAATGTGTAGTAAAGGATTCTATCAAAAAAAAAGGTGCGGCCATAGGAAGAGTATCGTGCACCAGCAATGAAACACAAAACAGGCAGTCTTGCTTAGTAGTACCAATCTATATACCAGGTACAGTACCATTCAATTGAAGTAATGGACGCATGCTCCACTCAGCTACCAGAGGGACAACTAGATTTTCTTCATACTTTTTGGGCTTCCTTGTACCAAATACTAAACAGCATTTATGATACATGTTTTCCCCATTTTGTCGCATAAAATGCGTATTAGAGCAACATTGAAAGATCAACTTAACAAGCCTA